>CM072997.1:308866346-309466346 GCA_037038555.1 Rhynchonycteris naso
ATAGAACCCAGGTGAAGAACCACTGCTCTAGCCTGTTCCTCAGTCCTCCCGAAAGGGGCGGAGGAAGTCTGAGGGTCCGCCCACGCCCATGCCCTGGGACAGGTGCTGAGACCCTAGCCTCTGCCCTGGAGGCAGGAATGGCCTCAAGGGATGGCTTCTATCTGAGGGTCGGCATTACCCTGCCAGCATGGTGTACAAGAGGATCCCAAGACTCCAGATGTCACACGCTGCGTCGTACCCTTGCCGCTTCAGGACCTGGAGATGAAGAACAGGTGACAGGTAAGCACCTGGGGAAGAAAATTCAAATTCCCAGCACATGTTGTTCCAATGGGACAATGATCCTGGCAGAGTGGAAAACAAGGGGTGTCATTTATAGAGAAAAAGCTACACTAATGTGCTGAACAGAGCTCCCCAAAGGCCAGCGCATTGAGAGCTCCTGCCGGATACAGGACAGAGATTGAGAAGGAAGCATTTAATTTTTTGTTTGTTTATTTTGTTAAGTGAGAGGAGGGGAGATAACGAGCAGACTCTTGCATGTGCCCCAACCAGGATCCACCTGGCAACCCCTGTCTGGGGTGGATGCTCGAATCAACCAAGCTACTTTTAGCACCTGAGGCAGTCATGCTCGGAACAACCAAGCCACTGGCTGCGGGAGGGGAAGAGGGAGAGAAGGGGAAGAAGGAGGGGTGAGAAGCAGATGGTCACTTCTCTTGTGCGCCCTGACTGGGGATTGAACCCAGGACATCCATACGCTGGGCTGATGCTCTATCCACTGAACCACCAGCCAGGGCTGGAAGCATTTCATTTTTAAGGCAGAAGCATTTTTTATCATTATAGTAAATTAGACAAAAAATATTTAAGAGTGGCATTAAGTACACCCACACTGTTGTGTAGCCCCCAGCACCGTCATCTCCAGAATCTCATCATCCCAGACTGACACGCTGTCCCCGTCTAACACTCGCTCCCAGCCCTCTGCCCAGCTCCTGACAGCCACCATCTACTCTCTGTCTCTATGGATTTGACTAGTCCAGGTATCAGACAGCATTACTCTTTCGTGTTTGCTTCTCTCATATCACAGAATGTCTTCAAGGAGCATCTGTGTTGTAGCTTGAGAAAGGATCTCCCTCTTTTTAAAAAAAAAAAAATTAAAATTTAATTTATTGATTTTTCTTTTTGGAGAAAGAAAAAGGGGGTGAGAAAGAGACATTGATTTGTTGTTTCATTTAACCTATGCATTCATTGGTTGATTCTTATATGTTCCCTGACGGGGATCCCACCTGCAATTTCGGCATATCTGGACGACGCCACAACCAACTGATCTACCCAGCCAGGGCAAGAATCTTCCTCCTTTTTAAAGCTGAGTAATATTCCACTGCATGGATGGACTGCACCTGTTCACCCATGCGGCCAACTGTGTGTGCTGGTTCCACCTCTTGGCTATTTTGGACGGGTAGCAAATAACATGACAGAGTGAGTTGTGTTAGAGCATGGTCATTGGCCGACTCTTTTCTGATTCATTTCTGATCTTGGATGTTACTGCTGACCAGAGCCAAGATTCTGCCACATGCCAGCCCCCTGCCAGCCCAGGGCCCTCCTCACCTCCGGGGCCACAAAGTTGGCCGTGTAGCAGGGCGTCATCAGCAGCCCATTCTCGGCGCGCAGCTGCTTGGCAAACCCGAAGTCACAGATCCTGATGGACTCAGGGTTCCCGGACTCGTCCACATACAGTATGTTACTCGGCTTCAGGTCTCGATGGACAACCTGGGAGGACAGGAGGAGAAGTCCGCCTAACTCGGGGGCCCAGGACAGAGGGAGAGAGCGGGGAAAGAGCAGCGGGCGTGTGTGGCGGGCGGCGCTCAGGGAGGTGGGGCTTACTCAGGATTGGTTTATTCCCAGCAGACCGGGCAGTGGAAGCCAGTCAGCCCGGGCACTAGGCTTAGAAGAGCCCCCTCCTCGCTCTCACCCGGACACTCAACTCCGAGGGGCCTGTCTACACCCCTCGGACAGTGAATGCATATTTGAAAACACAGCTCTGCACGAGGAGGGGTGGCTTAGGGAACAGTGGACGAAAGGAAATGCGGTGAGTGTGGGAAACGAGTATGAAGGTCACTATTTCCCTCGTGCCCACCACGGTCCCGCAGGGCTGGGTGTCGGGAGAGCAGTGACCGACCCAGTGATGGGGGTGAGCAGCGCCCCGAGATCCCGGAGCTGCGCTGTGCTGAGTGAGGGGCTGCCGCCCGGCGCAGGGAGGACAGGGTCAGCACAGCTGTGCTGATGGCAGGGCTAGCCACCCCTTAAAGCCAAGCCACTGGTCAGGGCACAAAGCAGTTCCTTCTGAAGGGGACAGAGGCCGACTGCAGGGACATGTGCTGTCCCTGCAGAGACATCGGCCCTGAAAATGTCCACTGTCCTGGGACAACCCAGCGAGAGGACAAGGAGTGGAGTCAAAAGGACACGTGGGAGCTGGCTAGGTTCACAGAGGGCCTGGCAGCAGAGGACAAGAGACCGTGGGTCCAGTTCCAGTAACTGCTCTTGTTAAACCACAAACAAACCTGCAAACACCACCAGGCAAGGGCTGCGTGCTATCCCCAGACCAGGGTGACCGCACAGAAGGAGCCAGACCAGGGTGACCGCACAGAAGGAGCCAGACCAGTGTGACCGCACAGAAGGACCCAGACCAGGGTGACCGCACAGAAGGAGCCAGACCAGGGTGACCGCACAGAAGGACCCAGACCAGGGTGACCGCACAGAAGGACCTAGACCACGGTGACCGCACAGAAGGAGCCAGACCAAGGTGACCGCACAGAAGGACCCAGACCACGGTGACCGCACAGAAGGACCCAGACCAGAGTGACCGCACAGAAGGACCCAGACCAGGGTGACCACACAGACCACAGTGACCACAGAGAAGGACCCAGACCAGGGTGACCGCACAGAAGGACCCAGACCAGGGTGACCACACAGACCACAGTGACCGCAGAGAAGGACCCAGACCAGGGTGACCGCAGAGAAGGACCCAGACCAGGGTGACCGCAGAGAAGGACCCAGACCAGGGTGACCACACAGACCACAGTGACCACAGAGAAGGACCCAGACCAGGGTGACCGCACAGAAGGACCCAGACCAGGGTGACCACACAGACCACAGTGACCGCAGAGAAGGACCCAGACCAGGGTGACCGCAGAGAAGGACCCAGACCAGGGTGACCGCAGAGAAGGACCCAGACCAGGGTGACCGCAGAGAAGGACCCAGACCAGGGTGACCGCACAGACCACAGTGACCGCAGAGAAGGACCCAGACCAGGGTGACCGCACAGAAGGACCCAGACCAGGGTGACCGCACAGAACGACCCAGACCACGGTGACCACACAGAAGGACCCAGACCATGGTGACTGCAGATAAGGACCCATTGTGTGGTCCTGGAAGAACACTCCTGTTTAGAGATGACTGCGTTTAAACAGCTTCTGGCCACACACACACACAGCTGGCCAGGAAAGGACACCTATCTCCTGAGACATCCCAGAAGAGAGGGGGCAGGTGAAAAGGAGGGGATCAGGCCCCCCCTCCCCGTGAGGCCAAGTCTGCGGCTGAGAACATGGAGTTGGGAGGCAGTGTCCGGTGGAACTGGCTGTCCCTCACTCGTGTGCGACTTGGGCAGATGTTTAACCTACTGTCCTCATCTATGAAATGGGTCATCAGAGTTTAGGACTGCATAGAGAGGCGCTGAGGACAGCACCTGGACCGTGGCGAGGGCTCCGAGTACCTCGGTGGGGCTGTCATGTTTATCAACAGCGTGCCTTTGTGTTGGTGAAGAAATTCAAGTTTAAATAGGGCAGGTGTGAGAAATTCGAACATTTCCCTTTATCGGGCCCAGGATTTTGCTGTAAGGGACCCAGGCGGATTTGATTTGCTCCCTTCACCCCCGGATACACCACATGCCCAGGTGACTTCGGCCTAAGAGGCACCGTGATGCAGAAAGAAACCTGGGAGGGGGTGGGGTACAGCCTTGGGCGTGTCCCTCCGCGCTGCGCCCTCCCGACCGGCCTCCCCACGGGCCTCACCCCCTGCGAGTGCAGGTAGTCCAGGGTCTTGGCGATGGCGCACAGCACGTCGCTGGCCTCCCGCTCCGAGAAGCACCTCTGCCGCAGGATGCGGTCCAGCAGCTCCCCGCCGCGCATCAGCTCCGTCACCAGGTACACGCACTTCCCGTCGTCGTAGACCTGGGGGGCCGTGGGGAGGAGCACACGGAAGTCAGCGCTGCGTAGCCATAGCCTCAGCGCGGCCGCCTTGCTTGTCCCTGGGACAGAGGGACGGCTCCCGCGGGGGGTGGGGCGCAGAACCAATGCGCGGAGGCTGCGGTCTCACTGCGCCTGTGCAGGCGAGTGCGTGCGTGGCCCTCCCAGTCACAGCCCACGCAGCTCCTGGGGAAAAACCAGCTTAATTACCGGGTAGTGAGGCCAAGAGCTGGAGACCACGGGGCTGAGGTTTCAGCTAAAGTGAATCCTGGCCCTGCCTGCCACCTATCTGGTCAGTGACTGGGCAGGCGGACTGGGACGCAAGCTCCCAGTACATCCAGCACCCTAGGGTGGGGTGGGGTGGGGGGCCGGCTGCTGGACAAGCAGGTTCTGCCCTCGCAAGTCACGTGGAGCCTCGCCCTGTGTGTCTGACAAGCCCACAGGCCCTCTCTGCTTAGGACAAGACTTGGAGCAGCCTGCACGGGATTCCAGACAAGGGGAGCCACAGAGTCACAGCTCAGCGTGCAAATGGGGGAGAGGGGAGAGCTACTAGCGATTAGCAAAGGAGAGCTTTCACCACAGTAGCGTTAACGCTCTGGCTCTTTTCTGTGGTCACACTGGGTGCGCTCCGGTCACGCTGCACGAGGGCCCCAGCACCCAGGAGCTCTCCACAAACACGGTGTCCAACGCCACATACGGCTCCGTTTCAGCTGAGAGATCAGTGTGTTTTCAGGACAAATTATGAAAGGAGTTTGTCTGACTCCGAACTCAGCAAAAGATGTAACGCTCGTTGGCTGCACGTATGTCTGAGTTCATGAACTCAAATCCTGCACTCTACCTTCGTGAACGGTCACACCGCGATATTCGTCATACACGTGGTCTGCAACGCTTGGGGAGTTTCCAAATTAGCTGGTTTGTGCTTTTGGTCCTTAGCATGTTGATCAACACAGAACAGCAAAGGACTGGACGGGACGGTGACCCACAGGAATACAGCCAGGCTCCCTTTTCAGCTTTGTTGACAAGGTACTTGTTTCCCGTTTTCCCCAGAAGTGAACGGGCGTCGGGAAGTCCTCCTACTCCTTTGGACGTACGTTGCCCAAAGGGAAACCCACTATCTTGTGGTTTGGGGTCCCTGATGCTGGAACCAGTCTGGAGTTTGAGGGGGGAGTAGGATAACTCCCCCGTCCGGCCCCCAAATACCACAGCCTGTCGCCCTTTACGGGTGGCTGGGGGTGCCTCTCCAGGGGTTCAAATGGGGCCCAATTCCTGCTTGCTTTACGTCCAGGGAGAAGGGCCGCTAACTCCCCATCAGGGAAGGGAAAGGGAGCTGCAGCCTCCGACCAGACCTTCCATCCTCTCCACCTGTTACACGTAGAAATATTTAGGAACGGCAGCGGAAAGTGTGCGTCTGGACTGGGTGGGTCCCACACTGGTGACGTTTCCCTCCTTCGCACTGCGTGACCGGGGAGGACAGGGAGGGGGTGAGTAAAGGACCCGCAGGTCAGGCAGTCCAGCTGCTGTGCGTTCATGGCACGTGCGTGCGGCAGAAGCCAGCGGGGGCTTGTTCCTCGGGTGCCGTGCAAGGCGGCTGAGCCGTGCAGAGAGCCAGCCGCCTTCTGGCGCCCGCTGAGGAAACGCAAAGCTGAAAGCACGGGGGACCACTTACGTCCTTGAGAGTGATGATGTTGGGGTGCTGTCCGTACCTCAGCAGAATCTCAATCTCCTCCGAGGGGTCTCTTTTACTCTTGTCGATGATCTGGAATGGACAGAGCACGGGCTGTGAGGCTCTCGGACGTGCCTGTGGCCTGGGACCCCTTCCTTCCGCCCCTCCTCCTCCCTGCCGGCTCACACTCCACCAGGACAATGCACGACTGTGTAGAAATGCATGGCCTTCCGTTCTTTCCCGGCTAGCCCACGAGCGCTGTTTACGGAAGGCGGGTCTCACCCTTCGGACATGAATTTTAAGGTATTCCAGGGTTGGCTGGAGAAGTGTGGATTTGGGGCGCTCACGCACCACTGACATTTTGGACTGGATCATTCCTTGTGGGAACAGCGGGCAACTCCCATCCTAGCTGTGACCAGAATGTCCCTGGACACTCCAGGGTCCCCAGGGAATCACCCCACTGCTCATACCTGCCCTTGGCAAAACCGTATTATGGCCGTGGTCCTAGTGGTCAGTCAAGATTGTATGGTCTCCTTTCCCCTCAGTTGGTGGGGACATTTCTGAGTCACCACGTCACTGGAGGAGGAGGTTCTGACTGGCTGAGACTGCTTTCTTTCTTTTTTATTTTTATTTCTTTTATCGAGAGAGGAAGAAAGAGAGAGAGACAGAAACACTGATCTGCTCCTGTATGTGCCCTGACCAGGGATCGAACCGGCAACCTCTGTGCTTCAGGACGATGCTCTAACCAACCGAGCTATGAGGCCAGGGCGGGACTGCTTTTTCTGTTTCTGGGTGTTCTGTTGCTAGATAAGTAGGTCTTGAGTTTGTTTTGCAACGAGACCTGTTCTACCTGCCTTTTTATTCAGGAGGCCGAGAGCCGGGTCAGCTTGACCTCAAGGACTCTGTCTTCTCAGTCTCCAGTGGACGGCTTCTCAGAACGGAGCAGGCACCCCTCCCACCCAGAGCTCCATTCCAGTGGCCGAGCCTGACATCCAGCTCACGGGCCAAGTACCTGAAGGCCACACCCCCACTTCTGTGAGACGGAAACCGCACTGCATCCTGCTCCCCCGTCAGCGTGGGGAGCCTGGCGCTTGGGCACGAGCTGGCTGCTGCACAAAGAACTGTTACACTGGGCCCACACTGGCCACGCAGCACAGCAGTGACCTGGAGTGTGCTACGGCACTTTGGGTCACAAAACACTGAACACTTTGCCACGGAAGTCTTTTTCCTCCAGGAAAGCCAGACCACCTGTGGCTGCTATCGGCTCAACCATGCTGGGAGCTCTGGATCCCCGAGGAAGTCGCCGCCTCCTTCCTATGCCAGGCTGATTGAAGCGTTTTCTAGACACTAAATCGTGACCCATGTCGTCTCAGAGAGGATGAGGGACATCCCTGGAAGTTCTGCCGGCTCGGGTCTCCGGCAAGTGTTGAGGCTGCCGACGATGAGCGGGGAGACCTGCTCTTCCTTAACCACCAGCCTTGACCGCGGGCCCAGCTGCTTTGACCTGGGAGGGCCATCGCTGACATTCCCTCAGAAACCGCCAGCAGAGTCTGACCTCAACAAGGTCTCGGGGTACTGAGTGACGGCCTTTTAACAAAGCTGAATTCAGATGGTGTCCGTGGGAGCGCTGCATGTGGGGCCACAGGCTGGACGGCACCCCACCGCCTTTGTCAGAGGGGGCGTTCTCAGAGACACAGTGCGGGCTGACCGGGCTCACAGTGGCGCCCCGGAAGGCTGTCTCGGTGGCCAGGCTGGCCGAACAATGAACCCGTTTCTTTGCGCTCCCTGGGGGCTGATAGCCCAATAAACTAGGGGAATTCTGTGAGAAATGACCTAGGCAGAAAGGAATGCTAAGAAGCCCAAGAACGCTTATGAAGCATGGGTGACACACATGTCAACGAGTAAACGAAGGCCCCCCCTCTGAGGCAGAAGGTGGGTCTACCGTCCTCACACCTGCGTCCAGATGGGCATCCTTCCAAGCCTTCCATAAACACCCAGGTTTCAGAAATACAGCCACCCGTGTGTGCGGGCTGTAAGGGTCACCAGTTTGGGACACAGGAGGGCTTCCCCACTTGGTGACACTCTGACGGGATAGTGTCCCTCATGCTAGTGTCCACCTGAGCCCTCCCTGGAATTTGATTAAAATTCATGTGGAGCTGTCTTCCTCTAATCTCTCCTCAATGTGCTCGCGGTCCCGGACCGGCTTCACGGGGACTTGATCCGTGGAACTCACAGATTTAATCATCCTTCCATATTTAAACACGCTCTTTTTTGTTGTTCTTGTTTGAGGAATTCAAGATAAATTTGTCAAAAAGCCATGAATTCCCAACCCAGACTGAACCAAGGGGGCCTGAATTGTCCGGGCTGCATCTTCTTTGATGGGGGCTGAGCGTATTCTCAGTGTCAGTGCTGGCAACACCGGGCAGAGGTCCCAGGAGACATGCATGCCATTCTTGGGGCAGAGGGTCATCTCACTGAGCCATCATTTTTGAAGAAGTTTTTCAGAGCTTAGAAAAATAACAGTGGGTGGGACAAATCCATCCACCCTGCTGCCTGCTAGACAGTTTCTAACTTTTCCCAACTGTTCTTTGCAAACCTCAGACAATGCCATGTGCCACTCATTTGGGATAAACCAGAATGGGTTCGGTTACAATGTCTCTAGGCTGGACCCGGCCCCTTGAGAGTCCCGTTCAGCCTAGTGGGCAGGTGGTGGAGTCCAGCGTCTTATCCAGAGAGTGTAATACTTATGCTTTATCACAAATTAGGTTACAGTGTAGCAGGAGACTGGAGCTGTAATCCACATTTTCACTCACCAGAAAACTCAAGAAACTGATGTGTTGTATTTCCAGACCCCATATTGAATCTGGCAACAATTAACAGAAGCTAAAGCTACTGAGTAGAGAGTGACAAACTGGATTAGAGATCATTGTTACTCTTGACTCTTCAGTGACTGCTGAGAGTTAAAACCGTCAGCTTGAGCCTTTGCAAATGTATCCAGTTTGAGCTTGTTTTTATTCCTTTGACTTGATTATATTTTGGTGACTGTATCTACCTGCCCTTCCTCCCTCGCTTCCTTTACCAACTGCTACGCCTGTCCCCAACTCTGTCTTCCAAATACCAAGTGCCCAAAGCTCCAGCGTGGATGCTGTATACAGCTGCCGTGGGTGGTCAGTTACCTGGACGCCGAATAGAACGGAAAATGCTCATGATTTGGAAAGCAGTGCTCAGACGCGTGACTGCGTGTAAAAAGCAAATGGGCGTGTTGGAGCTGGGGAAGGTGACAGGGGAAGGTGACAGGGCCACCCGCAGGGCCGCGCGGCCTTACCTTGACGGCGTACTCCGCGTCAGTAGCTTTGTGCACACACCGCTTGCACACGGAGTAGGAGCCCACGCCAATGTCCTCCTTGATCTCGTAGCCGTCGGTGAAGTGGATGTTGTTCCCGTGCAGCTGCTGCGGGGGGAATGGGCAAAGCGCTGTCGGGGCTCTCGGCACGGCACACAGTGCGGGCACAACGAGAGGGTCCGGACTGGGCGGCCGGGGACACGGAGGCCGGGAGGGAGCGAGGTCCTCTGACCGAGGCCACAGAGCTCGTAACGATGGCTCCCAATCTGAATCCCAACCTCCCCTGCCTCTCAGGTTACGGTCATTTTAGACACCGCAGCGGCTGATGGACCACGTTTCCCCCAGCACTCCGAGAGGGAGAGAATCTGGACGTGAAGGGACGGGGCCCCCCTTAGACCCGGGGTGTGTGACCCTGACGCTGTGTCCCGAGGGTGTGTCTGCATGTCAGCATCTACTAGGAACTCTGACCCCATGAAGGCCCAGTCAGCTTCAGCCTGTGGTGACCGGGGCAAACCCTTTGCCTCCCCTACGGAGCAGACAGAAGGCCACCAGCCGTCACGGCAGTGCTCACTTCAGACACGCGCTGTTTTCCCGGAAGGGCACGGGGAGAGAAATAGGAAATCCAGCGTCATCTAACTTAGCCCGCGTGGGTTCTTAATAAAATTGAATCGTGGTTTGTTCTTAAGATGTCTCCAGGTCGGGCTATTCTTACAAGGTAGGAAACTCTTTATGAAAATGTCGCCCTCACTGACCTCCTAAAGGGGAAGAGCACCTGGAAAGAAAGAACTGTGTTCTCTTGGGCTCCTGGCTCGACTCCCCACAGGTAAGACACCCACGTGTGACAGCTGTGGGCTCCACCACAGCACACCATGTGACCGTCACCTTGGGACTCTTGCTCTGTTTCAGGGTGAGTGTGGAGCAGGGGAAGGAGCCATGGCCCAGACCCCGTGGATGGAGCTCTGACCCCTGCGAGGCTGCGTGCAGCCCTGGTGCCCACGCCCCCCGCCCCCGCCCTGCCAGGCGTGAGTGGAGTGGGCCCTGGGGTACCTGCACGATGGGGTGCACCGCGGCTTTGTGCAGGTCCTGCGGCAAGGGCTCCTGGGCCAGGCTGGACGCCACGAAACTGAAGCCTCTGAACAGGTGGTGGGCGTTGGCGCTGGGGGGCACGCCCGGGGAGTCTGCGGTGACAGGAAAGAGGTCAGCCTCCCGGGGGCGCTGTGGGCACGGCAACACCTCGGTGTGTGCAGCGTGTGCGTGTGTGTGTGTGCAGTGTGTGATATGTGTGTGCATGTGTGTGTGCGTGCATGTGGTGTGCAGCATGTGTGCATGTGTGTGCAGTGTGTGATATGTGTGTGCATGTGGCCTATATGTGAAGTTTGTGTGCAATGTGATGTGTGAGCTGTGTGTGTGTGCATATGGCATGTGGCCTTGTGTGCAATGTGTGTGTGCATGTGCCATGTGGTGTGTGTGTATGTGTGTGTGTGTGTGTGCTGGAGAAGGATGTGGAACCACATAGAACTTTAGTATGAGTGGTCCCGAGGGTCTGATTTTTAAATGGCAAAAATACCTAGGACAGAAAGTTGAGGATCATCCTTGATCATCAGACACTATTCTTACCAACAACCCCCCACCCTGCCCACTGCAGACTGAGACAAAAAGCTACCAGGGACCTCGGGGTGGAATTGTGAGCACAGGGACCCAGGAAATGGAGCCCAGTTCTGAGTGTCGAGGTCCAGCGTGCTACAGGGACTGGCGTGGAGGGTGGAGGACCTGTCCTGCACCCCCACCCTGTGCCCCCGCCAGCAAAGGCTCTGCGCACAGCACTGGGGGGCTCAGCTCTGCGGGGGACACGCGGGAGAGGTGCTCCAGCCCCCTGCGGCGGGGGAGGGAGGGAGCAATTCCCTTCCACTCCGACTGCTCCCGGGGCTGCGCGAGGGCTTCAGAAGCCGTCTGCTGGGAGACCGGGCCGGTTCAGGCCCAGCACTGACACGAAAGGACAAGTCTCGGTGGGGAGGACACATCTGCATCGTCTGTAACAGACCGGGAGCTAAACTCTCTCCTCTGTCGAGAGCTCCCACAGGCCGAGGAGAAGAGAGCATCGTGTCCAGGAGAACGGGCAGAGACGGAGCTTGGTCTCGGACATGCGGGCTGGTGCCCATCTAACTGAGATGACACCCGGGGCTGGCGCATCAGCAAACATGCCACCCATCAGCACACCCGGCGGGCTGGGGGGGGACAGCCTCACGGTGGTGGGACACAGCGGCCAGGCCCACCTGCGGAAGGTTGACTTGGGGGCGTCACCTGGGAGACAGTGAGCACTGGTTCTATCCCCTAACCCTTACGGGGGAGCAGAGAAAACATGAAAACCAGACAGAACTGACCATTATTTTCCACAGAAGTGTCCCTGAACCTGGGATTCTCTGGCTCCGAGGCATCTGTCCCTCCCTGGTCAGGTAGGGAGACCCCACCGCTGGTGAGAATCACAGGGTCACACCCACTCGGCGCGGGCACACACCTGTGGGCGTCCGGGCCGTGAACTCGGGGTCAAAGTGGAAGGTGTCCTCAGGCCGGCCCACTGCGGGCTTGAAGGGCGGCTTGATCTCCTTCCTGTACAGCTTCTGCGGGTGGAGGGGAGGCAGGGCTGAGCAGGCGTGGGGGCCACCGGGATGCGAGAGAGCGTGGGGTGGGGGGCGCAGAGGCGTGTGGACCACACGGCGTCCGGGCTCACGGACCCCAGCACCTCACTCACTGACGTATGTGCGAGTGGACATCAAATCACACACGCCGTCAAATTACACAGAGTTGCATGTCACAGGCGAAGGGTGTGGGGACATGTGACGTGTCCCTCATTTTAGGGCATTTATGGTTTTCAGGTTTGGGCTGTGAAGTTTTTCTCTTCAAGGAAAACCCGACAGGACAGAGTGTTGCCTCCACCCCAGGTAACTGGCTGTCCCCAGGAACTCTGGCTGTCCCCTCATTCCAGCGTCCAGACCTCTCTGGTTGGTGGGCTGGGGCCCCAGCACTGAGGCCTGAGCAGCCCTGCCCAGTGTCCATCCCTGGAGTCCCTCTCTGACCCGCCCCCATTCTATATCCTCCCCTCTGGGCACCCCAGGGCCCCTGCAGGCTGGGGACGGCTCTCTGCTCTGGCCCCGTGAGCAGGAGTGGCTACAGCCCCACGTAAGCCTGTCTCTAACAGGCAAGAACGTTAACAGGTTTCATGCCCAGAGCTGGGGGTCGGGGGTGACCCCTGGTCTGTGCGCCCGTGAAACGCCAGGCCATCCAGAAGGCCCCTGAGAGTGCCCCATCCAGGGGACGGGTCGACCCTGAGCTCCTGTTTGTGGCAAGCGGCTGGCGAGCCCTCCGCCTGCCTGTCACTGCGCAGAGGGGACCGTGACGGCCACTTACGTTCCAGTCTATGGTCACAAAGAACGGGTGACGCTTGATCTCCTCCACTCCGTCGCTGCCGGCACCTGTCACAGGACAGCGCAGAGTGGGCACAGGGCAAGACGGCGGCAGGGACACTGGCCACACAGGTCCTACCCAGCTGGTGACACCGTGGGAGACGTGCCCTGAAGGGCAGCCTGGGAAACCCTTCTGGGAAGAGTTGTGATGAAAACACACCGGGGCCGGCCTGACCTGCGGTGGCGCAGTGGATAAAGCGTCGACCTGGGAACACTGAGGTCGCCAGTTCAAAACCCTGCACTGGTTCGGTCAAGGCACATATGGGAGTTGATGCTTCCAGCTCCTCCCCCCTTTCTCTCTTTCTCTCTTTCTCTCTCTCTCTGTGTGTGTGTGTGTGTGCCTCCTCTCTAAAATGAATAAAATAAAATAAAAATTAAAAAAAAAAAAACACACCGGGGCCTTGGTAGCCCTCACGGAAACCTCGGTGGCCACCTATGCTGGGGTCACCTAGAGGGGTTCATCTGGGAGCTTCTCCCCTGCTCTGTCCTCACGTGCGGAGTTCCCAAGGAAGGGAGTGGGGCAGGAGGAAGAAAGATGGGCTGCCACATCGTGTGCAAACAGTGACTTGCAGGAAAGAGTGTACACCACCGGGGTGGCAACTGTGCGTTTCGGACCTGATGTCCTTGGAGCGCGGACGTAGGTGGGAGCATGTCCGCCCTCACCCCCATCCCCATCAGGACTTCTGCTTCCAGTGACCTCGGGAGAACGTGGAGCTGGAACAAGACCTGGGGGGTGTGAGGGTAGGGGGCGGGGCCCCCCATGTGTCCTCGGTGTTCCCAGGCCGGGCACCGGGCTCCAGGCTCTTACCCAGCCGGTTGCAGGGGTTCCGCTTGAAGAGGGCTCGCAGCAGACTCTGGGCCTCGGCGCTCAGGAACTGTGGCATGCCCAGCTTGGCCCTGAACGGGATCAGAGTCAGGGTCAGTCAGGGTCAGGGTCAGAGGGATGGGCTCCCCAATGACCCGTTTCTTCATGCTTTGCGGCCCTGCTCAGCCAGCACTAAGAGATCTTCTCAGAGTGACCGGGGTCGGGGGAGCAGCGTCCCTTCTGATCTTTGGCCCTTTTCTGCTTGAAGGTGAGGGAGGGCCCTGGAGAGTTTTGTGTACGTGCCTGGTACCCGTGATGTCGACCGTAGCAGGAATTAAAACCAAGAAAATTTATAGTCACCGCGTAATAATTTCTTTAAAAAATAAATAAATAAAACTCACTAAAAACGAAACCGTAACAGCCCTACGAATATAACGTTTACGTGGGAATTAACTACGATTTCTAAAACAGCAACCAAAGGCTTCGGTGAGAACAGGGGCAATGTCCTCACTTTGGGAATCTCTTCTTGAGATGCTGGGCTCACGGTCACTCTGTTCACGACTGGGAAGGAGTCGGGGGAGGGAGGGCTTTGTTCGCCCGCCCCCGTAAGGGAGGGGTCTCAGGCGCCTGGGGACCTGGGATTGCACTCTGACAGCCACTGACCACAGCTGGGAGCCCTCCCTTCCGAAATGCTGTCACTCCCAAGGGGCCGGTCACAAGTCCAGGCCTGGGATTTGCTGGAGGGAACGACTGCAGCTTCAGGGAAACACAAAGATCTCGCTCCCTTGAACGTGGAGAGGAATGGAGGTCACTACCGCAGCACTAAGGGACCGGTCCTCAGGTGTCGTCCCATCCACAGTGTGCACACCCTCTCCCCTTCCATTAATACGGTGACGGAATCTATAAAAACCGAAGCTCTTTGAGGCCTCTGAGGTTTCATAAAGGTGATGCGTCCACTTGCTGGGTTGGGAGAGCTGGTCGTGAGGGCCAGCACTGTCAGGACGCCCCTCAGCTCACTGCCCGCCCTCCCCGGAGACACTGACTTGGTCCCCACTCCCGGCAGCCCCCCCACCTCCCCCTCCTGGAGCACTCCCGGACACCTGCTCAGACAGACCCTGCTCCCACTGCAGGGCCTGAGCTGGGGTCAGACTGCGTCTGGGCCATTTCAGGACAAAACCCATTTCCATGGTAGATGATTCCCCGCGAGAAGGAAGGAGAACAGCATGCTTGTATTCGGTCCCGTGGCAACATGGACCCGCCCCGTCAGGCAGGGGAACTCAAGTGCCTGCGGGAATCGCGTCAGCAGGAGGAGAAGGAGAGGAAACCCCGCTCTGGGCTCCGTCTGGAGCCCCTAAGTCCTCTGCCCCCTCTGAGTCTGTTCTCGCTTCTGCAGGTCACCAATCATCACACCCTAAACCCCTGCCGTTGGGCAGTGTAGAGGGTTCCTCTTGATGGAAACTCTGTCCGCGGTGGAAGAGTCCATCTGAGTCGCAAGGTGGCCCCGTTCATGGTTGGTCACTCACTTCACCCACTGTGGTGTCATTATCGCTGACAGCTACTAAACGATCCTGTTTTCCAAGACAGGCTCTTGGTATCAGAATGTGCTGGCAGGTGTTGGGGGGTTCCTCACAGTGGGTGTTTCCTACAGAAGGTGCTGGCAGGTGTTGGGGGTTCCTCACAGTGGGTGTCTCTTACAGATGGTGCTGGCAGGTATTGGGGGTTCCTCACAGTGGGTGTTTCCTACAGAAGGTGCTGGCAGGTATTGGGGGTTCCTCACAGTGGGTGTCTCTTACAGATGGTGCTGGCAGGTATTGGGGGTTCCTCACAGTGGGTGTTTCCTACAGAAGGTGCTGGCAGGTATTGGGGGTTCCTCACAGTGGGTGTTTCCTACAGAAGGTGCTGGCAGGTATTGGGGGTTCCTCACAGTGGGTGTCTCTTACAGATGGTGCTGTGCTGGCAGGTGTCAGGGGGTCCCCACGATGGGCATTTTCTACTCACTTGAGGATGAGGGCCATGGTTTCCTTCCTGTCTTTCCCCTGGAATGGCAGGGACCCCGTCAGCATCTCAAACTGCAGAGACACAGAGCAGGGACAGTGAGTTCAGACCAACAGACTTAAGAGTAGAGAGAGGGTCCCACACGGGGCGAAAGACAACTGAGTTCAGTTATGCGCCCCAAACCCTGATCAGTTAGGTCGGGCGCAGCAGACACGCTGGGGACTGTCCAGGATCAGACCTGGGCACGGGGCACTCCGTTCTGTGGGGAGGTGGGCAAACAGTGAACAGGGCGAGGGAGGAGGCCGAGAGGCAGGTGGAAGCTGGGCCCTGCATCTTCTCTGGGGGGGATGAAACCCTATCTTCCCCAGTGGTTGCTGTGGAGCAGCGGAGCGAGGAGGAGGAGGAGGAGGAAGGGGGGGAGGAGGAGGAGGAGGAAAAAAAGGAGGAGGAAGAGGAGGAGGAGGAGGAGGAGGAGGAGGAAGAGGAGGAGGAAGAGGGGGAGGAGGAGGAGGAAGAGGGGGAGGAGGAGGAGGAGGAGGAGGAAGAGGGGGAGGAGGAGGAGGAGGAGGAGGAAGAAGGGGGGAGGAGGAGGAGGAGGAGGAGAGTTCTCTGGCCTGGAAGGTCATTACGTATCAGGGCAAAGTGGACCTGACTACCGATATTGATTGACTTACGACCTATGCAACTTATGACGATTCGACTTTACGACCACAATCGCTAGCCACGACTGCTCCGCTTCTGGAGCAGTTTTTGTATGCACCTGTATTTTGTAATTTTGTATGTTTTGCAAATATTAAGCCAGTTGTACTGGTAATGCAGTGTTTTACTTAAACCTGACGAATGTAAAAAATAAGAAACAAAATGGTGTAGAGATGATACAAATGGCATAAGATGAACAAAGGGAATTATGATATATAACAATAATGAAAGAGAATTATGATAAAATATGGCTTAAAGATGTTTATGACATCATTTCACAGGACTGTACACATAGCCTATGCAACTTACGACCAAATCGTGTTACGACCGGTCTGTCGGAACCAACCGTGGTCCTAAGTCAAGCACTAGCTGTAGCCCACTAACACTGTCAAGCAGAGACAAGATGGCACAAAGCCCCCTCTAGTACAGGCTGCCACACTCTGCATATAGTGAGTGTTAGTTTGCCAGGGAGGGAGCTGGTATTAAGAGGGGGCAGGCAGCGGTAGAGCGTCAGCCGGCGTGTGGAAGCCCCACACAGGAGAAGCACCCATCTGCTTCTCCACCCTTCCCCCTCTCCTTTCTCTCTGTCTCTCTCTTCCCCTCCTGCAGCCAAGGCTCCATTGGAGCAAAGTTGTCCCGGGCACTGAGGTTGGCTCCATGGCCTCTGCCTCAGGTGCTAGAATGGCTCTGGTTGCAACGGAGCAACAGCCCAGATGGGCAGAGCATCGCCCCCTGGTGGGTATGCCAGGTGGATCCCAGTCGGGTGCATGTGGGAGTCTGTCTCTCTGCCTCCCCGCTTCTCACTTCAGAAAAAAACAAAAATAAATAAATAAAAAGAGGGGAGCGGGGCGCCGCTCCTGAGCATGGTTTTCCTCTCACGCACGCAGCCCTGACTCGGGGGCCTGGGACCGCAGGGTCCTCTCAGAACATCGTGCACACCTGAGCACTTCTGATGGAAGGAATCGAGGAGCCACACACCCTTCTCTTAAAGAGAAGACGCTGAGCTGACTACCGCGCTGAAGCCCTGCCCCCCTTCCTCTTCTTGGCAGCTGTAAACGAGGAGCCAGCGGCAGGTGCTTGTAGGACCTTGTTAAACGTGCCCTCGTCTCTGCTGCCGTGACACGGACATCTTTCACTGTAGGTGGGCACGCTGGATTGCGGCATGGGACCCGTGCCCTGAGCCGCTCTTTTCAGGTGGGTCTGCCCCACAGAGGGAGGGTAGCAGCCCGTGGGCTGACAACCAGCCAGCATCTCTGAACCCGTGTGGCCAAGGACCACCAGACTCGGAGACCAAGAGATCAAAGCCCGTGAGATGTCCTCGTGACTCTCTGAACCCTGGGTGGGGGGTGCAGCCCAGGGGCCCCGCAGCCAGGGCACGGCGCACAGCTGGGAGAATGGACCCAGTGAGAGGGCACGAGGGAGGGAGGGCAGGAAGGGCCATCTGGGGCCCGGGAGCCCAGCCCGTTTCTGTTACGACTGTAGAACGCTCAGTTCAGACAGTGTCGGCTGGTGCGGTCCCTATTAAAACTCAAGTTTCTGGATCGATGTGGAAATGTTTAATTCCACGTGCGCGTTGGCTCCACACAGAGATATTTATGATCAAGTGGAAGGGTTCTGTGTTTGAAACTGAAACAATTACGTTTAATATGGAAATCACTGCACCCCGTAAAACCCTAACGCTACACCCCCAAGAGCATTAAGAATAGAAATTTGACTCTTAATACATGCGCCCCTTATTTGGACCCCAGTTCTGTTCCCTGGTGGTGGAATTTGGGGTGGGGGCAGAGTGGGCAGCGGCCAGGAAATGCCGGGGTCCGTATTCGGTGCTGCCCGGTCCGGAGCCACTCTGGTCATCCTGGGTCATCTCTGCCACGGCCTAGGACAAGGAGGGGCAGAGAGGAGCAGGGCAGAGGGTCCCGCGGGCACCGGGCAGGACGGCCCTTACCATGAGCACACCAAAGGACCACCAGTCGGCGCTCTGCGTGTGCCCTCGCCGGTTCACCACCTCGGGCGCCATGTACTCCACCGTCCCGCAGAAGGAGTAGGCCCTCTTGTCGTGGTCAATGGCCTCCTTGCTCAGCCCGAAGTCTGAGGGCAAAGCAGCACATGGCACTTTCAGGCTCTGAGGGGCACACCCGGCGGGCTTCAGGGTCATTTCTGTGGACTCTGCCGGACTGGCCGTCACTTCCACACCCGCTCGGTCTGGCCCGACCTAACCCGCCCTGGACGCAAGCACCATCACGCTCACACGTGCTGTGCAAAACCCAGCGGTTCCCCAGGCAACGTCCCTTGCACACCGACAGATTCAGGAGTGTCTTGTAAGCATATCAAGAAATTGTATTTCTCGGTGACCGCCATGAGTTCCCCAGGAGTCCTGATTTTTAACAGCCCCTGCGCCCCCCAAGTCTGCAGCCTGGTCCTGGGAAGCACGGGGACCCCCATGGGGCGGGAGGGCAGGTGCAAGCTCGGAAGGAGGGCTGCTCCCCCCTCCCCCGTCTGTGTGTTCACGGTCCTCGTGGGTGGGGGACATGGTAAACACAGGGGTCTAAGGCAATGCCACCTCTCAGGTGCGTCACCGTTGTAACTAAGAGTGCCATCCCTCCTGCGGGGGCCACGGGAGGGAGCGAGACTATCGAACACCCCCGCTGGGTCTGCGCGCTCGCGGCTCAACCCTGTGAGGGGCACGGACGTTCATGGATGTCCTCCTGCCTCCTGACCGTCCAGAGAACGATCGACTTACTTTAAAAATGTGTAAGGCAACATTAAAAAAAAGGCAAATGTGTGTTCTTCTTGTTTCCATAAATTGGTTACCAAACATGATTTTAAGTTAGTAAAACTGGAACTGGAACTAATTTCATTTTTTGAAAACAAAACAAAACAAAAACTCACTCCCAGGGGTCAGCGAGCATGAAAATAACTCACTGCCCAAAGGGTTTAGTGACTTCACCTTCGTGTCTCAGGGCTGTGTCTGTCATTTGTGCCTGGCAGAGGGACACGGTGGCCCCTAGAGGGTGGAGGAGGTCAGGAGATGGTGTCCCCTGGAGGCTTGAGAATGGAACCAGCCTGCCGACACATTGATCCCAGCCCCGTGAGACCCACTCAGACTTCTGGCCCCCAGAACAGTCAGGTGGGCTGTGAGCTCTGAGCCACCACGCCGGTGGTGATCTGGGACAACAGCAGCACCGAGCGGAAGCTAACGCACATGGGAGTCGTGGGACCAGAGGGTGTGTCTTCAGACGGAGCTCGGTGTTGATGGGGGAGGTTAGTCCCTCAGAACTGAAGGTGGACAGGAATGTGGGGCCGTAACTCTGCTGCAGTGGGACCACGGACACGTGTCCTGAGACCTGAGCGGGGCGTGGAGAGCCCGGAACTAACACCCAATGATGCTCAGTCAGCCGGGAAGGCGCTGGCAGGGTCTTAGCTCAGAAGGAGCAACAACCTGGGATGCCTGAGCCTTCAGGACACACCAAGCAACACGGCTGGTCCACAGCCACGGAGGACAGACACGGGTCAGCTCCCGCTGCCACGGCAAGAGGCCCCCGTGCCGAGATGAGGTCACTGAGGGAGACCGCGTAGTTCACATACCTGTAATCTTAATGTGTCCCTCTTCGTCCAGCAGGATGCTGAGAGACAGGGAGAGAACAGAGGCTGGATCAGCGACCGGTGCGGGGCGGTGGGGCAAGTCGGCCCCGGGGCCGCTCGGGGAGCAGGCCCCCCATGGGAGTTGCCTGCTGTCCAGTACATGACTAATCTGACAATTGATGTTTTTATCTTTGCTTTTCAGTCACACTTAATTTTTCCCCGGAAATGAACAACTTTCAAGATTAATTACTTATTAATTCTAATCGGCAATAAAATCCTATTCCTCCAGCCCCTGCAATTACATATTACTATAGTCTTTTTAACTATAAAGATCCCTTTGACCTTTAAAAAGGGGACCTGGCTGGTTGGCTCAGTGGTAGAGCATCAGCCCGGTGTGTGGAAGTCCCGGGTTTGATTCCCAGTCAGGACGCACAGGAGAAGCGCCCTAGTGGGCTTGTGGGGTGGATCCTGGTTGGGGTGCCTGTCTCTCTGCCTCCCCTCCTCTCACTTACTAATAATAATAAAAAGAGAGAGGACCAGGGGCTCGTGGCTCACAGCACGGGAGAGCATGGGCAACCTGTCCCGGCTTGCACTCTCTGGGGGAAGGCCACCCTCGTGCACAGGATGTTGCTCCCTCTGTGGGGACACTCGGGGGAGGGGGGCTTTAACGATGATTTGACCGTTTGTCTCCATGTGCAGCTGGTGATGCTCTGTGTGCTGGCAGAGGCCACAGCATCACACCCTGCACACGCCGCTCTGGTCACAGCATGCCGTGTGCATGCCACCACCTGGTTCTGGGGAGACCCAGACGCCTCCTGTAAACCACTGCCCCCGTCATGGACTGGGAAGTCGGTGCTTTCCTCAGGCAATGCAGGAGAAATGGGAATGTTCTAGAGCACAGCAAGATCCCCTCCTGCTGAGGCCTCAGGTCACCGCCTGGGTCCCTCCAGGCCCCACCTTGTCCAGGGCAGGTGTGGAGCTGACAGGACAGTGACCACTGAGTGACTAAACCAGTGACACTGCCTTGGGAACGACTGTTAGGTCAGCAGCTGCACCTATGACAGCCTCACGGCACCTCCCCCTTTCCACGGGGTCACTCCTCAAGAAAAGGAAACTGGAAATGGGAACGCTGCTGGTTTGGGGGGCTTTCCTCTTTCCATCTCGGCCGGATTGGCAACACGTCCCAGACATGACCCTACAGACGGCCCTGCTTCACACGCGCGAGTCCTGTTGGAAAGGGGCCTGGGGAAGTGGATGCCATTGTCCGAGAAAAACTCTAGGACAAGCTCAGCTGCTTTGTCCCCTTGCAACAGGCTTGTGTGGGCAGTTGAAAGGACTTCCCGAATCTGGCGGCCAGAACAGAGCGGACAAATGAGTGTGGAGTGTGGGGCTGTGGCTTTGTCCGAGATGTCCCCAGGACAGGGGGGTGAGCCACCTCCAGCAGGAAGGAGCCTCGTGGCAGGAAGGGGGTGTATGTGTGTGTGTGTGTGTGTGTGTGTGTGTGTGTGGTCAGAGGTGAGGATGTGCTGCCCACCTGTCCAGCCTGACCCGAATAGCAGGGACGTGGGCTCCGGCCTCGCCTCCCCAGAGAAGCTGGGAGCATCCATCTGCTCCCCCCACGTGGCATCCCTGCCTGGGCGGGGCCAGCACGAAGGAGTCCCCGGCCTGCTCCCTGGTGTGACCTCCCATGGCGATGAAGTGCTGAGCCGTGGCCCCCGAGGTGGGCTGCCTGACGGGGTGAGGGCACGGGGCCCTGCTTTGCTCACTCACTTCTCCGGTTTCAGGTCTCTGTAGATGATGCCCAGGCCATGGAGGTGGTCCAGAGCCAAGGCCAGCTCGGCCAAGTAGAACTTGACATCTTCCTCCGTGAACATCACCTGGAGAGAGAGAGAGAGAGAGAGAGAGAGAGAGAGAGAGAGAGAGAGAGAGCGCAAGGCTGCAGAGTGGGGCTGGGAGGCCGGTGTGTGTAAGGGGACCGTGACTCAGCCCCGCAGGGAAGTGTATGAGCCGGCCCCCGCTCAGGACAGGATCACCCGCCACCGACAGTGCCCGTCTGGCTCTTCGACTTGGAAGTGTGAGTTCTATTTATAGTGTTAGGATCAGCGAGGGCAGAAGACACGTCCTACCAAGGTGACGTCACCCATCTTGTGAGTGGAACGTTTGGATGGAGCCTTCTCTCCCTTGGTCTTTCGGGCCCCCCCATGGGTCACCCAGCTCTGGAATGTTCTTCTGGGCTTACGTTTTAATACGAGTGCTTCTGATGTGAATTCGTTAAGATTTAATTCCGATCCCAAGCAGAAGCCGGGTGAGGCACTATTATAAACATACCGGCACTCACCTTTCTCCTCGCGTTTGACTCAGTCACCTGGATTTATGCAAACTAGCAGGCTGCTGTCTACCCAAAGGGGGCGTGGATTCTACCAAAGACGACATGAACACGATGCAGTCAGTGAGGCACCCCGAGCCTAGGGACACGTCGGTGTCGGGGTCCATGACTTGGGGCACCCTGATTCAGGCTAGAAAACCACACACAAGTTCAAGGTCACCGTCTCACAAGGACATTTTCCCCTGTCCCTGGTGGCTGTTAGAAGTAGCCTGTACTTTTCGTAGTCATCTCTTGGGAAGCCAGACCGTTATCAGAAACCATTTTCACATTTATCATGAAAAATCAATGTCATAGTGACTAGATGTCCACGATTCTCTCTGTGACGGCAGACATGTGATATGAACATCGATGCAAGGTCACCTGTGAAGCATGAACCTAGACTCAGGGCAGCTCAGGGACTGGATGGCAACTCCGTCAGTCTGACTGCAGCTGTCCTTTACAGAGACAGTGACAGAGGCCACAGCACGTCATGATGCTGCTTAGAACAGGCTTCCGGTCCGGATGACCACCCGGCACAGCGCTGTGCTGACCCTCGCCAGTACATGATGAGACGGGTCACATCCATTTCAGAAAAGGATGCTTCCCCATGAGGCAGGGACACGTGCCCCAGAGCCCTGGTGGTGACATCTGGATGCCACCCGCCCACCCTCCCTCCTCTCCAGCCCCTGGAATCTCCTGCTCTGTCTTCCATGTTCAACCCACGCCATTCCCGATTGGACGTTTCCTTTCTAAACTGTTAACGTGTCCATGGGTTTAGTTACAGTCAGTTCTGCTGGGCGCCAACTTCTTCTTCTTCACCTGACTTCACATCTATCGACAATGGCCACAGCAGTGTCTGCAGCTCAGTGGCCAGCGGGCAACGGGATTTCTCTACTAGTTCTGAAGGCACACCTCAGTATCGTCACAGGTACCAGTGACAGTTTCTGCACGCAAGTGAAACAACCCTGGGATGGGAGTCCTTGAGGGCGGTCAGCGTGGCAATGGACACCAGTGGGATGCTGGCGAGTGGACGGCCAAAGCACTTCCCGCGTGTTTTCCATGGACTCTGAGCACCAGCTCCACCTACGCTTGACAAGGCACCTCCACTCTGAAATAAGGGGGCTCATGGGAGCCACGTGCTCCCGCTGTGAGGCGATCCGGGGCTTCTGGCTAATTATTGTTGCCTGCTTGGTCAACACCAACAACAGGGCGTGTCATGCCAGATGCAGAACAGAACCAAGCCCAGAGTGGGCGGATGCTGTGTAGGTGAGAGGGGAAGGGGACAGGTCAGTGGATATCAGACAACGGGCAGATGTCAATGACTGTGCGCCTTGAAAGAGCGGACACAACGTGGGTTGGTGATGAAGGCATCAGACAGCCGCTCCAGAAAGGAGCTGGTACCAGTTCTAGAAGGATCCAGACACCCGCCCCCGAGGGTTTGTTTCTAGAACTTGGATCAGATTCTCCAGCCCTGGGCTTTGTGCCTCTAACGCAAGCAGCACAGTGAAGCCATCGAGCCGTTGCCTGAGGGATTTTCAGGGACCAGAGGGAGGGAGCAGGCTGAGGTCCCTGGGGCCTCACACACAGGCCCTGCCCTTCTGTGTCATGCATTTTGTGGTCTCCTGCTACAAGATGTGGGAGGGGGAGGGCGGGGCGAGGGTCAGCACAGAGCTGTGCCGGGTGGTCATCAGGACCGGAAGCCTGTTCTAAGCAGCATCATGACGTGCTGTGGCCTCTGTCAATGTCTCTGTAAAGGACAACTGCAGAGACTCAGGAGTGAAAGCCCAGTGTCACCACTGACTCGGGCAGAGTGGTGGGTCTTCCCACCCCGTGAAGCAGGAGCTCTTCCAGGCAGTTAGGGGCCAGGGAGCCTTCCTGTTGCATTAAGTAACATTCTGGGACGTTCCGACATCAGGTCCCATGAGGTCAGGATTGACCCTGAGGCTGTGAAGTGGCTGGTGGTCTTGGGGACCTGACTGGATGCGTGGTCAACCTGTGATTAGCATGTTCCTGTGGTGGGAAGCGAGGTCTCGGGAGATAATCTTTCCTATTGTCCCTTTCTATCCCCTCTGCACGGGTAGTAAACAGCGCTCGGAAGGTTCTAGAGCTTCACGGGGGTCTTTGGAAGTGTCAGCCTAAAATCTCTCTCAAGAACCACAGAGTTCTTCCCTGTGCAACTTATGCGACTTCTTCCACACACACACGCACATGCACACACATGCACGCACACGCACACGCGCACACACACACGCACACACGCACGCACATGCACACACACACGCACACGTGCACACACATACACGCACGTGTACACACATGCAC
The DNA here is from genome assembly GCA_037038555.1 of Rhynchonycteris naso. Lineage (NCBI taxonomy): Eukaryota > Metazoa > Chordata > Mammalia > Chiroptera > Emballonuridae > Rhynchonycteris > Rhynchonycteris naso. Next base: position 308,890,817 of record CM072997.1, read on the forward strand.
ACACGCACGTGCACACATGCACACACATGTGCACACACATGCACACACGTGCACACACACAGTGCCCCTCAATGCTCTCTATCCCTCTTTGTCCCTGAAACCCCAGGCAGAAAGCAGCAGCCTGTGACCACCTGGAGGAGGGACCTTACCTCTTTGGAGAGCCTGGTGAAGAGGTCCCCTCCCCGTAGGAAGTCCAGGATCAGGTAGAGCTTCCCTTCCGTCTGAAAGGCTGTGTGTGGAGGGAGAGAGAGGGAGCGTGTCAGCAGCAGTCCCCGTGCCTGGGTCCCCTGGAGTGGCTGTCATTCCCTCAGGCTCAGACAATACTGTGCGGTCTGTAATCCTGGGTCATTGCAGAAACGGGCTGCAACAGCCTGGACACGGCTTCCCAGAGGCAGGACTTAGGGAAAGGGACCCGATATTAATGGGTTCTGTCTGTTTCCGTCACTTTTGAACATCTTGAGATCTTTTCTCTTCTCTTTCCTCCCTTCCTATCTTTTTCTAATCAAAAAGCTGGTTGAAAGACACAGGGAGAAAAAAGCTTGCAGGTTGCTCTGTGCCTTCATTATGACTATAATTCACGCTGGGCTTTGGGTACCACTGGGTCTCACCCGAGTCCCCCCTGCTGGCAGGTGTTTGCTGAGGGTGACGGCTGTGACCGAGTCTGGTCTCCGAGTCTCCTGGAGTTGTATTCTTCACAACCCAGGACTCAAGGGCGCCCTCACGCAATTCCTCCGCTCACGGCGGCATTGGTGACCAGTTGGCTGGGGAGTGGACACCGTGGCGGTGGTGCTTATGTTCTAGGTTTGGTCATGTCACCACAATTATGGGCTTATTGTTTCTGTTCCAGGCCACAGGCCACGGACATAGCTGTTGCCCACCACTTCGCCAGGGTGAGCCTCAGCCAGACGGGGCTGGACGCACAGGCGAGGGTCGAGAGAGACCACCACCGGTACTGCTGGGCGGTCAGCTCCGTGCTGCTGATGCTGTCGCCGGGCACCTATTTTATGTAGAGAGGAAGCATGGGGGGGAAGGGCCCGCCCGCTCCCGTCTCTCAGAACTTCTTCTTTCTGTTTCCTAAAAGTAGATGCTGGGAGCATCATCGACGTTGGCTTTTAGAAAACCCTTTTCCAGAATCGCATCCCGTGAACCATGGGTCGAATTCTCTATTCTCGGGCTTGGCGGGCAGAGGGGCGACCATTATCCTCTGATCAGCCACAGAGCTAACGCAGGAGGCGTGTGTAAAAGTCTTGGTTCTGAACGTCTCAGGAGACCCGCCGGAGGCCGACTGCAACGGCACAGGAGGTTGGCTCTGACCCGGAGAACCAGCCGCTGCAAGGGCAGCAGAGCCACGGGCCGCAGAGCCACGGGCCGCAGAGCCACGGGCAGCAGAGCCACGGGCCGCAGAGCCACGGGCAGCAGAGCCACGGGCAGGTCAGCCTCCGTGTGGACGAGACCTAAGGGCAGCCGCCCGCGGGCCGAGGAAGGACAGCTTCCCGGGGGCTGTTGGCAAGTTGGCATTTGCTCTTGTTATTTCTGAAAGGAGAGGCCGCAGAGCGTCCACACCAGACGGGAGTGTGTCTAGTCGTATCAGGAGCCCCCCAGCACAGGACAGAGGTCTCCACCCTCCCTGCCCTCCGCCTTCGCTCCCGATGTCTGTGAGCATCACAACGGCACCCCAACCTCACCCTCCCCGGCCTCACAGGCCGCCGAGGTGCCAGCTTTGCTCCCTCCGCATTTTCCTCGGTGTGAGTCACTCTGGCTGGGCTGTGAGCCTTCACACAGCCGGGCGAGACCCGGCGGTCACCATTTCGTCCGTCCTTAAATAGGAAGGTTTTGCTCTTGCTGCTCTGAGGAGATGAAGAGGCAGAAAGCCCAGTGAGAGGCGGCGTGAGGCCCCGCAGACAAGTGGTTTGGGGCCAGTTGTTTTGATCTGAGCCTCAGTTTTGTCATCCGAGACACGGGAACGACAACCTGGTTGGAAGGGACGTTTTGCAGCCACTTGCTTTCAAATGCTTGACGCACGGCCGTCGCTTAAGATGCGGGAGGTGTCCTGCGTCTTGCTTTAAAGTAACCACTGCATCACGAAGCACCTCGTTTTGGGACAACAGGAAAATGTCTTCTTCGAGTCGCCCGCGTCGAGGGGAAGAGATGTTTTTCTAACCACTCAGCAGTGACAACAATGGGTGGGTAGTAAGGCATCCCGGTCTCACACCAGCTCTTCCAGACGGAAACAAGGCGTCTTGCTCGCTCCTCCAGAGAGAGGACAAGGAGGGAGCCGTGAGGACCGGGGAGGGACGGTGACGCCCCCTAGACCGGGTGCTGTGACTCTGGAGGCGTCTCCTGACCCATCGCTCTTTTCCAATGTCCTCCCGCGATTTGGGGAAGGCTGCCCCAGGGTTATTTTACTTTTTTATTTCATTTATTTACTTATTTTTTTTTTTACTGCACTTACCGTAATGAAGCTTTACAATAAAAGGGTGGTTGACTTCCGCCAAGATGTCTCTCTCCATCTTGGACCGGACTCGGTCCCGGACTGCGGAGCAGAAAACAAAGAAGCAGGCATCATGGCTCGGTGGACACGGGACACAAAACACCGCTGTCCGCTGTTCCCCCAGGTTCTCGTTACAGAGACGTCCAGATGGGTACAAAGGTCGAGATAGTAGGGTAATGGTCACCCCTAAACCCTCCCGTGGCTCCAACAACAGCTGGCGTTTATATGTGCGCTCTCTACATACACACACACACTCACTCACGCACACAGTCACACACGTGCATGCAACACACACACACACACACACACACTGACACATGCACACTTCAGCCAAACAAGCTCTGACACTACATGGTTGGCACCGTCCCTCTGGGCCCCTCAGGGCAGCAGCACCTCCTGAGAATAAGGACGATCTCTTTCATAACCTGCAAGACATCACCCTGAGGAAATCAGCTGTCCCTCCATAACATCACCTAATATCCACCCCGAGTTCAAATCCCACCCCATGTCACTGGCAGCTGGTTTCTTCCTCCCACCTAAGACCCCGTCACGTTCACACATTATACGTCTAGTTATTAGATTTCTTTCTTCTTTTCGTTCTTGGAATAGAATAGCCCACACCTTCACCCCTCTCTTCCCATCATGCTTTCTGGTAGACTTCTTGGTAAGTCCAGGCCATTTTATATAGATTCTTCCACAGCCTAGGTTTGTTTTATTTATTTATTTATTTGTTTGTTTGTTTTTACAGGCACAGAGAGAGAATCAGAGGGATAGATAGGGACAGACAGACAGGAACGGAGAGAGGTGAGAAGCATCAATCATTAGCATTTTGTTGCCGTAGTGACACCTTAGTTTAGTTCATTGATTGCTTTCTCACATGTGCCTTGACCGCGGGCCTTCAGCAGACCGAGCCACCCCTTGCTGGAGCCAGCGACCTTGGGTCCAAGAGGTGAGCTTTGTTTTGCTCAAGCCAGATGGGCCCGCGCCCAAGCTGGTGACCTCGGGGTCTCGAACCTGGGTCTTCCGCATCCTAGTCCGACGCTCTATCCACTGTGCCACCGCCTGGTCAGGCAGCCTGGGTTTTATTGAGTCACTGGTCACTTTAACTCCTGCTTTCTTGAAAGCTGAGGTTAGGCCTGGCAGGATTTATGAGATGGAAGCTCAACGTTTTCACAGAGATACCTCCTGGGTGATGCTCTGTGCCTCGGACGGCGGGTGAGGCGCAACGTTGCCCTGCTCTATGTGATGCTGAATTTGGAGACGTGGTTAAGGTGTTTGCTCATCAGTCTCTCGCTGTAAAGATCCACACGCCCCTTTGTAAGTAACCAGTCACCCGCCGGGTGATGATACTTGGGTATCGAATGACGTATGGGTTCCCTACCAATCTTTCATTCATTAGGGTTAGCTTATGTGTATGACCCTTACTTGACTTAGAAGGATGACAAAATGTCAGTTTTCTCATTTCTGATGGAACTGGAAATCAATAGGAAGTTTCCTTCTCTCTCTCTCTCTCTCACCAAGAGTAACAGTAAACTATGGATTAAAAAAAATAAAAAGGTATAGTTTGTTATAACCAATGACAATATTATTCTTCTCGGTGCCGACACCGTCCAAAGTTTAGCCATCTGGGAATACAGACGGAATTCGAGGCAAAAATAAACATAGAAACAAAAAAGGTTACCCCTTGAGAATAAGAACAACTCTAAGATCCCTGTAAGCAAATCGGGGTGCCCAACACACACAGCATCTACGTGACCTCACAGGTCGCCATGCGGGCAATGCAGGGACTATCCTCAGGTAGGTAAGCAAGGATTGTGTTACGGAGCTGGGCACTGACAGTCTTCCAAACCTGGCCTTGTGACATGCACGGTCACAATTTCATGGTACTATGTCCTTCCCTAAGGACAGCTGTAATAGATAATAGCGACCAGCCCTGGAGAGGCCGTGGACACGTTGGGACCCTTGTGCCCTGTTGGTGAGAGTGTAAAGTGCTGCCGCCACTGTGGAGGCGGTGTGTTAAAATTTAAGTTACACATGTACCATCCTATTTTTAACAGGCTGCTTCTTCTCTAAGTTTCCTTAGGCTACTTAGAAACAATCTTTCCCAACACGTGGCTATGCTGTTTACAATAACTCTTTCCTCTGTGCTTGACCCTGGTTCTCTAAGACCAAATATTATCAACACACTGACCTCATCTGAGCTGCTCCTACACAGGAAGGTAACATAGTTTCCGCAAAAATAAACTTTAGTTGCAATGAGAGAAGTCTTAGTGCCTTTTCATTCCTTTTACTGTTTCAAATTCACAGTGAAAGAGTGCCCCTGCCTATGCCTGTCCGTAATTGAATCACTCTAATTTTAGAATATGAAGATGTGTTACATTTTATTTCAAGCGTTGGACAACAGATCTCCCCACAATTCCTTTGTTCCCAGCCCTGCTGCCATGAAAAGCAGACTCACTTGCTGTTTTTTTTTTTTACATGGTAAACATGGTAACACCCTATATGACCCAGAAATCACACTCCTAGGTATATATCCAAAAGAATTAAAACCAGGAACTCCATTACCCTGAGAAAAGGCAGTGAGGATGCTGGCAGGGGACCCCGACGGGGGGAAAACAACGGGTGATGCGGTAGAAACGGAGAGCCATCTTGCAAAGGCACCCGCCGAGTCGGCAGCTTCCAGGGAAGGACATGTGGGAATGTCAGGGACAGTTGGGCCGCTGGACCGTCCCTCCCAATACTCTCAGACAAGAAGCCTCTCTGAGCAAGCTGCCGTGTGGACACAAGGGCTCTGACACCACCCCCACCCCCCACCCCCCCGGAGGCGGCAGGCTCGTGGTGACAACCTCAACCGGTGCATGTGGCCGTGCAGGAGTCCACAACGAGACCAGACTTGTCACCTGAGGTGGGTCCTCTTCTGGGTAAAGTCCCTGTTCCATCCGCCTGTCCAGTCCCCACTCCCCGGCCCCGTGACGGATCCAGGAAAGCCGGCGGCGGGGAACAGGGGATACCGTGTTTCTGCACACACCGTGCCAGCTCCTTGTCGAGTTCCGCTGTTGGCGCTCGGTAGGGTCACCTACAATCTGTCTAGGATGGATGCTACTGCCATGGCGTCCACTGGAAATGTAGCAGAACTGTTCAGTCACATGTCTGAGTGGTAACAGAAACCAAAGGCCGTAACAAGCCTGTTGCAAAAACTGGGAAAAGGTCTCGCGTTCAAATTTCCATATGGGCCGTCTGGTTAGAGCGGAAAAATAAATATTTCCACCCTGCATTTTACACAAAAACATAAACCTCGGGCCAACAAAAGAGTTAAACCAGAGGCCGGGAATCTCCGTTTAATGAAAAGCAGTGGAAGAAACAACAGGGGAATGGTGGCAGACTGAGTGACAAAACATCTATCGACAAACTGGCCGTCCAGAAAGGCTGCGAACACAAACAGGCAAGCAAAACATTTAGAGATTACCTGACACAAACAGACAAAGGGCCTGGAGCCCAAACACCCTGTTCTAAATGCTCTTATTATGTCTCAAACAATAGAGAAAGAAACCGGGACTCCAGCCCCGGCCCTGAACGTGGTGGAACGCTGATTAAGCGCGCACCGGTCCGGGAAAACATTTCCACAGATGTGCTTTGTGAGACCGACTGCACTGGCACACACCCGGCCAGACCCATGCCGGTTTGGGTCCAGATTGGCAGGAAACAGGAAAAGGCTGTGCTTGCTCTGGGACAGGGTCTTATCGCTGCTGACAAGCAAGCATGCAACGGACCGGGCCTCGTTTCCGTGGATGAACGCAGGGGCACAAAGGCAAGCCCAGTCGTCACACCAGGCGATGCCCGTTAGACACGAGACAGCGTGCGTGAGACCAGCTCTCCAGAGGTGAGCGTGGGCACCTCCAGGCCTGACTGCTGGGCAGAGCCCACGGGCTGACCGCACTGCTGCCCTCTCTTCGTGACCTCAGTAACTCAAGGGCCAGATCCACAGATGGAGAGAAAGGGCTGGACCTGAGGCTGTGCCGTTTGATCGGCACGGATGGTCCTTCCACCAAGGCCTGACATGTGGTGGCGCAGTGGATAAAGCGTCGACCTGGGAACACTGAGGTCACCAGTTCAAAACCCTGCACTGGTCTGGTCAAGGCACATGTGGGAGTTGATGCTTCCAGCTCCTCCCCCCTTTCTCTCTCTCTCTCTCTCTCTCTCTCTCTCTGTGTCTCCTATCTAAAATGAATAAAATAAAAGGAAATTAAAAGAAAGAAACAGACACCAAGAGGAGCCTCCCGTTTTCCGAGGCTGAGCACGTGCCAGCTGGCTCCGGGACCGCTCAGGATTCCGCAGGGTTGAGCCCTCAGACCAAGATGAGTAGAGAAGACGGCCCGGAGAGAGGGTCCCCTCGCCCCCCAGCGCTGCTGCGTCAGTGAGCTGCAGAGACCGTGGAGCGATGTGGGCCGCATGGCCCTGTCGGGCAGCTCCATCCCGGCACACTCAGGGGCCAGGCCGCGGCCCCGGGGGAGGCGACTCTCTCGCATTCGACGGGTCAGTCTGGCATTGAGCAGGCTTGCCACCGTGGATGTAAGAAGAAAAATTCCACGCCACTTTGTGATTCAATAATAAACCGTAGGTCTTGGGCATAAAATAATTTTTTTTTTTTTTTGCATTTCAAAGCAGCCCTGTCTCGGGCGGACCCGCTGCGTGGAGGACTGGGGTGGGGCGGCTTCGCGGTTTGCTCTGCTCCCGATGCGGGTGGCAACCTCACGTGCCCCTCAGCCCTCATGGCCCGTGGCCGCTGTGACAGAGGTGGGGACACCGATACTCTCACCCTGCTGGGCACGACACAAGCAGGACCAGAGGACTATCCGAAACCTCGTCTTCCCGATCAGGCCGCGTCCCCATGACTCCCGAGCCCCACAACCTAACTGCAGGCGCCCCGGCCCCTGCGGGCTCATCGGGAGCTTAAGGGTCAGGACGTTCTGTCCCGCTGACTTTGTCTCTTCAGCCACGGGGCCTGTCCTAGGTCTTCAGGGGTTAAAACGTTTGGCTTGAACCCCATGGCCATCGTAGTCGCTCCCTTCCTCCCCTCCGCACTCCCCTCCCCCGCCACCCAAAGCCCCCAGCAGCCGCCAAGTCTCCGTCTCTGGATCTGCCTCTTCCAGACCATCGCCCTGCAGAACCAGGGGTTGTGGCTGGCTTCTCTCGCTTAGTGTCTTGTCTGCGAGATTCTCGCCCGTCGTAGCACGAATCGGTTATTTCATTCTTTACTGAGGATATTCTGCTGCACGGCTAAGCCACGTGTTACTTGTTCACTAGACGGACGGTGTTGTTTTTGCTGTTGGGAATGGGCTGTGTGGCTATGGCCACCCCCGCGCCAAGTGTCTGGGTGGCCGCACGCCGTCACTTGTCTTGTTCGCACACCTACGCGTGAACGGGGGAATCGTGAGGCGGCTCTGGGGTTCACCTTCCGAACCCATGCAGAATGACCACACGCCTGACACGTGCGTGATCCTGACCTACCGCGAGATCCCGACCTACCGCGTGATCCTGACCTACCGCGAGATCCTGACCTACCGGAGGCCTGATGTCACTTCCTGTTTTCTACAGGACTCCCGTTCAGTGAGGGGTGACCCGATTAAAACTGGGAGATAGAAAGTGGAAACCTCCTTTGTTTGCTACACACTTTCCGTACAGCTTTGTTTCCCACGTGTTCTAATGCGTATAGAAAATTTAGAAAAAAAAGCCTTTTAAAAAAAATTGTTATTCTAGAATCTTGGCATGTTTTGGCCGAGTTTAATGGACAGTTTTACGAAGGTGATCACACAGCTGTGATAAACGACATTCACTATAAAGCACGTGGTTTAGCTGACGTTGCTATGGATACCCTGGATTAACACGCGGGTATCTGCGTTAAAGCAGGATGCCCAGGTCAGAGGACCCACAGCTTTGCGGGCACAAGAATTACTAGGACGACAAGTTTAAAAAGAAATGTCGAATTCGAGGCTCGGTCCCTGAGAGACTGGGCTTCAGCAAGTCAGGTGGGGCTGAGGAATCCATTTTAGCTCCTTTTTCCTGCCAAACACACGTGGGAGATGGGGATGCAACCTCCAGTCCGGGCAGTGGTGACCGCCGGCCGTGCTGACCACGCCATCCTGACCCCCTTCCTTCCCGTCACCTTCCCGTCAGCCCGCAGGCTCACCGCCCCTCCTGATCCGTCCTGCGTGTCCTGGCGTGGAGAAGCTCTTTCCTCCTGTGAGTGCTGTCCTGAGACGGCCTGGTCTCGGTACGTTTGCTCTGTGCCTCTATTGTCCTACGTTGTTACAGAGTATACGTCTACTTACCAGCTGGACAGCACGTGACTGGAGCACAGAGAACGGTGTCGACTTTGCACCCGCCCCCCACCAGACCCCACGTACCCGCTGAGGACATTGTGACACTGAGACCTGGGAATTCAGTGTCGCTTTGACATCTCTGAGTTTCGGGGCCCCCGGGGCCTCACACGAATCCCCCGCCCTTGGCAGGAGTCGCCCTCACCCAGAGGGCGACACTCCCTACCCTGCTGGCTCCCGGGCAGGCTGGCCCTGCTGCATCTGGTCCTCCACCCCCCAGGCTGCAGCCCTGTCTGTCCACAGAGTAACCCAAACCACCTATCACCTCCTCCGAGGAACCAGGGGCCACCCCTCGCCTATTCACCCCGCAGCCTGCCTCTCACAGCCTGCTCTGCACCCCGGGAATGGGGGGGACGGGCATGTGGGATGACACACTCTGTCCCCTCACTGCCTAGCGTGGGTGGCACACGTGTGGCTGTCCTGTACCAAGCAGTGCCCGGTCCCTCTCCCACTAAGGGTCAGAGCGGGAGCTGAAGATTCTCAGCTCGGGGCCATCACTGGCCGGATGACCGTGAGCATGCAGTAGATTTTGGACAGCCGCTTTATTTTGACCCATGTCCCGCACTCTGACTTCACTGGAGGGAAACTCCCCGAGGGCTGGGAACCAGGGGTTGGGACCGTGTTTCTAAACCCCAGCCCCCGGGACAGAGAGAAAGGAAACAGAAGCGTGACTTGTGTTCTGTTTAAAACTGAGCGATGCCGTCTGACGAAGGTGGGCCGGTCTGTCATCCACGCGCAGCCGTGGCAACCGGCTGTCCTCCCTCCCCCACCCCCCACCCCCACTGTCTTTGCCGAGTGTGCGCACGACCAGGACATGCAAAAGGGTGGTCTTCACGCCACACGGCACTCCTCTCCAAATACTGTGCGGCGTTTGCCGGGGCACGTGAAACGCTCGGGTCGGGGAGACGCTCTTGCTGTTTGTTACCAATCAGGGAGCAACGTGTCTGGTGTATTCTGTCACTCGTGTCTCCCAGGACCCGGCAGCGCTACGCAGCATGCGCCCCACAAGCATAGCGCGGAGCGTAGACCACCGTTCCACGTCCCAGGGGAGGAGGCCAGCCTTTAGCTGATGTTGCTATGGATACTCTGGATTAACACCCAGGTATCTGCGCTAAAGCAGGATGCCCAGGTCAGTCGCCCTGCACGCTCACCTTTCAAGGTCGCTTTCTTAAGGACTTTCATCGCGTAGAGCTGTCCGGCGTCTGGTCCCTTGACCTTCCTGACTAGAAACACCTTAGAGAGAGAGAGAACACAGGACATCGGAAACGGACAAGGCTTCAGATTCCTCGCCCCCCTCGTTTGATCTGGAAAGGGGACACGCCAGGGAGTTTACAGAATTTCCAATCATATAAATGCACTCTAGGGAATTTCAAATTTTCTCTGACGCAGGGGCTGCCGGGAAATGAATGTCTCGTGTCCTTCGACACCACTCTGTGTCGACGCCGTGACGTGTCTGGAGATTGTCCTTTGTTTCTGGTGCCGTTAACTTTGTGTTAAACATTTTATATAAGAAGTAATTCTATCCTCCTTAAAATAACAAAACATTCACAAGGCTTAAGGGAGCGTGACTGGTCGACTGTCAAGGTCCCTTTGAAGCCCCCACGGTGAAGGCCGCCCTGGTCACTTCCGACCACGGGGCACAGGCTCTAATCCCCGTGGTTTTCCACCGCTGGTCTGCGGGCCGCTGCTGGTCATCAAGAAATGGCGTGCCGGTTCACAAACAAGCACCTCATGTGGACGTTTCCCGCTTTCTGAAGACTTTCCTCAGGCGTACGGAGGAAACACGGAAAGAGAACTGTTTGGGAGAGGCTGAGCTCACGGTCATCATGGCGGCTGTCTAACGAAATCAGTAAACAGAACGCAGGTGAGGTCGTGGGTTCTACAGCAGGTGCTGCCCGCCAGCGCGCTCTGCAGGAGGGACGGGGTGGTCACTCCTCTCTGAGGTCCTCCTGCAGGAAGCCCATGGTGTCTGGAGGACTGGCCACGACAGATGCCTGGGGACTTGGGCTCCGTGGATGAGGCTGCTCCCCATGGAGCTCGCGGGAGGGGCTACAGCTTCACTTGCCACGGAGAACAGCAGTGGACTGCGCTCCTGGCTTCTGGCCACTGAGGAGGACAGGGACTGGGGAGGGGACTGGCGGAGGGCGGGTTGTGCTTCCTGACTGCTGTCACCCTCCAGGCTCCTTGCTTCCCGGCCGGGACTGTCCAGCGCCATGGAAACCACCCTCCCCCCTGTCCAGATGGAGACGGGGGTCAGGAGGACAGGACGCTGCCCCCACGAGTGAAGGGTCCTGGGAAATTGCGGACAGTGAAACACTGGTTTCCCTGCTCCAGGGCTCGGGACTACACCGTCCCTGGGAATGAACACTCATCCTTGGGAGACGCATGGCGAGTGTGTGTGCATGTGTGTCCCCAGGTTTTTCTCACCGGCTGGATACACGCGCCTCCTGCGGAGAGTCTGGGCCCGTCCCTCCCCAGCACAGGCACACTGGACGCAGGCCCCGGCCCTTTACTACCGCCAGCCTCCTCAGAGGATGGAGCGGACAGCGGGCCCGGCCCGAGATCCCTGCTGGGGACACGCTTCCCGACAGGCAGTCAGAGGGCGGTGCAGAGGGAGGGCAAGACTTCTGCTTCGGGGCCCTTTGCATCGTGGGAAGTCACGTCACGCTCCAGCCCTCCTGGGGCGCCTGATGTCCATCTCATCGGTCATGGGGTGAGGAGTTGGGGTCAGCAGGGAAGTGTGGGTGGCCCTGTCCCCTCTCTGGGCTGGTGTGGGAGGGTGAGAGAAGACAGGGGGAGGCCCACGCAGGCCAAGGGTCCTCCTGAGGGGACGGGGACCAGAGCATCAGTTCCCAGAGGACAGGAGCGGAAGCTGCACCTGGAAGGGGGTGGTGGCGGGACAGCTGTGAGTCACCCTGCGTTAGGTGGCAGTGACACCAGTGAGAGGCAGGTGTCATCCTGTGGGCTGGAGCATGGACGAGCTGGTGCAATCAGTCCAGCGGCCATATCCCCTGCCCTGGTGACCGAGGATGGCTGCGTGGTGCTCCGTGGGAGAACCAGCCTGGCCACTGGCTCAGTTCAGGGAGAAGCCGCCTTGTGTCATTCTTCAAACTTACAATGGGCTTGGGAGGGGACAGATGAATGTCCCCCTTCTGTTCCAAGGAGACCCAGTTATTAGTCCCAATAGGAGCCATTCTTATAATCTGAGAACTGGTGACCACAAGGACACCCCCCTTTCAAAACGAGAGCGTCCTGAAGGGACAGCGAGCAGAGTGTACGAAGGTTTTGTGTCCGACAGCCCAGCATTTGGATGGGAATGGCCCCTGTTCCCCAGTGGACCTTGCAAAGCTATAGGGGTCCCCAAGAACCACACATGAATATGTATGAGGGTTTAAGGACTCACAGTGGGGTGAGAACCCCATTCCACTTAGGCCTAAACTGAAAAAACCAAGATCACCCAAGCAGCCCCCACGGAAGACTTCGTGTAAAAGATGTCAGGTTTTGCATAAACAGCTGTGCGTGAAACTTTCCTCTCCTCTATCATACGTGTTCCAGGCTTTCACAATGAGGTGATTGATGGCAGAGGCTATTTTACTTATCGTTTTCAAAGAAACGGTTCTACGTTTAGTTGTGGAAAGCGCTGGAAGAGAACACACTCTGTCGATGGCTGTCAGGCCCCGCTCCCGGAGCCCGACGCTCCAGGTGGCTGTCAGCCCTGCAGTGGGGGCGGCCCCGGGGGAAACGGAGGGCCCTGCGGAGAGGAAAGTACAAAATACGGTAAATTCAGTTTCCGAATGCGCTCAACCAGTGGAGACCGGCTTCCTCGGCCATGGGGTGCCACGCACGTCCAGCAGCGTCCTGCGTTCCTCTCTCCTCCTCTCTGTCCCCCTCGGGGAACGTGGGAACACATCCTGATGTCGGGAAGCAAGCTCCCGGGCAACTCTGACAATTGTACCAAATATAGTCGCTGGAGCCTGAATATTTCATGCCGCTGGCTTCTGGCGGCTCCCGTGTCATTTTTAGAATTCCTGTCTCAGCAGCTGAGCCCGCGACTCCGCCGAGACGGTCCGTGAGGACGCCCGTGGGGGACAGGTGCTCTGCCCTTCTGAATCGCCCCCAAGCCTCCTTCCTCCACGTCACCAGACTAGGCAAGACCCGCTTCCCGGCTCAGGGCAAGACGTTCCGCTCTCCCTCAGGTCTGGACCTTCAACAGGTCCCCTGTCCCTCAGCACACAAGCCAACTGTGACAATCTCCCCCCAAAGGAAGACAGGTAAAGACCCGTTCTTACCATGTCACCAGTTAAGTGACAGGGGAGATGGACAGTTTGGGATTTGGGATTGATCCCCTCAGAGTGTGGGAACTGTAACCCGCACCCCATGCCCTGGGACACTGAGAGAAAACGTTTCTGCCCGATCGGCTGGTGGTCACTCCGTGACAGAGCAAGGGTGAGGGCGGAGGAGGGAGCAGCCCACGCTGCTGCCCCCCGCCCCTCAGGGACACATTCCAGCATGGAACGGACTCCCATCTTTCCAGAGTGTTCCGCCACTTTCCGAATTCAGCATTTGTACCGCTGCCGCCTCTTCCCGGGGCTGCACTGAAATCCTGACGTTCCAGCAGGTGACCAAGGACCAAGACTGGCTTGGTCAATCCCAGCAAACTGGTCCAGCATGGGTTTCTTGGCTCCCTACGCTCTGCAGGATGGACCTCCGAGATGTGAGCCCATGGGAGTGTGTGGTCCCCTCCAGGGGGGGGCACCCCGGGGCTGCCCGCTCAGCTGTCCCTGTCCCAGGACTCCCTCCTCTGGAGTTCAGCGTTGCTTGGGTGACACGGACAAGCTTATGCCTACACAGCGGAGAGCAGAGGACTAGAGGCTGGTGAGCAGGGGACCCCCGCAGCCGAGGTGAGATGACAGTCACTCACAGGGCTCTGGGCAGGAGTTTGGGGTCAGGAGCGGGCACCAGCGTGAAGGTCTCCGTGGCACAGGCTGCGTTTTGTTCATTTCTGTGTCTCTAGCACCTGCGGTCACTGACTGCACGAAGGAAGGACGGAAGGGACTGGCGGTGGGTGACAAATGACCCCGGGATGCGGGGAGCCAGACGCACACCAGCTCCTGGCTGTCCCGAGATGCATTTGACGAGAGCTTTCTGCGGGGTAGAGACATGGAGCGTGCCCCCTAGCCCGTCTGGGTAGCAAAGGGAGCGTCCTCCCGCGTTAGGACTCCTATATGTCCACAGAGATGAAGAATGAAATAAGAGGGGACGTCAGAACACACGGCTTTCCCCCTCCTGTCATTACTTCTGCTGTTATGAAGCAGCCGCCACAAGGGGCCTGAGTGGACAGACACATCTCGGCTCCTGCTCTCTGGTGACCGACGTTGGCTCCGAGTTCCGCCCGGGGAACGTCTGACTGAAGATTTCCAGAAAAACGCCTCTTCTTCCCGGATCCCTGTCTGTCAGGCCAGCACCCTCATCCGCGGGCATCCTGACCTTCCCCTCCGCCATCAGCAGTGGCATGGACCCAGCTGACCCCAAACGCGAGGGGTGGCCGAGCGGCGAGTGAGGCCGCTCATGGAGGTGAAAGGTCCGTGGGCGCTGCCAGCACCTCCGTCTTCAGGTCTCTTTGCTCATTACTGTCACTATCTCCTGCGCAGGACCTGTCCACTCCGCATGCCGCGGTGGCCCCGAGGAAGGGCTACGGTGTCCTCCAAGGTCACCCACCGTCCCAAGAGGATCGATTCTGCCAAACACCGTGTTACGTTTTTCAAAGAAGGGTTGCTTTTTTAAAGCAAAACTGAAATGCAAAATTTGAAATTTGGAAGGACTTGGAAAAGACCTTTTCTCCTTTTTTTATTTAAATGTCCCAGATGCATTTAAAAAAAACACAAAAAAAGGTCATTTTCTATCTGCGTTTGTTCTGTCAATTTTCAGAATGAACTCTGGAACCTCCACCTGTGTTCTGTGGAGCTCAGGGAGCCCTGTCCCACCTCTGTGCCACCAGCACCTTGACACGCGGGTGGCACCACATGAAACAAGAGTCACCCGGTAACGACGAGTCAGCCATCACCTGGGCAGCGCTCCCTGGGCCTCGTCCCTCAGGACAGACGGAGGGACCTGGCCGACCACGTTCCAACGATGGCCGAATTCGTTCTTAAGAAAAAGACACACGGGCAGCACCTTTGAAGGCAGAGGAGGGGACGCCAGCACCGTCTCCATGTCGCGATCGTGGTCCTTGGGGAAAGGATTGTGCCCCCCCATTTCTAATAAACAGCGGGGTGTCCCAACACCACAGGAAGCAGAGTCGCTGTTTCCCCGGGAGACGGAAGTCCTGACTTCCCACAGCAAATGGCCATTTCCGCAAGCCACACGGTTCTGAATCCTGGTACTTGCACAACTCAAACTAACGGGCTTGTATCTACCGTAGTATAAACACGGTCCTTGCCCCGTTACAGGGAGGGGGGGAAAAGAGGGAAGAAGAACACATTCTGCCTTCTGAGAATGCCCAAGAGCTACATTTCCCAAACAATCCCATTTCTGGATAGACGAGAACACCGGGTTTCAAGAGGCACCCTAACTATGCAAGGGACGTGCAGGTGAGGGGGCGTCCGGACTGGCCCCTGCCTTCCTGACTCCTGAGCGACCCCCCTTCACGGGCACCATCTCCTTTGTTCTTTGCTTCTTCTCTGAGTTTGCCTTTCTTAAAATACAAAACAAAACCTGTTAAGGACTCATTGGCTACCGTCCACTGTGGTCATGTAACAGCCCGGGGAAGGAAGGAACTACAAGAGGAAAAATGTGTGTGACGTTCTCGGGGGTGCAGTCCCCACTCGGCACAGCTCTGTCGTGACAAAATTCTAGCCGCGCAAAGTGAGGTCACAGTCCTGACGTCAGTGTGGGTCCCAGTTAGCACGGGACCCCGCCAAGGGAAGATCACCTGTGAATTCCTTCCCCTCAGCCTCGGGGCCATGCTTCCCTTGTGTCTGGGGGTCGCCTCCACCCCCTCCCCGTCACCGGACATCCGAGCGCTCCGCCCTGAAATGGGGGGGCCGCCACAGGGGAACAGGACTCGCTCAGAGGGACTTGACGATGAGCTTACCTTTCCGTACGACCCCTGTCCTAAAACCTTCAGCAGCTCGAACTGGGAAGGGTCGGCCTTCTCGAAGCCCTCCTTCACATGGTGGCTGATGTCGATCTCTTTGACGATGCCTTCTTCCTGCAAGAGAGCAAGGGACACTGGGTGAGCCTGCCGATCTCGGGGGCCCCGGGGCTCTGCCACGGTGTCGCCCCACACGGAAGGGATGGCCTCAGTCCCCTCGGGTACTTTGCCAATGGCTCCATCTGTCTCCGTGGGTTTTGTCCTGGGGTCTCAGCAGCATCTCACAGAGGTGCAAAGGGTCCTCAGTGAGGTCCACTCTCCCTCTGGACAGTGCGGACAAAAGGCTGGACAGGGAAGGACACGGAAAGCAGGACACAGGATGACCCTGGCGATTTGTTTTCCCGTCCACACTGCCGCTCAGAAGGGTCCACGGCAGGAGCACCGTGGAAAAGCGGTTTGTGGAACAGAGAGGTGTCTCCTTCTGGGGCACGCCGTCCCAGATGTTTCTACCAAGAGCACGGATCGCCACCTTAGAGGTGGCGTTGCGGAAGAAGCGGAGATTTTTCAGCAGAAAAGAAAAAGCCCCTGATCGTTCAATGAAACCATTGACAGGAATCATCAGAAATTTTCATTAGAGAACTAACTGTCCCCAAAGGCGAATTGTGTCACGAGTCCAGGGCTGGGCTGTCTGTCCAGCTGTCAGCAGCTGGGCACGAGAAACCTGGAGACACAATGTGTTCCCCAACATCGGAGCCTGACTGGTCCTTGGATTTATGTCTGTGCTTCTCTGAGCCTCCCGTGCTGTCCGTCTGTCCAACTGACTGTTCACCTCGGGGTATGTCTTTGGCACCAGGCTGGGCATCGGGAAAACGGCAGCAGGGGCTGATTGAAAGAAACTCTAACATACCAAAGAACAGCGACCTGTAATGACATGTATGTTGTGTTCTGGGCACGCAGGGCTTTTCATACGTTGTTATTATTATTTTTTATTCCTGGAAAAACGATACGAAGTGGCAGTTTTATCTCAACTAAAGGTTACGCAGCCGGAGTGTCAGAGTGGGGTCTCCCTCCGCTCATGGCTGCGCTGTGTCCTGCTGCTACGTGAGTCTAAGAGCAAACGTGTCCCAGCAGGATCGTAGCAGCAGTAATTCACGTCACGGTGGCCTTTGAAACGTCTGGAACATCTAGCTTCTCAGAAGTTAAAAGTCGTTTGATTTTACCTTCCGATAATCGAGACCAACCACCCTTAAGCGCGTGGGGTAAAACCTCACTGAGCAGGTCGTGGGGTAAAACCTCACTGAGCAGGTCGGCGGCTGAGCCGTTAGCTTCTCTTTTCTTTGAGATCCAAGAGGTAAAGGGAAGACTTGGAACGCTCGCATTTGCAAGGAGTATTTACCATTTTTTGCAAGTGCAGTGTGTGTGTGTTTTGTGACAGGGACAGAGAGAGTCAGAGAGAGGGACCGATAGGGACAGGCAGGAATGGAGAGAGATGAGAAGCATCTTTGTTGCGACACCTTAGTTGTTCATTGATTGATTTCTCACATGTGCCCTGACCGGGGGGCTTCAGCAGACCGAGAAACCCCTTGCTCAAGCCAGTGACCTTGGGTCCAAGCTGGTGAGCCTTGCTCAAACCAGATGAGCCCACGATCAAGCCTGCAACCTTGGGGTCTCGAACCTGGGTCCTCTGCATCCCAGTCCAACGATCTATCCACTGCGTCACCGCCTGGTCAGGCTTTTTTTTTTTTTTTTTTAATATTTTTAAAAACAAGCAATGACTCCAGCCCAGGTGGATGTCCCTGTGGGAGCTCATGAGGCTGGTTCGAGCTCAGAGGACAGTGGCTGTGGGCGCTACACTTAGTTCAAGTTTGGGGTGGAGATCCCATTTGAAAAAACCTACAAGCTTCTACCCGCAGTTTTCTGGGACTGCTGGACCCCACTGACCACTGGAGACTGGGCAGCTTTTGGGGGGAGGCCTCCCCATTTGTATCAGGGAGAGGCAGAGGAAAGTGGACGCCTCTGCTTCTCTGCGGCACCACCGTGATTTCCGCGGGAGAGCTGGAGCCAGTGTGGTGGCCGTAGGCGTGATCTCCGCCCTAGAAAAATGGCCGGAAGTCTCCGAGCCCCCACAGAAACACACACGCCCTCCTCCACTGGAGAAAGGGATGGAAGAGGCTCCGTCACTCGAAGGAGAATAAGAAGCCCCGTGCCTGTAAACACAGGACTTCCCTGGCGACGAGTCCATGACTGCACCCCGTCCCCCCCTCCCCTGTCCCCCCCGTCCCCCCCTCCCCTGTCCCCCCTGTCCCCCCCTTCCGGCCCCCGGCCCCCGCGGTCATCCAGAACCCCAGACTCCTAAAATAACTGCAGTCACGCAGCTGCAGTAATGCAACACCCGTGTTATGAGGAAGGTGATGGTTCACCTGATCACATCTCTCTGTGACTTTGGTAATGTGACCACGTTTGCAGTCACGCTGCTGAGTAAGAGGTGACACTGAGCACCGTCCAAAGGCATGGGGCTGGGAGAGAGGGAGAGAGAATGTGGGGCGGACGAAGGGCTCTAGGACTCCTCACCTGCTGGCCTACTGCCCTCAGCCCACTGCGCGGCATGCATGCGGTCATCACCGAAGATTTCCAGCCCGTCCCTACCCTTCACCCGCTCTGTTTGAAGGTTCAAAGACCCAGAACTGGAGTAAGGAGGTCACTCAACCTTCTGGGACACCAGAGGGCCCCTCTCTGCCTCTGTGACCCTCTGTGACATCAGACAGGCTTGTCCAGCCCTGGTGGGCACGTCCTTACAACGGTCAGTGTATTACCCTACAGTGTCAGGACACCCCCCAGCGCCACTGTGCCCAGCACGCCCACCTAGCAGGCTGGCTCCACGCCTTTCTGCGAACATCAGGGTCAGCACCTCCGCTGCCCCGCTCCCCGGTCCACCCGCCCCGACCCCATTTCCGTATTCCACCTTCTGGAGTCGGTGCCCTCGCATTTCCAATCAGGTTTCGACGGGCTTCCCTCAACATTTCAGGTGTTATGTGTAGATTCTTGCTGTCGGGTATTTGGAGCAGATGTACCCAAAGCACACACCACAGGATTTCATCCCTGAGAGCGCGGTGACCCTCAGGGCTCTTCACGGACGGGGCTGCGACGCGGCTCATCTCTTACTGAGCTCCGTGGGGTCTTCAGCGGCAAAGACTCAGCTCCGCCGGGAAGAACCAAGCACGTCACACGGTCGATGCTGCTATAGCACTTCTGCCTTCGTGCCGACGTTTCGGCTGCAGCTTGCCTGAGGATACTTTGTTCTTCTCTTTCTCGGGAACGTTTCTTAAAGGAGGAGAAACATCTGGACTCCGTGCTGAACGCCAGGGTCTGCGTGTGTCTAGAAAACACCGGGAGGGAGGCGAGGGGGGAGCACACCCAGGCACGTCTGCGTCTGTGTCCAGACGGGATGGTCCTATTTTCTTCTGCGTTTCAACAGGACAACTAAGAAATAAGCTAATAGCCGTGCCTCATTTAGAAAGAAACACCTTCTCTGTCTTACGGGGCAGGTCATTTTCTCTAGAACTCCGAGGATGTTAACGCCATCCTCTTAGAAAATAAACTCCTTCCCTAAATCCTCAACGTACGCTGCGACACATTCAGTTTCTGGCAGAAGTCCTGTGAGCGGGGTTTTCTTTTTTAATATCTTGGAAAATTTGGGGGGAAAGGCTGGTCCCAGAGCTGGGGGCTGGCTTCACAAGCAAGGGTTTCCAGAATGTTCTAATGTGAGAGATAAAGATTGGGGAAGCGAATCAATCGCTCACGTGATGTTTGTATAGGACTAATCGGTGACGGTGAGCATTTAGATCCCCGTCGGGCTGTGTCTGAAGCGCTGACTGGCTGCGGGAATATCGGGGCAGGTATCCCCGGAGGAGTCGCGAGAGGCGGGTGAGCGGCACAGATGATGCAGACAGCTCCCAGAGGGAGGGAGAAAGTCACAGCCACAGCGGAGGTGACACCCTCTGTTCTGACTCCTGGGCTTTCAGGTCACGAAAAGTAAATGCAAGTCAAAACTCAGGAAGTAAGGATGATAAAGACACAGAAGATAAAACTTGGGCAAGTGAGAAAAGCATGGTGGTGGGTCATTCTAGAAATCACTGATTCCCACGTAGGACATCACTTTCCAGGGAGATCAGGGGACCCAGGGACAGGTACGCTTCCTGAGGTCTCTGCTTACCCAGGGGGGTAAGAGGTCCACCTGGGGCCAGCAGGGATTTGTCACCTGTGAGGTTATGAGCTCACCAACCCCAGTTTCACCAGCTTTGTCAACTGCCCTCCTGGAGAAAGTCAGCTTCAACTGTCTTCTCACCCTGGCTTCTCCCTCCAACACAGGTCTGGGTCTCGGTATCTCCGGCCAACTTCCCAACACGCGCATTTAGATATTTTATCCAGTACTTTCAATCGCTTTGAGCAGGAGGGCTTGCCGCACCAAGCTAACCGGCGGCGCTGCTCGAAGCAGCAGCTCAGGAACGCTTTCCGAGTGGACAGGAGGGACTTCGATGCAGCTTCAGCCTCTCCTGCAGGGTCCCTGTGGGAGTGGGCGGAAACATCCCCCACTGCCTGGCCCCCCGACATTGCACAGTCACCCTCTAGCTCTTGACTGCCTGCAGCTCACGGGTCTTTGTCACCAGTACAGCTACGGCACCAGAGGACATGCGTGTGCAATACCAGTCGAGTGGGTGTTGTTCTACACACGGGACAGATGACCAATACAAGGTGAGAAGCACTAGACACTCGACCCGCAGACTCTAGGAACAGGAAGAGACAGACCTTCTCCTTTCAGACACGTGGGCGGATTCTTCGAGGGAACGTAGGCAGCCAAGCCACAACCACATTCCGGTGTCCTGACTCCCAGACCAGACCCCGGGCGGCACCGCTGACCTGGACTCAGGAAGGTATGGAGAAGCAGTGGCCAGAAGAATTCCAGCGTCTTCTCTGCTCTTTAAATTGCCCTTTTACACGCTGTGCTAAGTGTGTCTGCCTTCACGCTTGTGAGCAAATACGACCAGCCTCACTTGTCCGCCATTTCCCGGGACACTACTATGTTTCTACAGAAGGTTTCCTCTCTGACCCTCGTGGGATAAACACGGGCAGAGCCACTCTGGACGGGGCACCACTCCTCACGGGTGGCGGTCAGGTTGGCTGCATGGGTACTTGCCGGCATCTGGACAAAACCAGGTGGCTTTATTGAAAAGTCCTCCACAAACCCAGGGTTCCGGGAAGCAGGAAGGATGAGGGGTGGGAACAAACAGGGACACACTGAGTGAGACGTGAGACAGGAGACAGCAGTCCTGGATGTCAGGAGTGTGACACATTCTCCCCGAGTCGAGGGGAGAGGACCTGCCCAGCACTGCGGATTCTGCGGACTACGGACACATTCGACACGCTGCCCGACTGCAGGAAATGTCTCCTCAGCCCGGGGATGCTGTCTCCTCTCTCTCCTACCTGAGAAGGTGGACTGAGTTGGCTTACACAGCCCAGGGTCCTCCTGGGCTCTTACCAGGCAGCTCACAGCCATCAGCACGGCCACCGCTGTCCCCAACCCCCAAAGATTCCCTGTCGCGCCCATGGAGGAATGTGGCCAGCAGACGGACACCCTCTGCCTCGAGTTTCTGGTCACCCAGTGACCTGTGTGGTGCGACTCGAAAGAAGCTCGCTGACCCGGCGAACGGTCCTCCGGGAAACCAGAGTTCACACGTGGGGTGGGCACGGGGTCAGTTTCACGACCAGCCGGCTCCGCCATCAGCCCCCATGTGTGGGCACCTGCTCTCAGCGGCCCCCCCCAGTGCCTGGTGCAGCGCTTACTCCCTGAGCGTCTGTGTGGGCACAGCGCACGCCGCGTGGGTGGCTTACAAGCACGCTCACGCCTGGTATTCCACGGATGCCCTGCTTAAAGCGTGTGAGCCGCACGCGTGCACGGCCACGCCCCACGCCCACGTGATGGACAGTCGGTCCCACCTGTGACCTACAGCACAGGCTTGGGAGCTGTCCACAGCGCCTGGGGTCCCGTGTGCGTTCTATGTGGTTTCTGAATTCAAAGAAATCATAAACCTTTTAAATGGTCGATCTGAGCTTGGGGCGTTGCCAGAATGCGTCAGCCCCGTCCGTCCAGCAATTCCAGGTACTCTGCTCCACACGGAGGTCGCGCACACTGTCTGGCACAGGCTCGAGGGACGGAGGAAAATCCTAGACACGTCTCTGCGGCTCTGGCAGGGTGCCAAACCGTTCAGCAGAGCCCGAGGATGTTACTCGGAGTCACCGAGCGGGCTCTGTCACTTCCTGCGCACAAAGACGGCGACGGACCCAGCGCTACACGTGGTCCCCGGGCCTGGGGACACTTCAGTGGCTGTCTCCACTAGCTCTGCGATCGAGCAATGCCCCGCCACCCACCAGGCTGCACTACCGGGTTAGAGTCTGAACTGCTTCCATGACGTTCCCACACAAGCTGTAACAGTGCCGCTGGGTTTAACATTCTCGCCGTCGGCATCCAGTGCGTGCCGCGGCCACTGGCTCACCCTCACTCACACTTTTCTTTCCCGGCTGAACCCCTTGGTACAAGACAATATCTATAAGGAACTGAGTCCGTGTAAACAGACTGGCAACCGCTGGTGGTGTCTCTGAGCCGCTGGCATCCTGGGCAGAGCAGGAAGAACCCCCCCAAAAGACAGTTCTGCCTCTCTGCGGTGGCCCACCCTGACGCACGCGTCCGGCCCACCCCACTGCTGACACTGTCCCCGAGCCAAACACCGGGCACTCCCTGCTCTAAACGGGCTCAGCTAACTTCTGGGGAAGGATAAGCTGATGTATTTTAAAAGGAAAACCAGCCCGTCATCTCTCCTGTCCAGAATGGCAGCCTCGGAGTGTTGGGGTACATACACCCCACTGAGGGGTGCCATCCTGTCGGCTGCTGCCCAGATCTGACCCACGGGACCCACGGCTCAGGTCCACGGCGGCTCGTGGGAAACAAGTCGTGGCTGGGAGAGAGCTCCTGCCAGCAGGCTGCCCAAAGCAGTGCTGCGACTGTACCAACCCCGTGTGTGTCCACGTGTGCACATGCGGGTGAACATATATGTGTGGTGTGTTAACATGTGCACACGCGCACATCTGCATTATGTGTGCGATTGTGTGCATGCTCACATGTGACGTGTGCGCATATATGTGTGGTACGTGCCTGCAGGTACATGTGCCCACGTGAACGTGCATCTATGCATGCGTGTGCATGGGTGCACATGTGTGCACGTGTGTGCATGCATGTGCATGGCTGCACGTGTGTGCTTGCATGTTGGTGCATGTGCGCATGCAGGTGCACACACTCACTGCATGGAAAGGTCCCGTGCGCTCCTTGAGCTGCCGTCACTGACAGCTGACGCAGTGCCTAAGTCCAGTTTCAGCTCCTTCTGCCCGCAGAGCTGACACTGTTTCCTACTGTCCCTGGAACCACTGAAGTGACGGTCACTGGGAAGTTCCTCCCGCCCCTTTCCACAGGGGAGAGAGCTGCAAGTTTCCCCAGTTCCTCAGATCCCCACTTCCACTCCCCGCCGCAGACTACCCTGCTCCCAGACGGCCTGGCCGGCTCCTTCTGTTGTGAAAACTGGATGTGAGGGGTCCCGGCCAGACAGGGCGCTGCTGAGGGAACAACCACCCACCCTGGGAGTGTCTGCTCCACCCTGTGTGTGGGCAGGGGGCTTGGGGACAACTGAGTCAGGGCAGGCGAGTCGGTGACAGCGAGGCTTCCTCTGGCACAGGGGACGTGAGATCGAGCAACCAAACCAACACGCTGTCTCTAACGGTTTTCTTTTTTTAAGAAAAGCAGCGTGACCCCCCCACCCCAGGTGAAGCTGAGCGTAGCCGGGATTCTGACGTGCAGGTGATGCGACGCTCCTACCCTGACGTAACTAACGGCCAGTGTGACAAGTGCAAAGCTTGCACGGACGCTCAGGCCCCATCTAATGAAAAGCAGGGACGCATTCTACAGAAATGACTTGGAAATGTACAGAACCTGGTTCCACCTGGGTTTAGGGCTCTTGTGCAGCTAGCGTAATGTCCAAGAGGGTCGGCAGTACACACCCGCTCGTCCATGAAGTCAAGGGTACCGTTTCTTCAGCAATCAGAACTCGAACGGGCCGAGACGGCTTGGACCAGGAAGAGCCCGAGGAGACGGGCTTTCCTCGCAGATACCCGGCAGGCTCTACAACAGGAAAAGGACGTCCTTCCCTCAGGGCAGCCTACCCATCCTTTCAGGAGGCGTCTCCCCATCGTTTTCCTATCCGAGCCTCCACATTCACACAGAGGACAGACGGACAGTCACACGGAGCACAAGGAAAAGGGCCTGAGGGGTGCTGGACTCTAGATACAAGGCCGTGACCTGCAGGTGTGAGTCCCCCCAACTCCCATGTGAGGGTGTAGGACGTGGGGTCACTGAGGACGATTAGGTCTTGAGGGTGGGGCCCCCTCCCCGGGATCAGGGAGCTCCAAGGATCTCTGAGGATCTCTGTCGAGTGGCCAGGAACCCGTGTGCAGAGTGTCGGGGGCCCTGCTGTGAGTCACTGACCACATGCTGGTTCTTCTTCCTGCTTTGTTTCCTAACGACACTGATCTACTTAGAGAAGCAGACAATTAACATTTCCCGGGGGGAAAGAAAACCACAACTCAAAATCCACTTTACATAGTAATTAGACCCATTTTTCTCGCCCTTCGCCTTCCAGGTCTCCTCCCGGTGTTACCAGAACCTCTCTGCCAATGACCAGGTCAGAGATCGGCTCTAAGGTCTCCGGCTGGGAACGGTCGGGTATTGGCCTCCTTGGTCCCCCGACGGTCCCTGGCTGCGCTCTGTTTCTTGTGACTCGTCCTGGGTGACCCTGGAAGGACCGGAGCAGCCCCGGGAGTCTCTCCCTTTTCTCTCTCAGGGTCACGGCCAACCCTGGGGCCGGGTGCGTGAGCCCAGCCAAGTGCCCGACAGGTCACAGGGGCCGCTTCTCATTTCCTACGTTCTGTATCACGTAGAATATCTGCGGTCCGTCCCACGTGACCTTCCCTTCTTTCTCTGTCTCTCTTCCCATCTCAGACAGTTCCCGAAGGAAACGAAGAGATCACAAAGGTCCCCCAGGGCTTTTTCTTCCTTTCGGGGGTCCGTCTCGCAACCCGCACTCGAACGTGAAGTGTTCAGAATATTTCTCCTGTTGCAGGAATTCTCATACGGCCTCTCCCGCGCACACACACCATCCAGGTGGGTGGACGGAAACTTGGGAACTTTCCACGGGAAAATCTTGCCAGTTTCCCTCAGGTCGCCCGATAAAGGTCACCTCCCAGGCGTCCCTTCACGGTGGCCGGGGCTCACCTTTCTTTCCTGCGTGGCCCGAGAGGCAGCTCTGGTTTCAACAGGCCCGAGTGCCCAGGGGAGGGCGGCGCTTCCGTGCGCCCCGAACATGTCTGAGCCGTCCGTGGGACCGTGAACGTGTTTTCAGAGGCGATGCTGTGATGTCCTTGGCGGCACAGAGTTGGGATTGTCACCCTACCTGCACATCGGAATGCCATCCTAGGTCGACTTTCCCCCCCGGGGGGGGGCGGGGGGAGGTCACACATTTCGTTTTTTCAAAAACAAAACAAAACAAACCCTCCTGCAGACAGGTCTGGTTGCTTGATCTCACATCTCAGGGCGCATGAAAGGGTTTTTTTTTTACTACGTCACCCAGCAGGAGGCCACCGCAGGGAGCCACGTGGAGACCAGGGAGGGCCAAGCAGAGAGGGCTGCTTTTAGAATAATTCTCTCTTCCTGGTCGGCTCCTGCTGGAAGGTCCCAGGAAACTAACAGAGCCTCCTGACCCTATAGGACCTCCACCCTGTGGCGGGGGAGGTCTGAGAGACAGAAACGGTTCCCTGCAGCCCCCTCCCTAAGGCAGCTCCAGTAAACTCCTAACATTAAAAAGAGAAAAGGCAACCGCGTGTGCTGCCGAAGTCACCCCGAAAGCCACGCTTGCTGTTGCTGTACGGTATGCAACGGTCTTCAACGGCGGGATGGGCTTAGGAGAGGCCAGTTCTGGGCTCACGCTAGAACCCACCCGAGCCGCGAGCCTGGGGGCACTGCCTCTGTGGGGTGCTAATCAAAGCTGCAGACCCTGACACGGTTCCCCCCATGCCTGCAGCATGAGTGTCAGTCGGTTGGCCACCTGCTGAGAGACTATGGGCTCCCCCTGGACCTCCCTATCCCAGTAATTTAATTGACAACCAATTCTGCGTGATTGAACTCGGACTGCGGAGAGAGGCTTATTTACCATCTGTGCTGAAAGATGACAGCCGCGATGAGAAGGAACTGGCCCGGAAGTTGAAGGTCTGGAGTTTTCTCTTCTGTGTTGTCTCTCTGTGTTTTTCCCAGCTTGTCAGGAGGCCGTGACGTGAGTCGTATTCCAGCTCGTGGGTCCCTGGGACGTACACACCTGTGAGGCGTCGCCCGTGGCCACCTTGGTGACGTCCAAATGCTCCGTGAGTGCATGGCCGGCCAGGTGTGGGACTCAGTGCCCACTCCAGCACAGCCAGCCTACCCGTCCCCGTGCACTGGCCCCTGCCTGGGACCAGCTGTCTGCCCTCAGCTGTGCTGGGATCTCACAGGGAAGGTGGCCAGTCCCGGACAGGGTGGATTTCCATCAGGAGTTGATGCCGTGAGCCAGTCAACGCTCGGCCAGGGGAGTCCAGCACCAGGCCAACAGATGGGTGTGTGACAGCCAGCCGGGTCCCCAGACGTCACCCTTGAAGACAAAGGCGGCGCACTGCGAGCTCTGTGTGAGGACTCAGGCTTGCACAGGGGCCTGGGCTCCTTGCACCACTGCAGGGGACATCGTGCATGAGTTCCTGCAGCCATGTTGGTGTGACACTGCCATGCAGGTCTGGTCACCACCTGCCATGAGAGACAGCTGGAACTCGGGGAAGGGACAGAGAATGGGAAGGTTTCCCCCTATGTCCTGGCTGGTTGCGTCTGAGATACGGGACAGCCTGTGCTCCTCAGGGTGGGCGCAGAAGAGCTGACTTCTTCCTCCGCTCCCGGGACACAGTGTCCTTGGCCTTGTCACTGCCCGTTAGTGTAGGACGGGCCACCTTCCTTTTCATAACCGCACTGCCCTGGGGGGAGCCAGCCCAGGCGCCACTTCCAGAACATTCCCTGAACGTGCACGAGCTGTTGCCAGGCATTGCCAAAGGCACCGACATGCACGTGTGCTGTGGTCCGGCTGCGGTCTCTCCTCTTCGGGGCCGGCCTGCCCACGTCTGCTGTTGGAGGAACCGCCTGCTGCCACGTCCTTGTCCCCGTAACAGCTGCAGTACTGGTGCCGGGGGTGCTGCCTCCAGACGCCCAGTGTGTCTGTCTCTGGATGAGGGGCAAGGCTGGCCCTGGGGGACGATGGCCTTTCTTCTTAACTGTGTGCAATGCTTTGTCATCTGTCCCAAGTCCTCACCTGTGTCAACAGTTTCTGAACATCACCTGACCCATCAGGGTTGTCACCACGCCCTTCATAAAAAGGAGTTCCGTTCATTCCGGCCCTCGGGCCTGCTCACAGGGGCTCCTCCTTGTTAGTGACAGGGTGGAGACAGGTGGGCACTGGCTGGCTTCCTCTCTCCTGTACCCACCCGGGGCCCAGAGATGCTTCATGGTGGCTCAAGGTCACAAAGCCGGTAGATCAGAGCGGCGTGGGGCTGCAGAGAACACAGTTCGTCATGTCCCAGGGAGCAGCTGAGTGAGAGGGGCGTTCCCTCTCATTTCCATGACTCATAAAACAAAGACCTTCTCATGCAGCAGACGGCGGGCACGTGTCCTGGAGGAACGTGAGCTCCAGGTCGGAGCCTGGACACAGCCTGCTGAGCGGCCCAGGGGAACGAGCGTGTCCAGCACCCATGAAGAGATATTGAGGAAAGTCAGGAAGACCGGACTATTGGGGTTCCTGCTGCTGCCCCTCCACAGACAGGTTCTTACATTGCACTGACTGGGCCCTGGCCGGTTGGCTCAGCGGTAGAGCATCAGCCTCACGTGTGAAAGTCCCGGGTTCGATTCCCGGCCAGGGCACACAGGAGAAGCGCCCATCTGCTTCTCCACCCTTCCCCGTCTCCTTTCTCTCTGTCTCTCTCTTCCCCTCCTGCAGCCAAGGCTCCACTGGAGCAAAGTTGGCTCAGGCACTGAGGATGACTCCATGGCCTCGACCTCAGGTGCTAGAATGGCTCTGGTTGCAATGGAGCAATGTCCCAGATGGGCAGAGCATCACCCCCTGGTGGGCATGCCGGGTGGATCCCTGTCAGGTGCATGTGGGAGTCTGTCTGTCTGCCTCTCCGCTTCTCACTTCAGAAAAATACAAAAAGAATAAAAAAATTGCACTGACTGTGGGTTCCGTCCACTGCGGCTTCTGATGTCCTTTCTCGAGTGTGAGAAGCCCGCACCCCACTGCAAGCCACACGTCTCCCCATATCCTTGGTAACACTGTCCACACGGCCCTGGGCATGAGTGATCAACATGGGGACTGTAACCAGCAGACTCATACCCGCGACTCAATGCCAGAGGAAGAATGGCAGCTAAGCCGGAGAGACAGGGAGGGAGGCACCCCCCACCCCGGGAATCAGAGCGACGACTCATTCTGATCCATTTCCCGGGGTGCCAATTCAACACATGGATGTAGACTCAGACAGGTTAACCATGAAAAAATGCCGACACGCCAACAGCATGGGATTCATAAGGAAATAAATTCTGACCTGGAAACGAGCCTAAAACAGAAAGCGCTTCCTCAGCATCGATCATCTGGCTTGCCAACAATGTGCAGTTAACTCTCTGGCTCACGGAACCGTGCGAGCCCAGGTCAAAGCCATAGCCAAAAGGAGATACATCCCAGCACGAGCTGTCCAGTCCGAACCGGGATGTCCGCTCGGGGCAGACCCACGGCATCACGGTGAAATACACAGAATCTCACAGACCAGTGCTGTGTGTACAGGGCGTTATGCCTCTCTCGGGCAAGCCTGCAACAAGCTTAAGTTTCCCGAGGGTCTATTTTAGAAATAATGGCCCGGAGAAACCTGCTTCCTTCTCCCTAAGCCAGCTCCCGGGGGAACCAGCACAGCTCCGAGGTGCATTATCCCATGCTGGAGCGCCTGGGGGCCAGCGTGGGCACGGGGACCCATGAAGGACGGAAGAGAGACAGCCCTGACCAGACGGAGCACTCACCTGCTCATCCAGGGGTCACCCCCTTACGGATGCTCCCTGCTCTCTGTAAGCTCCAATCGCAACCCTCCCGGGTGACAGAACCCTTGAGGACATGAGGAAATCTTGGCACTTTCTTCCCAGAGAACCACACAATACTGTCCCAGAACACTGGGACTTCCCGGGACCCACCCACGGACTCCTGAGTCAGGATCATCATGAGGGTTTCGACACAGAACAGGGCACACAACTTCACTCCGCTCTTACGAATCAAAACCAGCAGGAGGGCAAATGTGGCAAGTACACACGTCGGAAAGATTGAGACTGTCCCCCAGAATCTCACGCTCAGGTCAGAGTGGGGGGAGGGGGAGGGACCCTGACTTTCCCGCATTCTGCGGCCGTGACTTCGACATGGTAACTAATAAATACCGGGGACAAGAAAGTGTTTCAACTTTCCAACATAAACATGTACAATGTCTGATTTTATACTAAGAACAGACACGTCATAAAACAAAAACTAATTTAAAAGTTAATGGTGTGAGAAGACGTCCCTTCCTCTCCCCGAACCATGAGATAAACACATTGGATTTTCAGAGAGGGGAATAAAAAAGCCAATTTCTGTTTTAAACAGTAATGTACTGATTAGCCAATGAGGTTAGTGTTGCTTTTGTTTATCCTGTCTACATCTGGAACTATCTCAACTTTCTGACGTCAGGGAAGTAGGGCGACTGTCTTCCCTGCGTGCCTTCCTTGTTAAACAGTTTATAGGAGAGTGAAGAGCTTACAAAAACACTCCTGCCCAGATGAACCAAAAAAGAAAGGGATGGGCCCACTGCCTCTTTTTTTTTTTTTTTTTTTTTTTACAGGGACAGAGAGTCAGAGAGAGGGATAGGTAGGGACAGACAGACAGGAACAGAGAGAGGTGAGAAGCATCAATCATTAGTTTTTTGTTGCCGTTGCGACACCTTAGTTGTTCATTGATTGCTTTCTCACACGTGCCTTGACCGCGGGCCTTCAGCAGACCGAGCAACCCCTTGCTGGAGCCAGCGACCTTGGGTCTAAGCTGGCGAGCTTTTGCTCAAGCCAGATGGGCCCGCGCTCAAGCTGGCGAGCTCGGGGTCTCGAACCTGGGTCTTCCGCATCCCATTCCGACGCTCCATCCACTGCGCCACCGCCTGGTCAGGCTCCATTGCCTCTTTATCAATAAAATTCATCATCTCTCTTCAGGCATTGGATTCTCGCCATTGACTGGGAAGAAGATCTTTCAGGTGGAAGGGAGTTCGCTGGGAAATCAATAGTCACTTCAGATGAAGAAATGGGTTCCAGAAACATGAGTGAGCGACCAGGAGTCAAAACGAGGACAAGGCAGAGCTGGACCCCTGGCTCCGGACCTGGGACACTCAGCCGGGATGGAGCTCCTTCCATCTGAAAGCAGGTGCTACCCACCCTTCACCCCTGCTGGGAACAGGCGGCAGCCACACGCACAGATGGGCCGTCATCTGATTCAAGTTTATAATTGAGCAGTCTTAGGAATTAGGACCTCTCCAAACAGCGCGTCCAGATGGTCCACCTCACAGCAGGAGGCAGCCCACTGGCACTTAGACCTGTGGACGGGGGCAGGGCGGGCTGCCTGGGTCCCCAGCACTCATGTTCACGAGCTGCGTGACCTTGGTGAGTACCTAAGCCCTCCTGTACCTTACTCCTCTCGTCCATAAAGCACAGGGAGGTGAGGGCTTCAACAGTGAAGCTTAGCAACGGGAGAGGACATAGAGCCAAGCAAGCGTTTGAAGAGTCTTCGCCCTTACAACAGTACAGTCCTCTCTTCTTTCTGAAAACAATGACAGAAACACTTCCTCTCGACCCCCAGCCTCCGATGCAGGTGAGGTTTTTGCAAAGCAGACCCTCACTCAGGCGACGGCTTGTACCTGAACCAGCAGGACATGTCCTGACATGCCAGGAGCCAGGACTGGCCTGTCAGTCCGGACCTCGGGGCTGACCCAGTGAACGGTCATCAGGTATCCCGGGCCGTTTTTCTACAGTACCAGGGATCCACACAGAGACAGACGCAGCCGCGTGACAGACGGGAAATGGGACTTATGAGATTCTGTGTTTAAAACCCAAACTGGACCTTAGTGCCTCCGGAGAGATGCAAACCCCTCTGTGTGTCACCCCCAGTATTCAGTGAGGAAGCCCAGGTGGAAGGAAACGGCTGTTCTCATGCAGAATGCGGGATCTGTAAAAGGCCATGCACGCGCAGAAGAAGATGATGCAATGAGGAGCTGGGTCAGCCGGACAGCCCAGGGCCCTGGACGTGGCCACCTCCGTGGAAGGGTTTTGTGAACACACGCCACTATCTGTTTATGCAGTTCAGTAAACTGTATAACAGCAATGTTCTGCTTTCTGGGGTAAGTCTTCTTTCTGAGTCAGGTTATTATAAAACCCAGGTTACAACCAGCCCTGTAGATGAATGACCACTGCTTTCTGTAGAGAATGAGAAGCAAAGCCCCACAGAGACTGCTGGTTAATTATTACCTGACAGCGCGCTGACCTCCTGGGGAGGACGGGGGGCGGGGGCGGCGGAGGAGGAAGCAGAAGAGAGAGGTGTGAGAGTGTCATGCTGTCAGGGCCTTGGTGACAGCAATTCTACTGTGAATATTAAAGATACATTATCATTGCATTGCTAGTTATAAGAAGATTGAACTGAGAGAAAATTTAGACATGAAACTCTATCTAGAGAATCCTAAAGATCCCACCAAAATAACCATCAGAATTGATAAATGGCCTGACCCGTGGTGGCGCAGTGGATAAAGCGGCGACCCGGGAACACTGAGGTCGCCAGTTCAAAACCCTGCACTGGTCTGGTCAAGGCACATATGGGAGTTGATACTTCCAGCTCCTCCCCCTTTCTCTCTCTCTCTCTCTCTCTCTCACTCTCTCTCTCTCTCTCTCTCTCTCTCTCTGTGTCTCCTCTCTAAAATGAATAAAATAAAAAGAAATTAAACAAACAAAAAAAAGAACTGATAAATGAATTCAGTCAAGTAGCAGAATATAAAATACTCAGAAGTTGGTTGCATTTTCATATCCCAATAATGAACTATAAGAAAGAGAAATTAAGAAAACAATCCCATTTACAGTTACATTGCATAACATGAAAATACATACTTAGGAATAAATTTAACCAAGGGAGTAAAAACAGCTGTACTTGGAAAATTATAAGACAATGAAGAAAGAAGCTGAGGAAGATACAAATAAACGGATGCATACACTGCGCTCACGGATACAGAGAATTGATATTGTTAAAATGTCCATACTACCCCAAGCAACCTACAGATCCAACACAATTCCTGTCAAAATAACAATGGCGTTTTTTCTCGCTGAACTAGAACAA
This sequence comes from Rhynchonycteris naso, assembly GCA_037038555.1. Classification (NCBI taxonomy): domain Eukaryota; kingdom Metazoa; phylum Chordata; class Mammalia; order Chiroptera; family Emballonuridae; genus Rhynchonycteris; species Rhynchonycteris naso. The sequence continues at coordinate 308,923,370 of CM072997.1, forward strand.
ATAATTCTAAAATTTATATGGAAAACCAAAAGACCCTACATAGCAACAGCAATCTCTCAAAACAAGAATAAAGCTGGAGGTACCATGCCACCTGATATTAGAGTACACTACAAGGCCACAGTAATCAACACAGCATAGCACGGGCATGAACACAGGCATGCAGATCAAGGGAACAGAATAGAGAGCCCAGAAATAAACTTATGCCCATATGGCTGATTAATCTATGACAAAAGAGGCAAGAATAGGCAATTGGATAAGGACAGTCTTTTCCATAAATGGTGTTGGGAAAACGAGACATATACATGAAAAAAAAAGAAAGAAAGAAGAAAGAAAGAAAGAAAGAAAGAAAGAAAGAAAGAAAGAAAGAAAGAAAGAAACCAGACCACTTTTCTTACACCACATGCAGGAATAAACTAAAATGGGTTAAAGACGTCAATGTAAGACCTAAAACCATGAAACTCTAGAAGAAGACGGGCAGTAAGTAGTAGCAAACTCTCTGACTCTGCTCCTAGTAATAGTTTTTCTGGTATGTCTCCTCTGGCAAGGGAAACGAAAGAAAACATATACAAGTGGGACCACATCGAACTAGAATGTTTTTGTACAGCAAATGAAACCATCAACAAAATGCAAAGACAGCCTACGAATAAACAGGAGATGTTGGTCCATGATGTATCCAATAGGAGGTTAATGTCCCCAACTTATAAAAAAAGTCATACAACTCAACACTAAAAAAACCCAAAAAACAAAAAAAAACCTACCCCCAAACAATCCAATTAAAAAATGGGCAAAGAACCTGAATAGACACCTTCTCCAAAGAGGACGTGCAGATGATCAATAGACATGAAAAGATGCTCAACGTCACTAATTATCAGAGAAATGCAAATTAAGATCCATTCTACTTCTAACATGATCTGCTTTGCTCACCATGAAAACTTTTCCGCAGGGTCCCATACCAGGACCGTGGACAGGGCACCTGAGCTGGGTGCCCAGTACAGTGTGTCCTCTGGGCCTCTCTGTCCCCAGACCCTCTGCCCCCAGCCTAGGCTCCCGCCCCCAGGAGGGCACTGCTGCTCCCTCTCATAGTTCTATCGTCCAAGGTGGGATTCAGTATTTCGCACACACCCAGGCAGGGACATAGCAGAGGTCGGGTCATAGACAAGAGTCCGGCTTCCGGCTGGTGGTTCGCTGGACGACGCACCGTGAACATCTCCACGTGACCTGTCAATGCCAAGGACGCAAGTGCTGAAGCACGTGCCAGTTTAGATCCGAACAGCCCTGAGAAATCGTCACGTGAACCTCAGCTGAGCAAGTGTGACCAGAGCAGGAGAGCCCAGCGAACAGGACATGAAAAGGCAGGTCACTGCCCATCCTACTGCTGTGCCGTCAGAGGTTACTGGGTCTCTTAGGCTGGCTGCTAGGGGCACAGGCTTTTTGAGATAAAGCCTTTTAATTTGACCAGGCACGTCTGATAAGACAAAAACGTCTAAGGAAAGCGAGGCATTTTAAAATCACCATAGAGCCTGACCTGTGGTGGCGCAGTGAGTAAAAGCGTCAGCCCGAAACACTGAGGTTGCTGGTTCGAAACCCCGGGCTTGCCTGGTCAAGGCATATATGGGAGTTGATGCTTTCTGCTCCTCCCCCACTTCTCTCTCTCTGTCTCCTTTCTCTAACATGAATAAATAAAATCTAAAAAAAAGAAAAAAAGATTAAAATCACCATAGAGCATCCACGGCATGGACCACTCACAGCTGCTTTAGCAGACGTGATGTCAGGACCTGGGTGCCGATGAACATGTGGGAATCTTCCAACAAGTGCAAATTACACTTCACACGCTACGATTGTGCCGTGGATCTGTGAGGAGTTACTTTTTATCACAAGTTTTACAGCATGACATTAAAACGTTACAGAATTCCTAGCGTACCATAAAAGATTGAACAGGCATTCACTTTTCTATATGGAAAAATGTGCGAACCTAGAAGCAGACAGTAATAAAAGTTCTGTTATTAAAAGCGTTCGATGTGATTTCCATCTTAACGGGAAAAACAGAACGCTTTAAGAAAACCTTTTAGAGGTCGTTGTGGAGGGATTGCCATGGTGCATCCAATTTATAGGGCAGGAAAATAACGCTCTTGAATACTAACAGCTATAAAAGGTGGCAGTATGAGGAGAAGCTGGTTTTAGAATCTAAATATTTTCCTGACTTGCTGTGTGGATAAGAATGTGAGGGTTCGGGAATATACACCACGGTATTTTTTAACCTTTCTGCTACTTTGAGATTCATTCAACTTATCTTCACTTGCTGACTTTTTTAGTCATTAAGAGCTCACTTGGGGAAAACAGAAAAGCATACACACATACTAAAATTAGAAAAACAACAATGATTTCAATGTCAATTCTAACGAAAATAAAGCAATTTGATAAGCTTCCCTTTCAATTTGCGTAATTTTCAGAGGACTGTATGACACACAAATTAGTTCTTGGAATTGAACAAATCGCTATTCGTGAGCTAAAAGCACCGAAATTGTGCTCGCTTGGCAAGCACGGGGGCCTCAGGTGTGGATGCAACCCAGTACAGCAGTCACTTAGGCTCCAGGTAGGAGCCCACAGGTCACACCATCACCTCTGCCCTGTGAAAATGTCCCTGTCCCCTTCGCTTCCTAAGTATCTCAGCGACTACAAAGCCCATGGGGGTCTTGCACAACTTCCCGACGGCAGAGGGCACCCCGTCCACTTTCGTGGCCATGGTGGGGGCAGCGTGGGTCCTCTTCCCTCGCCGCACTGCCCAGATGTGGTGAAGATAGACGCCCCCGAGGAATGTTTGCATGGGACAGTATGTCATAAAAAGAAAAGAAATCCAGGCACGTCAAACTCCTTTTGGGGGCTTATCCAAAGCCCCGATGACCAGGAGAGACCCCGGTACCACCACCTGCCTGCTTGCCCCTGCCCCGTGAGGCGGGGACGTCTCTCGCTAGGTGCGTTCCCATCTAGCAAGCCCCACACAGAAGGAAGAGTCTGTCCAGGAAGACGGGCCGATTTTCTGGTTCTCGTGTATCTTTCTGCAGCATTCTATGTCTGTAAATGTATCACCGGTTCTATTTCATGGCGACATAGAGCACGTGGCGAACAGTCGATACACTTATGTATAGTGATACAAAGTGCACCCAGCGGGGACAGAGACACTTTAATTAAGCGCTAATAAAAATGTACCTCTTACACTTCATTTTATGGCCAGGAAATGCGGCCTAGTTATGCCATAAAATTACCATCAATAAATGAAAATGCCCGGGCTTCTTGTGGACACACACGGCCCTCAGCTGACGGGGGCCATCCACAGGCCCCCAGGTGTGGCAGTGCGCCTGTGAGCAGGTCACCGGGAAGGGGGAGCTGCTTTGACAGGGCTTACTCCACCCAGGAGGAGGAGGGGGGGAAGGAGGAGGAAGAAGAGGAGGAGGAGGAGGAAGAGGAGGGAGGAGGAGGGGGAAGAGGAGGAGGAGAGAGAGGAGGAGGAGGAGGGGGAAGGAGGAGGAGGAGGAGGAAGAGGAGGAGGAGGAGGAGGAAGAGGAGGGAGGAGGAGGGGGAAGAGGAGGAGGAGAGAGAGGAGGAGGAGGAGGGGGAAGGAGGAGGAGGAGGAGGAGGAAGAAGAGGAGGAGGGAGGAGGAAGAGGAGGAGGAGAGAGAGGAGGAGGAGGAAGATGGGGAGGAGGAGGAAGAGAGGGGAGGGGGAGGAGGAGGAGGAGGAAGAGAGGGGAGGGGGAGGAGGAGGAGGAGGAAGAGGGCTCTAGGAGGTGGGTGGTCAGGGGGTGGTCCCGCTGCAGAACAGGAGGAGAAAGCTCTAAGCTCTTTGATGAGTCACGGAGAAAATTAGGAAGTGCCTCCCAGGGACATCCAGTTCTTACCACTCTCTCCTAAGTTAAGTGCTTTATAAACGAGCCTGAGCTCTTTTCTGGGAACAGATGCTCAGATTGAGATGATGAGGCTGGCCACGGGGCTGATCGCCTCCTGACACAGGCAACAACCAATGTCCATGGTGTTTCACAGCCGGTGTGGAACAAAAGAGCTCCCGTCTCGCCATGGACCTTGGGTGCGTCCGGGGCCCTGACTGGCATACCTTTTGCCCGTTGGCATACGGAGAAAGTACAGGAATGGGCGTGACCAGTCTGCAGAGCCACTCGACCAGACACTCTGTGAACAGGTGTTCTACACGGTTCCCGTGACCCCCTCATGCTGGACTTGCAGAGGAAGCCAGCTTGACTCGGTGGCCCCGGGGGGCCTGGCCTCCACTGTTGGGGGTCCGTGCTGTGCCTCATGCCGGGGGCTGTACCTGCAGAATAGGAATCCGCTGAAGTTCCTCATGTTTCATGGAAAAGCTGCACCAGCAGGGCATCCTGCCCTCCGGCCTCTGTCTCAGCCGTGGATGTGTTAAGTCACGGACAGAGAACGTCTGACGGTCCTCTCGGGGACCGGGAACGGCACTCGCTCGCGGCCCCTCCATGGCTCCAACGCTGACTTTCAGCACAAACTTAGGGGAGAAGAAACCTCCCTCGCACCCCCGACATCGCTTCCTTAAAAAGAAGGGAGTGCATGATCCCCACATCGTAAAAGATGGTCAGGAAATGCTTGGCCCCATTCGAGCTGTGTTTGTTAGAAATGCTCCCAACATGTCTAACTCCCTGATACTTTGTAAACAAGATAAACTGAACCCCCGTAATGTGACCTGCATGGAGATAAACCTGTCATCTAACTGGGGAGACAAGAGCTGCTATTCCCAGAGACAGCAAGGTCGTCATGGACGCGCAACGTGACATGTGTGGAGGAGGAAGGTCAGACTGAGGAGGCTGGAGGGAGGTCAGAGGACGGAGGTCAGAGGACAGAGGTCAGAGGATGGCAGATGGGGTTGGCTTGATTACGGCTTGCTTCCCAGAGGAAAGGGGACAATTTTAGGAATCAAAGGCTGTGGCAGAGCGCTGGCCTTCCAGGTGAGACAGCACAAGCAAGCGTCAGGGGGCTGGGGGCAGCAGGCATCTTTGAAAACAAAGACTCAGTCTGCCTGAGTAACTCAGGCTACTTTTCTGTCTTATTGTTTTATTTTTTACCTTTTGCTTAAAACTTAAATAGTGGGGAATAAGACCAGAATGGTAAGTGACTCGTGTCCACGCTGGTGGGCTTGGAGGAGCAAGGCCCTCTCAAGAGCTGGTAGGAAAGAGAGCCATTAGGGTCTGGCCGATAAAACATCCATTTCAGATGGGTTTACAAATCCCCAGAGGTGACCTCAGATCTCCTTCAAGATCCAGGAGAGGAAAGATCCTATTTCAGGGCTCGGAGCACCTGAGACGGATAGATGGACCACTTTAATCTTTAATAGATGGAGGGATGGAAAGACATCAGATACGGAAAAAGCTGAGGTCTCACAGTGGAAAAGTGGCAGGAGCAGGACACTTTCAGACCAGGTGTGGTGGGGATGCTCCCGTGAGAATGGAAACTGGCATGTATTAGGATTCGAAGGAGTGTCCCCACAAGAAAGGAAGAGTGAAGTCCCAGTCCCCAGTCCCTATCAATGTGACCTTATTTGGAAATAGAGTCGTTACAAATGTGGCCAGTTAAGATCAGTGCATACTGGGGAGGGTGGGGAGGGGGCTCACCCAGTATGGCAGGAGCCCTGGTCAGGGGGTCACGTGCAGGCACACAGGCAGAGGCCAGCACCTCGTGACGACGGGCACAGGCTGGAGTGACGCTTCCACACGCCCAGGAACCCCTGGGCTGCCACCAGAGGCTGGAGGAGACAAGGGGGAAGCCTTCTGTAGATGCTTTGGGGGGGGGAGCGTGGCCCAGCAAAGGACACCTCGATTCAAGACGTCTGCTTTGCCAAGCTGTGAGAGCACACGTGTCCGGTGTTGAGGCCCCTGGTCCGTGGTAGCTGCGACACCCTTGGGCAACGCTGACTTCACTACGACATCGCTGGTGTGCCAGCATCCCCCCCAGGACAGCCGGGACCACTTCCGAGCGTCTGCGTCATACACAGACACGCACTGCGACGCCACATGCCATGTATGACACATGCCACAGCAAGGCCCAGGCCCACACAGAAACCCGTCACACCTGCAAGGGGAAGACAGGGTCTCTGACGTGGAAACACCCGGGACCTCACACAATGAGAAACTGGTTTACTTGACAAAAGACACGCTTGCTGGACACGCAGCCGGGACGCAGCCGCACCCCCCCACCCCCCACGCAGTTCGCCCACAGTCACCGAAGGAGAAGACACGCACACGAGAGGGAGGAGGGGAATTGCACAGCCGGCAGGGGAGTCGGGAAGGGGTCACTGCAGTCTTCAGAGGTGCGGGCTGCCACCGCGGTTCTGGAGAGGGGGCCCTGGGGCTGGGGCCGGGCTGGGCTGCGCAGGGCCGCCCTGGGACTGGCGGGTGGGGCCCCCCCCCCGTCCGGGACAGCCGTGGCGAGGTGGGAGGAAAGAGCACAGGAGACCCACAGGAGCAAGCTGGCAGCATGTGCGGTGGCAACCCGGGTCTCTCTCTCGCAAAGACGCACAGAACGGGGCAGGATAGGACCGGCTCTGGACGCAGCCAGTACGGAAAGAAGAGTGACTCTCTCTCCTGCTGCAAGAATGAGCGGGGGCGGGGGAGGGACTGGGGGGTGTCCAAAGGTAGGAAACATATCAGGGAAAGCTCCTGTCCCTGATTCTAGAAAAAGGGGCGGCGACCCTGGCAGTCGACGAGGCACAAGGTGCGAGCTCTGAGAGGCAATGTGGGCAAACCTCAACATTCGCCACGAGGTCTTCACTGGACTGAACCAGAAGCGTCCACATGGCCTTCTCCCGGGCTGGGCAGGCGGGGACGTGGTGCGGTGTACCGGTCTCTCGGTGGCCAGCCTGCTGGGCACAGGCCTGCCCTGGCCTCTCCTCTCCTCGCCAGCTCCTGTTGCTTTATTTGGAGCACGTGTCCCCGCGAGGACCGCCGCGGTCACCCGGCAGGCAGAGCTTCTGTGCCGGCGGTATTTGTCTTTCTGTTAACGTGGTCCACGGTGTTCCCATCTCAGCGGGCTCAGGAGTGGTCTCGGCGACATCTGCAGCCACGGCCGGCACGGTTCCCACCGCACGGGCGCCTGACCGCCCTAATGGTTGCTATTACTACCCTGCTGCCCACCTCTCAGGCAGAGGCAAACAAAGCACTTCTCAGGAGGGAGGAAGGAAAGGAGGGGAGGGAGGGGAGGAAGGGAGGGAGGGAGGGAGGGAGGGAAGGAGCGCAGGAAGGCATCCTGGGGCCAAGTGGGAGCACGGGACGGCTTGGCCTCAGGTTCTGACCGCCTCTGCTGGACACAGTGCCCGTCCTCCCCCTCGGCCCGCCTGCAAGGATCCTGTCCCTGCAGAAGGTCTTCATTTTCTCACGGGCATCAGCGCACTCACAGCACGAGGGAAGTGGTCGCAGCAGCAGACACGTCTCCGGGGTCCACGGGCAGCGACCACCGAGGCCTGAGGAGTCCGGTTACGTGCGGACCTGTTTGCAAAGCCAGTTCTGCACGGAGGAGCTGGGACCAGATGTTCCTCTGAACCTCAAGACATCTGGGACACCACCTGGAATCCGCCCACCACGGAGTCGGTCACGTGTCGTCTGCATGGGTGAAGCTCTAAACTTCACGGTCCCGAGTGTCTTTGTTTACACTACAGTCCTTCCTCCTGCACGGAGGAGCGGAAGCCTGCGTTTTCTCCTTCTTGTCTGTTTTCTTGTTTGGAGAGAAGGCAGGCAGGGAAGAGAGATGTGTCAGGAGACAAAGGACTTCCCGTTTCTCTTTCTCATCTCTGTCTGTCTTCCCTCCATCGTCTGCTCCTTCCCGGGTGACCAGGACTCAGTCCCCCCAGATGTCACCTCTAACACGTTCAGGGGACGGGCTCAGTGGTCCCTCAGGGCTGGGCAGGGAGGGGTGGTGGGAGCAGGAAGTCATGGCCAGGTCCCCTGTGCAGGTCAGCTAGCACGTGGTCACTGCCCAGGCAGGCTCGTCACCGTGTCACGGCTCCTGGTGGTTTTTGAGGAAGCTGAACCCATACACTGAGGACTGACAGAGGGTTTTAAAAAGGCGGATCCGGTGACCCAGAGGCTAGAGACTTGTGTGCAGCTGAGCACACGCTGGCGCGGGAGCCGGGATCAAGGGCAGGCAGGCAGGCAGCGAAGCCGCACCGGGAGGAAGCTGAGCGTCCTGTCTGCTTTCACGGGCTACCCGGCCGGGCAGGGGAGGGCGGGATGAGGAACACGCTGTCTCTGGCCTTCGGGGCGGTGCTGAGGGGGGTGTTCTCACCATCACACTGAGTAAGATGCAGCATCAGTGACCATTGGCTCCGTCGCTGCCCGCCCGAGCCCAGCAGGGAGGGGAGCAGCTGACCGGTCATGCGGCCAGCAAGGAGGTCTCCTCCCGGCTGTGTCTCACACACCTGGCTAAAGTGGGGACTCCCTGGGACGGAAGGCACGTCTCTGAAAAGACCAACACACCATGAGGCTGGACTTCACAGGACAGAGGATCTGGACTAGTGGCGGATTTTAGTTCAGTATGTGATAAATGACAATGGTGGGAATTCCATGGAACGGGGGAGGTGACAGCGTGAGACCCCGCTGGGCGGGCAGGTTGCAGGGAATCACTTCCTGTGACTGCCCCTTCCAGGCACGCGCCCTCAATTTTGGCAAATTGGGGCTGGTCTCACAGTCCCCTCCTACCCTACGATTTCCACCCACTGACCCACTTGTTAAGACTTGTAGCAAAGGCCACCTCATCCTGGATGCCTTTCCTGACCACCTGTCAGACGAGACCTCAGGTGTCCACTCACAACCCGAACGCTGCTGTTCAGTGTGCGCCTTCCCCAGGAGACGGGGCTCTGAGGGAGGAGCTGCTTGTCTGGGGCTGGGAGTCTTCCCCCGGGGCCGTGACGGGCATGGGGTAGAAATCCAATAAAGACTAGTTTTATCAAGAACTGAACGGGCTGCCCCAGTCAGAGGAGGCTTCCCTCGGTGCATTCACCAAACTTCTCCTCTCCGACTGGCTGCCGTAAGGATGCAGGGACGTCTCTTCCTCTCGATGGATGTAAGACCCTCTAGCTGGGGGAGCGTGAACGGGAACCTTTGATTAAGCGCCCGCGTCGGGGAGCATGCCCCGCCCACTGGCTGGCCGGATCAGTGAACAGGGCGCATCAGACGATGACTCCTTTAACGTAAAAGTCGCCGTTCTTACCCCGTTCTCAGGACGTAGTGACTGAGCAGCGGGCAGACAGTTTTAAGTGAAGCGAAATTTCAGACGTGCAGAAACCGGCGAGAAAAGCTCCTTACTTCACCGAGTGAACAGAGACGGGCGCGTGTTGAAAACGGTCTTATCAAAACGAGGAGGAAATTAAATCTCAGACGTGGAGTCCTTTTCACCGCATTATTCCTATTGAAACCTGTCTTGCTTTGTTGCCCGGTGGACATAAGGAGCAACTTCTGAAACTATCCTACGTCGCCACTACCTCTCTCTCACACAGAGTAAAAGAATGCAACCCCAAAAGACAGTGGTCAATGAAAAAAGAGGGTGATAAATGATAAAAGAGAGTATTAAGGAAAAAAAAAACAAAACAGCTCACTGGTCTACCTAACCCTGCCTGACTGATGACCCCACTCAGATCTGTACCGGGCACCCACAGGCTGCACGCCAGGCCAGAGAGAAAAGGGTAAAACCCAAGCTGCACGCACGTCTTTCCTTTAAGCGAGTGGCACACTAGCAGATGCACAGGACACGGAAAAGGCTCCTACATCCAGAGAGATCACAGCATTTCCGTGACAGGAATATCCACAACTTAAAAGTCTCCATGGCTCTCCACGGCTCACAGAACACTTCCTCGTACAATGCGCTGTTTGATTTGTAAGCTAACCCACGTAGGGTTCAAGAGCTGTGTCAGCCGCCGGCCGTCTCTCAAGGCTGCTGGGAGCACAGAGATAGGACGCACGGACGGCAGGGAAGACTGGTCTTTGATATCGAGACTGACTTCACAGCAGTGATACAGGAAGGAGACCGGGTGGGTGGTCTGGGCACAGGTTGGGTTAGGCGAAGGGGAACAGAAACAAACCGGATCTTTTTAGGGACTCTTGTGATGTGACAGGGTGAGCGGGCAGGTCCGCGGATGGATAAAGGATGGACAATTCACCGGGCGGTGTAGGGGGCATCTTTATGAGTTATCTTCACGAGTTCCACGTCTGGGTAAAGGCTCTGGCGCAGGACGGCTGGGCTCCTGCGAGGTGGCGGGCGGAGTTCACACCGTCCTGCAGCTGCTGCTGGCAGGCACCCAGGAGGGGCTGCAGGAGGCCCAGGCTGACCTACGGTACCGGCGAGTGAAACAAAGGCCCAGGAGCCACCAAGGGTCCCGAGTGGCTCAGCCTTGGGAGGCAGCTGTGGACTGGCCGAGGCCCAGGCGCACCAACAAACGCTCTCTTCCTGTCGGTCAGGACCTCAGGACGGACCGTCATGGGGCAGTGGACCATCCGACAGCACCCCCACTTCAACCCTACCCCCGACACCGGCCACTCTGCTCCAGGCAGAAACTGGAGGGCTGCCACGTTTCCATGCCGGCAGGGGTGAGGCCAGCGGCTGAGACCTCCCTCTGTTTCATCCGGTCTTCCCCTCGAAGGCCACCATGGAGAAGGGGAGGGTCACAGCGCTAGAGGAACAGAAGCCCAAGCAACCACTGCGTGGGGAAAAGGCGTGCTGATGAAATAAGGGGGCGCTCTGTTCTCGCGCACCCTCTGAAAATACTGCTGCGGAGGAGGAGGCTGTTACTACCCCCAGTGTCTGATCACAAGCGACACCATCTTACAAGACACGAGCGCCAGCACGTGTCCTGCAGAGGACAGCTCGGGCTTTGAGAGGAGGAGGACAGACGGGCTGGGAATTAAACACCAGGGCTCGTAAGTCCCAGAGCTCACAACATGGAGCAGTACCGCACACTGACGAAAGAAAAATGTCTTGCTTCCTTTGTAAAGCTTCCCCCTAGCAAGGTTTGCTCCTGTGACCCATTTTGGGGGTTTGGGGTGAGCTTGTGGAAAACCAAAAAAAAAAAAAAAAAAAAGAGGGGCGTTGGTGGAAGAACCAGAGACCAATAGAAGAAGGGACTGCGGTGGTTAACGGTGGTTCCCTGGTCAGGGGCACTGGAGTCACCGGGGGCGAATTCAGCTGGTGCGTTAACTAGCTCCCCAGGGACGGTGGGGAGGCCCTGGGGGCAGGAATAGGGGAGGTGGGGCTGGGGCTGGACACACTGGTCCCCTGGACCTTCAGCGGGACAGTCAGTCAGCCACCCCGTACCCTCATAGCCTCATCGCGAGGTGGGTTTGTACAAGTGCTTCCAGGGTAGGACCGCTGTGCAGATGGAACAGACATGGGGCATGCTGAGAGCACCCGTCACACACATCGCTAGAGCCAAGGACTGTTGTCACTGTCACCAGAGACAACCAGGCTGCAGGTCCACCTGCCCGGCTCCTCCACAGCGCACCTCCCTCAGAGAGCCTCCCATGTCCGAGTTCACCATCAGGCTCCCTCCTGCCTCTGAACACCACCTCCATCAGACTTTCTTCCGGCCAGACAGTGGGCCCCAGTTCCTAAGGCCCACGGTCAATGGACACTTTGTTCATCACATCCCCAAAGACTTCGGCCCTTGGAGATGCTCCTTTCTTCCGAAGCCCTGTGGCTTTACGGCAGGTTTACTGGCAGTCAGTGCCTACTGCAGCCTCTGCCAGGCACGTGACGTGAAGAAGTCTCACCACATTCATGATTACTTCAGGCACCTGACCTTCGCCTCCTTGATTAGGTTAGAAGCTCCTTCAAAGGGACCTCTGGGTCATGCTGGCCTAAAAGCTGAGATTTCATATGGTGGGGTCCTCAAGGTTTGACTTGGAATTAAGATTGCTTGCGAATGCTTTCTCCAATGAGAACATGAGAATTCATCTCTTGTAAATCTCTGGTGGATATTCCCATTTAAGTTATTTTTCTTTTAAATATCATGCTGTCTATCCGGGCCCTTCAATCTGATGTGACATTCCAGCAGATGAACACCGAGCCTCCGATTCTGACGCTGGGAGGGCTGTGTGGGGGTGGCTCTTTAGATAGAAACGCAGGCGGGGGACACCCACACGCTACCCCTCCTGCATCCAACTGAATATTTTAAAGGTGACATAAAAATTTTTTAAAAAGGCACACGAATTTTATGGAAAAGACAAACCCCAAAGATGGCGCTCTGTGCTGATGAGACCATGTGACGAAGAGGCTGAGATGCAATGGGCCTCATCTGTGCGCAAGACACAACCGAAACCAGGCGTTGGGAACCTATGGCTCAAGAGCCACATGTGGCTCTTGTGATGGCTGCATCTAGCAATGAATAGATTGTATTACAATCTATTCATTTCCTACCGCTCATGTTCATGGTCGCTGGTGGCTGGAGCCAATCACAGCTGTCCTTTGGCACAACACCAAATTTTTATTAGATAATGTGTAATGTACACAGGTCGTTGTGAGGTCAGGAAGTAAATTTCCCTCCTTTTAATCAAGTAGTCAGCTAGCTAATTGCAGAAGCCCTTTTGACAAAGAAGATGGCTGAAAGAAAAAAAGATGAGGAGTATCGTACTTTTCAGCAGGAATGGACAGAGGAATTCATCTTTGTGGAGAGAGCAGGTTCTGCAGTGTGTCTAATATGCAATGATAAAATTGCATTGATGAAACGGTCAAATATAAAGCGGCACTTTTACACACGCCATACTACATTTGCATCGAAATATCCAGCAGGGGACAGCAGGAAGAAAGCATGTCAAGACCTACTGTGCAGAGTGCAAGCTAGTCAGCAGCAACTCTATGTTTGGACCCAACAAGGTGACTGGAACTCGGCAAGCTTTGCTGGTGCTTTGACAATTGTGAGAAATAGAAAGCCATTCACAGATGGGGAGTATGCCAAAACATTCATGTTTGATGTTGCCAATGAACTTTTTGATGACTTTTCAGATACAGACAAGATAATCAAATGAATAAAAGACATGCCTCTGTCGGCAAGAAATGTTCCTGATCGTACCATCACGATGGCAAATCAAATTGAGGCAACACAAGTGAAGGACATAAATGCAGCACCATTCTTTTCTCTTGCTTTGGATGAGTCAACAGATGTAAGCCATGTATCCCAGTTCAGTGTGATTGCAAGGTATGCTGTCGGTGACACACTACGTGAGGAAAGTCTTACTGTTTGAAAACAAGCTGGAACTCTTCATTGCCGACATTGAGACAGGTCGTTTACTACACTTTGAAAAACTGGGAGAGTTTAAAGATGCATGCACAGCAAGAGACCCTGCTCAACATCTTGATCTCCAGCAACTAGCGGGCTTCACATCTAATCTCCTGCAGTCATTCAAAGAGCACTTTGGAGAATTTCGTGAGCACACTAGTCTTTTTAAGTTCATCACCCATCCACACGAGTGTGCAGTGGACAATGCCAACCTGAGTTACATCCCCGGTGTCTCCGTCAGAGATTTTGAGCTACAAGCTGCTGACCTGAAGGCCTTAGACATGTGGGTGAATAAGTTCAAGTCACTGAATGAAGATTTGGAAAGACTTGCACGAGAGCAAGCAGAGTTGGTGATCAAACACAAGTGGGGAGAAATGAAAACACTTCAACCTGCAGACCAGCTGATTGTCAAAACTTGGAACGTGCTTCCCGTCACATACCACACACTGCAGCGTGTGAGTATTGCTGTACTGACAATGTTTGGCTCTATGTATGCATGTGAGCATTCTTTCTCACATCTAAAGAACGTTAAGACCAACCTAAGATCACGTTTAACAGATGGAAGTCTCAACGCCTGCATGAAGCTTAACCTCACCACATATCAACCAGACTACAAAGCCATCAGCAAAACCATGCAGCACCAGAAGTCACATTAATGGTAAGAAGTACTTTATTCATCATTGGTTAGCAACAGCATAACAATGTTATTAAAAAGAATTCAGAGACTTACTGTACTTTCAAAGTGTTGGTCTTACATAAAATGCACACACACATTTACTTGTATTTAGTGTTAAACATATTGTATGGTTCTCACGGAATTACATTTTAAAATATGTGCCGTTCATGGCTCTCTAAGCCAAAAATGTTCCCGACTTCTGACCCAAACAGTAAGAAAGGTTTTCACTTGGCAGGCTGAGGTGAATGTAGCCACTCAGATCACTGGCCTCCTGGTGTCCCTCTCGCCCCCCTCACAGGGTCAGAACCTGGATTCGCTGTTTAGGGAAGGAACAGGAGGAAGGGACTCTACACACAGTAGTCCAGTCTGGCAGCAGTGGGAGTGGCGGCCTCCCCAGTTCCTGCCCACATGAAGAGAAAACGGTGAGCACAGTACAAGATGGTTCAAATGGCTCAGACTTCAGGTGTCTGTGCCGTTTCTTCTGAGACCCACAGACCTGAGCGTTCGTAGAGAGTTAAAATTGAATCCTTTGAAACATGCCTCCTGTTCACCGTGGGCGGGGGAACCACGCTGAAGGGGCCCCTCGCCTTCCTTTATTTATTTCCCGAGAAAGGCTACAGCACAGCGAATTCAATTCTGCACAGATATACCCTGAACACACTGCCGGCCAGACGTCCGCATCTCTAAGGCAGAAAGAGGTGCAAAGGGCCTTCCGAGTGCCCGCACATCAGGGTGGAGTGACGCAGTGAACACATAAGTTAGGGCACTCGGGCTACAAACAACAAAGAGAAAAAGACACCCCACAAAGTGAGAAAAATATAGTTCGCAAGCAATCCACCTGGTCAGGGATTTGTGTCCAGAATATAAAAGAAACTCTGGCAACTCAACAATAATTCTTAAAAAATCACCTAATTTTTTAAAGAGTGGGCAGACGACACACATTCCTCCCGGGAAGCCATGACTCAGAGTCACACACACAGATGCTCAGAACCACCAGTTACCGTGGAAATACAACTCAAAACAACCACGACAAAACTCTCCCACCCACCGGGGCGGCTGCACCCCAAAAGGTGGACCGTCACGAGGGCAGGGGAGACGCTGGAGGAGACACCGGAGGCCACCTCCCTGCTTGCAAGAACGCACAGGCTGCAGCCACTGTGGGGAATGGCCCGGAAGTCCCTCGGAAGTCCACGCAGAGCGACGACAGGACCCAGCATTCTGGTCCCAAGCTTATGCCCGAGAGACGCACGTGTGGACACAAACACACACCCACGCGGACGCTCGCGCACCGTGCTCACGGCGGCACCAATCACAGCAGTCAGAGAGCAAGAACAACCCACACGGCATGCCCATCCTCCGATTCCTGGATGAACAGTGCGTTACAGCCAGAAAGCGGAATATCCGGTGTTAGAAATGCCAGCCACCCCCCCGCACACGGACAAGCCCGGGAAACATCACGGAAAATGAACGGAGCCCTCCACCAAACGTGTGTTCAGATTCCACTTATGTGACATGTCCAGGGAGGCCAATCTGTAGAGACAGAACGAGACAGGTTGTTCCCTGGGGCTGGTGGAGGGGACGTGGAGCTGATACGTCCGGGACATTTGGGGAGGGTGGCGGGAAAGTTGTAGATGGTGGTGATAGTTGGATAGCTCTTACTTGGTTCCTCCTCCGTGGATCAATGCTTGTCAAACTGGGGTTCTCGGAGACCCTAGAGTCCCACGGCCTGGACACAGGGAGAGGCGGAGGCTACAGAGAGATCAAGACCCTCCCAACCCGACCCAACCGGGCGGCTCTTCTTCCAAATCTGCCCCGGGGACTGCGTTCTGCACAAGCGGTCTGAATGCGGGGTCCCAGTGTCTGAAGCGAATGTTAAAACCCTGATTTTAATTGGCTTTCAGGGCTGTTAGAGCAAGGATGGCAGAGCTGGTTGGTGGTTGAAATCAGATGCTCTCTCATTGTTCTTTATGAGATAACATGGTGGTCGCTACAGCAGTGGACCGTGAAGCTGGGTATTCATACCGCTGGCCTAGGGACATTGAAGGATCGTGAAGTATATTCCAAATGATCAAAGCTTAATTTTATTTGGAAACATTTTAGGGTCAAGCATATTTCATTAACCTGCGATGATGTGAAAATGGGGAATTCACAAACTGGGGATGTTCAGATAATCAGAGGTATCTGTCTCTATATTTCTATCAAGATAAAGAGAATTTATTCGCTCAGAATCATGTCGTCTTGCTCTTTTATATTTTTTTTCTCATCAGTCTTACTTCTTTTTCTCTTATTGTTATTATTGTCGTCATTGAAAACCTGGCTTCCTGGACCCGGAATCTGACACCGATTTGCGCCAGCAGCTGGACCATTCGCGTGACAATGTAAAAGCAGTGGCCGTGAGCAGTCTTTCTGTTTTGTGTCTGCTTTTCTTCCCCATCTCCTCACTACCTCTCTTGCTGTCTGTTTCAACACCCTATCTTCTACGACCAAGCAGCCAGCTAGAAAACAGCCATACGGAATGGCTCGTGCCACGTAGACAAAGGTACGCTGGAATGGTCACGTCAGCGTGCCGGGTGTTCCCGCGATGTGAAGCACGTCATTGAAAAATGTGCGGAAGGCAAGTCATTCTTTCCAGGTTCCAGCAGCAGAGCGGTATCGTTGGAGGCACACGCGGACGGGCGTTTCTGCCCGTGAAAGAAAGATGGTCCGACCAACTCAGACAACGGGGGCAGAGGATGGACAGGAGGCTCACGGGAACTTCCTGGATCCTGAGAGAATTAGCTGCCCAGCACCCCTGAGGAAAGAACTCAGGATGGCGTATACAAATGAAATCCTAGGCAATGAGGTGACACGTTTCCTGACACCGAGCACTGAAACACGCACTTAGTATGTAGTTTGCGGACACTTCCAGGGGCAGAGGAGAGAGCTTGCTCATGAGTCTCGCATGGTATAGTGTTGTAGATCGTGTTACGTAACGAATCCCTTCTCGTCATTTACCAAAATACGACCATTACAGTTAAGAGAGTGCTGGCAAAATAAACTGGCCATAAAAAAGCACATGAAATGGAATGGGGAAAATTAGTGCGATGTTCTCTTAAAACTTATTTTATAAAATGAATATACGCACAGTCACTTATTACATATAGCTATAACCGTGGGTAATGTTGAGAAGGGGAAGCTAAGCATAAATCCATATCCGTTTCTATCTTGTTTTGAACATTTCTTTAAATTATTATTAACATAGTCTAGACTTGTAGGCTGGAGATTATGGTAAGAAAGCAAAGTACACAGAAAAGAAACAGAAGTGTCCTCAGACCCATACAACACATTGGAAGAACACAAAATAATTGCGAACACATGAAACAATACATCTCATTTTTTTCCCCCAACGGATAAAAGAAAAAAAATCTAATTTTAATTTCCCAAGGTACCATCATCTCACTAAAAACTGAAAAAATCTGGAAAAAAGTGTTGTGTCTAATGTGTTTTGAAACATAAACTTAAAAGTATGATTAACTTCTCCAAATACACATACTATGAAAACATGTCCAATGTCTTGACAGGTAACAATGTAGCCAATTTCTATCAAATGTTTCTAAAACCAGTGAGTATGGCGCCCATACGTGCGCACCCCCGTGGACCAATCGCGAGAGAGGATCGGCAGGATCGGGTCCCTGTCTCTTTCCCTCCCCTGCCCCTGCTTCGTTGACAGATGTGTATTCAGCGCATGAGCTGTTCTTGAACAGCAGCTACAGAGAACCGTGGCTTTCCAAATGCCGGGAGAGCTGCCCACGATGACACGACGTGGCAGAAGAGAGAAATTCCTCAAGTACTTTGCTCACCAAGAATCCCGGGGACGTAAAAGCTGCCATCCGGGAAGCTCTCATCACAGACGTTGTACCAGTTCCAAAAATCCGTCCTGAGGCTTCTAAGAAACATCCCCGCTGTCCCCCGTGGGTGACAATACCGTCTGACGTTTCTGCAACACTTTGATTGATTTTCAAAACTCATCTGGTCCCACCACCGGGGTCAGGGACGTCCCCAGTAGGGATGATGGGAAGGCTGAAGGGCGGGTCTCCCTGTGGGCGCATGACAGCCAGTCCCTCTAGCACAAAACTGTCCTCCGAACACCTGGCAGCCTCAGCTGTCTGCACCGGCTGCGTTCGCCGTTTCACGAGGAACACTGCCAATTAACCAGCCATGCGACTGTCTCTCCAACGTCCCTCTCCGGGTCCCATTTTGGTATTTTCCCTTCTGTTTCTCTGTCTCCACCCTTGGATGCCAGTCTCTGCCCACCAGTCTTGGGTGGGCTCAGAGCAGAAGGGCATTCAGTTGTCCCCTCAAAGAAACCTGGAGGGCTATCCACGTCTCCATGCGCCCATGTGCCCAGGTGTGATCTAAGAAACCATGACTCCAGCACGTCCGGTGTCTCAGTGGTCTGCTGGCGGACGTTTACAATCAGGGCACGGGGGGCGTGCTGAAGTCCCAGCTCTGCTGCAGGAGGGTCCCCTGGGGAGAGGTAGACACACCCGAAGACGCACAGAGAGCCCTGCAGGTCGGGGTCCTGGCCTCTTCTCTGTGCTGCAGCTGTGCTCAGCGTGCTGGGCCGGCAGCTCTCACACACAGGCCCGCACAGCAGCAGGGCGCCTGCTTAGAAGCGGGGCTCGGTGAGGATGGGGCACTTCCCCTTCTAGTGGTGCTCCACTGCTGTCTATCGGATGGGCATCAGACAGGTGCTTCCTGTGCCCATGGGGGCTGGGCGCCTGGAACACACGGGGTCTGCTAACAATGGGGCACAGGCTTCACTGGGCACCAGAGGCCCCATCCTACCGAGGAGGGTCCTTGGACACAGCCGTGCTGACCCCGGCAGACCCCATCACATCCCACGTCAGTGCTCAGGGTCTGGGCCTGAGTTCTGGCACTGTCCTCTGAGCTTCCCCATTCCCTGGTGACCAAAGGAGCCCCTGCCCTCGACCACCTCCTCCATAAACGAGAACTGTCCCTAAAACCAGATCGACCCGCTCACTGTGTCTGTCCCTTTGGCTGCTGTGACAAGTCACCACAAATGTGGCTGCTTGAACGACACAGACTCTCTTATTGATGGAGGTCAGAAGTTGGGAATCGAGGTCACTGGTGTGTGCAGGGCGGGTGCCCCCTGGAGGCTCCGGGGAGAGTCGGGGTCCTGGCCGTCCCAGCTTCGTGTCCCCATCCTCCAACGTTACCGTGGCTGCTCTTCTGAAGCCAATCCC
This sequence comes from Rhynchonycteris naso, assembly GCA_037038555.1. Taxonomy (NCBI): domain Eukaryota; kingdom Metazoa; phylum Chordata; class Mammalia; order Chiroptera; family Emballonuridae; genus Rhynchonycteris; species Rhynchonycteris naso. The sequence continues at coordinate 308,942,576 of CM072997.1, forward strand.
CTTGGCCCTCTGAGGAAGGACACGCGTGATCACATGTAAGGTGGCCACTCCAGGACTTTCCATCTCAAGACCTTAATTTTGTCAAACCTGCAAAGTGCTTTCGGCCATGTGTAGTGACATCCACAGGTTCCTGGGTTCGGGACGTGGCTCCCCTGTGGGCCATCATTCAGCGTCCAACTCGCCAGGGCTCCGTGGCCCCACACCAGAGCTCAGCCTGAGTCCACCATGTGGACACTGGGCCGGGTGCTCGGATAGTCCGGGGCTGTCGTGGGGGACAGTGGGCAGCCCTACCCTGTGGCCTGGGGCTCAGCTCCTCTCCTGTTCCCTTATTGTTTGCCACTGACGTCCAGTGGGACACCTGGCCTTGCTCGCGGGCAGCCTGTCTCAGGATGTCTGTCCTAATAAGTGGGTTTTCCGTCTGAGCAGAGCTACCGGGCTAGAAAACAAGCGTGTGGGCTGTAAAGAGTGTCCCATCAAGGGCTCCCCGGCGGCTCCCACGGCTCTGTTTACAGTGGGCCAGAGGCTGCAGGAGGAAAAGGGAGGATGAGGAGGAGGCGACTGGGATGGACGGACGGTCAGGGGAGAAAGGCGCGGGCAGACCACTGGCCGTGTCAGATACGATGCCGCTCGTCCTCTCACGGAAGACGAGTCCCAGAGGCAGGTGTGCGGGAGATTTCTGGTCACCTCGGAATGAACTGCTGACCAGCTGCGAGCTCAGAGGCACGGGGAGTGTCCTGTCGTAACCACGAAGAGTTCTCACCCACCAAATGCCCCCTGGGCTGGAAGGACAGCAGGGAGGGAAGAGGCTTGGGGTTCGGGGAGGGGTGGACGGAGGCCGCACCAGAGAGAGAGGCAACACAAGAGCTCGAGGGAGAGCTGGACTGGGGAAGGCCACACGGCCACCCGACCGTGCGCCCGGCGGAGAGCTTGGCAGGAGCCACACGGCAGTCTCCCAGTTTCCGGCTTGCCAGGGACATGTCCGATGGCAAAACCTCAGCGGGAAAGAGTTCAAACGCTTTTCCAATCTGATTAGAAATGGCCCGCAGGGATGTCACAAAAGCCACCTTCCCTGAATGAAGTCTCTTCTTCCATCAAGACCGGCTTTTAAAATAAAAACCCTTTGTGACTTCTTCTTTTTTTTTTTTCTCAGTTATTAAAAATTGCTAGCGTGAAAACGATCTGACATTCATGAATTTGTCTTTATAAATGTTGACAGTATCTCAACCTTTGGAGATCTGTTATGGCCTTTCCATTCTTGAAGTGATATAAATGATTTGCTAAGCTCCCCCCCCCCCCCGTCTTTATTGCGGGACCGCTACTCGGGCTGTCCTGAGCGTACAGGTTAGTCCCCGTCTTCCTGGAAAGTGTTTGCGTTAAACGCTAGACTGACAGCCTGGAAGCTCTCCGGTGCCACTCCTGCCTCAAGGTGACATGGCTTTTGTAATGACTTCCTATAACCCCTACCCCATAAGGCTTAGGTCACGTCCTATAGGTAACTTCCAGACGCCTGTGACTACCTGAGACAGAAGTTCCTACAGGACCCCACGGACCTCACCCAGGCTGGTCCAGGAGATACGCCCTTCTCAGAGGATGTCCACGCCGGACAGCACAGGGAAGGAATCCTGATGCCCATTCCCCAGAAGTCCCTGGCCACAGAGTCACCTGGAGTTGAGGCTGATGTGTCCCAGATCAGCCACACATTGGCTCAAGGTTTTATACAAAGTCACGCTTGGCAACGAGGCCCTGAGCTGGCAGAGAGGAGCGGGTCCGCGCAGGTGGCACCGCTGGAAAGGACAGGCTGCCCCTCCCCATGGCTGAGGGAGCACGAAGCTCCCGAGATCTGCCCAGCTACACTGGGGGACACGTGATGTAGGGAAATTTCCGGAGGTCCAGCCCACCACAGAAACGGGTGCCCAAGCCCACACGCTGGGGAGAACCCTCCCAGCCCCTCTTCCAGAACATTCCTCACCTCTCAGATGTGATGGTGAAGGTGCTCCACCCTTGAGGTGGGTCACTCAGCCGTGGGCACTTCTCCCCTGTGGCCGCAGACCTTCCTGCCCCAACCCGAGTGCTCAGGGCCGCAGGCCTCCAAGGGAGGCGTCAGTCCTGACTCCTGGGCACCGGCGAGCTCAGGTGCAGCAGGGCTGGGTGTGGACGAAGAGCAGGGTGGACGGCTGTGGGCTGAGCGTGAGCCCGAGTGACACACAGTCACAGGGCAGGTGACAGAGGGGGTCCACAGATGGACGGGTTGGGGCGGAGGCTGGGCCATCTCCCAGGTGGTGAGAGGTGCCCTGTGTCGCTGCCTCTGGCTGGGGGTGGGGAGTGGGGAGGTGACATTCACAGGAGCAACAGGCGGGTGCTGTGTCAGAACTCCCGCAATGATTTGGGGAAATGCCCGTCGCTCGTGAAGTGTAGGGTCCATCAGGGTAGGGGCAGCACCTCAAACTTCCTCTCCTCCCTCCCTTGAGCTCACACAAAATGACTGCAGCCCATTCGACTGCACTCGCTCATTTCCTCACATCAGGTGTTGGGGTTCTGTCGTCACGAACCCCAGCAACACAGGGCGCCAAAGAAAACCGTGAGACTGCCAGTGGAGATTTAAGACAGGTCTGCACACTTGAGCCTGCGGTGGGCGCACCAAGCGGGCCCGGTGTCCTGGGACTGTCCGCCCGGTCAGCCTGCAGGCTCAGCACTCCACCCCATCTCTGCAGGGACCCTAGTGTCTCCACTGAGTCACACATCAAAATGGCGCATTTTCCTTGTGCTGCGATCCAGCAACGCCGCGGTCCCGCCCCCACCCATGCTGCCCACGGAGGCCCCGCGAGGAAGGCCTCTAGTGATGACCAATGACCGACTGCTCCTGCTCACAGCCTGACCGCAAACTGAGCAGATCGCGGGCACCCAACGTGTTCTAAACACACGCGCTCTTCCCCCGCGGTGGCTGCCCGGTTCTTTCCTCATTTGATCTTCAGAGTGAACTGGACAGAGTCACCTTCTCAAGCAGAGGACAAGAGTGTCCACTGGGGCACCTTCATGCCTGCCATGTGGGCTAAGGACCTCAGGCGGCAGCGTCCCTCCAACCCGGCACAGGTGGGGAGGAGCCCTGCCACGTTCACAGCCATGGGGACAGGGCACCGTGTGAGCACCATGGGGACAGGGCACCGTGTGAGCACCATGGGGACAGCGTACCGTGTGAGCACCATGGGGACAGGGCACTCCAGGGGCCCCACAGTGTCGCTGGTCGGGCCCCTGCTCTCCAGCCCCCACCCCAGATTCTCACACAGGTGCCCCAAGATGGCTTCTCCACTCCCTGGGGTCCCTCGCACCTCACAGGAAGGACCCTTCCTCTTGTTGTGCACACGATACTCTGGCTGTAAAAGCACAGTTGGATGTTAATCTTCTATCCAACCTTAGCTCTCAGAGTGTGCAATCAGGGGGTCAAACGTGACTAAACTGGGACCTACCATAACCGCTCCCAAAGAGAGTCTTTCAAAGAACGCCCCCGCCCCACGCCATCCTTTCCCCCTCCCCCGATAAATCTGGCCGCGCCTCCAAATGAGTAAATGCCGGAAACCCGTAGACCTTGAGCCGGACGGTGTGGCTAGAATGTCTCCCTGCCAGAGTCACAGCTCACGCTGTCCCCACAGGCACAGCGAAGTGGGTCTCCACCTTGCGTTCCAGTTCGTGTCCGCCCGACGACCCCAGACCCGGACGACGGGGCAGACAAATCATTCCGGGCAGGGGTGTCTTTCTCAGCTTGTACGTCTTGTTTACAACCTCTCTTTTTCCTGTTTTCTTTTCTCCTGGCAACTGGAGGGAGCACGCGGCCCCATAGCCTACATATTCACTCTCCGATTCATTGTTTGCGAGCCATGCTCATTTTACCCGGGAGAATAGCACAACCAAAGGAAAGGCGGTTGTTTTCCGTAAAAAGCCAGGTCGGATCAATTCTGCCGCCCCCCACCCCCACCCTCCGCCAGCTCTCTGAGCTCCGCGTGCTCGGGCAGCGGCAGCAGGAGGGTGTCTCTGCTCCCCAAGAGCGGCGAGTTCCACAAGTCACGTCTAAAATGACAGCCGTGTAGCTTAAACCCTACCTTGAAACACGTGGGGCTGGAGGTGAGCGAGAGGAGGTTGGTGATAGAGGAAGATCATCCCCCCCCCCCACCATAAAGTGGTGCAAACCCCCTTCCAGACAGGGTCTGACCAATGGCAGCGGGGTGTGCCAGGTGCGACCCTTCCCTGCCAAGGCATGTGATATTTGGCAGGCACTGGGTGACTTGAGGTCAGCATGATGACACGGTGACCCCATGCCATAGGAGCTCGCAACAGTGGGGCGGCCCAGTGAGGTCCCCAGCAGGACAAGAAAATGTGAGGGGCCAGGTGGGGGGGCAGCCAGCCAGGTGGGGACGCCCAGGGCAGGGAGCAGAGAGAACACTGTGCGCGGCTACGTGGGGGTAGGCACGTTGGGCGACAGGACACACAGCCTGCGGGGCCTCAGGATCCCTGCAAACCCCAGCTCCTGGGGGAGCAGGAGCCCCTGTATTATTTGTGGCTGGAATCCAGTGGGGCTCTCTGATCTACGGTGTCCTGAACACCCTTTAACGGGCCTCCGAGAAGACGGGCAAACTGCCAGTAATCACTACCGCTCTGACACTCGCTGAAGACAGGTGGAAGACTTTATCCAAGGACCTGCTGGGGGGTCATGCATTGGGGCGGGGGACTGAGCCCAGCTCCAAGACCATGAGGAAGATGGGCATTTATGGCCAAGGGGCGATGGACGATGGACGGGCATGTGCTAAGGGGACAGGCTGATTCTCTCTAAACTGTCCCGCCGGGGTTCTTGCTGAAAGCAGGATGGCACGTCAGACAGCACCTGGCGGTGGCAGTGGGGGTGGGGGGGGTCGGATGAGGAATCAGATGAGATGTTGAGGGTGATCAGATATGGAGGGTGAGGGTCCTCTCTAAATCGACCCAAGCAGGATTCGTGCTAAAACTGGGTGCTGCAGACCCGCACAGGGACTGTGGGGAAGCCCGAGGTCAAGAAGTGGGGTCAGGGAATGTCTTAATTTGAGTTTAATGGAGAGTCTTTGTCAGTGCCCACCGGGTGGCTCCACACCCTGGCTCCTGCCGGGTGACCAGGCACCGCCTTACGGGTCCTGCACCTCTGTCCTCCCTCTGAGCCCTGGTGGGCCGCACGTGAGTCTAATCCACGAGCACCACAGAGCGGTGCGTCTCCTCAGCTAACTCATCAGTCAGGGGGAAGGCCCCTGACACAGCAAATCGGAGATGATGGACGATACTTTGTATCAACCCCACTTGCATCTGACCGGTGTGCTTGATTAAGTCACACTGTAGCCTTAACAGAATATGTGTTGCTAGTTCCCACTTGAGTTTAATTCCCTAGCTTTTTACTAGTGGAAAATGTATCAGCAAACAGATAAGGCTGGGGGGTGGAGTGGGGGGCGGAGAATAGAACGCAACATATTCCCAGCGTTGTCCTCAGAAATAAAAACGGAACATTCCGGAGAATGCTTTTAGCTTTGAGAGCTGGACTAGCGTCGCTGCTTTAACGGGCGGGGCGCAGAACCTTGGAGGAATGACCAGGAGTGTTTGTGCCTCCCTCGCCGCCGGTTTGCCATTTCTGTGCAAAGCAAACCCACCCTCCGCCTCCCTACATCTCAAAGGCGCACTTCCCACCAGAGACACGAGCCTGCCTACCAAGGGGTTCACACAGCACTGTTCCCACGCCTTCTCTTCATCTGCTCACGTCCAAGATCTCTGTCCCCACCCCCTCCCTGCCTCAGAGAGTTCAGACGACTGTCTCCTACCCACCCACTAAGTCGCCACGTCTGTGCCGTGGTTCCCCCCGGGGTCCGAGACACAGAGTGGCCCCCTGGGCAACGGAGAAGTCAGAAGATGTCGACAGGCAGCCCCCTTTCATTTGGTGAGCTTTCCTACCAGTCCTCTACTTCCGAACGCGGGAACGGGGGACCAGTACGCTCACAGAGTCTAGCTGTGTTGAGACGTGTGGTAAGAAGACAGTGGGCACACGAGTTTATGGGAAGAACGGGCGAGGGAGGTGAAGGAAGGGGAAGGGGTGAAGTCTCAATATTTTGGGGGTGTCTTTTTCACATATGTTTGAGTAAACCCCGATACTCTGGTGAAGTGTTCTTGGGTGGAGAGAACATGTGTCATGATGCTATATTTGGTACAAAGTAGCCACGGAAACAGTGGCCGCAAATGAGAAACTAGATTTTGTGTCTTGAAAATAGAATAAAGCATAAAATCGGCAAATCGAGTATTCACTGCCACGGACCATTGATCGCGGCCGCCTCTGATTTTTTGTTGTTGATGTTGTTGCTGTTGCCTGTTAAAAGCCCAATAAAATCAAGATGAACACAGAATACCTTCTGGCGCATTTCTTGAAAGTACCTATAAACTGCTTTAATTAAAGATGGTTTTCCTGGAAAGCACCCAAGACCCAGGAGAAGAACTTACCCATAAAGCACCGAGAACAAGCCCAAATGTTTAACTTTCCAGGAAGCTTTCTGTTTTCCCATGATTGGAGCCAGCGCTGCTCGGGGTTGGCTAAGAGTCCCCTGAGTTTATCGGGGACATCATGTTCTCCTTAAAAAAGGAGCAAGCAGTTAAGATATATTCACATAGGTAAGGCTTGGCAATCTGCGACCACGAGCTATCCAAAAGGATGGACCCCTGATAGAACTAGATGGTTCACCGCCAACGATGCCAACCATTTCATTTCACAGGACTTACACCCGACCCACCCCACTCGGTAGGCTTGCATTTACATTTCCACGACTCTGGCTGGCTGTTCAGTCCACGGAGGGCGGAGGGTCCATTCTTCCACCCTCACCACTCAGCACGAAGCACCTAGCACATGCAAAACCTGTTTCCAGTGTGGAACAGCGAGCAGAAAAATAAGCAAACAAAATTCCTCTCCCACTCACAGTTTACCAACCTCAATACCCCAGTTAAAAATCTTGCATTTTGTCCTTTATACTCACTCCCAACTGGTCCCCGGTAAAAATGTTAAAAACAGGTCAAATGATAGTAATCAAAGCTCCCCCCCCCCTGCCTTGGTAATCCCCCCACTAAATAACTGTTCTGTCAGTTAACGGACTCTCAGTATGGATACCTTTAGAAAATCGGTAGATCAATCTTACGCTGAGTAACTCATATCACTTTTCATTCATTTAAAACCCACAAACCCTCCTTAGTCACCCCCTCTCAGCTGTTTCCCGACCGTCTGGATTGTCCAAGCTCCCATCACGCTGTGGAGCTTGCCCGTCCTGCCTTGAGTGGCTCTCCTGGAGTTGTGAAGCTTGAGGGGGAAGAGAGAACTCCTTCCGGAAGCTAAGTTGGGACGTTGCTGCTGGGCACTTCCTGGCTCCAGAAGTCACCTTAGCTCGTGTTGCCATGGCGAGAGCACCAGCACTGGTAATGCGTTCACAGTTCAGGGCAGCTGACTCACGGGCACCGTGCACGGCAAGGAAGGGGCATAACCATCCCGGGAAATGTGTTATCAGTATCCATAGCGAACAGTAGTGACCAGCATTGTTCTCGTCCAGACTCCGTGTTAAGTCTTCAGCTGTGGTAGCTCGTAATCATGTTAACCCTGAAGAACGAGGCTTAGAGAGTTTAAGAAACTACCCCACTCGTGAAAGGTAGAAGAAGTGAGTCTCCAATTTCACTGCATCGATGCAAAGCCCCCAATTCACCTTGAACTTTCTAACTTCCAGAATAATTTTAGGTGATGAGACACGCTCACCAGATATCCCGTAGAGTGATTTCCTTTTAAAAATTAAAACAGCCCTTCTTCCTGCCTCTTCTGATATGTATACAGTGAACTCCAATAACCACACAACCGAAATGTCTAAAGTGAACCACACAGAGAGCCCTGACATCGTTAGGCACTTCCTTTAAAACATTTTAGGAGTAGGAGCATAAACAAGTCATTTTGCCTCCCTGGGCCCCATTTTCTCATCTGTAAATGGGCTGATGGAGGAGCTAGGGGCTGTGATTCCCAGGCAATGTGGTCAATGCCCTGAAATTCGAGCTTTCTTAGGGGTGAGGGTAGCTTTCTTAGGGGTGATGCTGAGCCCAGATACCTTCCCAGGGCATGGGCGTATACGGGTCTTTGCAAGATACCCAATTTTCCTCTAGAAAGCCCGAAATCATTCTTGCCAGAGTTCATTACGTAGCCATCTCATCTGGTGCAATGCTGAGACACACACACACAAATTTCAGCTATAATTCAGACATGGTTCTCAAATCTGATTAAGTAACCCCACTTCTCTGTTGGTTAGAGTTTACCAAATGCTAGGTTCCAGATGTAAAGGCAAATTCAAAAGCAAGCATGAAATCATGAAGTCTCTCCCTGAAAGCCTTTTTAATAAAGATGATACTGTTTTTGTTTTGTTTTGTTTTTATTCAGTGAGAGGAGGGAAGGCAGAAAGACTCCCACATGTGCCCCGACAGGTATCCACCTGGAAAGTCCACTAGGGGGCGATGTTCTGCCCATCTGGGGCACTGCTCCGTTGCTCAGCAAAGGAGCTCTTCTTAGTGTCTAAGGCAGAGGCCACAGAGCTATCCTCAGTGCCTGGGGCCAACTCATTCCAACTGAGCCATGGCTGCAGGAAAGGGAGAGAGAGAGTTAGAGAGAAGTGAGAGGGGGAGGGATAGAGAAGCAGAGGGTCACTTCTCCTGTATGCTCTGACTAGGAATTGAACCCAGGAAATCCACATGCCAGGCGGACACTCTACCACTGAGCCAAATGACCAGAGCCAGATGAGAATTTTTCACTGAAAATTAACAACTGTTACTTTCCCGTTTGTGTCGCTAGATATTCAATGTCAAAAAACAAGATTTTTCAGTCTCCGTGTATACTTTAAGATCTAAATTTCACAGAAACAATGAAAAACTATTGTTATTATTTTTACAAAATGCGTTGTTTTCATTAGTCCAAAGACAGGAGATACACGTCTGTTAAGTACTTTATATCTGATTGCTCAGCCTCAAATTATTGACAGGGCTTCCCTCCTAAATTTCACATTTCTGGGTGAGTGATTCTTAGCTTATCATCTGCTGTGAATAGACACATAAAGAGATCCGCGTCTCTGGGAAAAGCTGGAAAGATCGGTGGCAGGAATGTATAAATTACTGGACCAAAACACAGGGTCAGCTGCTTATTAGATACCCCACTAGGCGGAGGCACCGTGAGGCCAAGACTTCTGGCTCTTGTGGGTTCGCCATAAACGCCTGCAGAATGAATTAGTTGGTAAGCTTTCAACAAGAGCCTCCGTTTCGTTTCTCAGGGGTTTTGCCCCTAGCGATAGAATGGAGAATGGTAGAACGCGCGTGCAGACCGTTTCACGAGTATCCCTTGACGGAAGCTGGCGAAGCGTCTTTGTTATTTATTAGTCGTACTCCTCTGCAGCACCAGCACGGGTGTCGGGGTCAGATGACTACGTGCTGATGGACCACGCTCCTTTCTAGACGGTTAGACCTTCTGCATAGCTGCTGATCCATTAATGGTTTTTAGAAATGTAATTTTCACCTTGAGGAAATCTCACTCCCATCCCCTCCCACTCCAGGTCCTGTTATATTCTTCTCTGAGGCACTTACACACCCCCTAAATCATAACACGGAGGTGAGCGCAGCCCCCTACAGGACCCTCCACAGGAACCTCCCCGGGAGCCTCCCCTGGTTAAGGACAACCCATGAAAGGAGCTGTATAATAAACCAGGTGTTCTGAGGAATAAAAACTTACCAGGTATCAAGGTAAATGCTGTCCTGAGTGGCTGCTTTGTTGACGCTAGCTTTTTAGAGTGCCTAAGAGACCCAGGAAGTGAAGTTATGTCTAATTTCTGTCAGGGATACTTGTGAAGTGTAAAGCACGCCCTCCTTCATTATTTAATTAATAAGTAGTATTTGTTTGAAGAGATGCTTTACCACCGGAAACCAGCCACAAAGGTCCATCCTTTCCAAATACTGTAAATTCTGATTTGGCGATACCATAACAGAAACTTTTTAAACAAGGAATTCCCGGTTGCTTGCATCATGCCTACTCCTTAGCATTGCTTAAAAGATCTTAATTGTCACGGAGCCCATGCCTGCATCTGATATCATGGCAGCTTGAACAAAGAAACCCAGATGATAAATGTGACATTCTTCCAGTGGATCTGACTTCATGAGAAACAGAGAAGCCCAAACCTTCATAGGTGCCCGCCCCGTGGAGAGAGCAATGAATGTCAAAGGAATTTTCCACGTCGTGTTATTGCTACCCCCTCCCCCTCCCCCGCAGCCCCCCATCACAATGTCTCTTTTTTTCACTTGAACATATTTCACCATTTTGTGATCTATAGATTCAACAACGCAATTGGGCCACTGGGATGGAGGAAGTAAGATTTGACTGTTGAAATGAAAAAAACACATTGGAGAACCGTTGGTAAGATGACTTTGGAAACCCGAAGATGATAAGACCAGGGACAGGAGAAAAGGACACGATGTCCAGGGTTCTCTGGGTTCTTTGGGTTCCCGGACGAATCTCTATCAAACCCATCGCTGCAGGGTTATTGCATCAGCAGCGCCTTTCAGACTGGCCAGAGTGGACCGTGTGGCTATATTTATCCATCCTTTTGTTTGTTTGTTTGTTAACTACAGTGATTCAGACACACGAACGATCTGCACCGGGCGAGCTACCTGTGCGGCTCTGGCTACTGTGGAACCAACCCATCCACACGAGCGGAGGGTGGGTAAGGCTGGGGAGGTCCTGAACTTGGGACTTCTCAGGTCCCACCCGGCGGAACCGGCCGGCCCTCCGCACCCAGAGCCCAGACCCAGGCGATCCTGCCCAGACCGCGGAACAAAAATTAGTTAGAAATTCATGACGGAGCGGAGTTTATTTAGTCCCCGCGGACGACCGAGGACCGGTCCCGTTATGACGAAGCGCCAACAATAACGTTCCGTTGCAAGAAAACCAGACCAGCTGGCTCTCGGGTAACTCGAAGTCCCTGACACGCGTCCGTGGGTAGCGCGCATGTGACCACGGGCAGGGCTCGGGACGGCCCGGGAGCCGCAGCCTCCGGCCGGCGCGGCGGGGCGCGGACGCGGGGACCTGCGCGCAGCGGGGCGCGGCGCGGCGCGGCGCTTACCTGCAGCCGGCTCAGGCTGGAGCTCTTGGAGCGCGACTTCTTGCGCAGGTAGACCGAGAAGAACCGGCGCACCGTGAACTTCTTCATGCTCAGCTCCATCGCCCCGCGCCCAGCCGGGAGGAGCCGCAGGGCCGGGGGACGCGCATCATCCGGCGCATCCCAGGCGCGGAGGTCAGGTCCGCGGGCGGGCGGGGCCCGGGGAGCCCGGCAGGGCGGCCGTCCGCGAGGGGCGCAGGCTGCGGGCACAAAGGGCAGGCCGAGCCGGCCACAGCGGCCGGGGTCCCAGCTATTCCTCCTCCTCCTCCTCCTCCTCGGTCGCCTCCTCCAGCAGCTGCCGCTGCCGCCGCCGCCGCCGCCGCCGCCGCCCGGCGAGGACCAGGCAACCCCGCCCCGCCCGCCTCCACGGCCGCCAATCAACGCCCGCCGCCCCGGGCGCTCCCTCCTCTTTCTCCTGCCCCTCAAAGACCAGCCCCAAGCAGCCCCGCCCTCCACGCCCCGGCCCCTGCTACTACAACCAATCAGCGCCCGCCGCTCCGGGCGGTCCCTCCTCTTTCTCCTGCCCCTCAAAGACCAGCCCCAAGCAGCCCCGCCCTCCACGCCCCGGCCCCTGCTACTACAACCAATCAGCGCCCGCCGCCACGCCCAGCCACACCCACCTCCCTGCTCCTCTCCACTACCACCAATCAGCGCCCGCCGGTCCACCGCCCAGGCGTGCCTCCTCCCCCTCCTCCTCCTCCTCACCTTCCGTAGTACTCACTCCGCGCAGCCCCGCCCGCCTCCGCCCCGCCCCGCCCCCGCCGCCAATCAGTGCCCGCCGTGGCGCATGCCTAATGAGCCCCGCGGACGACCGCCGCGCCGCGCCGCGCGGGTTCTGTTCCGCCGGCCGCTCGTTCGGTTAAGCGCTGGGGACCTGCTGGGTTTTGTTTTCTATTCTAGTGTAAGGGGTGTCATTATGTTTTCTTTCCTGAAAACACCCCATTTGCACACTTTGGCATAACGCTGGGCTGTGCCGAAAGAAACTTGAATTATTGATTAGCAAACACTTCTGGAACATGGAACCGCATCCGGGGGCCCACGTGCGCTCTGCACTTCTGCGGGCCCGGCCCCGTGCGCTCATCCTCTCTCCCGGCCGCGGCCCCGGCCCCGGGGGCCCACCCGCCGCTGCGCGGTGATGGAAGGATCCCCACGTGGTCGGGGACTGGGCGCCGGCCGGGAAAGCCGCCCTTGGCAGTGGTCGGAGAACAAAGGCACATCCGTTCTCCATGACCTTCCGACTCCATATATAGAGAATGCAAACGCCTGACCTAACGCGGCCTGCACGGAGCGTGTCCTGAGGCCGGGCTCCCGGAGGACAGCTGCTGGCTGCGGGGCTGCAAGGCATTCGCCTTAAAGGGAAACATACTTTTTTTTTTTTTTTTTTTCCTACAAAGGCTCGCAAGACGGCTGTAGGCAGTCCCAAATGTGTGAGCAGAGATCTGTGCAGACCACCTTGTTTTACTCTTGGGCAACGTGCGCCGTGTTGAGTTTAGGTTTAAGACGGGGTCCAGCCAGCTCTTGAGCGGACTACCAGCCCCTGAAAAGGGCAGAGGCGGTTGGTCCGTGCAGCGGGCTGAAAATCCACCCGCGTGCGGTACCATCGCCTTGGCAGAATCCAAAAAGCTGCATTAGCACTACTGTGATAGGCTACCTGTGCTCAAGTGAGTCAGGAGGGCAGATGACAAGTTCATTCTGCAGTCGGGTCACAGGGGAGGTCAGATAGCTCTCTGGTTTGATACAGTAGATGCTGCCCGCTCCAGTAGTAAACACAGAGAATTCAGTGTGCCAGATGCTGCTGGCACTGCCAGGCCTTGCTCGGGGAAACTTAGGCTTCAGTGGCCTATTCTGTGTTCCCATTGTGAATCTCTAAGGTGAAAATACGCTGGTCAAAGTCAAAACCAGTTCCTGCTTCCCTCCAGGGTTCTGCTGGAAAGCAATTATTCCTACTCTGGGACCCAGCTTTTTACCACCCTGTGTCTACCACCCACACCCACACCAATCAGGTGTCCAGGCTCCAAGCAAAAGCAGAGACAGGTGCTGCTGCTCTGGGAGGAGAGCAGCTGACAGACGCTGGCTGGTCACCAGCTCCGGGATGAGGGACGGGCTCTATCTCCAGCAAGCTTCTCTGTGGGGAGCTGGTACCACGAACCCAGAAACAGGAGTACAATATGCCAACTGCCCGCTCAGGGCCAATGCCTCGGGGGTGCGACGGGGCCAGAAAGGAAACGTTTTATGGGACATTCATGACTCCCCCAAAGTTGAGTGCAACAAAACTGTCCTATTGAACTTGGACAACTCCAAAAAAAGGGGGGGGGGCGGAGGGAAGCTTTCATATTTCAACTGTGGAATTTATCTCGTTGCTAGGACAAATCTGCTTGCCTTCGTCTTTGTCCCAGTGAGACAGAGGAGTCTCAGGATCCCTAACCACCGTCCACCGACCACATGGCATGTGCTTGTTGTCCAAGGAAACCCATCAGATCCCCAAGTCTGGGGTAGAGTATCAGGGCCTGCTTTCACCTGGGTCCAAATACCGGAGAGGGACAGGTGAATCTCATAAAGACTGGTGCCCAGAGGAGGGGCTGGAGGCTTGGAGAGAAAACAGAAGTCAGCAGATCCCTGGTCATGGCTGGTTATCACGAGGGCTTCTCTTGGACTTAAGCACCGTACAGGTGGGACTGGATTCCACGGTTGTGCCCGCATCTGAGAGGGGACCGGGTTGGGGTTGGCTCATGTGCATTCAGTTCAGGCTCACGTGGGTAGTGGGTCTCCTCCTAGCGCCTGGACGGCGCTCCCGTGCGGGATGCAGAAGTGATCGCGACACGGCTCCTGACATCCAGAAGCCCACCGTCGTGTGGACGAGGAGGGGGGCGGATGGACAAACATGACGCTGCTTTCATGAAACGTGAAGACACGCATGAGACATGCTGGGTGAGCAGAGAGAAATGACACGTCAATCCCAGCTGGAGAAGTCGAGGCAGACGTGGCGCCGGGGGCGACTCCTGGGGCGAGGGAGACATTTCCAGGGCAGCGGGAGAAGGTGTGGTCTCAGGCTGCAGAAAGGGTAGGGTGACTGAGAACTTGGAACATACGGGATTTCGTGACTGATGAAGGGAAATTAAAATCCCTACCAAGTCCCCAAGATACAGGAGGTGTGATATTTCAAAATTTCAAGGACGAACAACTATACCAATGAAAGGCGATGCTGACAGCCTGTTTGTTCTCAAGCCTGGGATTCCCGCTCCCTCTGAGAACAGCAAATTGGGGACAGGGGGGTGTAACTGCTTTATCTCAAGCCCCACTGTGAAATCTGCTATCTGCTGGGAACGTGGCAGCTTAGGTCTGGTGTTTAGAGCACGGCGCACAAATGACCACCACTCAGGGTGGCTGTTCACGGAGTGACCTATTCACAGGGCTTGTGTCGGAGAGGACATGGGACAGTTTCTTACAGGACACACATGGCCATGAGGGAGAGGGACCAATCTGGAAGTCTCTGAGACGTTGCCCGGAACAGAAGCACACACACAGCACCAGGCCCAGAGCGGAGGGAAGAATTCTAAGTACAGTGGTATCTCGGTTTTCGTCGATAATCTATCCAAACACAATCTGCGAATTCCGAAACCGAGATAATTATTTCTACGTGAATCGATGTAAGTCCAATTACTGTCCGCAGTAATCACTTATGTGTAATTGTAGCAGTAGGGCTTGCAATCCATAAAAAAAAGCACAAAGACCCTGGAAAGCAATGGAATTGTTTGGCCAGACGCGTGGGGTGATGCTCACACGAGAAACAAGGCCACACTGAGCAGGAAAACGCGTGGCTCGCCCTTTGTTTTCCCAAAATTAGCAGCGAGGTCACGTGGGCGCACCAGCAAAATCCGAGGCAAATTTTTCACGGAAAATATGGACGAAATACGAGACCAACAATAACCGAGGTCAATGAAAACCGAGGCATTACTGGAACCCTTAAATCGAGGGGCCTCTGTCTTGCCAGGGGGCTGCAGGTTGGGATGGGCAGGCGTGGTCTCCAGACACAATCACCTCAGAAGGCAACCAGGCAGCTAGCTCACCGTAAGAGAAAGGGTCAGGCCGGGCCTGTGGGTCGGAATGGTTCTGGCAAACCTGTCCGGGCCTGTCTCTCCTCGCCTCCGGCTCTCTGTCGGCCTCCCAGGCGATGGGAAGCTAGGCCACGCAAGGAGAGCACGCGCCTGGGTTGGCTCAGCCCTTCACACTGGACATACCAATGTCTTAAATGAGAGGAGTCTACTCGCCGGGTGTTTAAAAGTCAAAGCACATGGGTTGTCATGTCTGCCAAGAGTGGGACGCAGAAGCTGAAAACTGACAGGGAACACCCATCGCTGGCTCCCCTGACAAATACTGAAGGATGCGCTTTGATCCCATCACAGGCCAGATTTGCTCGACACGCTGATGACAGCTGGATGTGGGGAGTAGGAAGGCGGAGGAGTCAAGAGGGCCGTGTAGGTTTGCAACCGCGAGGTGGTTCCGTCTTCAGAGCCCCTCACGCAGGACAGAAGCCCAGGCGCCCAGTGTGGGGGTCTGTCTAGCAGGGCTCTGCCCTGGGAGGAAGCCCCACCCCTTGCAGATGCTGAGTCATCACCTTGCACTGGTACTAAAAGGGGTGTGGGGGGGGTAAGAACGGTGATCCCCAAATTCCGTGAGCACAGGCTGTGTGCTTAATTCATTCTCTCTCTCCTGTGTTTAGCTGGAGACAAAAACTCAAGCGAAGAGTAGAGAGTGGTCTTGAACGGGGGTTGTGAGCCCCCAGTTGGTAATGGGTTGTCACGGCGGCCCCAGGAGACTGAGCCACTTCTCATTCTGCACGCATGTGTCACGGGGAAGCTTTGTGACCGCGGTGGTCAGCAGCGCGGCTCCTGAGGACGCAGAGCAGGTAAGGGCACAGCGGCGGACAGGGAAATGAGGGGCCACTGGGGGGGTCAGCCTGAGCTTACACTTAAGATACAGGGGCACTTTAAAAGGTGGGGGAGGGGGGAGGAGCTGGCAGGAAAGAGGAAACAGGTACAACTACCACAGGAAGGACTTCTGTTACCTAAAAAGGAAACATGAAATCCTCCTGACAGGAAAGTCTCCCAAGACCTGGCATGGGCACAGAGGAGAACGTGGAATCCTTGCCAGATTTTTTTTTTTTCTTCCACCAAGAAATAGTCATCTTTAAAAAATATATACCTTGTTGACATCTACAAGCATTTCAGGCATGCAATGGTTCCATTCGGAACGGGACCTAGCTGGACACACAAAAGAAACGCAACGGGACATCAGCCCATTGGGGTTCGGGCCATGGGCTGCGGTCCGGTCCATCCTCCCTCTTCCCAGTCAGAGGGGTTGGCTGGGCAGGGGCGCCTTCCCGGAAATCAGAAATCGATGGATTACTCGTGTAGAGGGAGGTTTCCCGAGACCCACAAAAACTCTGGACGCAGCGAGGGGGACATCCCCATCCTTTGAAAGCACGGCCGATCCCATAGGAAGCAGAGGAAGAAAGAATGGAGGTTAAAAAAAAAAAAAAAATGAGGCCAGACCGCCAGAGCGTTTGTCCGTGTCAGTCCCTGTACCCTGGAGCTGAGGTTTCACAGTGTCTGGAGAACGGGGGTGAGTGGGGACGGCTGGAGAAGGACAGAACCCCGCAGGGGGGCGCAGAGGCCAGAGCTACCCTGCCCAAGTCAGGAGGCTCCCAGAGCAAACTGGGAGGGTGACCAGGGAAAGCCCCCTTCAGCAGGAGAGCTCCTTCCGCATGGGTCTGGGGAAGGTGAGGGGAGAACTCGCTCTTCCCAGCTGTCTGTGGCTCCCAGCTGACGGCACTCCCCGGGTGGCCTGGAAAACACCTCGCCAAACTCACTTTTTCCAAGGGGCTGGGTTGAAGTGCTCTAAGGGCCAAGCAGAGGCGACCGTAATACCTCTTAGACCGGCCTTCACTTTGTCTCAAAGCTCACGTCCAGAGAAATTCTAAGGGACGGGACTCACAGTCAATCCATCGTCCACTGCTAAATCCACAAGGCAATCAATCGGCTGCCCTGAGCGGGAGTCGGCAGACTCAACAAATCGCAGAATCAGACCTGTCCAGACGGCAGAGGCTGCCATCTCTGTACAAACGCTATAAAATGTTTGTTGACTAGGTTAGAAGAAACACACACACACACACACACACACACACACACACACACACACACACAACAAGGGGGACTGCCAGCATCCCAAAGAAATGAGAGACCATAAAACCATCCAGCAGACTTGTAAACGTAAGGAAAACTTTTAAAATCAGAGTACAATATTTTAAATGGGAAAACTCGGTAGCTGGATGAAACAGCAGTTTAGATGACATCCGAGAAGGAGTTAATAAAGGGAACGTTAGATTTGCTGAAAATGGACAGAGTGCGCACCAGAGAGTCACGCAGACAGGAAGGGAGAGAGGCAGGGGAAGAGGTGTGGAAGCCGGGGAGGGAAACGTCCAGCCCGCCCCACGTCTCAGGATGAGAGAGAGAGGGAAGGAAGGCGAGTGAGCACCAGTATTCGCAGACAGGGGGTGGGGGGTGGTGATACTGGAGAATCGTTCAGAGTTCATACAATACACCACCAACCCTCTTATTTACAAAAGCCCCCAGATAGGAAGAATTAAAGGAAAATAAATCCATACCTACAGACATCATATTAAATCTGCAGAATGCCAAAAACAGGGTGGGAAAGAAAAAAAAAAGCTCTCCAAAGCCATCAGGAGAAGAGACAGATTTTCTACAAATGAATGGTAGACTGCCACCCTCACATCTCCCCGGAGGCTGAGAGAGAGAGAGAGAGAACAGAACAACATGTGCCACGTGCTAGAAAATAACTTCCACCGCAAATTCTCTGACTTGCAAGAGATCTTTCAAGAATGGGGGGGGAAGGAGGGTGAATCGAAGTCGACAGCCGGGGACGTCTGCTCCCCAAGAAACTAGACAGGTAACGCCAAGCACTCACGGAACGCCTAACAAGAAATAAAAGTATCGCGTGTTGTGTGGACTTCAATCAAGCTTAACGGTGACTTTAAAAAACAGCGGTTACGGAAGGGAGGGTGATCAGAGTCACAATCATCCAACGCAGCGGTTTTCGACATTTTCCACCTCATGGCGCACAGAGACTCATTACTAAAATTCTGCAGCACACCAAAAAAACCACATTTTTTTTTTTGCCCCGTCTGACAAAAAGAAAATGGGTATAATTTTGATTCGTTCACACCGGATGTGGCTGTTGTCGTATCGTTGACTGTTGATTTGATGACCTAAGGGCAGTGGTTCTTGACCTTTTCTGAGATACTGAACCCACCAGTTTCATAGGCGCATTCACCGAACCCTTCTTTAGTGATAAATAAAATAGGATTTTTTCCCCCCAAATTCAAGACATAGGTATATGTTTTTTTACTGGTGCACAAAATGAGCCGTGCATGAACATCCTCTTGCTCAAAGAACAAAAGCAACAAAGTGCATGAACTCACAACAAATGATGGTATTACTTTATTCTGGCCTCCGCGGCAGAGGCTTCTCCGAACCCCTGAGACCCACTCATCGAGCCCCTAGGGTTCCATAGAACCCAGGTGAAGAACCACTGAGCTAAGGGGAAGAGAGCTGACCTGCCGTAAACACGCGCCCTGAGCTGGCTCTCCAAGCCCGTCTCAACACACTGTTTCTCTTGCTACCCCAGCGCCTGCCCACGGACCTGCTTAAACACGCCATGCTCCTCACTATCTTGGGGCCACTGTTCATCCAGTCACCCCCCCCCCGGACCATGCTGTACCCCTGCCCCAACACCAGTCCTCAGGGATGCTCTCTGTGCCCCAGAATCAGCCAGCCGCCAGGTATAGATGCTCTGAAAGTAACAGGAACACACCGACGTACGAGTGAGATCTTTGACTAATGCTTCTGTCCCCACTGGACTGTGGACTCTGTGAGGGCAAGGATGGTCTCATTTTGCCAGCCACTGCCCATTATGCCTGTTACGATGCCCGGTACACGCCAGTCAAAGATGTGCTGAGTGGACAGATGGGTGGGCGGGGCAGCTTCCCCTCACCATGGGCTCTGTGTCGAGGGCAGAGTGTAGACTGAGAACCGAGGCGGGGAGATGAGCTATGTCTCTTGCTTCTGTCTCTCAGCCAGGAACCGGTCCATCATCTGGGCTGAGGGACACGTCGGTGACCCTAAATAACACTTTTCAGCTGGCTAGGGACATATGACCTATATACTATGTACAAAAAAAAGAGAGTCTTCTAGTAGGGAACAGATGTGAGGTTCCCGTGGTACACCCTGAAGTCCAACGCTTCTGAGCCAATGTGTGTCCCCTGTACCGTGCCTGCTCCCGAGTCTGTGACATCACTGCTTTTAGTTATTCCTGTGGTTGGTCGTCCTTCCTTCCCGGGACAGCCGGCTGGCGAGTCTGGTGACAGCTGAGGTGGTCTGAGACTCCAATGCTGTCACCATTTGCTGGAAATAAGGGCCGTAACTGAATCTGCCAATCTTTTCAGGGAGGGCTTAGATGTCTGTTACAAACACAAAAGCATATTGCCAAAGCGTTTTTAGCTTGGGAGTGTTTAAAGTAACAACTTAACCGTATAAATATACCAAAAAAAAAAAAAAAAAAAATCAAGATCTGAGACGTCTCCATCTCCACGGAGCACAAACACGGTCAGGGTCGTGGTCTGGGCCCTGCAAAGGGATGTGTCGAGGTCCCAACCCCCAAGCTTGTGAACAGGACCTGATGTGGAAATCGTCTTTGCAGATGTCAGCAAGTTGGGATGATGTCATCGCCGGGTTAGGGCGGGCCAGGCCCCCCCCGGTCCCCCCCCCCCCCCCGATCCAGGGTGTCTGCTGCCCTTGTAAGAGGACACACGTAGAGAATCCCATGAAATGGAGACAGAGGTCGGGGGACGCATCTGCACACCAAGGAGCGCCAGGGATCGCAG
Source organism: Rhynchonycteris naso (assembly GCA_037038555.1). Lineage (NCBI taxonomy): Eukaryota > Metazoa > Chordata > Mammalia > Chiroptera > Emballonuridae > Rhynchonycteris > Rhynchonycteris naso. Next base: position 308,962,745 of record CM072997.1, read on the forward strand.
CCACACTCAGAGCTGGCGAGGGGCCCCGGACAGAGTCTACAGCTTTCAAAGAGGACACAGCCCTGCCCACACTTTGATCTGATGTCCCGGCAGGAGGACAGTATCCTAGAGTCGGGGTGGGGCTGATGGGGTAACCCCCACGGTGTGAGCACTGCTGTGAGAAGCAGCCCCGGTCAAAAAGAGTCAGGGTCCCTGAGAGCAGCACTGTGTCCCCAGGAGGGCAGCCCCATGGGGACGGCCATGTGTGCTGCTGGGGGTCATGGAGGGTGGGGGGGGGGCAGAGGAGGGAGCCCCAGGACAGACGGTCCTGGCCCAGACATAATGTCCGGAATACATCCAGACCCCATCCTGACTTGGGTGTCCCTCCTTCCTCGCCAGGACTTGTCCTTTAAAGAAGCAATGTTTCTGACAAGTCATTTTTATTCCCCTTTGGTGACGAAACTCTCCCTTTTGGTAGGAAATTCGGTTTGGTTCGGTTCTGGGGACTCTTGGCAGGTACGAAGCTGGGACGACCAGCCCGGGGGGCCAGGACGCCACCCAAGCTTCCCCCTTCTGTCCTTCCTGGCCGGGGCTGCTCTTCCTTCTGTCCGTCCACAGCCCAGGCACAGAGACAGGTCCCTGCAGGCGGAGGTGGCCACACTGAGACCACTGAGCCTGCAGCCGGCCACCAGTCTGCCGAGCTGAGATGCGTCACACGGGGAGACACGGGGAGACGTGACTGCCCCTGCGGGGGTGCAGGGAGGGCTTCCGAGCACAGGGGTGGCCGCGGCTCTGCCCTCTCGTCTCGGGAAGCGGCGCTGAGGGGGGGGTGTGTGCTCTGAGGTCCTTCCACGCTCCCGTTCGCGCGGATACGTTTGAAAAACTCCAGTCTGGTCCGGCCCCTCTTTCTCCAGGACTTCAGTGACGTCCCATATTTCCAGGGTGGAGCTCAAGGTCCTCAGGAGCCCCGCGAGGTCCCCACCTGTCCCTTCGACCTCTTCCTGGGCTCCTCACCCACAGGAGCCCTTCACGACGCTTGTTCCGAGTGACTCCCAATGACCCAGACCAGCTGTTTACTTTATTCTTTTAAAATAAGCACCCTCGTTTAACCAATATCCTCTCATCCTTCAAAGCCTCGTGTCAGAGATGTCTCCTCTGGGAATCGTGCACACACACTGATACACGCCTCCTCACGCTTTCTCCCTGAGCAGCCTGCGGCGTTAACTACGCATGTCTGTCGTGTATTCTACAATTACCGAAATGGCTCGTTTGTGTTCGTCTCTGTGACCAGACCCAGAGCCACCGGAGAGCAGAAGCCACGGGTCATTTGACGAGCAGGTCGCTGGCCTGGGAGAGACAGTTGGCCACTGTTTCTTGATTGAACAGGGGAGAGAACTCCCGTCCTCCTGCACAGGTGATTTTCGCGCGGGGCTCCCTGTCCGACGATCCCCGTCTATCACCTCACGCAGGTCACTCTCCGTCTGCCTCCCCGGCCGCCCCCACGGTGCTCGTGAGCTCGCATCTGTTTGTACGTGCCTGCCGGAGGCTTCTACCCGGATGGCGTTCCGATCTGTATTTATGGTGTTTGCTGCAACACTTGCTTCCTGTTGGAGCTTCTCACCTTTGTACTGTCCCCGTCCACCTTCTGGCCACTGAGCCATCAGACTCGGGACGTGGGTGCCCTGCCCAGGACGCATCTCTGCCCGTCCTTCTTCCCCTGAGGCCCCCACCCTTCCATCATCAGATCCCGTGGCGTGGGCCGGGGCCGCCTCTCAGATTGTCCTCTCACCGTACGAGCTCCGTTCCGGGTCTGAGCTGCCCGGCTGGACTCCTTCCTCTGATCTTATCCAACCCAGTCAACACATCTCTCACGATTAGTGCCTCTACACCTGGGCGGCCCTCAGCCTGCCGAGGCACCAGGGCTGACTCAGGCTCAAGCCACCGTGCAAAACCTCCAGCACTTGTCCCTGTCTGGCCTCAAGCTCACCTTTCCAGCCCAGCTGGACCGGGCAGCTGATGTTCACAATCCTGGCTTATTCTACCCTGACCCCTCCCCGCCCCCGCCCGTGTCTGCCTGCAGGGAGGGCTCCACTCCATCTTGTATGTATGTGTTTCCTTTTTCCCAGTTACAGGAAACTTGCTTCTTACGAAACCCCTGGCACTTTGTGGCTGTTATATTGATGAACATATTCTAGTCACTTGGTCTTGTCTCCTCCCTGGTAAGTCACAGGCTGCCTGTGACAGGGTTTTACCTTCCTCATCTGCGCAGCTGCCACGTCCCAGACGGCGCCTCGCCCGTAGCAGGTGCTCAGGAAGGGACCAGGGAACTGGGACGGGGTTGTAGACCCTGTGCTGGGCCGAGGAGGGAAAATGCAACCTTGGGGGGGCTGCTTGCACCTCACCAGGCACGGGAGCCCATGAGCACGGGTGTCAGGGGCCTCGGTGATGTCTCAGAGAGAGCACAGCCCCCGCCTGGCATGAGCGCAGGGGACCGCACGGCTGTCCGTCCTCGTACAGGGCTCACCAGCCCAGTCTTCAGGAGTGGGTGTCACGTTTTACGTCGACAGGTAGAAGGCCGCCGTGGATGGAGGGTAGAAAGATGTGTGGTCTTTAAGTTATACTTGTTAAAGGAAAAAAAAAAAAATACTTGTTGCCCTTAAAAAAATCATTGGGCTCAAGGCTGAAGTGTTAGATGGGCTGACGTGACAGCTCTCAGTCCTTAAAAGACAAAGACCTTTCTACCACCAGGAAGGCGGCCTCAGCATCGCGCTCACACATCCTGTTTGGAATTAAGCACGGTCTGCTCCCCCCCAGCTGCTCAGCAAGGACGAGGACAGCCTCCCCCGGGTTCCTATTTTGGGGTTTGCACAGGAATCTCCCATCACTGCATTCTCACTCCTACTAGACTTGGACACGGTTCAGTGTCCCAGCTGCATCGGGAGCTGGCACACGGGTACGAGGGGACTCTGGCTGCTCGGAGGCGTGGGGACAAGGGACGAGGGATCCACAGTCCTCGTCCTCTTCCGACGGCCATCACTGGAGGGTCAGGAAACGATTTCTTTTCAAGCCTGTGTCACTGCAGCTCGTCTTAGACACTAGGTCCGGTGGCTTCCTCTTTCTTAATGTCCTGTGTCAAGGTGAAACCGAGTCACACACGTGCGCCTAGGTGACATTGCATAGGCTCAGGAAAGCTCAGTGTGTTGGCTTCAAACTCATTCAATTCCTCCCCTCCCCCGCCAGGTCCCCACAGAAATTCTAAAGGATGTCAGCTCTCAGATTAGTTTTCAGGAAGGTGTCCCCCAGGACCATAGACAAAACCACGGGGCCACATGTCTGCGCCCGGACAGCTTGGCGAGACTTGGGTGGTCGGCTCAGGTTGGTTTCGGTCTATAGTTGGACAGGCCATTTGCTTCTTTGTCTCAGCAACCTCTCATGATGACCCATGGACGTCCCCGTGCCCAGGTCCCCGCCTGCTAGGACGCGTCCTTGCCGTGACCACGTTGCGCACTCCTGTCCAGCCCCTCGTGCTAGAGCTGCGGACACTGTCCGCCAGGACACGTCGGTGGCCTGCTGGAGGATCCCAGCTGGGCTTAAAACCCGTATCTCCGAGTTCCACGCTGCTGCCTTTGCTGCTTCATCTCGTAGCTGCATCTTTTTTTATTCTTTTTTTTTGGTGAAAAGCAGCACACATCTTGCACTTGTCGCTGACCATCTGCAACCCTCTGCACAACTCAGCAGGCGGAAACGTGTTGTATCGTGGGGGCAGCAACTCAAAGATCTTTTTCTTTTCTTTTTTATCTGATTATGCAATTATCTCAGCGTGCCGCGTTATGTAAGCATACCTGGGGGGAAAAAAAACCCAGGTTGTCCCGACAGGAAAACGGGAGACTTTCGGCGGTTGAGTCGCATCTCCCGTGTTTCTGAAGCTGGCAAAGGCTTTGTTAACACCCCCCGGACTACGTTCCTGCTTCGTGTAACGTTTTATCAAGAGCAGACAATCCTCCACCGAAAGTCACAGGAAACCAGAGGAAAGCTACGGGAGCTGCTATCTTAAGAGACGAAGGAAAACAATCTCCTGGAAGCACTTTGCACACCGCCGCGTTGAGATACCGGTGTCGGGGATCTCAGCTGCCACCCATTACGAATCTTGCTGGGGACCCATGTAGATGACAACAACCCTTAGACAGGAACTCTGAAGTACTACGTGTGGCCGGCTCGTTAACGGTGACATTTATGTAGCTGTATACGGCTGGCGAGGGTGTACACTCCATGCTGCTGGCTACTCTTCAGTGCAAGACACCACAGGGAAGGGATACAGCGCCCAGGGGCCACGTGCCAGCTGCTGCTCTGTGTCATTTCAGACGTCCACGCCGCTGTGACTGGTCAGTCCTTCCGCCCTCCAGTGCGGACAACGTTCTCAGTCAGGCGGCCGGGCAGGACACGTCACCTTCCAAAGCATGTTCTCACGCGCCCCTCTCATTCCCCAAACTCTGTTCCTTCTTGCCTTTGAGTTCTCACAAACACTCACGCTAACCAATTTTAAGAATGTTACAAAGACTGTTACAATGTGAAAGACTATGGAGACTACTGTTCTTAAAACGTCTCTATATGAAAAGTAGACGTTGGAGGGCTAACGCTGGTCACCGTCTCAGAAGCACCTTCCAATCCCATGTGGCAAAGGCCACGCGGCGAATACGGGGGGGACTCTGGCTGCTCAGAGGCGGGGGTGGGGTGGGGCACACCACCATCTCACCTCCATTTGCTGTCTCTCTCTCTCTTTTTTTAAAAAACTCACTGGGAATTACTTCCACGTGCATTTTCATTCCAATTTTTGTCTCCACTTCAAAATTTTTATTCCGTCTCTTCGACGAGCCTTCCCCGGGAAATTTACAGTGGCTGGTTTTTACTGGACCGATGGTTGAAAATACATAGTCTTTTTCAAACCGAAAAGAATCGGTCTGCTTTCTTTTAAGTGTTTCCCTTGCGGCCGGCTGTGTTCCCTTTGGGGACCTTAGCAAGAGGCACAGGGGAGCCGCTTTCCCAGGATGCAGTCGGAGAAGCCTCTGCCGCGGAGGCCAGAATAAAGCAATACCGTCATTTGTTGTGAGTTCATGCACTTTGTGGGTTTTGTGCTTTGAGCAAGGGGATGTTCATGCACGGCTCATTTTGTGCACCAGTAAAAAAACATATACCTATGTCTTGAATTTGGAAAAAAATCATATTTTATTTATCACTAAAGAAGGGTTCGGTGAATGTGCCTATGAAACTGGTGGGTTTGGTACCTCAAAAACGGTTAAGAACCCCTGGTCTGGGCCCTCCCTGGGGCGGTAACTCGTTTCGCAGACGCTTCAGGCTTGTTCTGGGTGTGGGTGCCCATCACGCCAGGCCCTTTGGGCTCTTGAATCAGACGCCGGAAGGCAGACTGTCCACTGTCCTCGGTTTAGGAAGCTGTTGAGCTCCGAGGAAGTCCCCTTCTCTTCCTGGAAAAGCACATGCTCCCCACAATTTCTTACTCGTGACGGATGCTAAACCTTAAAATTGTTTAGCATTAGCTAACAGCACAGAACAGGACAAGGAATGGTAGCTGACCTTGCTCTGAGAGGCCCTGTCCAAGTCCAGCTAGGGGCCCCAGGCTATCACAGGACCAGAACTGAAGGAAGGCACCTTAAGTGCTGGGAAGGAGGAGAAAACTGAGAGAGCGTTTGCTTGCTTCACAAAAGGCAAATAAACGTGTCCATGAGTCCCCACGTTTTTACTTAAAACACACATTTTCAAATGCTTCCTGTTGTGGGTTATGCTTCCTTGGGGGGGGGGGATCATGAATATTGTTAACCCATCCCACAGAGACATGTCATTTATCACAAAACCAGGGAAGAGATCCAACAGCAGGTTGTGTTGTTATCTGAGTTGAATGATTCTTCAACCACGTTGGTTGAGTTTTCGATCAAGGACCCTTGTCCGTACTTTGGGGGCACATGATGCTTAACAACCCCTCACTGAACAAGTGTTTGCTTCAAGCTCTCGGAAGGAGAAGGGTCTTTGTCTAATAACAGAGACCAGTGTGCCCAGAACGGCACGTTCCGGTCTGAAATCAGGTACATTTCCAGAGGTGGTATTACAGAGACACAGGCAGGCTCGTGAGATCACTCCATGTCGGCGTTGGGTGCTGGACGAGCAGCGTCACCGGGGAGAGTCGGCGTACAAGGGTGTGTGGTCTCGCTTGGCTGGCTCTGTGATCACAGCGGACCGCGGCAGCGAGACACGTGGTGGGAGGGGTGTGGGGAGCAGAGAGGCCCCGGGAGGACAGAGTCACAGGCTGTGTCCTGCACCAGCTGGCCTCCGAGCTCGGGCCTCGGACTTCATCCTCAGTGATGTGAGGGTGTTTTGACTGGATGACCTCACAGAGAATCCCCAACACATCACGATCAAAGAATTTTATTTTCTCAAATAAGAGGAAAGATCCCAGGCATTTTTGAAATAGGATTCTATGGATGTCCCCCTTCTGCCGCGGGGGGTTTCCTTCCTGTGATCCCCACAGTGACGTGGCAGAGGTAGGGTGGACAAGCCGCCAGAGACAGTCAGCTGAGAGGTGTGGGGGTTTCGGGGCGCAGCGGGACACCCTTCACCTCCCGCTTTCTCTCTTGTCGCCAGTGACTTTGAGGAGCTGACGGAGACCCACCTGACCAAAGGACGAAAGGGGGCCAAGTCCCCTCAGTGGCCATCAGCTCAGGACTGGAAGGGAAGTCCCTAAACCCGGGAATCCTTGTGAAGTTACGAATTTCCTCCCATCAGCAACAGCTGACAAACATTTGGCTGTAAAGCGAGAACTCGCTCCATCATGGAACAGACGCTTCGTCTTATCTACAATGCTCCCCCCATCAGAGACGCACCCCACTTGCAGGAGGGTAAGGTGTTAAAACAATGCACATCTCAACCTCAGGAAGCTACAGGGACATCTTGGCATTAATGTCATTGGGCTAGTTCAGTTCACAGACCACGAGGACTCCGTGAGGACGTCAGGCTGGAAGTAGGGCTCGATGTGACCGGCCAGGCACGCACTCTGGGCTGAGGTGAAGTCCACCGGGCGTGGGTCAGGGAGGAGGGGTGGACGCCTGTGTGGGACAGGCCTTCTGGCAGGAGACAGGAAGGACCGAGGCTGGGGGCTCACCCGTGGTTTCCAGCACCTCACATCTCAGGGGACAACTCTCAGATGGAACAGTGGGGGACGACTTAAATGAACTTTGCCAAGCACCCCGAGGGCAGACCTCTCTAGGCAGTGATCCTTCCTCCCCAAATGTTTACAAATTGTGCAGCCCAACCTTTTTCACAGCAGCTCTCACTCGGGTCTGTATAGACTGCTCACAAAAATTAGGGGATATTTCAAAACGAATAGGAAGCGATAAAAAAAGAAGCATTGGATTTTTTTTTTTTTATTAAACAAGAACATCAGAAAAGCAAACGACAAGTCAAAGAAAGTTGTTCGATTATGCAGATGGGATGCAAAACCGACTTGTATGTCATTGGTGGACATGCACCAGACAAAAGGCTGAGAGTCCTGGGGTATCCGCACGCTCCCCGGTCCCCTGATGTTTGTGAGCAGTGTGTATGGAATATTTCCAAAGTACTCCTGTCACACCTTCCATGGGAATCACTTTCTCCTCTAACTCCAAGTTTACAGCAACTCACGATCCTCCCCAAGGAGTCTGAGGTAACCCTGACTGCAAGGGTCCCATGAGGTGCGTCCCACCAAGAAAGAGAGCACAATGCCCACTTGGGGGGCGGGGGGCATGCACTTACTGTGAGAAGCACTCCGATTCCGGTGACAACATTGGCACCTAGAGAGCCAGCGCCCGACGATGCCACCTGCACACAGTGGTACCGACAGAGAGGAAACCAGTGCAGGAGCCCCCTGGGAACCTTGTAACTTCAGGGGAGGAGACTGTGTCACATGAACTGGCTGGAGGGTCCCCTGCGTGGTGACCGTGGCCATGACTACGCAGTGGGGGCTGTGGGCTGGACGCCCAGCGGATGGGACTGAGACTAGGGTTAGACTAGTGGGTGGGTGATTGGGGGTCGCTCAAGAGGGAGTCTACCCGTTTGTTAACTTTGCATAAGATACCAACTAAAAGAATTCAGGCCCTGCAAGAGACCTAAGATTCCTTTCTTGTTATAATTCAAAACATCTTGCGCCAATAAAGTCCTGCGTGCCCTGGAAGGTGGGCAACCGTGTGGACCAGCGAGAACCCTCGTGACAGCTGGCGGGTACGGTGGACAGCCACGAGCAGTTGGGAAGCAGTGAGTCCCGCTCGGGGAGGCATCCCAGGTCTGCTGTGCGGACACACCTGAGAAGCAGCCTCCCCTGGAAACCTGGTGTCTGCCTGGAGGAGGAGGAACAGAGTGCTGTGGACAGCTCGGGGCAGGGCCCTCTCCACCAGGGAGGACGAGTCACAGCAGCTGAACTCAACAGTGACGCGGTGACTCTCCCAACGCGATGGGAACCGAGACGGGGGACGGGGGGGAGATGCAAAAGTCAGCGCGCACATGGGCGCTGACTCCACAAACCTCGAACCCAGGCAAAGCCCGTGCGGCTCAGGAAGCCCTGCAGAGGATGACCGCGGACCATCCCATAGGGGAAGCCATCTGCACAGAAGTCAGGGCGTGGCTGACCTCCGGGAGGGCCCCCCCTGCCCCCTCCCCTGCCCCCCCCCCCCGCTCTGTGTCTTGACCAGAGGGAGTTGCGTGCACGTCTGCCTTGGGGTCACTGGTCGGCTGTCCCCACCTCCTGAAGGAGGCACACCTGGCCTCTGAGACTTGAGCCAACCAGAAGGGGTCTTCCTCCCAGCCCAGCTCAGGGCTCTCCCTGCAGGGCCGCGAGCACAGGGGCACCCCTGGTGACCACACCGTCCCTGGGAGCCCCTACAATAGAGCTGTGCTTAGCAAACGTGTATTGATCGGCAGGGACCAGAGTAGTTTGGTGAGAGCCTACATAGAACTCACTCCCCACCACCCGCACGCGGCCCTGTGCTCCGGGGGAGAGGAGGAGACACACCACACGGCTCCTGATTTCAAGAACTCTCGGTGTAGGCTGCAGGAAGCAGGCCGGTGGCACTGAGGTTGGTGGGCCGCGAGGTCACGACAGCCCAGAGAGAGAGCAATATACCGCCACCGGTCAACTGCCGACATTCAGAGTGGAGCCAGGAGGGATATGCAGGGGACAGCCCTGACCCAAAACACAGGCTCAGGCATGGGCCAGAATGTTCTAGACCAGTGGTTCTTAACCTTTTTTGAGGTACCGAACCCACCAGTTTCATATGCGCATTCACCGAACCCTTCTTTAGTGATAAATAAAATATGATTTTTTCCCCCAAATTCAAGACATAGGTATATGTTTTTTTACTGGTGCACAAAATGAGCCGTGCATGAACATCCCCTTGCTCAAAGAACAAAACCAACAAAGTGCATGAACTCACAACAAATTACGGTATTCCTTTATTCTGGCCTCCGCGGCAGAGGCTTCTCCGAACCCCTGAGACCGACTCATCGAACCCCTAGGGTTCCATAGAACCCAGGTGAAGAACCACTGGGCTAGAACCTCTGAAGCCCTTTCTGCAGGAAGACCGTTGCCTCTGCAGGGCTGCTGCCCGGACGCACGAGGGTGCAGCAAGCGGATGGCACTCGGCACAGAGCTGCTCTTGCCGGAAGTCGGGGGTTTGCAGACGCAGTCCGACTGGGGACAAGAAGGCAGCACAGTGGCTCTGTTCTCGGGGCTTTGAGACCAGGACTTCGGTCACTGACGCACCCCACGACCTTGGGCAAGACACGTAAACCCTCTGAGCTGCAGCGTCCTCACCTACGTAACGGGAACAGCTAATGAGCGGGAGAGGTGACGAGCCAATGGAACAGCAGGCCCGGCACTGGGACGTGCCGTCCAGGCGTGTGGGATGCGCGGGACCATCAGCAGGCCCGGCCCGGGAGCCACGTCGTGAAGATTAGGACATCGTTCAGGATACAAAATCCAGGTCCCTCTGGTTTGGAAACACACAGCACAGCAATCAAAGCTGAGTAACAGAACAAGTGTCCTCACGCTGCATGAATGTTTAGATGACAAATGCTTGTCCTGCTCTTGCTGATTTATTTAAAAAGAAATAATACTGTGGGGAAGCTTCTCCAGACACTTGGAAAGAAAATCGAGGCTGCAACACTTAAAAAATTATATTCACCCAAAGATAGCGCGGCTGAGGCTCGCCTCTCCTCAAGGTTCCCATCGCCCGCGGCCTGTAACAGATAGTGTGGGACTCTGGGCAGCTGCAGGAGGCCATGCGGAGCGGGCAGCCACCGGCCACCGGGACAGGACCCCTGAGCCACGTATGCAAACGCGGGTGAGACAGCGGAGGACAGAAGGCCCCACCGTGGCCACGGCTCAGCCAAAGGGCAAGCTGGCATGAGATCGCTGTTCTTGGGCGAAACGTGACTGCAGACTCCAGGGTCACCGTGACGGGAGTGAGCGGAGAGGCGGTGCCCAGGCGACTCACCCAGCGCACTAACAGCTCCTGAGTGTGCGCTGCGCCCGTGACGCTGCTGAGAGGTCGCGTGGACTCTGCGTCCTAACAGCCCCGTCGTCAGGCGACCGAGGCCTCCAGCGCTGATGCGGAGGACCCCACGTCGGACGGCGACACCTTGCAGCCCAGCACTCTCTGTGGGCCGTGACAGGTCAGCACCTGTGTGGCTCACGGGTCACTTTGCTGAGGGTTCTTTGGAAAACGAGACCTAACCTCTTGATAGGAGCCATCTTCCATCTGAGGACGTGCCGGGAAGCCCTGCCAGGGTCGCCCAAGGGCTGGGGGCCACGGCAAAGAAACCCGTGAAGAGGAGCTCTCGGACCACACCCCCACCAGGCAGCCCAGGAGCAGCCGTACGGTGCAGGGGGAGCCATTCCGACCTCCCTGCATCACAGGGGACGTGCTGAGCTACTGAAGTCCCGAGCAGCTCACGACCCTCACCCTTCTGTGTCCCTCAGCACCCTCAGAGCAGACGCTGTTAGGTGAAGCTGTGGCTGGGACTTGTCCCTGGGGGGCCGGAGAGGACAGACTCTGACCGCCTGCGACCTTTAGAATGGGCTCAGGGTGTGGGTTTTGGGGGTGGAGGGTGCCACCCGAGATGGGGGAGAATCGGGGACACCCCCGACCAGGTCAGCAGACCCAGTCCTGCAGAAAGGTCAGCTCGGCCCCTCGGTTTCCCCCTGCGCTGTGCGTGTGACCCGTGTCTGTGATGACGCACTCAGGGCAAGGAGAGGAACACGCCAGGAACACGGCCTGGGCCCCGACGTCGCAGTCCTGACACTTGACTGAACAGCCAAACACCACGGAGCAAGGACCACTTCTGGGTTCTCCCCTGGACAAGTATGCGAAGGGCCCGTCCCTTCCGGAACTCTGTCTGCTCGTGCAGCAAACGAACCCCCTGCCCTGCCTTCACATGACTCATCCAGTCCCCTTCCCCGCCCCGCCCCCCCCCCCCCAGCCGCGAGTGACAACAAAGCAATTTACCTTCTCAAAGGCCTTTTGGGGCACATAGATGGGGGCCCCAGAGTCACCAGCTGAGGAGGGACATATGTCCCAAACCAAGCACTCACGAGGCAGGAAGAAAAACAAGTCCAATATGCTAAATATATTGGGACAGAAAGTCCCACGCCCCATGCATCAGTATATTAACTAAGAACCAATATTAAAATGACGTAGGATCGCTCATTAAGTCTTTGATTTAAACACAAGCTGACAAAACGTAACTACACGATGACTCCCCACAGCTGTTCCCCGAGGCCTCGGTTCTGGATGGACGCCGGGTGACGGCGACACCCCGGAGGCCGTGTGCCATCCGCAGAAGGACCACACGGTCCGCCACCACGGTCCGTCCGCAGGAGGACCGGGCTGAAGCTGCTCACGATGACAGGACCGTTTCTTTTCCTCCGCTGCCCTGGAGAGGACGTGTTCGCTTCTGACTTGTGTTTTTCTCTTTCCTAAACGGGCTGAGACCACCCACACGCACTTCATTAAAAGCTTACTCCCGAGCGAGCGCGGCAGGTTATTCCCGCCAGGGACGCGGGCGTGAGCAGCAGGAGGGTGGCAAAAGGCCACTGGTCCCCGAAGGCGGCGAAGGGAGTATGCCCTGGGCAGAGTGTCCGCATGACGGGTCCTCGTATTCCAGCCCCGGTTCCTCTGCCCTCCGGCTCCGGCACCAGCCGCGTGGGCAGGGACAGCACCTCCTGGACCACAGGCCCTTAGTAGAGAAATGGGGGGCGAGGTCTGCTCTTATCTTACTGGGTGAGGCAGAGGAAATGAAGACTCTTCAGAAATTCCTCGTGCAAAGCAGGAAGCATTAGCTGAAAGGCATGATTCATGTTTGACCTCAGGAGAACGGAGGGATTTTAAACTCATTTTCATTCCTTGACAGGACTAAGAATAGGTCGTTGTCCCGTACATCAGATGAAAATGTGCCTTTTTCTTTTTAAAGTCGAGAATCTTAGTTACGTAATCGGTACTATTATTTTAGTAGCTTCTCTTATTGTGCATGAGTGTATGTCAGCTCACGCATTCTCTGGGTGCACGCGTGTGCACGTGTGTGTGTGTGTGCATGTGAGAGAGAGAGATTGCTGAACAAGTGTTTGAGAACTGTTTGAGTGTCTGCTAACACACCCCGGGAACCAGCCCTGGAGACCAGGGGCCGACAGGTAAACAGAATTCCTACCTCCTGAGCAGCAATTCTATTGGGAGAAACAGAAACGGTCACACTGCTCACGTTCCAGTCACAGAAGGGATACTCCAGTCAGTGCACAGTCTGTGCGACAGGAGGGTGTGTAAGTAGCAGAACGCCCCCTGGGACCTGACACTTGACAGACCCCATGGTTTTTTAAGCCTGATTTCTCCACCTTATGTTGGATAAGAGCATTTTCACAAGCTTTTTTCACGGTCACGTAATATCCTCCTGTTGTGGGCAACATAATTTAGTGTAAAATTATTCTCCCGTTTAAGTAAAAAAGAATAATTATAATAATACTGCAAGGAGCACTGTCAAACATAAAGCGTTAATGGATGTCTTATTGTGTCCTTAGAATACATTCCCACACACGGGAACACTGAGTTAAAAGTCACAAAAATTTCGAGGTCAACAATACATGGCACGTTGATTTCAAACAGCTGAATCCATTGCCGCTCCCCCGGCCGTCAAACGCATGACCCACAGAACACAGACGAGGGCTCACCTCTGGCCAGGATGCACGACCAAAAATCACTTACCAATTTCACTTGCCTCTGTTTGGTTTTTAGCGGTGTTTTAAAATATACGGAGGCTGTTCGCATTATTTTTCTACTTTGTAAATTATGTCCACGTCTTTGATCCATTTTGTTTCGGGGAGAGTTTGTATTTTGCTTGTTGTTTTCTCAGAGCTCTTTATATAGGATGGGACTAGCCCTTTATCAAAGTTTATGTATACATACATTTTTCGACTCTATTGCCTTATCATTTTAGTTATAAATTTTGACATGTAAACAGCTGGTTAGCACCAGCTCCGGGAAATAGGGACCTCAAGAGTGTGGCTGTGTTTGGAGATGGGGCCTTGACAGAGGTGACCCAGGTAAAACAAGGCCATGCAGGCAGGCCCTGGCCCAGCACGACTGGCTTCCTCATGAGGATGAATTTGGACACACAGACGGAAGCAACAGGAGTGGCTGCACCCACGGGGAAGACCATGGGAAGACGGACAAGAAGACAGCCGTCGGCACAGCACGGAGAGCGGCTTCAGAGGAGCCGAACCTGCCTATGGGTCTCTACTGCCTCCTCCTGGCCAGAGCGGGACTGAGAGATGGTCAAGGAACAGCCAGATGGATGACTGCGTCTTTCGCACTCAGCGCGGGACAACAAACACCCGCATGGGGCCGTCGGACGCAGCTTGAAAAGGCTCCTCGGGGCGCGCGCTTGACGAGGTACAGAAGCGTCTAATCGCTTCGGTGGACACCTGAAACAATGTGATGTTGCATGTCGGCTGTGATGGAAAAATAAATTAAAAACTTTTTTTTTTTTTTAATGAAAGCAAGAAAAGAAAAGGGCGGCTGCAGGAAGGGAGGAGGAGGAGCCGGCCGCGCAGCTCCCTGCGTCCGCTGGGGCGCTCCGTGGCTAGGTCACCGCAGAACCAGATTCACCGTCCCCGCTGACGCAGGCCTCCCCCGAGGGCCGAGGCGGCCCAGGGACACGCTAAAGGATGAGGTACAGAAAAGGTCTGTGCTCCTTGGTGGCCTCCTATTGCACCTTCCCCAAAGGGGGTACGTGTGTTTGCTCAGCAGCCCGCCTGTGGGATGGTGAGGAGGATCCTTCCCGCTGTCTCTCGGAGAACCCAGACCTCCTCCGGCAGCCCCCGTGGAACAGCAGGTGCTGGGGGCTCACCCTTCTCCTCCGGAGGGTTTGGGAAGAGGGACTCCCGGGAGAGGGGGCCCCTGCGGACAGGGACAGGGCCCTGTGCGCCCAGGAAATAGGCCGGCGGCCGTGCTCGCTCCCTCTGAGAAGGGAGAAAGAAGCTCATTCCTCTGCGCCCGAGAAACAGCGCACAAGAGACCACGCGGCCGGGTCAGGGCCCGAGGGTAAGTTCCACGTGGGTCGCCCGGCGGCTGTGGGACTGACCAACAGCCTGGACTTCTGATGTCTTCATTTCATTCCCTGTAACTCGGGCCTGGTACTGCCCACCGCACAGGTTTTCAGGAAATGGGAGGACATTCACAATGTCCCCTGAACTCCGCGTGCGGAGAAAATGTGTCAGTGTCCGTAGCAACGTCTCTGTCCAGCGGCACGGGCAGGCGGCATGGGCCGCTGTTCAGCATTTACGTGAACTCGGTTGAATTTTCCTCGTCCGGTTCCAGACCCGTAGCTACAGACTTACGTGTCCAACCAGAAGACGGCTGCGTTTCAATCCTTAGTAAAGCCGAGCTAGGGGCCAGATTGCTTATGCCGACAATACAATGTTAATCGTTGTATTTCTCTTAAATAATCCTTACGTGTCTCAAATTCTCATCCCCAGCTCCGCAGCTCTCCAAGCGGTCCGTTTATATCTGAGCGTGTCACTCAATGCCTCGCCCCACCTCTGGCTGTTCCTGCACCGTGGGCTCCCCCGTGTATGACCCCCATGGCACTTTGTGGTCACTCGTGTACCTGACACTCTGGCTTTCGTTTCTGCCACCACCTCCCCTAACACCCTGCCTTCCGGACACAAGGCACAGCCGGCGGCCCTGATGTCCTGCTCGGTGCCTCAGGGCCCTTGCTCACGCTCTCACACCTGCCCTTCTCGGCACACACCCACCCATGCTGCCCACGCCCTGCCCTCAGCCAGTGTCCACAAGGAGGAGTCAGGACACAGCCCCTGTTTGCACGGAGTACTTTGTATGTTTTTTTTGTTTTTTTCCATCATGGGCCTCAAACGTGAAGTCAGAGCAATGTGCACCCGTGACAAAGAGGGACCCGTGGGCCCAGCCCGTCCCAATCATGTTCTGCGGGGTTCTGAATCTACCAACGTGCCTGCTACCCAGCCCACAGCACACGACTGACAAACGTGAGTGAGTTACAGAATAATGTCGTCGAGGCACGGATTACCGAATTTGGTATCGTCGTATGAGATGCGAACCGCTCCTTTCTTGTGTTTAGCGAAGGAGAAGAGTTCTCGGTCGTTGGAACAGCGGGGAGTGTAGAAGCTGCCAGAATGAGGGACACAGTCACCTGTCTGGGGAACTCCCGCGGCAGAAACGCCAGCACACAGGCTAACACGGGGCCACTCACGCTCTGCTCAGATGTAGCGGCAGAGGCGCGCAAGCCTGCCGTCTCCTCGCGGCGAGCACATGCTCCCCAGGGCACGGGCACAGAGAACTGGCCCGGAGGGTATAGCCAGGGCGGGGGAGGCATGTTGTCTGGCCCCACACGCTGTGGACTCATCCACGGAGCACTTGAGGTATGCGTTAGTCAGGGCGCCCCTAACAGGTGTCCAGAACGCGAGGAATGACGAGTCGAAATCTGTTTACAAAACCCTTTACCGCCGGCGCGGGGCTGGTCCTGTGGGAGTTTCCACCCACCTTTCCCAAATCCCAGCGAGGCTTCAGGCCCCGTGTCCACTCCGAGAAGCCCCCAGGCGGGTGTCTCCATTTGCACAGACTCAGTTGTACGGGCGGGCACGCCGGAAGGAACACAGAGGAGCCGACATCACAGCAATTGCGTCGCTTTGAGAATCCAGGGAGAAGGCGCCAGGCCGAGCAGGGGAAATCCGATCACGGGATGGCCCTGGGGAGGCTGCCCCCCAGGCCAGCGTCAAGGCTGGGGCGGTCTGAGATCAGTGACCCTCCCAGACGCAGCCTCGGTACCCACCCTGTGAGTTACAAAGTGGAGCCGGTGCGCACAGCTGGCCACTCTCTGAGGGTCCTGCCCACGGACGGAAGAATACCTGGGTCAGAATGTTATCCGCAGAGAGGGCGGGAAGAGTAACTCTGGGGCCCCTCCTCCACGTGCAGGGATGGTGGACGGTCCGGAGGGGACGTAGATCCAGGTAAAGGCGGCCCCCGTGCATGAATCCCAAAGCATAGTCGTTTCCACCCCGAACCCAGCCACACTCAGGGAGAGAAGTCAGCTGATAATACTCATCGGTTAGCTTCACACCAGATAATAAGCGTAATTAGTCAGTAACCCACCGAGGTTAATAATACACTAAATCCTATTATTTTCTGAATTTCCGGTCTGAGCACTAAGCTATGACAGCCATCACCCCGTTATCCCCAGGGGAGATGTTCCAAGTCCCCCCAAGTTTGTAAGCAAATACTGGCCGCCCCTGGACAGAGCTGCAGCCTGTACATCAGGGGGCCCGGGGGCACCAGCAGAGGCTCCTGCTTGAGCTCGGAGCCCAGCGTCCGGATGGTTTGCCAGGACAGCGGTGACCACCAGCCCTGCAGAGGGAGGGCACCACCAACATACCAGCTGGTGTCCTCAGCCCCCAGGCTGATTGACAGGGCACAGGGGCCGGATCCCCCAGCCTCACCGAGGCCCCTGATGTTGCTGGTGGAACCCAGAAGGCCCGGCTACGACGTCCCTCCTCGCTGAGGGGTGGCAGGGTCCTGGGGCCCCAGGAGGTGGCCTGGGAGGGGAAAGTCCAAGGTGAGGACCGGGATGGGGGGAGGGGAAAGATAAAGACCAGAAGCTGCAAGTCTGCAGTGTGGGTGTGGCTGTCCCAGGTCAGGTCCCATCCTGCACGTGCTCACGTCACAACTCCCAAGTCCTCAGTCATGAGCACCCACGGCGGGGGCCGTAGAGGCCTCTCTCCGATGGGTCTCCCCTAAGTCCACCTCTGCGGGATGACGTGTACAGGGTCCCGCTATCCAGCGGGCCCCCCTCTGAGAGCCGTGATCCTAACTGTGCATCCCAGAGCCAACACAGAAACACAGACACGTCGACTCAGAAGCCCAACATTCGAGGGATCCCTGCTGCTGGAATTGTGTCCGACGGCCCCAAACACCTCAACACTCATGCTACCCACCCCCCAACCCCCCGGCTCTGTCACTTCTGAGACACGCAGTCCAGTCCGGGGATGCAGTTCCTAAGCTCTGGCTCTCGTCACCCGCAGACGGGGCCTAAGGTCACTCACTGGGCAGGACGGCGTGGGGACCCTGCAGTGCAGTCCACCCACCACCTGCATCGCCCTGAGGTTTACCACCCTCTGTCTGGGGGCCTGAGCAAGGCATTCGCTGAGAAGACCCCCCAGGTCCTCACACACAGAACACGCAGCGATGGTCTAATTAACAGACGCTGTGGCAGGTCCCAGAAGCAGCTGCTTTCAGGCCTAACTGGCCACGTGCCTGCCTTGAAGACACAGGTCTGTCTGTCCCTCTCACGTCTAAAGGAGACCTCTGACTGCCCCCACCACGGACAGACGCTTGTGAGGCTTATCATCCCGGTGGCTAAGCAACTGCTTACCCCCGTCACCCAGGGCACAGCAGCTGAGACGCCAGCAACGTGCCGTTGTGTAACATGTTTCCGATGGCTTTAGAACAGGACAGTCAAGGTTGGGAAAAATGACAAACACTGCAGGCTCCAGAAGAGTCAGGCACCGACGATTTGTTTGGGGAAAGCCAGGCTCCTTGTGACCTTGTGATTTCTCCTCCGTGCGTGGCTGTGATGTGTGCACCACGGAAACGAGGACAGGGGAAGCCAGCCTGGGCTGCTGTCCTCACGCCCAGCCCGCGGGACCTGACTCCTCACCCCGTGCCCGGTGGCTCTGACTTGCCCTACGACCCACGGGGGGTTCACGACCCCCTGAAAGACTTCCCTGTTCCAGTTTCTCCTGCCGTGGCCCAGCGTGAGACCTGCTAGGATGGCATTCCCAAATTAGCTCTGCTCCCGTGTCACTGGCGTGCGGCCCTCTGCCGCCTCTCGCCTGGACACGTGCAAAACCCCCATGCCCACGCTCCTCACCTCAGGCCCGAGAACGTGGAGCTCTCAGCCAGTGTCCCCAGGACCCAGGGAGTCCTGACCTGGCCACACCCACCCCACCACGGAGACCTGTCACCACCGCACTCTCCTCCAGAGTCTGTCTGCACCCCCTCCCGGTGCCACCACGTGCATGACATACGAGGTAGGTGACATTTCCAAGGGCCCTGTCTAAATCCTTTGTCTTCATAACGATCGGGGGCTCCCTGGGGTGAGGTGAGGGCGCACCATGGAGGGACAGTGCCACGCCCTTCCTGGGCATTTGTCTCTGCAGTGACCTATTGATCCAAACAAGAGAAGGCCAGCAATCTGCAGAGCGTGGACAGCCACACGCCCCGGTCTCTGGCTCCCCTGCGGCCCTGATGACGCTCCGTGAGCAGCCACTGACCAACTGAAATCGCTCTGGAATCGGGATCTGTGACAGGACAGGGCATCCTGGTTGGGGGGAGGGGGGAACTACAGACTGCAAAGATGCAGTGAATCCAGACGGCGTGGAAGAGCCAGGGGGCAGGGCAGGAGGGTCTCCCTGACAAAGTTCCATCGACCAAGCCCGGAGCAAGGACGTCACCTGCCTGCTGAATGTCACCTCCCGGCACCTGCTGCTTTAGGGAAGGAAGGACAGGAAGGCACACGGGGTAGAAAATGGGATAAAATGCCAAAAAAAAAAAAAAACAGGAGGGGAAGAAGCATAAGAAAACTATAAAGGAAGTGAACCGTTCCTAGTGCTTCAAGCTCTGGGTGAACGAACCCCACCTCTTACTGAAGAGAGACCCCGGGAAAGCCACCACTAGCCCCCGCCCCGTGGTCAGCACCGGCACAGCTGACTGACCCCACAACACGCGCAAGTCTCCCCAGACAGAGAACAGGCGTGATACAGAGCAGGACACGTTTGCAAGCCCAAATTTAAGGAAAAGCAGAGAAAAAAATAAAAATAAAAAAGGACGACACGTTTAATACCTAAACATAGAAAAAAGTCAGAAGAGTGAACGTTTAGAAAGTTTCATGCTCTCCGTTCCAGATGAAGTAGAATATGAAAAAGTGAGGGGTAAGGTTACAAATGTCATGCATCGTTTTGGAAAAAAACAGAAAAATTATCTCACAGACCGGCCGATCGGGCTCCCAAAATAAGGTTGGGGACTATCTCTGAAACAGACACACAAGCAAGCAAACAAACAAACGCACCTCACAGGCCCAGGCGCTTTTAAAACGAGAAAGGGAGGTACTTACTAACAGCGCCCCGTAGAATTTAGAGAAGGCTTGGCGGAAACGAGAGAGCATATCGTCCAAGTCAGCGATGACGATGACGACCGCCCGGCCTGGGAGCCACAGTCTTCCTCCTCAGGCATCCAGCTTCTCACGCCCCACCCCCGCCCCCGGGCCCCAGAGCACACCTCAGGTGGAGTGTGTGACCATTCGGGCTGGTCCTCAGTGGGCACCGGCCAGAGCCGGCAGAGGGCAAGACTCCCTTGCAGCGGGCAGGGGGGGCGGGGGGATAAGTCAGAACCACTTTTAGTAACCAACTTAAGCCAACACCTCGGGGTCATTGGCTTAATATAGGGACTGCTCTTCCCATTGGGTGGCAAGTCAGCAAGGCTGGCCACCTGCTTGCTCTGTGGCAAGCCTGCCGGCCTTGAGTGACGCCCAAACTGGACGGAGCCACTAACGTGCGTGAAGCCAGCGGCGGCTCCGGGGATGGTGTGACATCTGAGACCGCTGCTTCCCAGCCCGGGGTTTCTGTTCCGTCCGCACGCCAGGGGACTGCAAGCAGGTCTCTCAGATAAGGGATTCTTCTCCTCCCCCCCCCCCCCCGCCCCTGCCACCCAGAGATTCTATTTTAGTCATTTAAAAACCCTGATCTTGTTCCATTGGGTTGGTCCGCTGCTAGAGAAACTTAAAACCCGGGAACCTCGGCCGCATTTCAGCGGCAACACAGCTGAATCTCAAAGCCGCAGAGATTCGCTGGTCCTCGTGTGCAGGCTGCCACCGTGTCTCCCACTCGGAACCTCTCCCCAGATGCCTGTGTGGCCACAGATGTCTAATGCAGACTCAGCTCGCCCATCAAATGACCCGCCCGTTTTGTAATGAGGTAGCTAAAAAAAAACAAAAAACAAACAAAAACAAACAGAACAAAACTATCCCATATGAACATCCCGCTCTGCCATCCTCGAAGGGCTGAACCCGGCTGACGTCACGCGTGGCCGTGCGTGTCCTGCTCATACAGCGTGCTCACCAGTCTGAAAGCCCAGCCGTGCCTGACGGATCCCTTTTCTGTGCTTTCCCGAGCAGCAGCCTGATCAGTGTGAGCAACACTTGGGGCAGAGAACCAACAAAAATAAGAAAAAGAAAAAGACCGTATGACCTCACTCATTTGAGGGTGAACAAGGCGATCTGAGGAACGGAACAGAGACGGAGGCGGGATCAAAGGGTCCAGAGGGACAGTGGACAGAGGGAAAGGGGATGAGAGGAAGGGACCAGAGAAGAGAAAGAGGTTAGTGAAATTGTGTGTACATAACACAGCGTTATAGTCCTGGAGGGAAAGGGGCCGGCACTGGGGGGAGGGGGCCACGGGGGTAGGCGGGATGTATTCCGCGGGGCACTTGAATCTATGTAAACACAATAAGTTTAAGTCAATAAGTAATAAACAATTTGTACAAAAGAGGTTGCACACGCCCCGCTTGCTGGCCTGGTTTGCTGAGGGAGGGGGCCAAACCCCGTGGTCATCACCTCTTGGCCGTGAGTGTCCCCTGTTCTCCCTGCAAGAAAGGAACTCTCTCTCGTGCGATGACGAGTCTCGGCGTCCTGCTGAAGGCCAGTGTCGATAAAGGTCTCTGCCGTGCATTATCTGATACTGCCACTGGAGCGTCATGTCTAACAAGAGGATACAGACTACCCGTTAACCCTATAACTCTCCGTGGAGCAGGGGCCTGATCCAACCACCCACACGTGGTTCTCTTGCCGCGTAGAGACCGCGCAGACTTGCGAAAGAACCGCATCTGGCAGCTCGTTGAATCCCCACAGACGCCGCGAGCTTGGCTTCACAGAGACGTGGTCACCCGGGGCTGCTGACAGACGAGCGGGACTTCCTCAGTGTGGTTTGGAGTCCCCCTCCCTCGCTCTGTCCCTTCCAGGTCCACGAGGGCAGAGCAGTCACCATCAAGGCAGCTACCGATTCATCAACTGGCTAACCCAGGCACGGCCAACATCAGTCCATCTCTTCCAGCTGCGTAATGAGTGTGTGCGGTCCGCGATTAGACTTTTAATCTTCTCCGGTACTTTAAAATCTCAGCTACTCAGATGCGGAAGCATCTTTGATTTTTGGAAATCGAGATATTTAAGAAGATAGTGATACGCGGAAAAGAATTCTGCGTGGGACTAATCTGGGGTTAACTTCCAATAATTGGTCAAATGGATTCGCGATACTTCTTTATTTTTTTAAAAAAATTCCATTATAAAGATCTACAACCTTTGTACTCGTCTGTACTAGATGTGAACTGTCTGACGTTTAGCGGCGATGTGAAACCCACATTCTTTTAGGCGGAGTTTGCCAGTGCGCACCCACGGTCAAACAATTTGTTATTTCTGTGGTCAAGTGTGCTGAATCAAGTGGCATTGTAGCATAGACAGTAGCTGCAGTGGATAACTGAAAACGTGTCCAGGCTGTTTGTAAAACGAAATAATTGTTTTATTTGCGATATAACCCCTTCAAGCTCATTCTATTAATTAAACATTGTTTCAACTGATTGCGATACAGCTTGAATTTTATACGATATATAATTATATTTTTATTTAAGAATATTTTTATTAAAATAATATTGTATATTAAAGTTTGTTTTCACTCACATTTATTCCTGAACAGATTACATAATAAAACTTTGTTTACTTAAACAAATTGTTTTTGTATTTGTAGGTAGAGCGCAGAGCATTTACCTGGCAGCTGTGGCTGGTGCTATGCCATGAGAACACTCCAGCTCCCGAATCCCTCCGGGGAACACCCAGGAAGAGAGCTCACCGGCTACACGGAAATCACTCAGCGCCAGCCAGGCAGCCTCCTGACCTCTCCTGGCCATTTGCCCTGCTGTGACGTCCTATTGGCTGAACCCATGCATATAAGCTAGCTTACTTCCTGAATAAAGTGAATCTGCGTCACTGAACCTTGTCCCCGGAGTCGGGTCTCTGTGGCTCCGCCGTCCTCACCCCCGGTGGGCCTTGTCCACATGTACTGAACATTTTTTAACTTTAATAATTTCGTCTGGCCCATGAAAAAAGTTTTCTTTCTAATCTGGATCAGGGGCAAGAACTGTTGGCCACGTGTGGGCTAAACTGTGGAGCTACTTCTGGCAGAGCGGAGGAGCTGAAGATGCTGGTCCGAAGAACAAATGCTGGAAGCAGCCAAGTGTAAAGTCCATCCTCTTAGGGCTTCCCCACCACTTTCCAAAGGGGCGCCAAGCCCTGCCTCGCGGAGCTCAATGGCACCATCCACGCATGGTGACCTAGACCTTCCGCATGCCAAAGGCACACGCCCGTGCCAGCTGCCACCTTTATGTTCGCATCACACCCCATCGGTCCCTCCCTTCCGGCTGCAAAGGCACTTTTATAAAGCGTAGCAAACTGGGATGTGTACCATCAGAGAGGCTCACACACGACGGGGTGGGTTTTTTTGGTGGAAGGTCAGGTGAGCGGTAGAGGATGCTGCCTCTCTTCAGATGCTTCTGGAAGAAGAAAGGGGCCTTGAGTCTCCCTGGCTCCATACTGTATGTTATCCACACCTGCGCTGTTACGGTTTTACGAAACTCTTGTAAGTGCGGGAGGTATCCCACGCGTCGGCGATGCGTGATCTGGTTGGACTCATCATCCCGATTCTCTGGCATCTGGGGCAGTTGTTTGCCAGATGCCACCTCGCCGCGAACGCCAAGTCAGGCTTCAGCTCCCCAACGGTCCGTGAGAAATGTCAGCTGATGTCTCCACCCAGAACATACAGTGAAAATAATAGCCAGCATCGGTTCTGGTGGTCCTGAACAAACGGGCCCCAAGGAAAACAACAGCCCAACGGTTCCGTTTCTCCGTAAGTTACATTTCACATCCTCATGATTTCCTCCACTCTCCTTCGTTTTTGTTTTTGTTTTTCCCTCCAGTGGAAACATCCAGATTTTAAAGCAGAAAGGGGTACATGAGGTTAATGGAACAGCAGAGAAGACACCGGGAGCTGCCGGCGATTCCGACTGTAATCTCGGTCCATGCCGCTCCGCGTTCTTCTGAGCACACCAGCACCTCTGACGCCACGTGCCCTGAGCCTTCCTCTTTGTATCTCTTCTGTGAAGGCGTCCTGGGCGACTGGGAGGAAGGCTTGAGAAGAAAAAGGGGTGTATCCTTAACGATGCGGACGCGAAGGCAGTGACCTCTCGGGGGTCAGCCTTTCCCCGGCGACAGGCTGCTGGTCTGTTTCAGCTTTGGCTGTGACCCGGCTCGCGAGGCCGTGCCTCTCTGTCTGATGAACGGGGCCACCAGTGAGGTCACGTCCTGTGCTCCCGAGTGAAGTCATGAAGTCAACGTGGACGGTCTCTGCATCCAAACTCTGGCCCCTGCTCACGCTAACGGAACCCTGGACCGCCCGTCCACACAACGCTTTCACCCTCCCACGGAGAAACTCACCTCTCGCCTGACCGCAGCAATGCCCCAAAAAAGAGAGTGAATGTTTGAAGTGTCTGGTCATTCCGCGGATGACAGAGCCTGAAAGGGGGTTTCCTCGGGAGGGTGGACATCGACCCTCATCTATAGGGAGTGTCGGCAAGCCGGAGTGTGGGCGATTAGACAACCTGACCTGTTTCGTTGGTGAGGAGGTAGTTATGAAAGGTTTTCCCCGATTCAAAGTACGGCCAGCCAAACCAAATAACGCTCTGCGGATCCTCCCCGCGTAAGAAGAAAACTCCCGTAAAAAAGGCTCAGCGGCTGAGCCTCACTGCACGGGGGGCCTGACTCTGGTCGAGGACAAAGAGCCCGGCGGTCAGACGGGTCCCGGCTCTCGGGGACGCAGGTCTTCTGGAGCCCGGGCGCTGCCTTCTAGCAACAACTTTGGTAGAGCGGCGAATATTCTAGGTGAAGCAGAACGAAAATACTTTGAGTCCTACTTAAAAACAGGGACGATCTGGGGACATCTGAAATGATGGAAGAAATGCCAGGAAACGGGTAGGACACAGGTGCTAACAAGAGAAGGCACAATGACCAGGGCGCAGTCCGGACAGCAAGTGGTTCCAGACAGGTAGTGGTACTGGACAGGAAGTGGTTCCGGACAGGAAGTGGTACCGGACAGGAAGTGGTTACAGACAGGAAGTGGTCCCGGACAGAAAGTGGTTCCAGACAAGTAGTGGTCCTGGACAGGAAGTGGTCCCGGACAGGAAGTGGTTCCAGACAGGTAGTGGTCCCGGACAGGAAGTGGTTCCAGACAGGTAGTGGTCCTGAACAGGAAGTGGTCCCGGACAGGAAGTGGTTCCTGGCAGGAAGTGGTTCCAGGCAGGAAGTGGTCCCAGATAGAAAGTGGTCCCAGGCAGGAAATGGTCCCAGACAAGAAATGGAATTCATTAGGTAATTCTCCAAGACCAAAGAATTACCTAAGGATTGTCCTTATTATTATTAATTTCCCTGGTTAGCTTTACTTGCTCATATTCTATAACCACACACACACACACAAGATAGATGGTCTCTGTTATAATTAAATATATGTATTAACATTTAAATGCATATTGAGTTCATTAAAAATGACTGTGATCCTTTTTGAATCTGGGAAAGTCCCAATTGAACCCAGTGTTATTTTTGTTGTTATGTAATAATTCTGTTGGAAAACATAGAAGGATTATGCCTGATGTCCGTAACGGAGTTCCAGCGATTTAAGAATAGTTATTTGGGTTCTACCCAGAGAATTCCCATCTCTCCAAAAGTTAAGCCATACCCAATAATCATCTGATAAAGAGTTGGGGTGTTTAAAAAGTAATCTCAGGGTACACAAGGGCTCTCTCTTCCCTGAAATTTCCCGTTTTCCAGCCTCATGATGACTGGCAGCAGTAGGAACGCAGAGGGCGCTGATGACATCAGACGGCCCACACACTTAAACGTCCCGAAGACAAGACAGGGCACCAGGCGGCCGGCTCTGGGAGGGCAGGCAGATCTCCTCCCTAACGAAACAGTAAACACGGTTAACTTACGCCGAGGTGTTAGTCCCACGGCTCACCTTCCAAAACTATGAAAATCTTCCCGTTTTCCACTTTAATTACATTGTCAGAACAGACGACTTCTGAATTAGTCAAGTCTCCACCGGTGATTTTTCCAGAGCAACAAACGACAGAAACAGTCGAGTGCATTCCATATACAATGAAAAGGTATCGTTTGTGGACAAAGCTGAGCTTGTTAGGTAGAAACGGAGGTAACGTGTTGCTCACGTCATCAGTATTCAAAGAAGCAAAGGAAATGAAAGCAGAATTATGTGCGCACCACAAGCTGTGAGCCCGGGCAGCGGTAGCTCCTGACCCTGCCACTGACCGCCGCCTGCCCTTGGAACGTCCCTCGTCCTGGTAGGGGCTCCGCTACCTTGTCCTTAAAACCAGGAACTAATTCAGGCGTGCTGGGATGATGCGTTTGGGGCGCTCGCTAAGCGGAGCCCACACGTAACAGATTTTACCCAGGGAGGAAGAGGAGCAAGCATCTCCAAAGGCAGAAGTAAAGGCAGGCCCCATGCTCAAGGGTAGATCCGGGGCAGAGGAGAAAACCTGAGACTGCTTTGTGCTGTGGCCTGATCTCAGTTTCCATCCCGTTTCCAGTCGTTGCTATTCTTTGCACCGCCTTCCTCTCCCGAACGTCAGAATCTCAGATGAAATGGGTGAAGAGTGCCGTGCCCAGCTGGTGTAAGAGGATTAGCCAATGTCAACGAACAAAGAAGAAAGAAGGGGTGGAATTAAAGCCGGGCACGTCCCTCCCTCCGTCTGCGGTATTTAATCTGGGTGCCTCCCGCCCCCGATCCCCCCGCCATCTCCCGGATTTACAGGTCTCTAAATTCATTCTCCATTCTCCATGATGAATTTAATTACCACGAAGAAGTATTTCTTAAACACACACTCTGGTTTCGGCTTCTGCCTTTGAGTCACCGCAGCGGGAAGCCGAGGCATAGAAAGGTCCACAGTGTGCCCAGAATGACAATTTTCTAAATGGAAGGATAGCCTCACACGCCGGAGAGGGACTCGATGCTCCCATGTGCCACCGTCTCATGTAACCGGGACCCGCGGTATACACTCACGTTCAGAATTCCCACGCGAGGCTAATCCGATCGACGCCCCTGAAGCTGAATCACATCTGTGCCCTGATGCTCCCACGTTTTCCTCATTTCCTGCCAATCTCCCGGCGACGGGGGTGAAGGTCCCATTACAGCATGACCGCGGGTACCCGTCCGCGGAAGGATGCGTAACTCGGTACCCGTCCGCGGAAGGATGCGTAACTCGGGTACCCGTCCGCGGAAGGATGCGTAACTCGGGTACCCGTCCGCGGAAGGATGCGTAACTCGGGTACCCGCCCGCGGAAGAATGCGTAACTCGAATCTCGGAACCTCTGAAGGATTCAGGGCAGCGCTGCTGTTCACGCTAAGCCTCATTTCAGATCTGGACCGATGAAGGTTAAGGCGTCGGCTTTTTAGCATCGGTGCCATGCCGGGGGTTTAGATCGGTGACATCCCACAGGCGCCCAAGCCTGCTCTCAGCGCTGTGACTGCTTCCCAAGCCCAGCGTGCTTTGCTCTGTACTCCTGGGCACACTTTCTCGTACAAGCGTGTGCATGAGTGTGTGTTTGCGTGTGTACACCTGCGAGGTCCAGCACAGTCTCTGCTCATTAGGTCCTGCAGGTGGACATGTTTTGTGTTCATCTTCCACTTCCGGGATGACGGGGCTTGCCCTGCCTTTCTCATCAAGAATAAGGAACACCTGGGACGTGTCATCTAAGACAAACATGAGAGAAGACTGAACAGTGGCGAGGAGGAGGCAGGTCAGGGCCGAGGGACAGCACGGTGGTGACTTCCCCGGGGTTTTCTCTTGTGCGGGGTCGACTTGAGGAGGCCAAGCACCCACAAATGTCAGTGGCACAGACAGAAAGAGGAGCCCCGATGAAAGCCTGCTCTCTGCCGTGCAGAGCCTGGAGTGCCCCATTCCCAGGCTGTAATGAGGGACCCCACATTCCCCACACGGGCGGTGTCCTCTGCCCCAGGCAAGGAGGCCACCTCTCCCCTTTGTATCCCTGGTGGTCAATGGGATGCTGAGACAGCCTCCTCTTACCCCTGGAGAGTCAACTGAGGCTCTGCAAACCTGGGTCCCCTGGACCCGTCCCTATCGTCACGAGGTGGCACCACTTCCTCTGTGGCAATGGGGTCAGAGCAAGCCCGTTAAACCAGAGCCTTAGAGGAGACCTGCGGACTCATGGCGTAATATCCAAAAAGTCCAGCTTTCAATTAAAAAAAGAAAAAAACCCACTCATTCATACTAAGCACCAGGAAGATCTCAGTCAGAATGCAAGAAGACAGCTGACCAATGTCACACCAAGATGATGAAGACGTTCACAGTATCTGACAAAGATTCCGAAGCAGCTGGGAAGAAAATGCCTCCACTGGCGATTGCAAACCAACCGGAAACAAACGAAAACAGAGAAAACCTTAGCAAACAGATGGAGGGCCTCAGCGAAGAAGCAGAAGATGAAAAAAGAAGAAGGAGGAGGAGGAGGAGGAGGAGGGTGGAGGAGGAGGAAGTAATTTGGGACCTGAAAATACAATAATAAGAAGAAAAGGTTTCTTGGTTGGGATCGTTCACTGAACGGAGGGAACAGAGGAAGAAATCAGTGAACTGGAGGATGAAATGATAGCTCTCTCTCGCCTCCAAAACCTGAAGAAAAAAGAGCAACATGCACACAAAGCAAACACAAGGGAGGGCGCCCGTGCACGTCAATCAACACAGGGAAAGAAAAGAATGGAGAAACACAGAGAGCAGAGATCAATGAAACTGAAAACGGAAAAGCAATGGAGAAAATCAGTGAAACAACGAGCCTTTTAAAAAAATGATCAGTCGACAAACCTCTAACAGATTAAACAAAAGAAAATAAAAGGCAAAAGAGAGAGAGAGGAGAGAAGAGGGAGAGAGAGAGGAGAGAGGAGGTAGAGAGAGAGAGAGGAGAGAGGAGGGGGGAGAGAGAGGAGGGAGAGAGAGAGAGAAAGGAGAGAGGTGGGGGGAGAGAGAGAGAGAGAGAGAAAGGAGAGAGAGAGGAGGGAGGAGGGGGGGAGAGAGAGAGAGAAGACACAAATCAGTAACAGATCCTGCAGACAGATAAGAGGGTAAAGAGGAAACTCTGTGAAAAACTGGGCAGGTGCAGATTGAACCACGTCAGTGGGTGGGCGCACGGGTGGTCACACTGTAGGTGTGGTCCCGCATGTGAGGATGGACGGACCTCCCAAAGAGGCCCCACGCGCTCAGCGAGAAGGCTCAGGGCCACCCCTGGGGCAGGGAATTCTGAAGCCCAGGCGCCTGCAGCATGCGCTAGAAGGGGGAGGCACAGAGACTGGACGAGCACACACCCCGGTGAGGATCAAGGCCACACGCAGGTCGGAAGGGGTGTCCAATGCTCAGGGCCCAGGGCAGGGACTCCTCTTGTCCGGGTCTGACTATTGAACTGATAAAGGATTCTTTTCTTGCTATTGATCACGGCAGGACACAGAGGAAAGGGAGGTACTTGGGGCCAGAGTTAACACCCGCTGTGCAGGTTGATTCGAGGCGGTCCAGCTGCATATGGATCTCTTTGCAGGTGTCCATGGGCACCTGTGATGAGCAGAACTTGGCTCAGCTTATAGTCTGGTGGTAGGAGAGACTCAAGCGGGCCGTGGCAGCCGAGGGACATGAGGCCACCTGCAGTAGTTGTGTTTGAGCTCCACACACCCCAGTGTGGTCACTGCTCTCCCGAGCCATCTCCACGTGGTCCCACCGAGGCCCACAGGTTCGCTGTGCTCCTACCTGTCCAGGAAATGGACTGGGGCCGGAGGGCTCTGCCTTCTCAGTTCCCCATGATGGAGGGACTCTCACGCGTGCCACGGGTAGACAAACATCCTCTGACGACATAAAGTGTACCCCAGGTCTCCTGTATTGATCGGTGGGGAGGTGAGCCCGTCGGCATCTCCCTGAGGCAGGTTCATCAGAAACTCTAGCCCCTCTTCTGTGAAGAAACAACGGCCACCTGAGATTTCCCACCTGGCCATTACTGCCGCCCGGATGTCTGTGTTCCGGTGCGGGCCCCTCTGCCCTCGGGTCGGAGGCAGGGTTCTGCTGGGAGCAGAGGGAGAGCCCCGGAGAAGGCAGCGTGGGGTCCCCAACAGCTGCGGAAAAGGAGGCCCCATACACAGGCGCAGATCCAGACAGCACGGTCACGTGGACACCGGACACGACCCATCCTCCCACGCTTGCCATGCTCTCTCGGCCCCGTTCCAACGTGGGCTTCAGACGAGCGTCCACCCTGCCCTGTGGTCCACACCCCGTGGCACGTACATTCCCTGCCACAGCCACGCTTTCCCATCCCCGAGTTCCCCTCGCCCACCTGGCCAAGGATACATCGTGCGTTTTGTTCCTTTTCAAAGCACAGCGACCCCCACCTCCGCAGGCTGTGCTGTGGCCAGTAGGATCCCCATATATCAGGAGAACAGAACAAGAGCCATGGCTGGTTTTCATGCTGAGAGAGCAGGAGGATTTTTCTGAAGTCATTCTTGAATGAATAAAATGAACGGGGCGGGCGGGAGAAATCTAAGTGATACTGACAGGGAGGAAAGAGCAGATTTTTATGAAAAATGGATGAGATATCTGTGCAGATGAACCGTGCAGAAACAGGAAGCAGCTACTGCTTTTTGCCTGTTCTTTTTTATTAAAAAAAAAAACACAAAAAACCAATGTCTAGAAATCTGGGTCATAACCCTGGGAAACACCACAAAAACATCCATGCATGCTTACGGAGCAGAATCGGACAATTGAAACATCTCGGAGTGGCTCAAAGCCAGAAGGGAAGAAACGGCGAGCGACTTACAAGTCACAAGAAGCAAGAACCATGTCTGACGCCCGCCCCCCCCCCCCGGCCCCCCATGCAGTCATCTGCTCAGATTCATTATGCCAGCAAGGAGGAGCCACAGCGTGGAGGGAGACCAGAGGCAGAAATAAACCAGTCCGGCCGTGCCGTCCGGAGGTCAGCCTTGGCCACGCCACTTGCAGGGGTGATGGGTGTCGCGGCGTGATGCTCTAAAAGTAGACGATGTCGACCGGCTCCTCGGTGCACCGATCCCGGCTGGCCAGCCGGTCTCCACAGCCTATTGATTCTTTTTTTTATCCTACAAAGTCACTCTGTCGTTACCCACGTTCACCCCAGGATGGTTGCCGTCACCCGGTTCGAACCTCCCAGCGCCGCTTGTCTGACGGCTCCTCTCCCTTCCTGCTCCTCTCGGGACCTCCACGGAGCCAGCGTTCCTGACGCCCGGCTCCCACCATGTCGCTCCCCGGTCAGTCGTCCGTCCGTGATGAAGTCTAACTCCAGCCCCGCGGTTCTGTACAGGTTACCCCCAGCGTGTGTGGCGGGCGGGGGTCGGGGGGGGGGTGAGAAGAAGGGCCGGTATAGACATTTTGTTTCGCTGCTACAGGTTTGAAACATGAAACGCATTCTCACACCAAAGCAACACTTTGGGTAATATTTGTCTTTTTGTTTTCTCATCCTAAGCCAGAGAAAAGCCTTTTGACTCGGACCTGCGCCCTGAACGGTGCGGGTTCTGGTCCTGAGACGACGCGGCCATGAGACGGAAGGCGCGGGAGAAAGAAAACAGGTCACTGACTGGTCTGCGGTGGGTTGAAGTGTGTGTCCCCACCCCCACCACCAAAAGAAGAGGTGTTGAAAAGTCCCAACGTCCAGAACTTGTGAATGTGACCTTATTCGGAAAAGGGGTCATCAAGTTAAGATCATGAGAGTGGGCCCTCATCCACTGTGACTGGTGTCCTTACGAGACAAGAAGGCAGAGGTCTACAGAGAAAAAAAGGCCATGGGAAGGAGTCAGAGATCGGGAGATGCATCTACAAGCCAGAGACACCAAGGATGGCCCACAACACCAGAGCTAAGGGGGCAGTCCGGGACAGGCTGTCCTTTGGGGCTCTCGGAAGGAACCCACTGCAGGTGCTCTGGCTTTCCGGACTGGGAGAGAATAAATATTTATCGTTTCAGCGTGGTTCTTTGTGATGGTGACCCTGGGAGGCACTGGCAGGAGGGACCCGGGTGAGGGGAGGCACAGGGGAACCAGAGAGCGCCTCCTCGGGGCCTCCAGTCAGACCTGAAGCTGGAGAGCAGAACTCAGAGAAGTCCTTCCTGGGGGCCTTCTCTCCACCTGGCTCAGAGAAGTTGAGAAACCTCCGCCGGGGGTGGGGGTGGGGGGGTGGGGGGGGCGGACCATAGGGGGAACTAACCTCTGAGCCTTAGTTCTTACAAGCACGTGTCCTCCAACCATCAGACCGGGCGGACACGTGAGAACACGGAGGAAGCCCGAGCAGGCCCCTCAGCTGCCTTTTAAAAAGGAGAATCTTTCGGGAGAGCGGGCTTAAAGGGGTACGGGGTGGGGAGGTCAGACGTGCCAACCTCTGGTCACGAAATGGAGTCCTGGGGTGTGCCGTGCTGACTGCTGAGAACACCACCGGGCTGCATTTCTGAAACCTGCAGAGAGCAGAGATCTTCAGAAGTTTTCAGCGTAAAAAATGTTTTTGTGACTAAGCGTGGTGACAGATGTTAAATATTTAAGACTCGCCGTGGTGACCGTTTTTGCAGGATACGCAGATACTACATTATTACGTTGTCTTCTGAGACGAATTTCATCGTATATGTCAATTCTACCTCCATAAAAATAACGTTTTGAAAATTAAAAGGTGTTATCCGGGAAAACAAATCAGAGATGAGCCCAGAAGAGGAACTAAACAAGAGGCAGCTCCTCTGAGCAAGTAGTGAAGTGTAATAATAAAAATAGTGTGAAGTTGGCAATGAATTTCTGGGCATGAAACCCAAAGCGCGAAGCAGCAAACGCAGGCATTAATCCGTGGGACCACACGAGACAAAGCTTCCTCGCAGCAAAAAAACCCAAACAAACAACCCCCCCTCAACAAAACGAAAAGGCAACTTGTGGCATAAGATAATATGTACAAACTGCACATCTGATAAGGGGGGACTATCAAAAACTCTGTCCACACAACTCAATAGCAAAAACAAAAGAATCTGCGTTATAAACGGGCAGAAAAACGGAATAGACTTGTTTCTCTAAAGAAGTGGTCGCAATGAGTAAAAGGTACAATGTAAAGGTGTTCAACGTCACGAATCATCAAACGACCATCAAACCACCGGGAGATACCACCTCACCCCGGCTAGAGTGGCCGTCACCACAAACGCGAGAGAGGACACGTATGGGCGAGGGCGTGGAGGAGAGCGGACCCTTGTGCCCTGTGGCCAGCAGGTCCACTTACGGGCACTCATCCAGAGGACGTGAGGACGGATCTCCAACAGGATCTGCAGTTCACGTTCGTTGCAGCATTATTCATAACAGCCAAGCCGTGAAAACAACCTGTGTGTTCCTCAACGGATGAGTGGGTAAAGGAGATACATGTATCTGATGCGCGCGCGCGCACACACACACACACACACACACACACACACACACACACACACACACAGAAGAATCATACTTAACCACGAGGAAGAAGAGCATCCTGCCACTTGCCACAACATGGATGGACCTCGAAGGCATTATGCTGAGTGAAGTAAGTCAGAGAAAGGTCAACCCTGTGTGATATGACTTAGACATAGAATCTAAAAAAGCCCACCTCCTAGAACCAGAGTGTAAAACAGAGATGGCCAGGGACTGTGGGGCAGAGATAATGGGGAGAGGTTGGTCAAAGGGTCCAAACATCCAGGTATTAACAAGAATGAGTTCTCGGGATGTAACGGGCAGCACGGAGATTATGGTTAATACCCCTGTGGCCTGACCAGGCGGTGGCGCAGTGGATAGAGCGTCGGACTGGGATGCGGAGGACCCAGGTTCGAGACCCTGAGGTCGCCAGCTTGAGTGCGGGCTCATCTGGATTGAGCAAGGCTCACCAGCTTGAGCCCAAGGTCACTGGCTTGAGCAAGGGGTCACTCCGTCTGCTGAAGCCCCCGGTCAAGGCACATATGAGAAAGCAATCAATGAAAACTAAGGATCTGCAATGAAGAATTGATGCTTCTCATTCTCTCCCTCCCTGCTTGTCTGTCCCTATCTGTCCCTCTCTCTGACTCTCTCTCTGTCTCTGTCACACACACACACACACACACACACACAAAATACCCCCATAATTATATACTTAAAAACTGCTAGGATAATAGGTCTCAAATGTTCTCCCCACAAAAAGAAATGGTAATTATATGCTTGGAGGTGTTAACCAACTCCATGGTGGTGCTCCATTTTGACACGTATGAATGTATCAAATGAAGGCATTGTGCACCTTAAATTTGTATAATACTGTGTGTCCATTTTATGTGTATAAAGCTGGGAAAATAAATAGTATGAAAAGTCAGTTTAATAGAAGAGAAAAATCCAAAGATAGATCTGGGTACGTGTAAGAGTTTAGGACAGAAGTGATATTTGAAGCCAGAACAGAAAGAAAAGGTTATATATAATAATAAGTGATTCAAAAAGAATAGATGAGCGGTTTGGGGGAAAAGAAAGATAATTAGATCCCTAGGATACGGCTCACAATCCAAGTTGCTGGGAAAATCAGGTCTCTGTGTGAAAAGTGAACACCCACATGGCAGGACAAAACGGGGCTGAACGTGTGTGTGATCTTTCGACGGAGGCAGGTTTCCTGAGCATGAAACCCAGACCGAACTAAAAAGGTCTGGATGTGGAAACCATACAGCCACAATTTACATACACTGCACAGAAATACTGGCACCGTTTGCAGCCAGTGGTCACGGTGCTGTAGGAAGAGCTGACACGGAGCAGCAGGAGAACCAGGCACCTGTCTAGAAAGCTGAGCAGAGGACCTGGCCAGCTGGGGGACAGGGTGGGGGGGGCTCCGGGAAGGAGAAGGGGAGGTGGACGGAGGGAACAAAGGTAGAGTTCAAGAACAGTGTGGTGGGGGCGGGGAGGATCTCCCCTCGGGACACATGGGGCACAAGTCCCGGAATGTCCCAGAGATTTTGCCAAGTCCCACGTCTCATAATCAACCCGTATTTGGGGCAGGCACGCTGAATGTAGCTTCTTCACTCACGACTGTTTGATTAGATGTTTTTTTCTACAAAGACACACACACACAATGGCTCTGTGATTCCACATCTACTTCCCCTAAGAAGAGTTTCCTTAGTTACAGGCGCCAGGGGAAGTAGTAGAGATGTTATCTGCCACAGGCCAAGGGCGGGTGGGGCTCTCAGGGCTGGCTTGGGAGGAAGTCAGCCCTGTGCTTCTTTGGGGAAGAGCCTGACTTCTCCGTTTTCTCCTAAAACAACCCATCGGGAAAAACCAAGAAGCCTCCACCAATGCTTTTCCCTTTGAAAAGACTGCAAGGCATTCCATGTTTGAATCATCGTAAGGCCATACCAAAGTCTAAACTAGTACCTACGACCTTCTTAACCCGGCAATAGAATACAAAGGCATCGAACAATACAAGGTGGCTGGGTTTGTGCTCACATTCCTTTTAGAGAGGTTAATCCACTGCTACATGAGGATTAATGAGGATGTGCTTCCTGGAAAGTAATTAACAGCATGTCTCAGCATCTGACCCCTCCCCCGCCCCCCCCTCCCCCCCCCACACACACAGATGAGTTCAGCTTGGCCAACCCTGGGAGGTCGGTGATGTCACAAACCACTCATCTCAAGTTCAGGAAACGTGAGGTTGTAAAGTCAGTGGCCACGGCCACCATCACAGACGCCTGGCCCATGCAGGTTCGCATTAGATTCGGACAGTAGGTAATGAAACAACGGAGCCAAGAACTGGTGAGCCATCAGCTTTAATTCTAGCTTGCACCTGGCGGGCAAGTAAAAACACACACTGGGCTCCAAAACCCACTCATTCAGTGCTCACAAAGCTACTGACTTATCCGAGTTTCCTAGAATCAAAGGTTTCTAGCTCAACAGACTTATTCACCTCTGTTCCCCATCTCCTTCTCTCTGCACAAACTCTGCATAAATTGGCTTCTTCCTCAGCACTCTGTCATCCTGGCAGCTTCTCCTCTCCTCCATGTGGCATTTCTCTGCCCTCCTCCAGCATGGGCTCCTCTGCCCCACTTTATAGTGTAGAAATCCAAACCTTTAATCCAATCTACAAACAAGGAAGTCTCTGATACAAAGTCACTTATCTGAGGCATAATGGGAGGATTCCTCAGGAGAGTGCACCACCCCACATCATGCAACAGTCAAGGGTGTAGGGAAAAGCTTACTCTTAAAACTAAGCCTTAGGCTATAACGACTCTGCCTGCCCACAGCCTGTCCCCCACACCCAATGCAAACTATAAGTGAGCAAACATATACATCATATTTACAAACTTATTTGACCAACATTAAGGTCCAAGGGTTTCTAAACACACCCAACAGGACTTTCACTCAATAAAATGAAGGGAGAAAGATTAACCAGGTTAAAAATCCAGCCACTGAATTTCTTTTGTCTTATTTGTATGTGTGTCTGGGTCCATGTCCATATGTGTGTGAATAAGTCATCAAACGCTGAAAGTTTCTACTAAGACTTGCAGGAAGCCCTGGGCCCTGAGGATTGCCACCCCGCTCTCTCCCCGCTTCAACCACAAGGACCAAATCCTCAGCCTCTGACTCTGAACACAGAGCCAGCAGATCCTGGCAGCAGCCTGGCAGCTTTTCCTGTAGGGGTGCGGTAAATATTTTAGGGGGTCACACAGCCTCTATAGCAACCACAAGCATGACTGGCTTCTTATCATACTTTATTTATGGACACTGAAATTTTAATTTCATGTCATTTTCACGCGTCATGAAATTTCTTTTGTGTTTTTGTTTGTTTGTTTTTACACCCGTTAAAAATGTAAAAATCATTCTTAGCTTAAGGACCATACAAAGACGGGCGGGTGGGCAGTGGCCGGGTGATGCAGAACTAGGGTGCCTCTGTCCCTTGGGGGTCACCAAAGGGCAAGCATTTCAATGACAAAATCAAGAGTGAACCATAGTCAACCTGTGGAAGTAGAGAGACCGGAAGCAGGGTACTGGCTTCTTTCTGGGGAGGGGTACTGGGGCCTGAGAGTCAGCCCCTCCCAGGGGGGATGTGAAGGCAGGACATCCTGATCTTTTATTCTGCCTGACCTTGGAGACCACGTCCCAGGCACTAAGGTGAGAACTTGAAGCAAATACATGTGCAGCCTGCCATCACGCCCACTGCCCGCTGTCACGGAACAACACACTTTGTCTGGTGTCTCCGTGTGTCTCCTTCTGTCCTCGAATGGCTTTCTGAACCCCCCACGGCGGACATTCTAGACCTAGTCCAGGGCTTGATGGCACCTTGCTCTGTTATCAGATGAAGAAAGGAATAAACAAAGGCTTCCCTCCCTCTGCTTCCCATTAAGACGCCCCTCAGCCAGGAGATCACCAACCCACCCTTTTTTCAGCTCGGAAATGATGACTTTCTGCTCAGGAATGGCAAGGGAGCTTGACTAGGAATAATCTTGCCTTTTTCCCAATAAACACCATCCTCACCACGTTGATCACGCCTGTCTGGGAGAGCTTTTGAGAAACGTTCATATTATCAATTGCAAATTCTCTGTCTCTGCATCCAACCACAATCAGCACAAGGGGAGTTCGCATCAAATCTCTAAATCAGTGGTTCTTAACCTTTTCTGAGGTACCGAACCCACAGTTTCATATGCGCATTCACCAAACCCTTCTTTAGTGATAAATAAAATAGGATTTTTTTTCCAAATTCAAGACATAGGTATATGTTTTTTTACTGGTGCACAAAATGAGCCGTGCATGAACATCACCTTGCTCAAAGAACAAAACCAACAAAGTGCATGAACTCACAACAAATGACGGTATTACTTTATTCTGGCCTCCGCGGCAGAGGCTTCTCCGAACCCCTGAGATCGAACCCCTAGGGTTCCATAGGACCCAGGTGTTCGGCAGATAAAATATAATATGCTCACTTTGTTAAAGATGGCGCTGCCCACATGGAAGCCCGTCACCCAGGTGATATTATTTGCCCTTATGCTTGAGATGGCTGTGGGGGAAAAGCTGTAATGTAAGCAGGCCTGGTCGTTATGGCCTAAGGCTTGGTTTTAAGAGTAAGTTCTTCTCCACACCCTTGACTGATTGGATGATGTGGGGTAGTGATGTAGGGAGGAACCCCATTATGCCTCAGATGGGTGGCTTTGTATCAGAGACTTTCTTGTCTGTATAATTGGATTAAGGGTTTGGATTATCTATGCTATAAAGTGGGGCAGTCCGGGAGCTTGCTCTCTCTCTTGGTTCCTGAGGTTGGTATTAGAGAGGAGAGCAGATTAAGGCCATGTGGAGGAGAAGTAGCCAAGATGGCAGAGTGCTGAGGAAGAAGCCAGTTTGCTAAGAGTTTGTGCAGGAGGAGATGGGAAACAGAGGTGAATAAGTCTGGTGAGCTGGAAACCTTTGATTCTAGGAAACTCGGATAAGTCAATAGCTTTGTGAGCACTGAATGAGTGGGTTTTGGAGCCCAGTGTGTGTTTTTGCTTGCCCGCCGGGTGCAAGCTAGAATTAAAGCTGATGGCTCACCAGTTTGTGGCTCCTGTGTTTTATTGCCATCTGTTCGAATCCAATGCGAACCTGCGTGGGTCAGGCTGCTGTGATAGTGGCCTCGACTACAGGCTTTACACCAGGTGAAGAACCACTGCTCTAAATCATGACAGGTCTGCGATGTGTGGGGGGAAGAATGTAGATGGAAACATGGAGCTGGACTCCCAGTTTAGAAAGCTTCACGTCCCCAATTCTTTAGAGTTCTTTTCTTATCATGAGTAGGATGACTTTCGCTTCTATGAGCACTTCTTTTTTAATCCCTGAGCATTTATTATTGTAATAATAAATTTATACGTTACTTCTTACTGTAGTAACTCAGCATAAGTTTAGATAATAAGACAAAAATAAGGCATGTTTTCGTTCTATAACTATCCATATTTTTCTTTTCGGTGACAAGTACTCGACTGTTGGGTGAACCCTCTATGACAATAACTACCACGCAGCGCATGCCGTTGTATGTTAAGAACACGGTAGACACTTCATGCCCTCTTGAGCTGGGAACTGATAGTACAATACGCATCTTCCCAGCTCACTACAAAAGAGCGGACTCTTCTAATGATCACAATAAACGGAGGGGACACGTTGACTCGGTAAGAAGAACACATCTTTTCGTGACGGCGGGAGGGCGTTGGAAGTTGAATAAACCTATGTATGCATCTCTGTCCCCCCCGAAGTTGGGGTGGCGATCCAGCTGGGGAGCCAAGACTGTGCAACCCAGAAGAAGAGTCATCAACCACAGAAAAGTGTCCCTCAGAAATAAAATAAGAAGGTGTAAGACGAAGGAAAGGCGCGATAGGAGGGGACCGAGTGAGTCCGTGGGTGAGAAGCCAGCCCTGAGCTGGTTTGAGCGTATTCCTGACTCAGCAGGAGGGAGGGGCTTCGTGATAAGAGAAACGGCCCCCATCGGCTAAATGTCTCGTTCCAGCCGCGCTGTCCGTTTGTAGCCTCTCAGCTGCTCCCTGTAGCTGTTAGCTTGCTGTCATCGCCCGCATTTCAACTGAGCAGGAAAACGGGGCCCGAAGAGTTTCGTGCATACAGAGCAGCAAGGCCACGTCCTCCTCCTTGCCATTGAGTCACCGTGGCCGTAACGCGTCCCAACAAGGTGCCCGGGGGGCTACCTAGTCTACTCCCGTTTGTCCTCAGCTGTTTGACAGCAGGCTGCTTCTGAGAAGTGGTACGTTTCACATGGAAGGGCAAACTGGCTGTTGGAAGTCCTGTTACACGGATTGCACAGACAGCAGAAGCCACCTTCCCGGCACACGCGTGTAACACCGGAGTCCACGCAGGTCCTCTGTCTGTTGGCATGTTACAAGGGGCACCGATGCTTGTTAATTCTGCAAGGCGCTCAGCTCAATATCTGTAATGAACATTATAACGTAACTGTTTCATGTTGAAACAATTCCCCACCCGAGGAAAGTAAACAACAAGGGTGTGGATGCTGCAGACGCTGATGGTGCCGGGTGGGGTCCCCTCGCCTTGAGCGGGTTTTCCAAAATGCTGGCAGCCGCACCCGGAAAAAGAGTCTGCCAGCCAGGACCCTGGCGCGGAAGGCTGCCTCCCAGGCACTGCTTGTCCTTAGGACGACGTTCCCTTCTCTCTCAAAAAAAATAAATAATAACTAAATAAAAATAACAACACAATGAGCTTCTTCACATAGGAAATTACTCTTTGCTCTTTCAAAGCTAAGCGGGGAGCTCCCCAAGCCCCAGGATGGTCCCCGCGGTGTGGGGGCCGCTGGTCTGACCCTGGTGACAAGGACCCAGTGACAGTTGTGACGTGAGCAGCTCTGTCCGGGGAGTGGAGCTCTGTCCGCGAGGGTTTCAGGGAAGAGCAGCCGTGACTCTGACTGTAATGTCGTCAGAGGCTCAGGATTCTGTCACCCTTCCTCACGCCACGTAATGACCTTGACATCCGAGAAGCTGGACCCAGACAGAGAGGGAACCTGCCCCTCCTCTGAGGAAGAGAAAGCAAGGTGCTGAAAAGGCTGTGCTCCCCCTGAGAGCACCATGGGGAGGCGGGGGTGGGGGGGCTGGACCTTGTATCACGCTTATAACAAATGCCAACAGAATATGGCAAAGGTGACAATGGATGTCACTTTTGCGATTAGGTTTGAGGAGACTGTGACTCCGTCCTGGTCACAATCTAGTGCTTTCTCAGCTCACCGGTTTTGATACGTGAGCAGCTGTGTGGGGGACACTCATGTGTCAGGGGAGTGAGGACAGCCTCCAGCCAATGGCCCCAGGGAGCTCGATTCTGCCCACAACCAAGCGAGGTTGCCAGCAGGCCCCTCCCCAGCTGAGTCTCAGAGGAGACCAGCCCTGACCAACACCTGGACCACAGCCCGTGTGAGACCCTGAAGCTTAGGACCCAGGTTTCTGACCCACAGCCGCTACACAATACTAAACACATGTTCTTTATGCCACTAAGCTTGGGGGTGCCTTGTTACACAGCAGTGGATAACTGATACATGATGGATACCTGTCCAAATAGCACCGTCTTCCTACCTACACCCACTCGCCTACCGTGGCGATGTTCTCTCGCCTTCTACTCTCACATGACACCTGTCTCCTCCTGTCCTCGTGGTCCTGACCCCTCTCTTCTCCGTCCCAAAGCGTTTCGAGCCTGTGGCCCTACCTTCATTACAAGCCACCGAGGACACCAATTCCAGTACCCTTCCGGCCCCAGTGTGGCTACGTATGACGAGAGCTCAAGCACCAGCTGCTCTCACTGGGAGGTATAAGGACGTGCCCCTACTTTGGGGAAACTTGGAGCAGGAGGGACACGGCGGTTAGAGGTCACAAGAGGCCAGGTAGGATCAGGGGCAGCTATTGCCGTACTCACTGTTCAAAAGAATTCTGAAAATAGTAGATGCCCCGTGTGGAGGCACCCTGCGTGGACTTCCAGTCCACTTTATTTCCTCATAAGGAGAAACAACTTCACTTTTCCGATTTGGAAATAAAAAAAACCGCAGATACGCACTATTTCTCATCGCAAAAGAAATGAACAACACCATAAAATACAACCAGTAAAATGAACATTTTCTGCAACGTTACCACTCACAGAGAAGTCGCTCTGAGGTGGTCTTTCCTGTCCTCGAATGTTTCTGCGTGTCCATTTGAATTAAATTACAGCTTTGGCCACATGACTGGGTCCTAACCTGCCTTTTGCATCTCAGACAGGAAGACATTCTTGTAAATTGTCATCTGGAAGGTGTATTTTACCGCTGAATACCTCAATCCTGTCGTGATGCACCTTTCAGTTGTTTCCAGTGTATTATTATAAATAAAATTATACGTAAATAAAGGGAAGTGGAACTCCACTATCCCGAATGCCACTGTTTTGAAAGGAAGTTCCCAACGTGGTAGAAACCCTGCCAGCAGAGGCCCTGGGTCGGTCCCCAGGCACACGCCTTGCAAACCACTGGTCAGTGCTGGGAGGGTCGCAGGGCGTTGTGGGTGGGGACCAGCTCTGGAGGAAGGAGGACTGGGAGGGAGGGACAGATGCAGAGAGGAGGGAAGGGCCTGACGCCAACATGGTCCAAGAGCAGAGCAGAGCAGGGTCCACCGCCCAGACCAGGGACGCTCCGTCTTTCACGATGCCTGCGGGCAACGTTGCCTTACAACAGGGCATACGTCATGGCCTTCCAGGCTTGACTAAGTCCATTGTTCTCATCGCCCCACAAGCAGTTCCCAGGGTTAGTTCCATTTTTGCCGATGGAAGAGAATACAAATTTCTTGGGTTGAAAAATAATAATCTACAGAAATGGACTTGGTACGATCTTCCAGGGAGGCAGCAAACTTGGACTCAGAACGAGGGAGGCGCCAACCTGTGGAGTTTCAAAAGGAACTTCCCCACGGAGAAGCGTTTGATCCGAACACGGGGACCCACCACCAAGGAGGTGCTCGGAGGTGCGTGAAGTTATTCACGCCTTTTCTGCCAATAGTTCTTGGGAGACGTCCCCCAAACCCCACGCGACAGGCACACTTAGAGCATCCAATTTGTAAGGTGTTTGTGGAAGCATCTAAAGTAGGTTTGGAAGGGGACTCAGCCTCACGCAAATGCCAGCAACGTGGCTTTAATTGAGATGGTAAAAAAAAAAAAAAAAAAAAAAAAAAAATCAAGAGTTATTTTTAAACAGAGAAAGGGGGAGAAAACCACCCTGACATCAGAAATATAATTCACAAGAGTTAGCAGACATTTATAAAACTCATGACAATCTTAGCATCCGCGGGGAGTCACTCAGATTTTACCTTGTCTAAACCCATGTCTTTAACAGTCTCACATTTCCTCTTTCCCTTGATATTTTCCATGGTGCTAGCTCCGTATTGAAACAGTTCCAAATCTGCGAGTCAAAGCTATAATGCAAAAGAAAGCCAACAAAACTTTAGGCTGATAAATGCTTAGACATACGAATTTCAAGAAACCCCTTCGGTAGAAGGATCCCCCGATGAATCGCTTGAACACAGCCGTTAGATCAAAAACATAACCCTCGCTTATTTGTGAGAACATTCTTGCTTCCCATTAAGGCGGTCTGGACCAGACGGGGGTCCACTGGTTCTATTCGCTGGTGTCCCCCGTGCCTGGGTCAGGGGACTGGCGGAGTATAGCACAGACCCTGTAAATTCCACGCAGGACAGAGTAAGAGCTCGTTGTCACCGAATGAATTGGGACCCTCGGGTAAATGGGGCCCCGTGGCCGGGGAGGACAATCATGCTACCACATAGTCCTCCCCCTGCCCAGCGCAGCCACACAAGACCCCCTAATGACAGAACACGCGTCTCCACCTGGGTCAGAATCTAAGTCACATGGGAACCTCAGGACGCTCTCCGTCAGGAGGACAAAATCTCCAGCACCACAGGACACGGCCCCTGAAGCCCAGCTTGGCACCAGCTCAGGCTCAGAAGCCTGGGCGGCAGGCAAGGACCCTGCGGGCATCTCCACGGCCCACGGCAGCCCACGGGCAAGAGTGGCATGGGTGGAATCCTTGGAGGACACTGCACTGGGGAGTGTGCGGAGCCCGGTGAACCAAACACCAAGCCGACCCTCACGCCGTCCAAATTCCAGCCTCCCAGCTCTCGCTCTTCTGAACGAGGGCGCCGTATCGATCACAGCCGGGCGGGTGCATGATGCCACAGGTGCTGGAACTTTCCGCAGCGGCTCCGGCCTCGGTTGTTCTAACAACAGGGCTGCTTACTTGCAGAGAGTTCGTCAGTGTTTCCCCGAGTCCCAGAGGCCGCCCTGCTCCCCGGAGCGCCCAGCACCTCGGGACCTGCAGGGGGATCCCAGCACCTCGGGACCTGCAGGGGGATCCCAGCACCTCGGGACCTGCAGGGGGATCCCAGCACCTCGGGACCTGCAGGGGGATCCCAGCACCTCGGGACCTGCAGGGGGATCTGACGACACTTGTACCCCTCGGGCCGGCGCGCTGTCCTGTGCACACGGGCGCTGCGAGGGTTCGCCTTCTCCTCCCTACCTTTCCACACCTGTCACCGAAATGCCAAATCGGGCCTTAGTCAGGGGGGCCCCCAGGCTCCCGGCCAGAGCACGGCCCCACCCCCTCCCGGCAGAACGACAGAGAAGTGGGAGTCAGGGACGCGTCACAGCTCGGAACCGTCTCCTTCTCCTTCTCCCACCGGCTTCCGGCACTGCTGTCCCCCTCAACCACCGAGGGGCAGGCCGGGACCCCGAGACATCCCATGATCGATTGTGAGTCTACGTGTCTCTGTGTCCCCTGAGCACCGGGAACAAATGCTAAGGCGCGCACACGCCACCCCCTCGCACAGCGCCTGGCATTCATCCACCAACCTGCATTTTCCTTCTCAGAACGTCTCTGAGGACACACAGCCTGCGGATGTGGGGCTTCCCGAGGCCTGCCGCGGGGTCCCCGCCC
Source organism: Rhynchonycteris naso (assembly GCA_037038555.1). NCBI lineage: Eukaryota > Metazoa > Chordata > Mammalia > Chiroptera > Emballonuridae > Rhynchonycteris > Rhynchonycteris naso. The sequence continues at coordinate 309,006,943 of CM072997.1, forward strand.
CTCACCAGAGAGGCAAAGGCCTCTGAGGATGGGGTGCTCCCGGCCCACTGCCCTGCGGGTCACTCGTGGGCCATGGTGAGGCCAGCGATCGTGGTACCTGCTGCCCGCCCCAGGAGGCCGCTGTTGTCACCAAGGTCCCCGGGGCCATGCGGCCTCTGCGGATACGTCCTCCATAGCAGCACCTGGAGGCAGAACAGAGCCGGGTCCTCCGCCGTGAGGACATCAAAGCAGCAGGTCAGGGGCAGCAGGGTGGGGACAAAGCCCAGACAGGCTGCGGGCAGCAGCATCCTCCACCTGGCTCAGACACGGCAGGGCACGTCTCCCAAGGGGCGAGGCTCCGGGAGAGAGGGGGGTGGTCCAGCTTTCTCCCACTTAGGGAGGCAAGCGGAGGGTCACCCCGATCATGTCAGCGACAGGGTGACAAAAGCCCGCACTGGGGTGTCCATAGCTGAGGAGGACAGCAGCAGCTCCTCAGGATGGGGACTGCCCCCCCTGAAGTTTCAGGGCACAGTGTCCCCAGCACTGGGAAAGCCGTCGGCTGTCTGCCCTCCTCCTCAGAGCACTTTGCTGTAGCGGTCAGCTCGGGCCGCCTAACAAACACTGCAGACAAGTGGCTCAGACAGCCGCCATTTACTCTTCACAGTCCTGGAGGCCAGCAGTCCGAGGTCCAGGTGCAGGCCGGGCTGGCATCTCCTGTGACCTCTCCCCTACAGAGTGAGACATCTGTCCTCTCCCTGAGTCCTCATGTTGTCACCCCTCAGTGTGTGTCTGTGTCCTGACCTCCTCTCCCTAATGTCCCTTCTGGTGGACAGGATGGGACAGGCTTGTCCAGTGTGACGAAGCCATTTAGACAGAGAAACCTTGCCAATAGAGCCAGGGTCCCCCCAGTAAGAACAGACCAGGTCTTCAGATTTCCCAGATGCTCCACCCTCACACCCACTGCCCTGGGCACAAGAAAGGCTGACTTTTGAATACTAGTCCCCGGCTACCATTGCCAGAGCACTAGCTCACGCGCCCCGTGCCCTGCGGGGGGCAGGCATTCCTCCTCCAACCCAGAGGCCAAGCGCCTTCCTCCTGCCTCCATCAGCTCTGCCTCCCCTGCAGGGCCTCCTCCTGACCACATGGCTTCCCTTCTCCGTCCCTTCTTTGTCCCTGTGGGCCGTGACCCCCATTTGCACGCACGTCAGTCTCCCAGTCTAGACTGTCAGCTGAGGAGGGTGGCCTCCCTGCCGTGTCCCCAGGGTGGGACAAAGGGCCTCGGCTGGGTCTACAGGGTCAGAGACAGCATTGCTGACCGGGCAGGGCTACGAGAGCAGGGGCCCATGTGACTCATGGTCAGAAGATCTGTGACTCTGGTTGTCACTTCTGTGACACACAAGAGGTTAGAAATTTCATAAATCCAGGCTTGTCCCCTGTGAGTCATTTACACTGGCCAAGGGGTTTGATCTCTCCCTTGTTACATGGACAGTGATCATATTCAGAGAGAATATGAGCCCAGCTCTGCCGGGGACAAAGTCCGTTTGTCTTAAAAGAGCCTGGCCACACTCAGAGGTGTGACGTCCCTGAGCGCCCGGTCCTTGTCCCCCTGACCCCAGCCATCGCGGGGCACGTAGAGCTCACACGGCCTGGCAGCCACAGGAGACGGCGGCCTTCGCGGGCCAGCGGGCGCACAGAGGAGAAAAGATAGCGCAGAACAATCTCTGCAGGTCGGCAGGAGGGTGTGCTCACCCCCTGCTGCCCTGCAGAGCTCACAGCTCTGACCTCGAAGAGCAGCACCCTGTGCCCAGGGGAGGCGTGGACGGTCTCACAGCCCAGGGGCCGGTGGACCCAGGACGCGAACTACGCCGTCCCCAAGTCGACGCGCACGGCAGGAAACGCCTGAGCCCCTGCTGGAACCCCCAGAGGGGAGGCCTGCTTGCCTCAGGGCCTGTCCCCAGCGAGAATGACCCTGCGGTGACAGGTGGCAGTTGATAATGGGGCTTAGGGACGAGGATCCTCTCCCCTGCTGGCCTGCGGGCGGTGGCGGCCCGAGTCTGTCTGGGACCTCCAGGAAATGATCCTGAGCGGACAGGGAACCTGGACAAGTGTCCGAGCGTCTCTGAGCTTCGCATCCTGGGACTCCTGACGTTTCAGCCCGTGAGCCCCAGGAATCTCCCCCTTTTTATTTTGCTCAAGCCCGTCGGATTGGACTTTGTGTCACTACTGGATTCTAACCTTGAGCCAGCTTGGGGGTTTCTTTTGTTAAACCAACAGACAGACACACTCCTGGAAGTCGACAGGACAGATATTTAGAATGTTGTTTTGAGTCCTTGTGGCCCAGCCCTGTGCAGTGAAAGAAATCCTGTGTCCCCAGGAGAAAGCGGCCCGAGGGGCAGAGGGCAGGACCAGGCGGGTGCATGGGGCTATGATGCCTCACTTTTCTCCTGTCCCGTCTGACGGGTACAGGAGCTGTCATCTGTGGCCAGGTACTGACAGGGAGGAGACAGGACCTGTTCATCTCGTGGCTGGTTGAACCCACAAATGTGAAACCCGCAGATACGAAGGGCTTTACTGAAAAATACCCACATCCAGTTCCAACCTGGCTGTTCAAGGGACACAGGGACATCGCTGGCCCAGAGTAGAGAGGGGCTGCAGAGTGGAGGGGTGGTCCCCGACACATTCAGGGCTGCACCCTGGCACCTGGCTGGTGCAAATCAAGGCTCTGGGACGGGTGGACCGTCATTTAATGGTTGGACAGCAGTACACCCCTGACTTCCTTTGTCCATTTCAAAATCAACCTCTTACAAAAACAAACAAACAAACAAAAAACAGTTCAGCCATGACCTCAGAAAAGGAATCTCTGGAAAAGACCCAACACCGTACCTTAAAGGCTCCGTCCTGTTTTCCAACGTAAGCAACCTTCCCGACCGGGACTGCCTTGGGATTGTCTCCATCCACATCACCCCTGGTGACACAAAGTGGACGCCACGTTTCTTCCCACCCTGTTTATTTAAAAAGTAACGTGTCACCAGTCATGTGCCCCGTCATCGTAAGAGGCAGACGCCAGCCACCGGGGGAAACACTTTGTGATGAGCTGACACGCGAGGTCCAGTATCAGACTCTGACGCTCTGAGAGCAACACGAGGTTTTCAGAGGCACAGGGGTGACCGGGACGGGGAGCCAAGTGGGGTCAGGGTGCAGCCACAGAAGTCCCAAGGACGACTTCTGTCTTCGCTGGGAGCTGCGCCGCTCTCCGCGGGCTCTCTGGCCCTTCACCGCGACAGGTGTGCTCGGAACGGAATTTAAAAGAACAAATACACAAATGCTTACTTAGAAGTAAGACTCTTCCTCTGACGCCGGGCCAACGTGTTCCCGGAACCACTTCTAACAATTCAAATAGCGGATGTCCTCGTTAAGCTGTTCTTAAGTCACGTGCAAAACAGAGCGCTTTATAAAACCCTCTCCGGTTTTGATCGTCAGCGCCTCCCGAAGGCGGTGGTGGGAACCTTTCTCAATTTTACGGTTCTTTTTTTTTTTTTTAAAAAAAGCAATATAATTACATTTCTGGTCCCTGCTTGGCCCACATTTCATTATGTAACCCCACTACCTTTGCAGCCTGTGCTTGACTGTGTACGATGCAGTCGGAACTTCTTCTTGTATGGAGTGAACACAAAATGAGGTATTTTTCGCTCCATAAGACGCTCAGTTTTCCCCCCAAAAGTGGAGGGGAAAATGCCCGTGCATCTTATGGAGCAAATGTTCTTTTTTTTTCTTTCAGCTGCTGCGGGTTCCTGGATTTGAACATGAAAGTCTCTTCTCATTTGTTAGTAACAGTGCTCATGGCTGTTAATACTGCTGTTGGGTTTACACTGTTGAAATGTTATTGTGGTATATTTTATTAAATGTTTTAACACACCATTTGGTTCAGAATATCTTTTTTTCTTATTTTCCTCCTTAAAACCGTAGGTGTGTCTTATGGTCAGGGGCGTCTTATGGAGCGAAAAATCCAGTGTATCTATACAAAAATCGCCTTCTCTGTGTCAACCTTGTTACAGTCTTTTACAGCGGTTTTTCTAATAGTCATTGTATTGTGAAAACAAAACAAAACAAAAAGTATCAACTCAGGTCTGTTACTAACAAATCATATCCAGCTTAGAAACGGGCACGTAGCCTCAGGGCAACAGTGTAACTGCTGCCCTGCTGAGAGTTTCATCACCTCACTGGGAACACACTGCACTGTCTCCTGTATAGAGCGTGTGAATGTGACACCTTGTTGTAACCAAGCTGTTATTATTACATACAGTGTGGGATTTGCCCAGCGGCTGTCAAGGGCAAACCGGGGTCAGAAGCTTTGGGGTCCCCTACCTGAGGGTGTTCACTCGTCTGGGATCCGGAGACAGACTGGAGACCTCCCCTTCCCACCCCGCAGCGATGAGGAGGAACAGAAACTCTGGGATCTGGCCCTGGCAGGTTGGCTCAGTGGTAGAGCGTCAATCTGGCATGTGGAAGTCCTGGGTTCAATTCCCTGTCAGGGCACACAGGAGAAGCGCCCATCTGCTTCTCCACCCTTCCCTCTCTCCTTTCTCTCTGTCTCTCTCTTCCCCTCCCGCAGCCAAGGCTCCATTGGAGCAAAGTTGGCCCGGGCGCTGAGGATGCTCCATGGCCTCTGCCTCAGGTGCTAGAATGGCTCTGGTTGCAATGGAGCAACACCCCAGATGGGCAGAGCATCACCCCCTGGTGGGCATGCCGGATGGATCCCAGTCAGGTGCATGTGGGCGTCTGTCTGTCTGCCTCCCCATTTCTCACTTTAGAAAAATACAAAAATAAAACCCCAAAAAAACTCGGACCCGCCTGCGTGAGCTGTGAAGGTCACCTGTACCATTTTCTTTTTTGACCCTGCCCAGTCCCCAGCCCCGGATGGTCCCCACCCCTCTCAGGGTGTGAGGCTGCTCCCATGTTGGGGGGTCTGCCTTTCATTCCAGCCCCTCAAGGGTCAGCCTTATCACCCAGTTTCTCAAAAACGGGGTAGGGGGGTGTGGGTCTTACCTACTGTCCCATTTCTTACATCATACGGGGCAGCAATAGTGGGCCGGCAGGGAAAACGACGTGCAGGTTGTGATGATTACAGTAGCTTTATGCTCTCAGAAGACTCAGAATGGCACAAGAAACCCACTTCTGCTCACCCCTGTATCTGTAGAATATTTAAAAACAACCGACAGTGTTTTAAAACCCAGCCTTGTTATGATTTAGGGACGGCCCGGATAGTAAGTCAGAAGAGAATCAACACTGAGAAGACAGGGCGTTACTAAGTTCTCAGAGGAGGGGCACATGAGGCCACGTGGGGCCACGGGCAGAGGTGCCCCAGGGCCAGTCGGGAGGCTGGGAGTGGGGAAGCGTGGGCCAGACCGTGTACTGTGGTTTCCACAGAAGGACAGGCAGGATCAGGTGAGCAGGCTTGAGAGTGGCTTAGTCTGAGATCCCAGCGGGCTCTGGCGCCCAGGTGCTGTCCCTGGCTGTCTGGTCCTGGCCCTTTGGTGATTAGGAAGGGGACAGAGGCCCTGCGTGTGGCAGGCATAGAGGAGGGGGTTGGGGGAGTTGGTTGGTTCTCCACATATGAACAGCCTCCAGTTGGGAAGCTGTTGGCTATTTCTAGGAAAGAACAAACCCCAGGAGGGGCAGCCTCCAGGGTGGGATTCCCCAGATGTCAGAGCACCAGTTATGGGAAATGAAGAGCTGGTGGACCCAGGCAGGGTCAGGGCACTCTCCTGCGTCTGTGAACCTCCCCTGACACCATTCTTGACCCTCAGGGAGGAACCCTGAGGGGTGTCTGCAGCCCCGGTCTGCCCCTAGCTTTGCCGCTGGCTCATCGTGCCACCCCCAACATGACCGGGGGGCTGTCTGAGGCTGCGGCGCCCGACGCGTTTCCAGACAGCGGCCACCGTCTCCGGATGGCGGGGAGCGGTTCACCTGGACCACCTAGCGTTCACTTCTGACAGGAGTGCTCTGCCTGCTGCGTGCTGTGGCCCCAGCCCCTCCGCCTAGAATGGAGGGCGTCCCAGAAACACGACTGAGAATCGCACTGGACATAACAGGCTATTGTGGGGGACACTGCTTCTTCCATGGGGCCCCCTCTAGGAGGACCTGGGGGGGATGCTCTCTCTCCACAGAGGATGTGCTCACGCAGCCAGTTGCTTCTTGGCTCGGTTTGTGGGGGGGGGGGGGGTTTCTGGGCTGTTTGTTTTCACTCGCACTGGGTTCCACTCCTAGGAGTCCAGCAAGCTCTGAGTGACCCCACAGCCCTCTGGCCACAAGTGTGCTCCGCCGTGGACCGCCATTTGGAGAACTAAGCCTCAGGTCTTGCTTCAGATCCATGTTTTTCTGCTGCGTTTTCTTCACCACAACATACGTATGGATTATTAACTCCTATTGAATGTATTTGTGAACTCAACCGAGGTCTTTGGGAAGGAGGAGGTATCAGGAAAGAAATGATCCAGTGATGTGATGTTCATTCAATAGGAGCCCATGGTCCCCGAGTAATGGCTGTGGGAGACGATGAGCTTAGGGCTGGGGGATCTGGGGGTGGGAGTCCTGGGGGGACTGGATGTCAAGGGCACCGCCTCCACTGGGCATTTTTCTGTGCCTCTCACGGGTAGACACGCCCTGTTCTCTGTACGCCTCCGTTTTCTTAACCCCAGAAATAGAAGAAAACACCCTTTCGTGCACTTTATATAAAAATCATTGAGGCTATTGTTTGACAAGTGATTTTTCAAGTGAAACAGGAGCTCACCTTAAAGCTGTGCGTGCGTGCAGAAGGACCTGCAAACACAGAGATGTTTATCGGCCACACACCTGCGTGTAATGAAGCATGTCCGCATCATGGGGATGGACTCACACCAGAGAGTCAGACGCTTCCTGCCCCACTGAACAAGAAGTCGTACGCAGGGAGCCGGGAAGCCACACTTCTCTTCCGAAGAACGTCCAGGCTCACGGAGCCCACGCGTGTGTCTGCCGGGGCCTCTCATTCCCCGCGTGTCGCACCTCCTTCCTCAGGAGAGGCGTGTGGCGTAGAACCCAAAGCCGTTTTGCTAGCAAATCCAACGAACCCTGGAGTTGTTCTCACAACCCAGCTAGATGTACGGCAGTGCTTCCTGACCTCCTCCTCCGAGGACGACCTGGCTGTCGCGTAACTTAAAAAGGAGACGAACTCTGTGGGGCTGGGGGGCTGGGGGGGGGGGGGAAACGGGGCCGCCATTTCCATGGGGAGGAGAAAAGAGTTCCAGAGGTCTGTGGTGAATGTCCTCAGTGCCACTGCCTTGCACACCTGACAGTGGTTAAAATGCTCACTTTGATGTATATTTTATAACAATAGTTTTTGTTTTAAAGAGCAAAACAAATTTTAAGGGCAAAGCATTAAACTGGGACTCTTCACCGACGGCATTCTTTTTAGTCACAGTTGCAATCAACACAGACTTTGTCGCATTCTCCCCCCCGCCCCCACTTTGCTTCTAAAATAGCAGGAAAATGCCTGCGTCGTCCACACACACACACACACTCCCCGGTTGTGGAAATGCACGTGAGCACAACAGCGTTAAAGCCATTTGGGCTGAGACGCCCTGGGAAATCCCAGCACAGCCCTTTGAGAGGGGCAGACACGCTCTCTGCACCTGCCCGCGTCCGAGACACTTTCCCGTTTCACGATGGATGGATGTCCACTCTGCCTCAGACGACGACGTCTGAGCTTCTCTTCCCTGGCCCAGGCCTCCCACCTCGGCCGTCTCCCAGCAGCAAATGGACACTGTGCAGACTCCCCCGTCCCCATCCCCATCCCCATTCCAGGGCGGGACCACCCCTACCTTTCTGAGAAACAGTTTCTGCAGGGTCCTGTGCGGCAGCCTGGTCATAGCTTGACCTCAGAGCCCGGTGGCTCCACACTCTCTGAGCCATTCTGCCCACAGGTCCCCAGCTATGCCCCCCCCCCTGCACCCTCCACCCTCATGCGCCCTCCAGCCGCAAAGATTCCCATCAAAGGAGTCAAGCTTCTGGTCCCCCCAACTCCCTCCCTCCACACACACACACAAGCACCGGTCAGGCTGGGAACCACAGGGGCTGACCAGACCCAGCGGGACTCACCAGAGGGAGGGGAGGGGAGGGGAGGGGAGGGGACCAGCCTGCAGGCTGTCCACTTCTCCTCTAACTGCCTGGTTGCCAACACAGCCGAGTCCTCACACGTGTAAACAGCATATCTGGCCGAATCCCAATCACATCCAACGAGTCCAATATTCAACACAGAGATCCAGTGAGGGGCTGGCAGTGAGGCACACCTGCCACCTGCCACCTGCCAGAGCCCAGAAAGCTACCTCCCAGTCTTCTCGTCATTGCCATTGTGACTGAAAGGGGGAGACAAATAAACCCGGTTGCTTGTTTGTGTTTTTTTTTTTAGGGGTTGCTGGGTCAGCGAACACACGCTGATTTAGCAAAGACTGTGCTATCCACTGTGTTACTCTTCAGGAACACCTCACCACACGGGCACCACACGGGCACGCACACACACACACCTATACATGCACATGCACACTCACGGCACACGCACACATGGTCACACACACTCGCTCTCCAACTCCTACATCCTGACTTGGAGCGTGTCTTCTCCAGGTAACAGGAAAATCTGCTTTGCCTTCCTTGTGGCACTGAGTCCCCGTGTCCCCGTAAGAACAGCCAAGCCCTCCGTGGCTGTCGCTCACATCAAGCCTGGTCTGGGGACAGCCAGGGGCACGCCGGGTGCAGCTGAAAGCAACCTCTGATGGCAGAGGCCGACGCTGGCGGAGGGTCCTTTCTCTTTTTATTTTTTAAGCTCCTTGTTTATACAGAAACAGGCTCCTTCCTGAGGATACCCTATCGAAACACTACCGACTAACGTCCGGTTCTCGGGTGACAGAGAACAGAAGTCAGAGCTCAGGACGTGGATGTGGACACGAGCTGGTAGGAAAATACAGGGCTTGAAAACAAGGCATGAAAGTCGAGGAAAAAGTCAAGACTGAAACGGACAGAAATGGCCCTGATTTAGGGACAGCCCCGTCCATCCTTCCCTGACTCGAAGACCTTGAAATAGAGAATGTGTCCTTCTCCAATCCGATGAAGAGCAAAGAGCAGAAGAAGTACAAGTGTCCCTTCTCACGGGGTGCTAGTCCGTGGAGCTGGTGACCGAAACCATTCTTCCCCGTTGCTTTGCTCCAGGAGCACAGGTGCTGTGTGTGTTCTTTTCCTTGGATGTGTTCATCCATGTACATGTCGTATCCGTGTGTGTGTGTGTCTGTACACGGGCACACAAAGTCCACACAACAGCACTGAACAGACTGGGGTCAGCCCTTGGGGAGGGTGCATGCAAAGGTGTCATTTTTATTAACCATACATCCCATTAGAAAAACTGCTAGGGACCGGTGACACGAGATGTTTAGAACAGCGTGCCGAACGTCTACCATGGGACACGTGTCTCTCCCATTCCTCATTCCGGAGCCGCTGACCGTTCGCTCTCGTTAGAACCTTCCGGGCCGAAGGGTGACGCCCTTGAGCTGTGACTTTGAGAATAAGGCACGGTTTGTTCCCGATAAAATGGGAACGAATGGAAACTAGCCTTCGCCCGGTTCTCACCAGATTTCTCCCCCGGGGTTTTGTTTGGTTCCAGGCAGTGCCTGCGCGTCTGTCTTGAATCACCCGTTTGTCAAATCATTAGAAGCTGAACAGTCTCAGTTCTATTTCTTCTCCCCCCTCCCCCCCCCAAAAAAGCCCACACCTCGTGCCTTTCGAAAGTTCTGGATCTTAAAGACTGGCTGATTGGAGACATGAAAGTGGGCTCATCTGGGGCACAAACATTTTCTCAGGTCGTGCTGTATGCAGAATAAAATTAAAAGCTCCTTGGGAAAATGACTGAAGCGTTTCTGTATGTCAGCCCATAGCTCTCTGGTCCACCAGCTATAAGAAGGAATCCCCAGGGCTGAGCAGCAAGCCCTTCCCCCACCCACAGCCGCTCACAAAGCTCAGGGCTGACCGTGCGGCTCCAGGTGGTGCTCAGGATAGAGCCCCCCCCTCCCCCGGGTTTGGGCTCAGACGATGGGGAGTCTGAGGTCTGTCCTTTTTCCTGGGAAACTACCCAGGTTAGGTGAACACAAGCCACAGGAAGACTCGAAAAAGGTTCACCTGGAAGCATCATCTTTCCTGAAGCACCATGTGGCCCGAGTCCCTCGAAACCACCGGGCAAAGGGCCATTCTCGTTGGGCCACCTGGCGGCGGGGCGAACGTGCTGGAACAGAGAGCAGGACGGGGGTGCGGGGGGTCTGAGCGGGCTGCTCGTGGCAGTCTCTGAGCTACGCCCCTGCCATTCAATGCTCACTGCTGTAAGAGTTAAAAGGCAATTCTCTGCGGCTTGGCTCCTTTTGAAAACGCATTAGCAAAACCGATGAGATCTTTGATCCGGGGCTGCCACGGACACCTGGTGTTTTTAACGGGACTTAATTGCAGGTATGTGTGCGGATGTGAACGGGGATGTTGTCATGGTGATGATGGGAAGAAATTGCCTCTCGGTTTAGGCAGGAGAGCTTGTCATCACCACCTTGGCTTACTTATCTTCCAAACTGTATTCTAAAAGGAAATTATTATGGAGAGCCTCTCTCAGCGCCCGCTGTCCACCACCTTGAAGGGATGGGAACTGTGGTCCTCAGGGGGCACCCGGCCTCCGGCCAACAGAATAAGATGCTGGCACGCTTAGGCCCGAGAGATGGACCACCAGGGCAGAAAGCTCCCAGCCATGCATCCGTCAGCCCACTCGAAGCACCAGTGTGTGACTTCCTCCGTAAAACCTAGAACCCTGTTTCTCTGTTTCCCCACAGACTCGGAATAGACCAGCCTCGAGCTGTGGTGTTCAAGACGACTCTAGGTGTCCGTCTTTCTGTACCCCGGCCCTCGGAGGAAGGGAGGCAGGCTGTGGATGGGGACAGACATAGAAGTGACATTAATGACATAAGTTCCACACCCCCGCCCCAGCGTCTGGACTAGAATAAAGAACCCACGCCTGACCAGGCGGCGGCGCATTGGATAGAGCGTCGGAATGGGACGCGGAAGACCCAGGTTCGAGACCCCCGAGGTCGCCAGCTTGAGCGCAGGCCCATCTGGCTTGAGCAAAAGCTCTCCAGCTTGGACCCAAGGTCGCTGGCTCCAGCAAGAGGTTGCTCGGTCTGCTGAAGGCCCGCGGTCAAGGCACATGTGAGAAAGCAATCAATGAACAACTAAGGTGTCGCAACAGCAACGAAAAACTAACGATTGATGCTTCTCACCTCTCTCCGTTCCTGTCTGTCTGTCCCTATCTATCCCTCTCTCTGACTCTCTCTCTGTCCCTGTAAAAATAAATAAAAATAAAAAAAGGACCCGTGATGGTGGGATTGCCAGACGGAAGCTGACCGGAACGGCGAGCCTGCCGGACCTCTGAGGGCACCCCCCTGGCTTGGTGAGCTCGTGAGACAAACGTAAGCCCTGTGGAGGTCAGGCCCCGGTACTAGGGGCTCACCAGTCACCACAAACAATGGAAGCTCATCCATCCTACAGCTCATGGACAGGCCCAGGACACAGCAGCCTGCCGAGGGCCACGGGCAGCCCGCTGTCGCGGAGAAGAAATAATCCCCGGGTTGAACTTCTAGTAGCTTACAAAGGACAGCTAGCCTTTCCCATAGCTCTTGCTCATCCTGAGACTGTAATTGGAAACACGCTGGCCTACATTGGAGGACAGGGTGGACGACATCAAGCTGGCGTTTATATAAAAAGGGAATTTTTTTTAAAAAGCGTCCTACTTGTTTGAAGGACACACGGCAAAGCACGGGCAATTGGTGGGCAGAGGGCAAATTACTCAACGTCTCGGGGCCGGCCTATTCTCGTCCGCGGAACACAACAATAGGAAGGAGACGGTAACCATGGAGAACTGGCCGGGACCGGGGCAGGTGCTCAGTCATGACCGGCTCTTCTGATAAATGGCAGGGGCTGGCGGGGAGGTGAGCGTGCGGGGGCCCCCCCTCACAGTGACGCGGTTCCCAGGGCTTGTTCCAAAACAACAAAGCCACTTCCCGCGCCTTTTGGTTCACCGGAGGTCAGTGTCAAAACGGCCATGGGTATAAGAGACCGTCACCAAGCAGTTACAAACTTCAAACAGAAAGTTCCCTTTGGGTGTTTTGGGGGGAGGGGTGGCGTAATTATGAAGACTACAATTTCACGCTGCATCAGTAGCGGGGGATGACTCATCCGTTAAAGAACTGATGACAAGGTCTCTTTGTGCTGTTTGTCACTAACTGTCACTTTCAGTTGGTGAAATAAATGATCTAAGATTGCAGAAGGATCCGTGTTACCAAACCCAAGACCTCTACAGCACACCATCGCCCTCTGATTGTCGTCGTTTCAATATTTGTAGAATGAGCTGAGCCTTCCCTGTTTAATTTCTTTTTTTCTTCTTCTTCTTGTATTTTTCTGAAGTGAGAAGCGGGGAGGCAGAGAGACAGACTCCCACATGTGCCCGACCAGGATCCACCCGGCATGCCCACCAGGGGGTGATGCTCTGCCCATCTGGGCTGTTGCTCTGTTGCAGCCAGAGCCGTTCTAGCACCTGAGGTGGAGGCCATGGAGCCGTCCTCAGTGCCCGGGCCAACTTTGCTCCAATGGAGCCTTGGCTGTGGGAGGAGAAGAGAGAGACAGAGAGAAAGGAGAGGGGGAAGGGTGGAGAAGCAGATGGGCGCTTCTCCTGTGTGCCCCGGCCGGGAATCGAACCTGGGACTTCCACACACTGGGCCAATGCTCTCCTGCTGAGCCAACCAGCCAGGACTCACAGTTTAATTTCTTAAACAATCATGATGTGCTGGTAGTTTGGAATTCTTTGTAAATTATGGAAAAACTGCAAAGAAGAAAAATACTACCTGTGATCCTAGAACTTCATGAAAAGCCTCAGGAATTTTTTTTTTTCTGTCAATCTTGCCTGTTTGGGGCTGGAGGTTGGCAAGCAGGCCACAGCCGACTCTGCTACAGTTGGGGCTCCCCCTTTATTTTCTTTTCCTAACACCAGTGTTTGTTGTTTTTCTCCAGCTATCCCCAAAATAAAACTGAAAAGTCTGACCTCAATCACAAGCTTCTCCTGACTCCACATCTGCCTCTGAAACTTGACTCGTTTCTCCGTGGGTCTGGGGGAGACCATCGGCGAGGACAGCAACGTGGGGATGACAAGGTCTCTGCCCCTTTTGTGGTTATTCAAGGGGAAAATAAATAAAGTGCAGAGGTTGTAGACAAACCCCCTTTTCTGTGGCAAGTGTCCCCTTCTGCTGATACCCATTCCAGAACGTTCCCTAGGGACCTTACCTGCCTGTCCCCCGGTGCCTGGCCCACCACCCGTGGGGCCCTGGGTGCCTTGTTTACGTGTCCAAGGTCTGCGGGGAGGGAAATGCATCTTCCTGCCGGCCCCCCGGCCCCACGGAGCTGTCGCTGTGTGTCACGGTGAGTCACAGCCACCTGGATGCACACAGAGGCCTTGACGACTGCTTGAGCTAGCAGCGGCTTCCCGGTAGGCTCTTTGTCCCCCAAACAGACGGAAAAAAACAGAGAAACAGGGTTTTGTTTCTTATTTCCCATGCCTGACCCATTTTCTGATGTCACGTGTCACCTTCACCCGTCAGCACCGTCAGAAAGCGAAGCGCGTCTCCAGCCGGGTCCCACGTCCTAGGCTTCGGGGGCTGGAGCAGAGGCAAGGACAGAGCCGGTGACAAGGACAGAGGGGGCCAGGAAATCAGCCTTCCTCGGGGCCTGATCTGGGCCAGGATGGGAAAGACCCCAGGTCAGTGAGGAGAAGCCAGCTTACGCTCCAGCTGCAGAATTCTAAGCTGAAAACCTGCTTCCATGGCTCACCCGGGGGCCGCATGGGTCCAGAAGCCCCTGCTCGGGGGTCCCCCATGTGCCAAGAACTCGCACAGAGAAGCTGGGCAGTTTAACATCCGACCAGCGCGGGCTAAGTGACCGCCACGTTCCAGGCATTTTCATTCTAAGGTTCTTTCCAAAGGATCCATTGGAGCCCCGGAGCTATCGCGTTCGTATATGGCAGTGGTTCTTCACCTGGTTCTATTGGACCCTAGGGGATCCATGAGTCGGTCTCAGGGGTTCGGAGAAGCCTCTGCCGCGGAGGCCAGAATAAAGTAATACCGTCATTTGTTGTGAGTTCATGCACTTTGTTGGTTTTGTTCTTTGAGCAAGGGGATGTTCATGCACGGCTCATTTTGTGCACCAGTAAAAAACATATACCTACGTCTTGAATTTGGAAAAAATCATATTTTATTTATCACTAAAGAAGGGTTCGGTGAATGCGCCTAGGAAGCTGGTGGGTTCGGTACCTCAAAAAAGGTTAAGAACCACTGGTATATGGAGATCTCTCGGCAAAGAACAGATTGTTTGCAAATTAGTGAAAAATCCAACGAGTATCACAACACAGATACGTCCCTTTCCCCCGCTGTCCCGGCCTGGGCAAAAGCTGTGTGGTCAGCCCACATCTGTCCATCCAGAAGCCGCAGTCTGGCCTCCTGTCCGCGCCATGACCAGGAGTGGTCACTCCCTCTGCCCCAAATAGCAGGAAATCGGAGGAGACAAACTCTTTATCTTACTCCAGTCCCACTAAGTCAATAGATGACCGAGCAGGACCGTCCGTCCTGTGGAGGGGTCACGTGGGCTCGCTCCAGAGCAGGAAGAAAGGAGAGAAAGGATGGGAGGGTTTGGGGGGAAAGCAGCCTAAGAGGCACACGCCACTCTAGCTCAGCGACCCCTCACGCAGGACGAATAGAATTGAACCTCCTTCGACTCCTTTTTATGTTTCCTTATATATATATATATATATGGTGTGTTCGTAAAGTCTTGGTGTCCTTTTGACCGGTCACTGGTCAAAAGTGCACCATGACTTTACAGACACACTGTATATAAAAATAAAATGAAACGAGTCAAGAGTGAATCCTTCACGGAGAAAGAGGAAATTCAGTGAGCTGGTAAACTGCCCACTTGGGGAAACACCCAGCAGCCGGCCAATCGCGGTGTTAGCCACCCAGGCGGCCGCCTCGCGGTCCGGGTAAAACCAGACGGTTCCTCTTCGAAGATGCAGTCCACCCGCCTGGGTCCCAGTCGCTACGCCTGCACCCAGGTTTTATACGGGAGACCCGTGACCCTCTCATGCGGTGTGACAGCCGGTTTACTGTGCAGACGGGCAGGGAAGACGTCGGAGGAAGAAACAGACAACTCACCTTCTCCCGCCCTGCGACCTCACTGGCTTGTGCTTCCGGGCTACTCCCAGGTGATGCTGGGAGGTTTGTGCTTTTCCGTCCTAAACCTCAGAAGGACCCCTTGTCTGTCTGGTTCAAGGTGAACCGGAAAACACGGCCATATCCTGGTTGGGGTGGGGGGACGAGACTGAACCCGGGCTGCTGCCACATGGCCTCTGAGGGCTCTCTCCGGAGCCCTGACGTGAGATGTGACCAGCAAGCAGGGTCCTGATGGAAACTACGCCCCCTCTTGGGCCATGGCTCTAACTGAGGCTACTTTGCAGGACTGGACACTGATTTCTAGGGGGTGCTTCACAGTGACTATGGAGAGGGGTCCCCGGTTCTCATGACCCCCTGGACACATTCTCGTTCGATCTGCCTGCGTGCGCTTCTGTGACCAAGGGACGAGAACTGTGGCCGGTCGGTGCTGACACTAGCCACTGCTGTTCCGCGGGGCCCCCCTCGGCGCGAGCACGGAGGGTCGATGGAAAACCGTCCCTGTTGGTTTTTACTTTTTCAAGAGACACCGCTTCTCACACATCGGTATAAAGCCCAAGTTTTGCCAAGAATCGCCACCGAGCATTGCCTTGTCTCTTTCTGGAACAGGGTCACCACGAGACTGAAAGGAAGTCACGGGGAAAGAGAAACGGGGGGCTGTCTCCCCCCCACCACCACATTCCTTGTTTCCGCGGTTTGTTTCAGCCGGGAAGTAAATCAGACGAGTACGCAGACATTCTTTTCTCCTCGTCGCTTAGCTAAGAGAATGGCGGCCACCGGCAGGCTTTACATCACCGTTCACCCGTCCCCACCAACCTTTCAGTCGACCAACGCAGGGTTTGTTCCTAATGAGTAAATCTAATCTGGACAAGAAACCTTCTTTCTATTGACACTATTGGGGTGACGCCGGTTAACATAATGACACGGGTTTCAGGTGCCCCGTGCCACCCCACATCGCTGTACACGGAACTGTGTGTTCCTACCCCCTCCGAGTCAAGTCTTCTTCGACCACCAAATAAACATTTTTTTTTCCACCCAGTTCTTTGTGGCAGGCTTGTTAGAAGCCGAGCGTGCAAACAAAGTAAGACAGCGGACTCGGGGGTGGGTGGTGCGTGCTGGGGACTGGCGGAAGTCAGCAGCCAGGGTGGGGTCACACTATCACCGACCCTGCAGCCTTGGCCCCAGGTTCACAGGCCCTAGGCACCAGCACTGAGGACTCACAGGCCCACAGGGAGCTGTTAAGAACCCTACTGCATCTCCATGAAGCCCCAACCCGCACAGGTTACAGGGCAGCCCGCACCTTCACAAGGCCAGGGACGTAGGGCTATTAGAAAGCTGTCCTCCCTGGCCAGTTGGCTCAGTGGCAGAGTGTCTGCCTGGTGTGTGAAGGTCCCCAGTTTGTTTCCCGGCCAGGGCACACAGGAGAAGCTCCCACCTGCTTCTCCACCCTTCCCCCTCTCCTTTCTCTCTGTCTCTCTCTTCCCCTCCCACAGCCAAGGCTCCCCTGGAGCAAAGTTGGCCCGGGCACTGAGGATGGCTCCATGGCCTCCACCTCAGGTGCTAGAATGGCTCTGGTTGCAACAGAGCAACAGCCCAGATGGGCAGAGCATCGCCCCCTGGTGGGCATGCCGGGTGGATCCCAGTCGGGCGCATGAGGGAGTCTGTCTCTCTGCCTCTCCCCTCCTCTCACTGAATAAAAAAAAAAAAAAGAAAGAAAACTGTTAAATACACAGAAAACCAGGAGTACTTTCTTTCATTTATGTGAATGCATAAAACTCCATTCTCGTTCTGACTAAAGATGCCCAGCGTATCTGCCACTGCTGCCATGACACTCAGCCAGACTGTCACCGAGGCCACACATTCTCCAGCGCACCTAGCACCAGACCCGCCAGGACGGAACGTCGCCATGCAAACCTCACAGATGCTTGAAATACCACCAGAAACCCACCTCCACCGCAAATGACCCACTTGGGGGCCGATGCCCAGGGAGGCATCCAATGGGAACCTGAACACCGCGGCGGGAGGCGGGGAGAGCTGGCGGACCACCGACCCGCCACCTGCGGGCAGGCAGACCAGGCCCATCCGTCTCGTTTGGCCGCCTCTTTTGCCGTGTGTAACTCCAGCTTCCTGGGAAAGCACCTGGCAGGATTTCTAAAAGAATACTTGTAAAGAGAGTCCTACAGATGATCTCCCCTCCTCTGGTCACACGCACGCAGAATAAAACCCCCAGTCTTTTTAGCAGAAGGCAGGACGTTTCCGGTGTCGGGCACCAGGCAGACCCCTGCTGCACAGCCAGCATCGCCCAACCCAAGGCCCCGAAAACCACGTCACACAGGACGTCACACACTTTCCACGGCGCCACGTCGAGCTCCGTTCTTCCCAACGCACGCACAGACGGCTCTGCTGGACTTTGGGCAGTGAAAAAAGAAATTTGAGGAAATAGATAAAAGACTTTTACAGCTAACTTTAAAAAAAAAAAAAAAAAGTGGCTCCTATTTACACAGAGAAGCAAGCCGACGGGCGTGTTTCTTACCCCGACAGGTGCAGCCGGTCCTGCCTCTTGTGAGGTCGAGTCCCTCTTGTCCTGTTCAAGCAGAAAGTGAAGAGAGAATTCTGTAAGTCACAGGACGTCACGGGCCACGAGCAGCTTCGTCGTCAAGGACAGGGACACAGGCACTCACCACGCCTGGGCATTTTTTGCTTCTAAATACTAATCTCCACATGGTTCTCAATAGTCTGGGGAGCTTCTCCTCTCCCTCGCTCTCAGGAAGCCCGTTAGCAAGTGCCGAAAAGAAGGGAACTTGCGAACATTTTGTGCAATGCTCACACTCAGCCAGAGGAAGTGATGGTGTCCGCTCTGCTAACCTCAGAGCTCAGCCAGAAAAAGACACTTGCTTCATCTCTGTATACAATGTTTCACTGGTCAGCGGGGCTGATCCCTCACGGCACTGGGCTGACATTTGATGGGGACTTCTAGCCATTCTATCCAAGGCATTCCCTCCGGCTCTCGGGGAGCAAAGACGTTTAACCTGCACACACACTAACGTGCACCCCAATCACAAGGCTCGTCACGGTCCGTCACAGCAGTTCAGCCCAAGTTCTGGCACCGACCAGGCCACCGGCCTCGGTTTCCCCGTTTGCCAAGTCGTGGTGAGGCAGAGCCTGCCTTGTGGGGGGGGGGTGCTGGGAGGAAAGAGGGGGACGTTTTCGGGACCCAGCACGTGGTAGGCGTCAGTCAGTCACCGCTGCCCGTGACGATGACGTAGGGAAATGAAGGGGCTTCCCGAGCTGGAGGTCCCTAGGACAGCTCGGGTCTCTGAGGACACCGGCATCCGTTCCTCTCATCGGTGAGCTTTCAGCTCTTGCCCCCGCCCCCCACCCTGAGGTGTCTGAATGGACCTGACTGTCCACATTTCCGACAAGGTTGCTGCCATCTGGCTCGTGAGGGCGCAGTAGCACCGGAGCAGCAGCAGGGGGCGCCGCGGGACACAGGCGTGAGGACAGACATCCGTGCCGCAGCCGGTGGTTTCAAAACCATTGAGAAATGGCCTAAATGGTTTATGTAAGATGTTGGGGGTCTCCAGACGGTTCTCTGCCGTGTGCATTCCCTAGCACGTGTTGGGATGGTGGGTGGCTGCAGCCAACCCCCCCCCCCACACACACCCCCACACACACACACCCCCACACACACACACCCACATACTGGAGTCTCCCAGTCCTGCGCTGCTGGCCGGCTGGTTGGTGTGGACGGTGGTGCAGCCACATCAAGTCCACCAGGAGGTGGCAGCAGAGGACACAGCTTGCCGGGACCCCAGGGTGGTCAGCAGCCGCAGGAGAAACCGGGCCTTGGTTCTGTGGGGCCTCGCCATGTGTTCCCAAGGGAAGGGACTGCTAATTCCACGCAGGCTCACACTGCAGAAAAGGCGAATCTGTTTTCCTTAATCCTGCGCCTTCCTGCAAGGTCCTCCAGCCCTCCCCCTGGGGGACCGAGGGACCACGGAGCTGCTGGTGCCTTCTGGGTTTCTCGACTCTAACGGGCTCCTTGGTGGTGTTAGAGCATCCACCCACAGAGCCGCCCTCTTCAGCCGTTGGCTGGTTCTGGGTTGTGGCCTGAGACTTTTCTAGGTGAAGCTGGCCAAGAGGAAGAAAGTGACCACTCTCAGCGGAGGACAGGCCATCACTGGAAAAGGGGTGTTCCAATGTCAGGCCTTCCT
Organism: Rhynchonycteris naso; assembly: GCA_037038555.1. Lineage (NCBI taxonomy): Eukaryota > Metazoa > Chordata > Mammalia > Chiroptera > Emballonuridae > Rhynchonycteris > Rhynchonycteris naso. The sequence continues at coordinate 309,026,450 of CM072997.1, forward strand.
CCTGCCATTCCCTCCAGCAATGCACAAGGGTTTCCGTTTCTCCACAATCTTACTCAAAACCTGTTATTTTCTATTATTATTATCATTAATATTATTACTGCCATACTACGGGTGCCAAGTGGTGTCTCCCTGGTGGCTTGGCTCGGCGTTTTCCTAATGCTTAGTGGTGATGAGCGTCTTTTCCTGGCTGGCCATCCGCGTAGCTTCTTTGGAGAAACGTCTATTCAAGTCCTTTGCCCTTTCTGTGGTTTGGGCTTGGGTTGTAACCCCCGTGGCGGTACGGGGGAGGGGGCCCGGCCCTGCACGAGGCCGGGACAGTCAGGAGCCCAGCTTTGGAGAACGGGTCAGCTGAGGCACGTGTCTGCTGGTCAGTGTAAGACAAACATGGAGGTTGACCTAACTTGTCTTGGGCTCAGGTTAAATCAGTGAAGGGCAATCTTTTGAGCTTGGTGTGTCAAAATTCACCAAAAAAAAAACGAACATAACTCGGGTGGTGTGTCACTTGGAGAAAAACAGCCTAACTGGAAGTCCCAGAACCAGACGCTCTGTGCCGGAGTTCTGTTGTTTTGGCCTCCAGACCTCCGGCACAGAGTGTCTACACTACAGCAAGTGTTTTATCCTCGGCTACTGCCCCTGGCCTGCAGGAGCCGAGGATGGAACGTCCTTCTCGGCATGCGGCCCCATACTTCTCTGGTATGCAACCACGTGTCATTGAAAATGGCTACGCGTGTCAGTGCTGACACGCGTGTCACAGGTTCGCCATCACGGGGTTAAATGATAGCTTTAAGTCATCCCAGATAAATGGAAACGCCGGACCTGGGCCTGCCCTGAGCTGGGATATGATTTTATAACGGCAGCAGGGTTCTAAGTTCAGTTTAACGTGAAAGTCAGTCGACACCAGGGACACCCCCGGTCGCCCGGCAGACGCAGGCACAGACGCCTCCCGACCACGGGGAGGCCGCGAGCACGTCCCCCAGGGGAGCGAGTGAGGCTGGAGGGTGCGCTCAGCATCAGAGGTCTCCGAAACCCCAGGCATACGGCACACCCTGGGGAGAGACGGCGGCGACTGGTGACCGGGCAGCGCAATGCTGGACAGAGCCCTCACGGAGCGGGCGAGCGACGTAAGAGAGTGGAAACTCGGTGTGCACGGGGGAAGGAAATGGAGGTGAGCACGCTGGTGGGGTGGGGGGAGGTCAGTAAAACACTGACGTTCACAGACAGTGCGACTCTAAAACGCAGGAGAACACGCCAGCGATCTATTCGTGCTGACCAGAGGCCACGGAAAGGCTACCGGCCCAAGAGCAGCAGACACAAGGTCACAGTGCGTTGGCTGAGCAGCAAGAAACGATGTAAAGAAACGGCACTTGGAATCGCTACAAACAAACAAAAACCCTACACTTCAGGGTTTTAAGGGAAACACGTTGTGGCCCAAGAGTTCTCCAGTCAAATCAGCTGTTATTCAGACTTAGGACAACAGACAGAAAGTCTGTTTACTACTCGTCTTCGTCAGTTCGGGCTGCTGTGACAACATGTGACGGACGGTGGCTCGTCAAGAATGAATGTTATGCCTGACCGGGCGGTGGCGCAGTGGATAGAGCGTCGGACTGGGATGCGGAGAACCCAGGTTCGAGACCCCAAGGTTGCCAGTTTGAGTGTGGGCTCATCTGGCTTGAGCAAGGCTCACCAGCTTGAGTGCAGGGTCATTGGCTTGAGCAAGGGTCACTCGCTCTGCTGTAGCCCCACGGTTAAGGCACATGTGAGAAAACAATCATTGAACAACCAAGAGCCACAATGAAGAACTGATGCTTCTCATCTCTCTCCCTTCCTGTCTGTATGTCCCGATCTGTCCCTCTCTCTGCCTCTCTCTGTCATAAAATAAAATAAATAAAAGAAAGAATGAATGTTATTTCTCAGAGTTGGGGCCGGATGTCCGAGGTCAAGGTGCCAGCATGTGGGGTTGTGGTGAAGGGCGTCTTCCTAGCTCATAGCTGGCTGTCTCCTCCCTGTGCCCTCGCATGGAAGGAAGAAGCAGAAGGCAGTCTCTGGGGTCCCATTTATGAAGACACTCATCAAATTCTCAGGAGCTCCCCCCACATGACTCACCCCCCCCCTCCTAACACCATCATGTCAGGATAACTGTTTCAACATATGAATTTCAGAGGGGAGGCAGAGATACAAACATCCAGTCCATGGTACCATTCACGTTCGTACCCCAGAAGAATTACCTTAAAAAGGACCCTAGTCTAATAAACACTAATTCAAACTAAAAAATGTAAGGAAGGAGCATTTACAGATAACTGCCCAGCAGGAAGCAAAGTCACTCAATCGTAGAATTAGTTGAGCATAATAGTCGCTATGACTACAAAAATGGAAGCAAACGATGTAGAAAAGACACAGAATAATGTATTAATGATAAGAGAATTTTTTTTTAAAAAAAAATCCTGATTATAATAACAAATACTTGGTAGAGAAGGAAAACTGTACATGTAAAAAAATTATTTTTAAATTTATTTCAAACAGTGCTAGGATCATAGGTACGTGGCTTTTTATAGAAATATAAACTTTAAAAAGCTAAAATGATTGTTTTTAAAGAATGCATACCTTCCACCTTCCACATCGCTGGAGGAAAAAAGAAACATGCAAAAAATTTATATATCAAAAGAGAAGAAAACAGAAATAAATGATACCATGTTTATTTAGCAATTGTGTTCCAACTCATCAGCAGCCAGCCACTTTATGTCCTTTTATGCTTAATTTTGGCTACATTTTATCTGTTGAATGACTTCTCTCACCACGGCCACCAGATGGCAGGAGAGAGGAGTCCCCAGAAGGCTGAGACCAGGACAAACGTGCAGGACTCCCCACAGGGCGCTGGTCTCAGTGGCAGTGACCCCGCCAGGAATTCTGACGCCCCGCGGCTATTACCTGTGTGCACAGCCCAAGGTCTGTAGAGAAAACACCCCCAGGAAGTAAAAGGTCCTTCCCAAATCAGCGCTAACATATTGTTTCGCATAAGACTTCTAAGATGTAACATAAGCATTTATGTAAAAAAAAAAAAAAATTATTTGACCCATTAACCTATAGAAGTTTATCCAAAGGAAAAACGGCTGTGCGTGTGGATGTTTATTTATAGTGATTCTACAATGGCAAGACACTGAAAATTTGCCCAAATATTCAACAACAGACGCTTGGATACATAAATTATAGCTGCACGATGGAAATGTCTACCACTATTAAAAATATTTGAGAGTCGTGAGGAAAAGTTATAAAATGTTAAGAGAACCTTGTAAAACGTAGGATTCGATGTGGATAAGCTTTACAAATTGTGGTGATGTAACCGCAGACGCCCACGCAGACGCTGACCTAGAGGACACGCGTGGGCGTGCGTGGGTCGACGTGCAGGTAGACAGGCCCCCCCAAACACGGTCACGAGAGGAAGAAATCGCCCACGCGTCAGAGTGAGGACCTCTCTGCTTCGTTATAGCGAGGTGACGTCAAATGTTTCCTTTCCGAAGTCCTCTTCGATGCAGGGAGAACACGAGTGTGCGTTGCGTGTATTTATAAAACCAAAGGAAACCCCGCTCTGGCCGGTCAACGTCTGAGACTCCCGACGCGAGCCCACCCGGGACAGGCAGGGTCGGCACATCCCCACCAGGCTTTTACTGAGTGGGTGGCTCTGTCGAGGCTGCTTCATTCATCCCAAACAGGGAAAACGAAGCCCACGGAGCCTTTAAGTTAACAGAACACAACGCACACACACGATTGATTTCACTAGAAAACCCTACAGCTAAGAGTCATTAAAACTGATCCCCAAAGGGAGACAGAACGTGACCCTGGGACATGGCCGAGCTGCTACCCAGCCATGGCTCCTGTCACTCATCCCCTGCCCGCCCACATGCAGATTCTCCCTGTCCCCAGATGACAGGTAATCATGAAGATGAGCACCCCCTGGTCCCCTGCACCCAGCTAAGCACCGTGGCTCCCTGGAGGAGCTCAGCGCTCAGAGACGCGGGGATGCCACACGTGGAAAGTCAGGTGTGGGGTGCAGGCGCTGGCTGGGACAAAGTCACCAGATCCTGTGCCTGAGCCTGGACAGCCAGGCAGTCCGGAGCGAGGCAGAGGGAAGAGACAAGACAAGACCCAGCCAGGACAGGGGCTGAGTCCACATCCTGTGGGCTAGAAGTCAAGGAAGGGCGGGGCATGGAAATCGCCTTGGGCTGGGGGGGTCCACTCAGAACCGGCTATAACCGCTGAGCATGCAACGTGCTTGCTGGGTCTCCACGCACCATCTCCCTGGCTGAGTCGAGTGAACTGTTACCGCCTGGATAGGTGAGCTGTCACCACCGTGTCCGGTTCTGTTCACACGTGCTGGGGGGAACGTGACCCGTTCAAGAACCAGGGAGAGAGCTGGCTTCCAACGTGGAGTGTTCACTGCTGCAGAAAAGTCAACACCGTGCCTCCCGGCACAAAACACCCAGAGGTGTGAGTGTGAGCCCTCCACCTCTGGCACTCCTGTTCAGTGCCCACGTGCCAAACAAGGAACCCTGTGCCAAACGAGGTCATTCCTGAGCATCCCCCAACACGTCCTGAGTGACCCTTGCCAATCCAAGTGCAGACTACTGTCCCCTGCCTGGCTCTCCCAGCTGGCTGTGCCTGGACCCTACTGTGTGCTGGCCCTGCACTTGGGGTGAGGACCCCCCGCAATTTCAACAGTCTTCAGACTGCACAAGTGTAAGTCAGAGACTTTCCCAGGGCTCTATGGGTACAGTATTTTTAAAGCAATTAGTTGTACTTTCCAGATACTGTTTGCTAAAAACCATCTAAGAAATCCTCCGCCCACTTCTCCTTTTCTACCTCCTCCTCACCATCTCTTGTTCTCCTTTTCAGAAGAAGGGCTCACCTGCCACCTCCTCTCCCCAACACACCTCCCTCCCCATGCAGTTTTCTGGGGCATGACACCTCCGCTCCCCCTCAATCTGCCCAAGCAGAGACCCTTTGGAAGTATTAATGTTCCCGGGATTCTGACAACGAAGACCCATCCTCAGCACGCCCCACAGTTTCCATATCTTGGCTCTCAGAACATCCACGGGAGCCTCTATGCAAACTGTCAGCTGATGGGGCTTTAAAAATAATCGTCTGGAACAATCACAAGGTGGTTTTTGGCACAACGGTTTGAAAGGAGCTCAGAAACATCGTGACGTTGTTATTATAACAAATCTCTTTGCGTTCCCACCTTGCATCCCTGTCGAAGGGAGCATGCTGCTTCAGCTCACGGGAACGGACCCAAGAGGAAGCCGTGATGCTGAGCCATCCGTCCTTGCAGCTGCCACACCCCACGTCTAAGCCTGGGGATGGGGTCGTCCCTGTCAGCCCGTGCTCGGGACTTCCAGCAGCTGTGCCGCTTGTTACATTTAATAACTACCAACATTTAAAACATATATTTTATTTGACTCAATTTTATCCCGATGCTACGATGGCAATAAATCCAAGAGAAAGTTAACAGAGCCTTGCGGTTACCGAGCATGGAATTTAAATGTCAGTTTCCATTTACGAACAGATTTTTACTGCAAGAATATGAGGTGATGAATAAAAGACCGTTGATCAAGCGCCCACGCGTATGACATTAGGGTGACAGTCTACAGGGGTAGGTAAGATGGAAATCGGAGTTCAGGGATTAAAAGGAGTCACAAGGTTTTTCCACCTGCTCAGAAAAAAAGCATTTTCATTGTAACCTTTTTTTTTTTAAAGGACGATAGTGGGTTATCAGGTTGCTATGGTATTTTGGACTCCAGGGAACTCCTTAAAGGTCATGCAGCACTTGTATTCTGAAATAGCAATGTATTGTAAATGCCAGAAGACACCCCCTTGGTAGCTAATCAAACTCACTTTTATTTATTTATTTAGGGTAGATAGTGAGACAGACTCCAGCATGCGCCCTGACTGAGATCTACCCGGCAACTCCATCTGGAGCAGATGTTCGAGTACAGAGCTATTTTTAGTGCTTGAGGCTGATGCACTCCAAAGGAGCTATTGTCAGTGCCTGGAGTCACGCTTGAACCAATCGAGCCACTGGCTTCAGGAGGGGAAGAGGAAGATAAGGGGCGGGGGAGTAGGTGGTCACTTCTCTTGCATGCCCTGACCGGGAATCGAACCTAGGACGTCCATACACTGGGCAGACACTATCCACTAAGCCACCGGATCAAACTCACTTTCAGATGGATTATCTGGTGTCTCCTCATCCTGAGTCCCAGCTCAGGTGACCTCATAGGCTGTGAAGGGCGGGGTGGGGATTAGCTGAGCAGCCCCATCGGGACTGTGGGTCCCCTTTATTTAAAAAAAAAAAAAAATCAGATCCTTGTTTGGGTCCTAGCAACTCGGGTGTCTCTGATGTAATAAGCTCATTTAAACCCTGGAAACAGACCACGTTTCCTTCAGTCCCAGTCCTTAGGAGTCCTAGACACATTTTTTTTTATATATATTTTTTTATTATTATTAATACTAATGGGGTGACACCAATAAATCAGGGTACATATGTACAATGAAAACATCTCCAGGTTATCTTATCATTCAATTGTGTTGCATACCCGTCACCAAAAGTCAAATTGTCCTCTGTCACCTTCTATCTGGTTTTCCCTGTGTCCCTCCCCTCCTTCCTATCCCACCCTTCCCTCCCTCCCCCCACCCCATAACCACCACTCTCTTGTCCATGTCTCATAGTCTCACTTTTATGTCCCACCTATGTATGAAATCATGCTGTTCTCAGTTTTTCTTTTTTTCTGATTTACTTATTTCACTCCGTATAATGTTATCAAGGTACATCCATTTTGTTATAAATGATCCGATGTCATCGTTTCTTATGGCTGAGTAGTATTCCATAGTATATATGTACCATAGCTTTTCTAGACACATTTTTTTAAGTCGATGAGTCATTTGAGCCCTGGGTCACCGGATGGACATGGGTGCAATTAGGCGACACAGCAGGGGTCCCGGAACAAGGTTGGAGTGACAGTCACAATGGCTGCATTCACTGCCCCAGGACAGGGACAGGGGTGGAGCCATAGCTGGCTCCCTGACGGCTGTGGGGTGGCCCCCCGTTCACACTCTGGTCCCTGCTACATCCCCGAGCTGGGTCTGGTGACAGTTTTTAAAAAGATAAAATGGGGGGAGGAACTTAGGGGAAACATGAGCCATGAGAATGAGCTACTCCTGCACGTATCTGTGTGGTCGCCGTGTACCCAGGATGATTTCAAATCCCATCTCCCTGACCTTGATCATCTAGCCCAGGGGGAAAATATTCTATTTTGCAAGAAATACTGGAAACACCCGCCTTTGTCCTTTTTAATTACAGAGAATATTCATAATGCAGTGACACGGAGACAGGTCTCCCCATGTCAGCTTTAAGACAGAAAGAGATGAAAACGTCACTGTGAGGGGCTGGATGAACGGCCACGCGGTGGGTGTAACAGAAACCGGGTGACACCGAGAGAGACATGGGGTGTTCACGGACTCCGGCCGCGTGCGGGTTAACAGGCGCTGAGGAGATAGACCGAATTCAGGCCACCAGCACTTTGGTAAATGGTTTTGCTGAGAGGGTCGTCCTGGATTTTGCAATAATTTAATTGTGTCTACTTTAAAAAAAAAAAAAAGAAATTAATGCGTTAAAAGGATCTGATAAGCTACATGCAGGAAAAGATTAAGTGACGAGGTTGCGACCGAGCCGCATACTGTGACCCACAACACATCCACACAACACAGGTCCACGCGTGGTGGTGGGCAGGGCTGGGGGCTCTCTGGGCAATGGGGAGCACCAGAACACAGGTCAAGCACCCCGAAACGGGACAGGAAGTGTCCCTGCACAGCAGGAATCCAGGAGTCGGGGATCCAGGAGGACCCTATGTTCTCTTGGGAAGCCAGAATCGGACAGAGCAAGTGCCCTGAGGTCCGGGCAGCTGGTGAGAGGTTGACAGATGTCCAGACACAAGTGCCTCTTACGGACGAGGACAGTGACAACAACTGAGCCAGGAGGACACAGAGAGAGACCTGGCAAAACCACGTCACAGGGCAGGGACAACGTGAGGTTAAGATGGAAGCATTAACACCTCCCAACCCTCTTCTGTGACTTCGCACTGGGGTCGATTTCACTGCCCGGGGACCTCGGCACTGCCCACCCGTCACCACGCGCCCCTCGCTGCTTTAGCCCGGGCTCGCCCCAAAGAGCGTTCTCTTCGCCACGTTTTCCGGTTCCTACCTGTTCGCCCTCGTGCTGTGAGCTTCGTCCTGCCTTGTGCGTGAACTCCGCGGTGCGTAGTGATGAGTGCGACCTGAGCCAGACACGCGGACCCTCACCATAGTGGCCTCCGTGTTTTTGAATGTGCTTACTCGGCAGGATGTTCACATAACCCCAGACAGAGCGGTCACAGCACCGTCTTTTCTCACGGTCACCCACGGACATGCGCAGAGGACGCAAAACAGAAGTCGCCACAGTGTCCGCTCTCAGCGGAAGTCAGACAGAGGGACGCTCGGCCCTCCTTGGCCAGCTCCCACTTGTAAGCACCTGTCCCTCTCGTGTGAGCTTGCTGCTGAAAATGGCCCCCAAGCCTGGAGCGGAAGCCCTGTCTGGTGTCCTGCGAGCAGGAGGGCCGTGATGGCCCTCCTGGGGAGGGCACAGCTCAGAGACGCTTTGCTGGGGCCCAAGTTCAATGTGAACCATGCCACAACAGACGCTGAATACGAAGTCTTTAAGCAGGAACAGCCACACTAGATTGTGTAGCGATCAATTGATGAGATGGTGACCAGAAGGTCTCTGGGACCTCCTGAGACCTCTGTGTGTCCCCCGGGTCCTGTCCGTAACTCACGGGGCCGAGGTGTGGCCGGAGGCCCGGCTTCTGGAGCTCAGCGCTCCTGAGCAAGCCTCAGTGCCAGAGCCGCCCCCAGCTTCCTGTGAGGGGGTCTGCCCAGACTCTAGAGGGGGCCTGTTTAAGGAACTCAGTCTACAGTTTACAATGTTTCCAAGCTCACCCGGAATTGATTGTATCGGTGATGGTATTGTAGCAGATTGTAGCACAGCTGTAACAAAGGACCACAAACTGGGTGGCTTAGAGCTACATAGACCCCGAGTCACAGTTCTGGCGGCCAGAAGTCGGGGATCCAGGTCTGCGCCCTCCGCCTGACACCTGTGCAGGGTCCTTCCTTGCCTCCTCCAGCCCCCGGGGTGGCCGGCGGTCCTTGGCTTGTGGCGGCATCGCTCCAATCTCCGCCTCCACCGTCACAGGGCATCCTGTCTTTCTGTCTCCCCTCTTCTTAGAAGGACTCCGTCATATTGAATTACGGCCGCCCTCGGGACCTCAGCTAGGTTTCCTCTGTCAAGTTTCTGTTTCCAAAGAGGGTCACAGTCACAGGTCCTGAGTCTGGGACAAACCAACCTGTTACGGTGGACACTCAAGTCAACACCTAGCATACAGTATACGAGACTTATCTCGACTATAGAGAAACATCTTTGAAGGGTTTCTTTCTTTTTTTTTTTTTTTCCTAAAGGGAGCATTTTAAAATTACAACTTAGCAATTAATGTCACCCTGTTAAAGTTAATTTTCTAAATAAAATTTACAAATTGAAACTAAAAATTAGAGCTGAGTGAAGTGTGCATTATGGAGTCATTCACGCCTGGACTAGGTTGCTACTAGTTCCTCTTTCTTCCCCAGCACACTGATGTGGGGACATTTAGGTCAGGTGTCTTGTACCTCGGGTTTGATGATGGCCGGTACCTTGCATTCAGCCTGGCATTGACTATTAGCTGACTGACTGATGGGTAGTTACTGACTACCGCCGTGTTACTGGTGTGCACAGATTTTGCCGTAATAAACCTACATTAAAGTTTTCCAGGGATACGGTTTTATGCTTAAAACAAAGCATCTGATTACTCCAGGATCTTCTCATTGAAAACACCACTTAGAAGGCATAATGTTTTCTAAAAAAAAAAAAAAAAAAGATTGTAAAACCAATTATAACCAAGGACCCTTTTTAAATGCTGGCCGCTCTACGAACCAGTAAAGAACAAAGAGGCGATGTTTCTAAAACGTCTCACCTGAAAAGCATGCGCGCTCTGGCAATCGAGGGCCAAAAGCCGAGCACTTGCTTTTTAAACTGCTCATTCTCGCCTGACCTGTGGTGGTGCAGTGGATAAAGCGTCGACCTGGGAACACTGAGGTCGCCAGTTCAAAACCCTGCACTGGTCTGGTCAAGGCACATATGGGAGTTGATGCTTCCAGCTCCTCCCCCCTTTCTCTCTCTCTCTCTCTCTCTCTGTCTCCTCTCTAAAATGAATAAAATAAAAAAAAGAAGAAAGCTAAACTGCTCATTCTTATTCATAGAAGCCAAGGAACGAGGGAGCTTGGTGATCAATGCTAAGGGGGGCGTTCACACGCCTGCAGCTCGAGCGGACAAGCTCGGCCCCGCGCGGCCGGACGGCCCTGTGTGGCACAAGGAGGAAGAGAAGAGAGCTCTGAGGACGTGCTGTGTCTTGTGCAGGAGCGATTAGAGACTGAGCAGACCCCAAATCACTTTCTGTGAAGAGGGAACATGAATTAAACATCGTTCTGCAGACAGCATCCCACACAGTCTAGAAAAATCGCCGTCTCCTTCTCCCTGTGAGAGACGTGAGGATGAGGGGACTACCTGGCTGAAGGAGGTGGGCCCAGCACAGCACAGGTGAAGGCTGCTCACCAGAGCCCTTACTGGACGTGATGGGGGGAAAGGGGCGAGCAGTGATTTTGTCAGACTTGCTGGACAGGCGGTGAGGGCGGTGGTGTGTTCAGGTCGCTTTGATTTCTTGTTGCTGACATCTAAGAATACGCCTCTGGTTCAGACACTACTGAACCCTAAATTCAAACTAACACGTTCCAGCCTAACCAGGTGGTGGTATAGTGTGTAGAGCACGGACTGGGATGTAGAGGACCCAAGGTCAAAACCCCGAGGTCGCCGGCTTGAGTGCAGGCTCACCAGCTTGAGTGTGGGGTTGCTGGCTTGAATGTGGGATCATAGACATGATTCCATAGTTGCTGGCTTGAAGCCCAAGGTCGCTGGCTTGAAACCCAAGGTCGCTGGCTTGAGCAAGGGGTCACTCGCTCCGCTGTAGTCCCCCGGTTCAAGATACATATGAGAAAGCAATCAACACAGAACTAAGATGCTGCAGTGACGAATTGATGCTTCTCATTCTCTCTCCCTTCCTGTCTATCTGTCCCTGTCTCTGCCTCTTTCTCTGTCACTGTCACAAAAACAAAACAACAACAACAAAAAACTAATACGCTCTACCAAAAATTGTGTCGCCTAGCCTGTGACCTAACCTACAGGCACCAAGTCATTTAGGAGGTCGCCCAGAGCACAAAAGACATCTCACTGAGAAGGGGCAGACCGGATGGGTGGTCCCATCCTATCTCTTCTCCCCAGGACGCAGGGCCCTTCGGCTAAGGGGACAGGCGTGTTAGAGAAGGCAGCATGAGCCTGAAGCACATTCACGGAAACAGAGCCGGAGGGAGGAGGCGATAAAAAGAGAAATGGGAAAGAGCTGCGGATGGACTGCGCCGAGGATGACCGGAGAGGCAGGGTTTAGCTTGAGCTCCAGTTGATCCCACAGACAGAGCCTGGTGTCCACCCAGTGCCCTTAATTCTTCATCAACCAATAAAAGGAGTGAGTTCAAACCACGGTGCGGCTCACAGGGGAGCACCCCTGTACATCTTGCCTCCACAGGCACCAAGCCCCCGAGAGAGCTTTCTTTCAGGTAGTTTAAAAAAAAAAAACAAAAAAAAAAACGATGCTGGTGAGATGGACGCCTCTTCGGAAGAGGGACAGAAGTGTGGTCAGAGGAAGAAGTGGGGGCACTACACCTTGGTTTACACAGCGTGACCATGGACAATCTGTGATGGAAAGGCCGTCGCTGAGACTGTAAAGCAAGGTAAGAATTCCTCCCTGACCTACGTAGCCAAGCCCTGCTCGTTGCCCAGGGCATGTTCTTTGTGACCACACGCTTCCTGTCACGGGGTCCCAATGGCACGTGGCATTTACTTTGTAAAAAAAAAGTTTTGAGAGAGGGAGGCAGGGAGGGAGAGAGAGAAGCATCAACTCGTTGCTACCACTCAGCGGTGTCACTGATTGCTTCTCCTACGTGCTTTGACCGGGGATCAGGGGGTCCCACCTGCAATCCCCTCAGGCTCAAGCCGGTGACCTCAGGTGTGGCATAAGTGACCTCTGCATTTGGGGCTGACGCTCTCACTGCTGTGCCAGCGCCGGTCAGGCACGCGGCGTCCACTTTAACCAAGTATTCTACTGAACGACACTGGAAGACGGTCCAATCTTCCTCTCTGAGGAAAATACTTGGTAAGTGGCTATCAAGTGACTCTGTCTGATGACAAGATATTTTAAAGAGGGCTTCATGCAAGTATCACACCCACTCCATGGGAAGTATTCAGAAATTAGAGTCGAAATAGCTCTCACAAGGTTATCAAATGGTCAGACAGGAAAAAGCCCACTTTTAACATTATATGTTCTCGTACCAGCGGTCGGCACACTCATCAGTCAACAGAGCCAGCTATCAACAGGACGACTGAAACTTCTTTTGAGAGCCAAACTTTTTAGAGTTAAACTACATAGGTAGGTACATTCCTTATCGAGGCGGCGCCCGCACGTGGTATTCTGTGGAAGAGCCGCACTCAAGGGGCCAAAGAGCCGCACGGGGCTCACCAGCCACGGTGTTCCGGCCACTGATCCCCCTCTCCTGGGGCTGATGCACTGTTCGGGAGGAAAACCCACAAAGCACAGCATCGATCCATGGACAGGTGCCTGAGCTGAAAACGGGTCAGAGTCACCACGGCCTCGCACACCCAGGTGTCCACGCCCAAACACACACAGGCCCAAGTCCCGCCCCCGCCGCCACGGGGCTGTAGCGACCGCAAACCACGATTCCGACACAAAAGACGAATTCTCAGTTTGTGCAGCGGTGGGAGGAATTGTGTGAGTCAAGGGGGGGAAAAGCAACAGAAAATATATATATATAAACTTTTTATTTTAATGGCATCTGATAAAAGTCACAACTCGGACCTGAATGCCAAAAAAAAGCAATCTTTTTCCTTCCTGCCCCTCCCTCTTCACCCCGTGACTTAACTGAATCTGGACGTGGCACCTGGAACCAGCGATACCTCCCAGCGACACAACGCGGGACTCTTCCCGGTGACCCAGTCTGGCCACGGTGTGTGCTGGGCACAGCCCACTTCCCTGTAACCAGACAGAGCTCACACCCACGTGGACCCAACGAGAAACACGCCCACGGCCACACGGAGGCACACACCATGAACCACACCAGGGAGCGACCGTGAAACTCAAAGCCCACCACCTGGCTGTGAGAAGGACAACAGAATGTAGCATCACGCTCCAGAACTTTTGCAGACACGTGAGAAGGAAAGGCGTACCTACACCAGGGTCATCTTCACCACACTGTTTTGTCCCCTGTGATTAAGGGTCATGGGTTTATTGTTCCTGGGGGGTTATTAGTATGTATCTTTGTCCTTCTTTCTATGGGGCACATCCAGATAACTAAACAAAACCTCCCCTCCCAGCTCCCCCCTAAATTCTAAGCCTCCCTTCTGCGCCTCACACTATGCTGTGTATGTGGTTATACTCTGTAAAACTGCCCACCCGCGCCCACCTCGGGCCACTCCACCCCTCCCAACACCACCCTCAGGCCTGGCCAACCCCGAACCATCCTGCAGACCCCCTACGCTGATGCCCGTTTCTCTTCAAAGATGTTCCTAATCTCCTTTCTCTATCGCACCCCGAGATGGACTCACATGCCTCTGTTCTTCAAGTCCCACATTAATCGGACTCATCTTTGGCTTAGATTATGTTGGATTTCTAGGCTGTATCAATGGAATTTAAAGAGCAACGTTGGGCAATCAAAGAGCTTTGCCCTGAAAATGGGAAGCCCTGGGCTGTTTAAAAAGAAAGATCAACCTGACCAGGCAGTGGCTCAGTGGGCAGAGCGTCAGCCTGGGATGCTGAGGACCCAGGTTTGAAACCCGGAGGTCACCAGCTTGAGCACGGGGTCACTGGCTTAAGCCCAGGATGCAGGCTTGAGCAAGGGGTCACTGGCTCAGTTGGAGCCCCCCAGTCAAGGCACATATGAGAAAGCAATCAATGAACAACTAAGGTGCCGCAACTATGAGCTGATGCTTCATATCTCTCTCCCTTCCTGTCTGTCTGTCTGCCTGTGTGTCTCTCTCTATATATATTTATCTATCTATCTCTCACTAAAAGAAAAAAACGTAGAACAGGTCAGGAAACATTTACATTCCTGGAAGCATGAGATTCAAGTGCATGCTTGAGTGGTTACCATTAATTCGAGTGACTGTCTCTCTGCTGTGAAGAACAGACGCCCTTCTAATGCCATGGGAAGGTTTGCTTTGGATCTCAAGGAGAGTGGACTTGCAGCCTTGAGTTGTATACAAATGTTACAGAAAATCCACGTATCTCAGAAGATCTGTTGCCAAGAATTGTGCTCGTGAAATTCTAAACCACATTTGTCATAGGAAATTAAATTGCCTCCTTAATAAAAAATAATTAACCCGCTTATAATAGCCTCAAATTATTTTAATTATAACGAAGCAATTACTAAGTTAAAAGTGCATTGTTAATTACTACTGTAGGAACATTATGTTCAATTACTTCTTTGCTACATTCTATGCAAGTAACACTCAGTATCTCTAACGTGAATTGTTTAGACATGGCACAAAAAGAGTGTTTTATCCCAGAGAGGGCTCCTGGCTCAAGGCTATTGAGGTTTGAGCATGGAGGGGGGGGGGCCCTATTTGTAGCCACAGGCTAGCTGAACTGGGACACGCATTTATTAGCATTCAAAAGTGCAGATTAGGCACATTTCAGATGTGATTTCAAACTGTGTAGTGGTTTTCCTTTGAAAACAGAGAGGTGACCACGTAACTCCGGGACAAGCCTTGCTCAAGCTCTTTTCCCAACAGACATAGCAGGAGTGACGGGGGACAGTCACATGACCTCGCCCTCCCTGGAGCACGGTGAAGTGGGGTGAACTAGGGATGTCTTCACTATGCAGATGAGGCAGAGAGATAAAGGCCAACCCTTCCTGAGTAACAGGACTACTTCAGCTGTTGAAGCTGTGCTGCTGAGTTGTGTGTCTGCTGGTGATCAAATAACTTCCATCAAGTCTCACAAATCTTCCCCCCCCCAAAAAAAAGTTGTCTTTAATCCCTTTTTCTAGCCCTGGTTGAATAGCTCCACTGCTTAGAGCATCATCCTGAAGGGCAGAGGTTACCAGTTCGATCCTCGGTCAGGACACGTACAATGTTCCCATCTCTCTCTCTCTCTCTCTCCCTTCCTTCTTCACTAAAATCAGTATATTAAAAAAAAAAAAAAAGCATAATCCCTTTTTCTTTTTCCTTGCAAACTGGGAGAGAATGTGTCACACCCACCCCTCGTTAAGGGAAGGGACACGTGGTCTTCGAGATTCTCAGCTTCTCAGCGGGGGACTGCAGACAGCGCCCAGGGAGTGGGCGTATTGTGTTAACGAGGAAACGGTTGGGTGTGATAACCACGTTCCTCGGAGCTCCTCAGGAAGGTTGACAAAGTCCACGCCAACACAAAAAATGCAAATGGCCTTTTAAGAATATTACCCGTGGCATCCAGACAATGGACTATGATTCATCACTTAAAAAATGAGCCACCACGCCATGAAAAGATCTGGAGAAACAAATGCCTGTTCTCAAGGGAGGACAGGCAGCTCGCAAAGTCTCCATCCACACGGTAGGTTTCCAACCATTGTGGATGGATGACGTTCTGGAGAAGACAGAACCAGGGAGACAGAGAGGAAGTCCCGGCTCCCGGGGGTTTGGAGGGAGGAGGAATGAACAGGTGGAGCACAGAGGGTGTTCAGGGTGCGGATGCTACTCAGTGTGGCACCACGATGGTGGATACGTGTCACTCATGCATCTGTCCAAGCCCACAGAACGGACACACCAAGAGGGAGCCCGTCTATCAACCGTGGACTCTCGACGATGGCAACGTGCCCACGTAAATTCGTCAGTTGTAACAAATGTCCTTTCTGGTGGGGACTCAGAGAATGGGGAGACTGTGCCTGTGTGGGCAGGGGGTCTGGGGGAAATCGCTGTATTTTCCTTTTCATTTTCTTATGAACCTAAACTGCCCTAAACTATCAGGTCTGTTCGAGTTATATTAGACAGTTACACTGAACACAAAACAAAACCACAGCCCTCTGAATACACATCCTCTCTCTCCTGCTAGAACACCCGTCTTAAACTGGGGTGGAGGGGCGCGGCTGAGTTCTCCAGGGACGTTTGCCAACATGTGCGGACATCTGGGCTGTCATGACTTGGGAGAGGGCAACGAGCAGGTGGGGGTCCCCAGTGCACGGGACGCCCCGCACAGAATCACCCAGCACACTCTGTCTGCCATGCCAGCGCGGTGGTCCTGCTGGAAGACAGACAACCTACTGCAGCGTCCTGCACTCTGTGTGTCGGGCCATCAGGGACGCGGTACTGCCTGCTGTGTGCCCAGCACGTGTGGATAACGGTGTGCCTGTCTACGAGGAGTTCTGCGGAAGGGCAGAGTCCCTGGGCTACGGGACAGCTAGGGCAGCTCACCAGGACCCAGGACCACGGACGAGGATGGGAGCAGAGCGTCAGGAGCACGGAAACGTCACCGGACAGATGACCCAGGGTCTTCAGCAAATCAAATGCAAGAGCGGCGAGAGCTGGGGAAAGACCCCACGTGGAGTGAGACACCGGGACGTGTCCGACCAGACGCGAGGTACACACCTCACTCGGATCCTGATTCAAACAACGAAAAATCAGACACGCAGGCGGCGGAGCTGAAGACTCGACCCTGGTTCAAAACACCCTGTTAGATTTTTACGCTGTGCGCTGGTTTTGTGTGACCCTGCGGGTTCTTTTAAGGCGGGATCTTATCTTCTGAGACGCTGCCGGAAGTAGTTGTAGCCTCAATGGGGTGGGATCGTGAATTTCTTCCAGAGAGGCTGGTGACGGTGGGCTCGGGGGAAGAAGGGGTGAGGCAGGGGAACAGGGTTCCGTGTGAGTGACGCTTGTCACGGCCACGCAGTGAGGATGGGGAGGACTGTTACCCTACTCCTCTAACGTTTGCAACTGCTTAGAATTTTCCATGATAAAGTTACGCATACAATAGAAACTGTGTCGCACAGTTTCCACGGGAGAGGAATCCCATACGACCAATGAAAGGCTAAGGAGATGCGAACTGGCTGCACTCAGGAAGGCGTAATCGATACTCATCTGATTGGCGGAGAAATGAAAAGGTCTGACCGCAGAAAGAGCGGGGCGGCCGCGCAGACCGGAATCTTCCGTTTCTTGGGGCTTGAGAACATAAACTGGAAAACAGCCTGACCCTCCCTCCCTCCGAAAGCCAGAAGTCCACGTTCTCTGCGTGAATTCCACTCAGCAATCGCATCTCTCAGGTAGTGTGAGCGTGTGTGCGTGCAGGTAGGTACGTGTGTGCTAAGAATGTGTGTATAACACACCCCAGAGAGACTCTAGCACAGAGGTCCCCAAACTACGGCCCGCGGGCTAAATTGTGGCCCCCTGAGGCCATTTATCCGCCCCCCCACGCCGTGGCTCTTCCGGAAGGTGCACCTCTTTCATTGGTGGTCAGTGTATGGAGTACTGTATGTGGCGACCCTCCAACGGTCTTGAGGGAGGGTGAACTAGCCCCCTGTGTAAAAAGTTTGGGGACCCCTGCCTAGCACGTACAGTGCAGGTGTGCTGCCCACGTTTATAGAAGATGAACAGGTGCATTGATAAGTCGAGGAGAGCTGTGTCGACCCCCACGAAAGTGCGCACTGAATCTAAGCCAGCACTGGAAGCCGTGCGACCCTCTGCCCAAGGGACAGCCTCCTTGCTGGGTGACTCAGGCCAGCGGTGGCCGTCCAGCAGGGAGCCCTGGGGTATGTTAGCAGGCACCAGGCAGACTTCCTCTTCCTGTGACGTCTGAGGACACATTTCCACCAGCACCTGAAAGGACACTTGAATATTTAATCAGACCTGACCAAGTCAGGTCTTTCTGAGTGTGTGTACGTGTGTGTGTGCACACATGGGCAGGAGTGTGCATGCATGCACTCAAACCTGTCACTGTGAGACATCTCGTCATATGCATCAGAGTCATCCCTGCCCGGCGGTCCCTGCATCCCTGGCCATGCTCGCCCCCACCCCCACTCCTGGGGCCTCTAATGGGACACGACTGTCCTTGAAGTTCCACCCACACGGTGACATCTCAGAAGGTATTTTCTTCTTTTTCCCGGAAAAGACTACAAAGAGTCTTTTACACCCTTCTACACGCTCGAGCTGGCTTCCCGATCAGGAAGGCCATTTCCAAGAAAGAGTGATGACAGGGTCCGAATGGATGGAGAAGTCAGAGCCGGCAGTTCTGGCTGGACAAAGAGGCTGGGCCGCCTGCTGACCGGGTGGGGATGTGAGGAGGGGACCCAGTCCCGGGGAAGGGATGCGAAGGCTGCACAGCCTGAGACAGCTGAGTCCAGGGACCTGGGGACAGCACAGAAATGTGATGGTTTCTAAAAGGGGGGGGACTTGCGGCTCTTCTACAGAACTCACGGATGAGGAAAACCATCCTGGACCGGGCTGGTCTCCATCCTGGAGTGTATATGGGGGTGGGCGAGCACCCTGGTCCCTGGCAATGAACTCTCCCCGCAGCAGGAAAGCCCAAGTCCCTTGACGTGACTGCCACCCTGCTCTCCTATCTTTCTTATCAAAACAGTCTAGAGTAGAAAATAAAAAAGAAACAAAACAGGATTAAATTAACAAGAAAAAATAAGGAATCAAGACAAACACAACCATGAGTCACTATCTAACACTCTGGACATAAATAGATGTTTTCTTTTGGCAAATTTCCTAGGTTGGTGGGTATTTTAAGTTTGATGGAGGAAAGCAGATGTAAATGTTATCAAGCAGCCGGAATAGAGCATAGGATAAAATGTCCCACAATTTTCCCTTCGTCCTTCAAGTTAGCTCTCAGCTGAGATACGCAGTTTATATTTGTAACCTGAAAACTGATGAGAAACAGCAAAGTAATAAATACGTGGTAACTATTTTTCCATCTTTGTTATGTTTAAAATGTTAGATTCCATGGTAGGCAATCAACCCAAAGAGCGTTCAGTGACTCACAACTCTTTAGAACAGTGGTTCTTAACTTTTTTGAGGTACCGAACCCACCAGTTTCATATGTGCATTCACCAAACCCTCCTTTAGTGATCAATAAAATATGATTTTTCCCCCAAATTCAAGACATAGGTATATGCTTTTTTACTGGTGCACAAAATGAGCCGTGCATGAACATCACCTTGCTCAAAGAACAAACCAACAAAGTGCATGAACTCACAACAAATGACGGTATTACTTTATTCTGGCCTCCACGGCAGAGGCTTCTCCGAACCCCTGAGACCGACTCATCGAGCCCCTAGGGTTCCATAGAACCCAGGTGAAGAACCACTGCTTTAGATTGAAGATCTAAACCTAAAACTGTAAAACTCTCAGTAGACAACAAGGGACAGCTCCATGACATTAGACGGGGCAATGATTTCTGGGACAGGACACCAAAGGAACAGCAGCAAGCTAAAAATAAATAAGCTGAACTGCATCAAAATGTAAGACTTCGGAGTGTGAAAGGGTGTACTCAACCTGAAGAATAGAGACAATAATTCCAAATCATGTATGAGATAAGAGGTTAGTGTCCAGCATGTGTAAAGAATTCTTACGACTCAAAATACAACAAAAATAATCCAATTAAAATTATTACTTGAGGCCCTGGCCAGTTGGCTCAGCGGTAGAGCATCGGCCCAGCGTGTGGAAGTCCCAAGTTCGATTCCCAGCCAGGGCACACAGGAGAAGTGCCCATCTGCTTCTCCACCCTTCCCCCTCTCCTTTCTCTCTGTCTCTCTCTTCCCCTCCTGCAGCCAAGGCTCCATGGGAGCAAAGTTGGCCCCGGGCACTAAGGATGGCTCCATGGCCTCTGCCTCAGGTGCTGGAATGGCTCTGGTTGCAACAGAGCAACAGCCCAGATGGGCAGAGCATCGCCCCCTGGTGGGCATGCCGGGTGGATCCCAGTCGGGCACATGCGGGAGTCTGTGTGACTGCCTCCCTGCTTCTCACTTCAGAAAAATTAAAATTAAAAAATAAAGATTATTACTTGGGCAGGTATCAATAAACAGATTCTAATGTTTATATAGATTACACATTGAAGGAGAACAAAGTTGAAGGACTGGCTGGCATCACCTGACTTCAGGACTTACTACAAAATGACAGTCATCAGGAATCAGGACAGTGTGGTATTGGCAAAATAATGAGCAAACAGCTCAGGGGAACAGAACACAGAGCCTAGAAATGGACCCACATAAATATGATCAACTGATCTTTAACAAAAGAGCAGAGCCAACCCAATGGAACTGGGGTGGTCTTTCTAACCAATGGCCCTGGAACAAGATGACATCCGAGAAAACAACATGGGAGAAACCTAGGTGGCCTTGCTATGGTGATAAGTTTTTAAATACAACACAGACACCGATCCACGAAGGGAATAATCGGTAAGCTGGGCTTCATTAGAAGCATTTGTTCCACGATCTGTGAAGGATACTGTCGAGAGGATTAGAAGACAAACCACGGACCAGCAGACAATATATACTGAAGACACATATCTGATGATGGACTGTTGTCCAAAAGAGACAGAGAACTCTTGAAACTCAACAGCAAACAAATGAAATACAATTAAAGATGGGCGAAAAGGTCTGACCTGCGGTGGCACAGTGGATAAAGCGTTGACATGGAACGCTGAGGTCGTTGGTTCAAAACCCTGGGCTTGTCTGGTCAAGACACATAGGAGAGTTGATGCTTCCCGCTCCTCCCTCCCCTCCCCCCGCCTCCCTCTGTCTCTCTTCCTCTCCCCCGCCTTTCTAAAATGAATAAAAATTTTTATTAAATTTCTAAAAAATGGGCAAAAGACCTGAACAGACACATCAGCAAAGAAGATACTCAGATGGCAAAGAAGTTTCAAAAGATGTCTACCATCATGTGTCGTGAGGGAAATACCACTGCCAACAGCAACGAGATAAACCTACGCGTCTGTTGGAATGGCCGAAATCCAGAACAGTGAGCACAGCAAATGCAGACGAGGATGTGAAGCAGCAGGCAGGCTCACCTATGGCTGGCGAGAAGGCACAGTGGTGCAGCCGCTTCGGAAGAGACTTTGCCAGTTTCTTACAAAACTACACATAGTCTTACCATGCGGTCCTGCATGGCGCTCCTTGGTATTTACCCCAGAAGAGTGGAAAACTTACGTCCATACAGAAACCTGCCCGCCATGGTTATATAGCATCTTTGTTCATGATCACCAAAACCTGGAAGCAACCAGGCTGTCCCTTCAGGATGGGTCAATGGGTAAATAAACGGTGGTCCATCCAGACACCGTTCAGACAGGTCAGCAAGGGAAAGAAATGGGCTATCAAGCTGTGAAGAAACCGGCGTGCTTATGACTAAGTGAAAGAAGCCGATCGGAAAAGGCCACACGCCGTAGGACTCCAACTCTATGGCGTTCTGGAGAAGGCAAAGCTATGGAGACCGTAAAGGTCAGGGGTCCCCAGGGGTCTGACCAGGGGAGAGGGATGAACCATCAGGGCACAGCCAAGCCGAGAGCCCCTCGGCTGTTTTCTCTCTGCCCACTCTGAAGGCGGCTGCATCTGCCATCTGACCGCCACCACAGGTGGAGCGCCTCATGTCCTCACGCCCCAGCAACGGGCTGTCATCCTCCAGGATAAGGATTCCCTGGTGGCCTTGCTCTCCGATGGGCTCCAGGCCAGTTACAGCTTCGTAGATTATCAGGCTCTCGTCCTTGTCGACGATGTTCGTGGTTTCCACGGCCGAAGGAGGGCCCGCACACCAACATTTCTTGTGGTCTGCCTGCGTGCTTTTCTTACCAATAATCCATCCAATAGTTTTGTTTCTTTTTCTTCAGAACTAAGCAAAGCTTTCCTGTGACAAGAGACAACTGAGAAGCAGAATTTGTGCTTATTCACGATGAGCGGAAGAGTCCGTCCTCCCTCTGGCTTCGGGGCACGCGAGTTTAACACTGACTCTGCTCCGCGGTCCTGGCTTGGCGCGGGCTCCCCCGTCAACCCGAGCCAGGGGCTGAGCATCCTGGTCTTTTAAAAGCCTCATAGGAGGGAGTCAGCCGCTAACCCTCTTTGTTAAAATTAACAGCGAGAAATCAATGTCCTGTCCAACAGAGGTACAAGTAAGCTACTATTGATTTTTTTTTTTTTAAGGAAGTAAAACAACACGAAGAGAAGGGTGGGGAGCTTTTCGCTCTTGAAGTGCTTTTGACTGTCCTAATTCCATGCTTGGTGGGGAGGCAGACTAACACGTCGCACGTCAGAAACAACGGCAGTTGCTTTACGTAGGTGATGGTTTGTTTGTCTGTTTGGGTTGACGGTTTGTTCTTTTGAAGAAGGTGTATTGAAATATTTAGAGGTGGAATGGATGAAAACTTTTAAAGGCGAAAAAGCAACAAAAACGTTAACCATGTTCAAAATCCTCCCATTGTTCCCCCAAAACACTATATTTTACAGTCGTTTTTTATTTTTCAAACCCCCAGCAAAGTATGCATTAAGCCGTGTGACTCTGTGATACACGGCAGTCCCTCAACTTCTGTTTCCTCTCATGAAGAGAGACCAGACCCGTGGTCCCGCAGATGGCACTGCAGTGGGGGGCTGGCCCCCAAAGGTGTCCACATGCTGTGATGACGCCACCGTCCATGGCAAAGGGGACAGGCATTGCAGGTGTGTGTCAGGGCCGTGAGGTAGGAGATGACCCTGGATGACGTGACTGAGTTGGATTTCATCGTGGGACCCTTGTGAGGAGGAGGGGGAGGAGGAGGAGGAGGGAGGCAGGAGGGTGGGACTGGGAATACCGGACGGGGGGTGACATCGGAAGCAGAGGTCCCAGGGTACCCCTGCTAAAGGCGGCTGTGAGCCCAGGAATGCAGCCTCCGCCAGAAGCGGGGGAAAAGCACAAACAAACTCTGGGACCAGAACGCAGCCCCGCCCACACCTGGACTGGGGAGCCTCCGGCCTCCTGAACTGTGTAAAACGATAAAGCCACTGAGTGGGTGGCCATCGGTTACGGCCGCCACCCAGGAAGACGAAGTCCTCACCCCAGAAGCTCCGAGTGGGACTTACTGGGCACAGGGTTACAGCAGATGGAATCACTTAGGATGGAAGTCCTCAGGGGGACCCTAATCCCACATGACCGGTGTCCGTACAAGAAGACAGCCACACTGAAGATGCATGAGGGGAGAAATGCCCATCAGGGGGAGGGACGCAGAGACTGGGCACTGTGTCCACAGCTCAAGACAGCAGGAGTCGCCGGTCACCCCCAGAGGTTGGTGGGAAAGGGGGACAGAGTCTCCCTCACACACTCAGAAGGAACCTACCTCCATCTGAGACTCCGGCCCCAGATGACAGAGCATAGATTTGTGTTGTGGAAGCCGCAGGCTGTGGTGGCCTGGCAGGCACTGAAAGTAGAGGACACGGTGACACCAAGAGACGACCCGGGACCCTGATCGCATCAGCCAAACCCGCCACCCAGCCTCAGGTCATCAGGGACAATCGGTGAGTCTGGGAAAACACGTCCAGTGGGAAGGGCTTTTGGTTTAAAAGTATCCACTGGTTCTCTGCTGTGCTTAGAAAATCGCACCCTCTTTGCTGCCTCAATGTCACCTCCTGCATAGCAGAAGGAAAGGAACAGCCCTCTCCCACCCCCTGGGGTTCAGGGAGGACGGGAATCAGCATCACAGGAGAAGCGAGGGTGAGAGTCAAAGACCTCACCCGGTCTCCACCACCCTCTGGCGAGGCCGCCACAGGCAGGACTGCTCAGTGTCCTGCTGCCCCCAAGCTCGGTCCGCCCCGGGCCGCCACATGACCCCTGTGCCTTGAACTGTTTCCTCCTCCCTTCCCATCATTGCAGTCCCCACCTGCACCAGCTGCTGCGGGAGGCAGTCTCCCCGTAACCACCACTCCGCTGAGATGACCCCACCCCTCGTCACACTCGGTCACTCCCCCTCGTCCTGCTGTGCTGCACGTATCACCACAGTGCCATGGGCCTGCTCGGTCAGTGGTCAGCTGTGTGTCTGCAGGAACAGGAGAGTGTAAGGTCCCTGCGGCAGAGACGTCCAGTCTGTCTCATTCACCTGACTCACCGCAGCCTGACCGCGCCAGGCACGTGGCCATCGCTCAAGGGACATTTGCCAAAACAATTCAGACAGAGAAAGGAGACCGAGCGAGAGAGGACAGAGAAAGGATGGGGCACCTGGCTTGAGCCACATGTTCAGTTTGGGGACTGCGCTGCCCACGGCCGCCCGCCATGCCTGTCCGGGGACCCCCGTGAGGCCTCCACCACTGCACCAAGGACTCTGGAGATGGCCCCTGCCCCGTCACTTTGGAAATGTGCCCCCGTGCGTCTGGGCCCACGGCTGTGAGTCTCTGGAGCGACAGAGGGTTCGTCTCTGAAACCCGTGTTCCTCTGAAGCCTGCGGCAAACACTCCGCAACCGTTTCTCGCGCTGTTTCTTCAGAGACTGAGCCCTCACCTTGTCTTCTTTGCAGGTAAGCTGTACACAGTTCCAGGCAGCAGGTGGGAGCGTGAGCCCGGGGGGCCGGGCGGCCCGTGCCCTCAGCACTGCTCCCACGGAGAGAGAGGCGGAGGGGAGACGTGGCCCACGCCTGCTGGCCCTCGCTCAGCGTGCGCTTGGCACGGAACGGTGTTAGCACAACATCTCAGGGGAAAAAAAAAATGTGTTTCAGTGATAACCTAGAGTTTTCATGACTCACACAAATTGCAAAGTCTAGGCGTCCACGCCCAGCGCCCAGCTGCCTCCAGGCGAAGAGGGGAAGGTTTCATTTTGTTTCACTTTTATGACTTCACAGTATCTAAGGGGAAAATAAAGCTACACGGTTTCCTGCCCGACACCTTCTCCGCCCACACGCACACCGCATTGCCGCGAAAATTCCCCTTCAGTAATGGATGCACAGCCTCTTACCAAAGTTACTCGAATCACCCATTTGAGATTAATTTTAAAAATCTCGGGATTTTAACAAGAAGAACTTCAATAATTTGTGTACGTCAGTAATATAGTCCACCCGTGACAGAGAGAGAGAAATTCAAGAAGAAGCTAAGGGAAGCATAATTTATCTAAAGGATCTCGAGCTAACATTCCCCTGGATTAAAAAAAAGAAACAATCTTGCATTTTCCCTGAGATAAAGAAAGAAGGGAGGGGCTGGGGGAAAGGAGGGACACTCCCCGAGTGACACGGTGGGGTTGGTGAGTGCCACACGGCCCCCAGAAACGCAGACCTCGGTCACAGCGACCTTGCTTCTGGGGTCTCTCGGATGTGGGCACAGAGGACCGGGCCTGCTGGGATGACACCACAGGGTGGGCCAGGCTGTCCTGGGGACAGCGGTCCTCGTGATGAGCTTAAACCCAGAGGGAGGGAGCAGCCGTTGCACTTGACCCGAGACCCTGATCGCATCAGCCAAACCCGCCACCCAGACTCAGGTCATCAGGGACAATCGGTGAGTCTGGGAAAACACGTCCAGTGGGAAGGGCTTTTGGTTTAAAAGTATCCACTGGTTCTCTGCTGTGCTTAGAAAATCGCACCCTCTTTGCTGCCTCAATGTCACCTCCTGCATAGCAGAAGGAAAGGAACAGCCCTCTCCCACCCCCTGGGGTTCAGGGAGGACGGGAATCAGCATCACAGGAGAAGGTGGGGTTTGTTCAACCACGTCACTGGGTCCCCTCTGGAGCACGTGCACGGCCACGCTTGTGGGGCTCAACCCCAGGAGCCCCCGAGAAACCCCCGACTTGCTCTTCGGGCTTCAAGCACCCACTCTCTGCATCCAGGTGCAGGGACGGGAAGCTTCCGGTGGGTGTTTTGCTTCAGGAATCGGCAATGACCCGAACACAGAAGGCTATGCGTTCTCGGCGGTGACAGGGTGAGTACAGTGTCCCGGAAGAACCAGCGTTTTCTGCAGGAGACCAGCCAGGATGTCGCCGCTGGCAGGGACACCCCCCCATGGCCGTGGCAGGCCCACGCGGGCCACGCGGGCCGCGGCTCGTTCGCACGCTGCAGCCAGCTCGTAGTACGATGTGAACAGCTCACTCTGCTCCCCGGGTACGGGCCGTGTTGCCTCCTTGTGCGTCCAAGACGGCAGGACGGGGTTCCCCGTGGGTGCCAGGGTCTGAGGAAACGTCCCAGCCGCGGTGAGTAACCCTTTCATTTTCAGAGAGAAGGTGCTCTCTCTCAGAAGCGTGCTGACTGCAGAGAGAGAAGGATGGTGGAACCAAGAACGGTCCTGAGCTGCCCGGATGCCCCGGGCGGTTCACAGTGGCCACGAGTGAGCATGGGACAACCAGGAGGACACAGGTCCACGGGACAGAGCCAGAGTCTCGTCTTGTGTCGACCCTGTCCAATAATCACCACTTACACATCCGACGACACGCTGCCGTGATTTACAGGACGACATCGGACATTCCCCTTCACGTCTCCTCACTGAATGCTAACATCTCCCTGAAGCCCAGACAGCTGTTAACCCCGCCCTGCCGTGCGCTGACCCACTGAGGGGGCTCCCGACAGCTCGGCCAATGACCCTGTCTCCAAATGCACCATGTTTACCCTTTTCTAAAATTTCTGTAAGGGTCAAAGTGCTTCCTGTCTCTTGCTGGACAGGAAACAGTAAGAAACACAAATGAAAGGGTTACCTAGTCCCCGTGACCCGGGTTCTGAGATGTGTCACCGGCACTCTAAACGCAGGTGGGTCAGCAGGGCTGGGGAGACTAAGCTTTGTCAATCTCTGTTTAAAACTATTACCTCTCGCTGTGGACTGTAACTGCCTGTCTCCTCATGGCCGTGTGAGTCCTGAGGATTCACCATTCATGCTTCCTGTTTTCATTTCTACTATTCGAACTAGCCTGGGTTGCTTCTCCTTGCTTTCTCTAAAGAGACGATGAGAGTCTCTGTTGAGATTCCCTGGCAGGGTGGGTAAGAGGTCACGCGATGGGATCTACCGGGGCTCTGGGTGCAGGCGGCTCAGCCCGACCTGGGGAGGATGCCGCTGTTACCATGACGTCACTGCAGGGGATCCCGGGCAGCTCTCTCCTTCCTGCATGAGGGGCTCCTGGTGCTCCCCCGATCTCCCCCCTGGCCTTGCTCCGTGACTCTCTCTCCGAAGTGTCTAAGCCTGAGCCACAGCAAGGTCAGGATGCTGTCACTGAAGGAGGACACGGGTGCTCGGGAGTCACAGAGCTTCCTGCCCGGGGACCTGCGCACCGGTCCACCTGACCCCAGAGGAGACGCCAGGTGCCGAGCAGCTGGGGTCACCGACAGCTGTCTTCCCTCCGCCGCCCTCACCCCTGTGGGCAGGTCTCCTACCCCATAGCGCCATTCCTGCTGCAGGCTGACGTCAGGAGGGATCACCTCCCCACTGTCCACTCTGCCGAACAAATACCAGAATCCACTCCTGAGGACACAATTTTATGGGGACAGGAACCACCTGGGAGTCGTGAAACCACACGAATGTCGTGACTCACTTCTCTGGACCTGGTCTCTGAGGTTGACCCGACCCCCCCACCCAAAAAAATGGTGCTTATTAGTAAATAGAACCCTGACATCGGAGCCCTTTAAGAAAAACACATCGGACCAGTTCTGATATTGTCCACAAGTTGTTCTGTGAGATTAGAAACTCGCCTAAAAGTCACTTACGTGTCTAAAATGCCGAGACCGGAGGTTCCATACAAGATGGCGAGCAGTAAAATGGCACGTACGGACTTAGGGTCCCCGCTGTGGGAATGGTGGAGCCCCAGACACACGTCCTCTGGTCCTGCTCCTCCCCGTCCCCTGAGACCCCCCACCCCGAGATTATTAAACTAATGAATCCTCTTGTGTGGTGAGGTGGCCCCAAGGGGCTTCGCAGACCCTCTGGAGGGACCCTGAGAAGCCCCACACCCACAAAGCCCAGGCTCAGCAAGGCCGGCATTTCACATTACACCTGACACTCTAGCAGGGGCCCTGCCTCCCCCCACACAGCCCTCCCAGTGCCCCCACACCCGGCAGGAAGGGCTCCCTGTGCCCCCACGGCCCGCAGGAAGGGCTCCCAGTGCCCCGCACGGCCCGCAGGAAGGGCTCCCTGTGCCCCGCACAACCCGCAGGAAGGGCCCCCTGTGCCCCACACGCCCCGCAGGAAGGGCCCCCTGTGCCCCACACGCCCCGCAGGAAGGGCCCCCTGTGCCCCACACGCCCCGCAGGAAGGGCTCCCTGCGCCCCCACGGCCCGCAGGAAGGGCTCCCTGCGCCCCCACGGCCCGCAGGAAGGGCTCCCTGTGCCCCGCACAACCCACAGGAAGGGCTCCCTGTGCCCCCACGGCCCGCAGGAAGGGCTCCCTGTGCCCCACACGCCCGCAGGAAGGGCTCCCTGTGCCCCCACACCCGGCAGGAAGGGCTCCCTGTGCCCCCACGGCCCGCAGGAAGGGCTCCCTGTGCCCCACACGCCCTCAGGAAGGGCTCCCTGTGCCCCCACGGCCCGCAGGAAGGGCTCCCTGTGCCCCACACAACCCGCAGGAAGGGCCCCCTGTGCCCCACACGCCCTCAGGAAGGGTTCCCTGTGCCCCCACGGCCCGCAGGAAGGGCTCCCTGAGCCCCCACACGGCCCGCAGGAACAAGGCAGGAAGCAGCACCAAATAGCTCCCAACCCAGGCATCTCGGGCACATTCACAGGTGGACTCATCTTCCAGACCCCCTCCCAGGACTGTGTTCTGTCCCCCACTGGGCCCCTTCCAATGACCCCTTCAAGGCGTAGCTGAGAAAACATTTCTTCGTGGCACCTGCAGAGGCTGTTGGCTTTTTGTTTTCCAGCAGAGAAAGGGTGCCTACCCCAATGTGTCAGGAGGAATTAGACTCAGAGTCCACCTTCCTGTGAATTTAGGACACGGACTCCCACTGATGGATGGTCGCTGACTTCTGAGAGGAGTGCCTCGTTAACTAGCACACGCTGCCTTATTAACCACACAGGTCCCAACACCCACTGCCCGTCCTATGTTCAGCCTTGCTCCAGACCCCTCAGAAGTGGACACAGAGCCACAGCTGAGATACAAGGGAACAGGAATAGCATTGAAGTGTTTATGCATGAACGATCCCAAACGTGTTCTGTTGTAATTATTATTATTACTGTTATTATTATTATTAGAGAGGAAGCGAGGCAGGGAAAGACTCCCAACATGTACTCCACCCGGGATCCACCTGGCAAGCCTCCTAGGGGGTGATGCTTTGCCCATCTGCGGCGGTTGCTCCGTTGCTCAGCAACAGAGCTATTTTAGCACCTGAAGCAAGGTGCCATCCTCGGCACCCGGGGCCAACTTGCTCGAATGAGTCATGGCTGTGGGAGAGGGAGAGAGGGGGAGAGAGAGAGAGAGAAAAGGGGGAAGGGGAGGGGTGGAGAAGCAGATGGTCGCTCTCCTGTGTGTCCTGGCCGGGAATTGAACCCAGGATTTCCACACGCCGGGCCAGCACTCTACCACTGAGCCAACCAGGCAGGGTCCCACACTGTTCTATGCTTTAATACATATGACACGTAGGTGAAGGGTATTTCACACAGAGCAGCGCCACATCTGTTTCAAGTGTTTCAGCATTCCCCACCCACCACCCACCCCCACACTCGTGTGAGACAAGTCTGCTTATCATTCACCTTCAACGTTGAGCATGACCTTTTGCCCACAGGTCATCCAGAAATATTCTCGAATGACTGCGTGAATGAACTGTTGTTGACCTGAAATATTTATTTTTCCCCCAGGTAGGATTGCTGAGTCACCGCACGCTCTCAGGACGGCACAAGGTGTGAAGCTCAGTTAGCTGACATCTCGTCCGTCGCTGGTGCCCGGAGCCGTAGAAACTTCGGCTGCCGAGAGCAGCCCCTGTAGGTCAAGGAGGACGCGCGAGGAGGCGCTTGGCCCCTGTGACAAAACAAGACGACAGCCCAGGAAACCCAAGAGACCACCGTCTGCTTCCAGATGGGACAACGGCCACTCAGTGCTCCCCACCGTCTCTCAGAAACAACCGGCTTGCCGGGACGTGGCCCACACACACCGCAAATGTGTCTACGTGGCAACAGTATGTCCCGCACAATTCCCCCCAGACATGGCCACGTCCGGAAACAGCACCCATTCTGTCTCACTTTGCATTTTCAAAAATACCTCCGAAGAGGTGGGTTGGTTTTGCTGCATTTCCTGCAACGCAGGAACATCCACATTCCCCGTCGCAAGTGTGAAGACTAAGACACCTCGAGACCCGGAGGTGTGGGGACATGACCACGGTGCGTGAGCTCGAAGGTGCTCTGCTGTGTAGGCACGTGTGAGCGTGTCCCGTTACACGATCAGGCTGCCTCCCCAGTCACGGTGGGCCCGCCAGAATGAACAGTCCCCACGCCCATGCTGGCTCAGAGCCACCGAGCCCGCCTCCGGAGGATAATTGCTAAATCACCACGTTCCACATTGATCTGTGTGCAAGAAGCACACTGAAGGGTTCCTGGAAACCAGCATCCCCAGCGATGCCCAGCAAAGTGTTACTAAAAGTACCAGGCTGTGTGTGGCTCTCAGGGACCGAGACCTTGGACTGTGTTAACTTGCAAGGGGGAGGGGGAGGGGGAGGGGGAGGGGAGGGGGAGGGGGAGGGGGGAGGGGGGAGGGGAGGGGGAGGGGGGCGGGCCCTGCCCCTTGTTCACCCTGCTCCTGAGCAGGTGCTGAGGTGAATACCTGTCGTTCCAGTAAAGTCCCTGGCTCACACCTTTCTGCACCCTTCGCCTCCGTGGGATTGGCAAAGCAGGGCTACCCCAGCTCTCTTGGGAACACAAAGGTCCGGGACCGGGCCAGGTGTTTTGTTCAAGAACACAGGGAGGCGGCCGCAAACTCGGGAGCTGAGCCGACTCCATCCACATTCCTGGCACGGCAGCAAAACCTCAGGACTGCCCGGCAGCCAGCTAAGGACGGGGCAGCCTGGGGCCGTTCTGCTTTATTTAGCCAGCATTTGATGTCCTGCAATCACGAGCTCCAGTGGCGGCACCGAGCTTAAAATGCGCACTGCTGCGTATGCGTTTAGACGTGGGCGGCAGGTTCCCTTCCCGGAGCAGACGGTTCTGCAAAGCCGGCCCTGGGCGTCGACCCGCCCCCTCCTGGCTTCCCCTGTCCTTGAAGGCTATTTTTAAAAGTCCACAGACTTGCAAATCTTACAAATTTTATGGTTCTGGGAGGCGCATGGCTTGAGCGACCCAGGTTCCTGAGTTTCCTGTCAACCCGCCACGGTCGCCGCTGCCTCTGGAAGAATTCTTTACAAGTGACAGACGCGTGACCTTCCGCAGCACAATCCCTTCAGGATGGCCTCAACTCTCCTTCGGACGGGTCCTTTCGTGACCGGTGCTCCTGCAGGACATGCCCGTGACCACATCTCCCCTGTGCACACCGGAGCTTTCCACGCGGTCACTAATGTTCCCTAGCTCTCCTGCGTGGTGTGGAAATGCAGGAACAGCAACTCCGTGGGCTCTCTCTTCTCCATTTCCTGTCCATCTCAGGGAGTCACCTTCCCGGCAATATCCAGCTCTCGGTCCCCACCCACTGTCACCACCCCTTCTCTGGGAAGCCTGGGAGCTTCCACCTGTGGTGAGGACCCCTGACCTCCTCACCGCACCGTCTGTGTCCGCCTGGACTCACTCTGTCCCACGTGCACCGTCTGTGTCCACCTAGACTCACTCTGTCCCACGTCACCGGGGAAGGAGCTACAGTTCCTAATTCACAGCAGGTGAGCCCTGTGGGTCCCTCCTGCCTGTTTTGATCGACGGAAACGCACCATTTCCCCTTTAAAAAGTCCGTGCTTCCCAAAATAACTACTCAAGGGTTATTAACGTCCAACGTCTACACCCTGTGTCCGCTCCACCTTCCTCCCCAAGTAACCAGACTGTGATAAAACATGGATAGCTACCTCTTCCGCGGCTTCTTCCACGGCGGGCGCGGCCTCCAGGTCCCCGTCTTCCTCGGTGGTCTGACAAGAGACACATATTAAATAGAGTTAGCGGGACGAGACATGTCACACGAGCCCGTGGGGACTGAACTCACTTGTACCTACAGGGGGCTTCGCGCCAGAGACGAGTCCTTCGTATGACAGCCGGTAAACAAGGCAGTGGGTGTCTACGACCACAATTCCAAATGACTAAATCAACCAAACGTGTCTAGTTTACGCCACAAATTGACCGGAGGAAGGCCAAGTGATTTACGTCCCTCTCGGACCCGCGGGTGTGAGTAGGGTTACCAGGGGAGAAAAGAAGGGCACCCAAAGGTGACAGTGAGGGGGGTTGATGGGAGGGGCACCCCAACTCCAGACTCAGCTCCGAGAAGGCACTAAACCTGGCGAAGTCATGGCCCACCAGGACACGCAGGGCTTCTGCGGGGGACGGGTCCAAACAGGAGTGTCCGGGCCTGAGTCTTGGCACTCGCTGCTTCTTGACTTCAGGCTGAACCCGGGCCTCGGTTTCCCCGTACATGAAATCAGGACGGTAGCAAACCTTACGTACGGCCTAGGGATGCGGAGCGAAGCGGACGCAGTGACATTACGCCTACACCGCATCCAGCTCGGTGCCGCAGAGGGCTCGGCGCACGCATGGGGCTCTGCACGTGCACTGGGCTGGGCGCGCAGGGGGCTCTGCGCACTCAAGGGGCACCGCACGTGTATGGGGCTTGGCGCGCAGGGGGCTCTGCGAACGCAGAGGGCTCGGCGTGCAGGGGCCTTGGCGCACTCAGGGAGCTCCGCGTGCACATGGGGCTCGGCACGTGCATGAAGCTCCGTGCGCGCATGGGGCTTCGCATGTACATGGTGCTCGGCGCGCAAGGGGCTCCGCGTGCGCATCAGGCTCCGCACGTGCATGTACGTGCATGTGGCTCCGCGCACGCGCGCATGGGCTCCGCACGTGCATGTGGCTCCGCACGTGCATGGGGCTCCGCGCGCACGCGCGCATTAGGCTCCGCACGTGCATGGGGCTCCGCGCGCGCATGGGGCTCCGCACGTGCATGGGGCAGACGCTGTTTCTAGTTCCCTTCTAGTAGCCCTCAGTTAACGGTCATGACGTAAGCTAGAGCAGGAGACTGCCAGGAAGCACACTTAGTGCTGAGTGCCCAGAAACGGGGCTTTCTTTTCTCGGATGCCCAACGACGTCCCAGACAGACCAATCAGGCTCAGTCCTCTGAGAAAACCCCCGTCGAACGGGCCCTCAGACCTTGCGGGCTGGCCTAGCTCTCGCCTCCCTCCGCCTCTCTCCCAGGCCTGCCCTCGGCCTTCGCGATCCTACTTTTGAGACGTGTGTTTGTTTCCCTTACCAAAACACGACTCACACAACACACAGCGTGTGCTTCCTTTGGAAGCCAGATTCTTTGGGGAATTTGAGGGCGGTCCCAGTTTCCATTTTAGCACATGCTTCCTTGTCAACAACACTGCCCGCAGTCATGGGTAAAATATACCACCCAAAACAATTCATGAAGCCGCGGGTACTTCCCGAGATGGTCCAATGAATCTCCCCCCGGGCCCAGGTGCTGATCTTTGTAAAAGACAGTGTTTTTTGCACACTCACTCCCAAATGAGCTCAGGTCTCCCCGAGGACAGATGGGAAAGCAAGTCAGAAGACCGCAGCCCATTAAGGCTGAGGGCAACCAGAACCCAGGCCAGAGGCGCCATCCCCTGGGAAGCCAGCACCCAGTCACTTCCCGTTGGTGTGCAAGCAGCTAACGCGAATGCTGGCACCTCATGGATTTCCTAGTAACAGCAGCGTGCCTGCTCTGGCGCCAAGATTTTTTTTTTTTAATGACATTTCATTTGGCGTTCGGGGGCCAAATATTCTGCATCCCGTTCTGCCCAATTCCTTGATGTGTGTGAGTTATTTAAAGATCACAAGCATACAACACGGGCAAAGCCAGAGAGTACAATCAGACTCTGAGTCCCAGGAGAAACAGATCTCACATCTTTCCGGGTTTTGGAATTTTCCTCAGGACTTGAAGCGCCTCCGGGTGGGGGGGTGGGAAGAGGGGGGATCCACATTCCAGGCTTAATCTTTGGGTAGAAAGAGCTCTGATTTCTTTCCGTGTCCCTGAAGACACAGGCTTTGAATGCTCAGCCTTCATAAACACAGTCCACGGGGTGTAGTGTTCCAAAGCGTTTACCCAGGAAGCCAGAACACCCTTTGTAATTTACCCAGTGTGCATGGGGTTGTTTGTGCCTCAAACACTTTAAACGTTGGCCCTCTCCACGGGGTGGCAAGGCCGTGCTGTCCATCGGTAGGTCAACTCTGCTTTGAATTCTTTTCGTGCCCAAGTTCTCTCTAGGGTCATGACATATTTTTAAAGGGAGACTACTCCTTGCAGGTCCATAGTTAGCTGACTTTAAGAACATGGAAGACACCAGCTACTCCCTAGGCCTCGGGTCAGTGGACATCATGCAAAGCCCAGAGCCCCGGGAGAGATGCTCGGAGCACCCTCCTGCCTCGCTCCCGCCCTTCCTTCTAAACCCATGTCCAGCTCCTCCCTGCCCAGGGACATCCTTCCCGGGGGGCCCAGTCCCTGACAGGCTAACAGCCAGACCCCTACCCAGATCACACATACTTCAGATGGCCAGGCACAAGGGAAGGGCTTCTGGCCAATCATTAGTTCAATTAACTCATTCGTTCCATTCAAAACAACAACAGCAACTTTAGGTGGCAACCCTTTGTAAGCCACACGCTTTTTCTAAGGCTCTGCCTTTGAGACCAAGAGGCTTGTGCCACTTTGTGTGCAGGCAGAAGCATCCCCAGCGGAAAAGAGCTCTGTGTCCCCTCCCTCCTGACTCGGGGTCTTCTCACGGGGTAGGAACGTCTGTGCGGCTCCATCCAACAGCAGGCTCCCTGCTGAACCCCAGCATACACTCCGAGCATTACCGAGTTAGTGTACCTTCCCAAAAAAACCCACAAAACTGAATACAAACTGTTCAGCAATTTCTCTTCTACGACAGTTTAAAGAGTCTCCACCCAGTTCAAAATCATGTTTTGTGACTGACTTACTTAGAGAGTACAATCTACAGTGTATACATCATACATACACAAATCTATAACACACTTAAAATAGTAGAATTGAATGTATCGGTGTGATGCCGGGTCTAGGAAACGAGACAAAAAAATGAGAGCTCGGATTTTGTGAAGATTTAACGAGTTATTAAAATTAGCCATTTGCAAACACCCTTTGCGTTGCAGTAAACACAGCCGGGGGTTATCTAATAATTCAGTAGGTGGCAATAACTTTGGGGGGACTTTCTCTTCTAGGAAAAATGTGTGTCAGCCAACTGTAATTCAAATGAAACAAGTCAAATTCCAGGGAATAGAGGTCTGCGTCCCCCAGCGAGCAACACAAGTCAGAAGAGTGTCCTGTCTCCTCCTCCCTCACTGGCCCTGCGGG
This sequence comes from Rhynchonycteris naso, assembly GCA_037038555.1. Classification (NCBI taxonomy): domain Eukaryota; kingdom Metazoa; phylum Chordata; class Mammalia; order Chiroptera; family Emballonuridae; genus Rhynchonycteris; species Rhynchonycteris naso. Next base: position 309,062,078 of record CM072997.1, read on the forward strand.
TAGATGTCAGGACACTGGACACCGGTCATTCCGTGACCTCTTCCCGTCCTTGACCCCATCCCTACCGAGCAAGGACCTGTCAAGACTGCGGGTGCCTCCCATCCTTAAGAAACAAGCTGTACTTGTTCCCCTCCGCATTGCCTCCTTCCCTGTGGCAAAAGCGCTTTTCGTCCTTGAAGCCACTTGTTGAAGGAACATCAAACCACGGTGGGTTAATCTGGGAGCGTAAAGACAAGGACAAGCACGCTGATCTTGGCTCAGGGCAACGATGTTTGTCTTCCGTTCATTCGTGACCACGAGTGGACGGGCTCACGCCACACATAATGCGCTGTGTGCACACACGCGTAGATGATGTTTACATGGGTCTATATCCACACACACATAGTGCTCGGCACAAGGCACACCTCTGGGCACATGGCACACCCAGCCTCTGCCGCATAACTGGCACTGGGTAAGGCTGAATGCGTTATAGTAAACACACGCTCCACTTGCCACGGAGCTGGGCTTTTCCAGGGCGCTGTGACCAAGTCCGTTCCTCTCTCTCTCTCTCTCTCTGTCCCCCTCCCTCCCTCTCCCTGTACTCACCTCTATTTCCATGGGCTCCACCTCGATCTTCTTCCATAGCTCCAGCAACTGTGCAATCGGCATTTTAGAAAACTTTCCCTCCGATCAAGGGATCAAGGGCTGACAGCGAGGAAGGCAGCAGAGGCGCCCGGCGGGCGGCGGGCAGCGCAGAGCCGGCTGGCAGGACGTCAGAGCCGGGGGGCGGGGCGGAGGTGAGACCCCCACCGCCACCCCCTGCAGGCCCCGCGGTCCTGGGGCTGAGCAGGGAGCCCAGGGGGCTGCAATATGGCCGCGCTGCTCCTGTGTCCTCGGCTCCCGGCTGCGGCTCACGCTCCAGAGGTCCCTCCGCGCGCTGGGGCTGCAGGAGCAGGAGGAGGAGACAGGACGCAGCCCGAGTCCCCGCGGCGACTTCAGGGAGTGCGCGCGGCTTGAGTGACAGCCCCCCGGTCGGTTCCCGGCCTCCTCCTCCCTCCCCCTGACATCGCCACTCCCTCCCCTTCCCCCCACTATTTTACCTTAATTGGCTCTAAATGGTGGGTGAAAGTTGGGTCTGAGGATGCTGCTGCCATAGAAACTGCATAGCAACCAAGGGCTGGCGGGGAGGGGCCCTGCCGCAGGCTCTGTCCTTCTCCCTCCCGGCGGCGTGCGCACACACATACACAAACACACACATACACACGCGTACGCACACGCACACGCACCCTCCCTTCCTTTGCCAAGGGCTCCTGTGGACCTTACACGACCGCCTTTAGCCCCCGAATAAGATCCAAGGGGACAGGGGACGGGGCAAGAAGCCAGGTGCAAGGGGAGACCTGTCCTTGCGTTAGGGTTGAGGAAACTCTCTGTGTCACCAAGCGGCTGCTGAGGGGACAGCATCAGTGGCCTCTCCCGGTCCCCTACGACACCCTTCCCTAGCAACACCTGGGAGAAAAGTAACCTGAGACCCAAGGAGGGAGGGGCGGCGGGGTGGGAGCCCTGGCTGAGGTCTGGTCACCCTTCACCCTCCCTGCACCTGGGCTAGCCCCCCCCCGCCCCCCCCACAGCTGTCCCCAGGGCACAGCTCCGACCTCAGCGTCCCAGCAGTGTGGCTGGCTGCAGCCTAGCTCCCTCTGGAGAAAGCATGGGAGAAGGTAGCAGCTTCCACCCCCACATTACACAACCTGCTGAATTCAGGAGCGGATTTAGGGGGTGGGGGGAATGCTAATCCAAACAGTATAATTCCATCGATCCTTTATCGGCGCCCCCCCAGGAAGAACGCTGAGTGCACCCCGTTTCCTAGAGGGGTGTGTCCGAGGCCCCGGGAGCAGGCGGGGCTGGCACTGCCCACGGACACGCACTTAAGTGGCAGGACCGGAAATGGGGGGGGGTCCTGTGTGTCTGACTCACTCGGGGTGTCCTCTCCGGAGTCGGACAGGCAGGAACACGAGGAGCATGGTTTTCCGGGGGGGGGGGGTGGGGGGGGGGACAGCCGATTATTTATTTTCTTTCTTTTTCTTGAAGGAAGGGGGAATCTTTTTTGTCTTTTCTTACCCCATTTCTGTCTTAGAATGAGAAAATGTATCCATCTCCTCAGACTTCTAAGTGCTAATCTGACACCCATTTTTGCTTGTTTTTTTTTTCTTTTTTCTTTTTCTTTTTCCTCCTTTGGGAAACAGTGCTCAAGTCTAATACATCTTAATGATGTTTCTGGAGTGCATTTGTTTCTATAGCAAATACCTTTAACTTTGAGAAAAATAGCTAAGAAGGTAACTGACTGTTTCAAAAACAATTATCAAGCCCTTTGTCGTTTTCATCTTTATAAAATCCCTAAGAAATCTTATAAGCAAAAAAACAACAACAACAAAAATATTCTGAAAAAGCCCCAATCCCAAATATTTTATATTTCAGAGTGGGGAAAAAAAAAATTAAAGAGTCAGATGCGTCAGAAGAGGTTTCACTTAGTGTTGATTTAAGAGAGTCACTTTATCCTTCGACAAAATGGGGCCAGAATGAATCTTGAAAACGAATTTCATTCAAAATAAAAATAATGCCGGCATTGATCCTTTCCAGCGTGGACGTTCTCTGGCCCGCAGAGCAGAGTGAGGTGGCCGACGTGGGCACCCCCATAGGGAAGTTTGGGGCAGAGTGTGAAAGGTCACAGGTGAAGCATGTTATGGAATAAAGGTAGGGGGGACCGTTGATACAGAAGATCATGCTGGAAAGATTTCCCCTGAAAACATGGAGCTCCTGAAGGCACACGTACCGTACGGAGGGATATGAACCGGGCTCCTTCCTGCTGTTTATAAAACCTCCACTCTCTGGAATTTTCCATAAGGCATTCTGAGATGGGGCCCAACTGAAGGGAATCGGTCCCTTCCTTTGGGGAAGGAAAAGGAGGTCCAGAACCTTTGCGGGGACCTCACGTGACTGGCCGGGGGTGGGGGTCGGGGGGGGGGTCCTGTCCTCTGCTGAGGAGGCAGAGGTGAACTCCGCTACTGGAGCAGAGCCCTGGGCTCAGGCGGGGGTGGAGTGGGGGGGGGGGGTCGCCAGAGTCAGCCGTCACACACAGGGTGCTGTATTGAAGGCACATCTGAGAGGCTGCTGAACAGAGGGAATGGTTCGTAGTTTAGCAAGCAGCCTCTTTGTACACTAATAAAGGGACTGGACGTCATTCAGACGTTTCACAGGGGAGCAAGGGCCCGGGAGCAAGCAGGTGACGGATGGGGCGGGGGGGGGTGGAGGGCTGGAGGGGCTGTGAGGCCGCAGCCCCGGTTTCCCGTGTCCGTGTGTGCGTCCCTCACTCTGCCCGGCTGCCTCGTAAGCACCTGGGATTGTCACTGATGAACAAACAGGCGCCTTCAAGGAGCTCTCCCTCCCCCAGGTTCTAAGCGCACAGCTTGGCACTTCAACCTGCCAAGGATGAGGTGCCAAGCCATTCAACTGGCCATTCAACGGGTCCAACCGGCCAAGACGCAATGCCAGGCATACTGGGCAGACAGCGGACGGGGACCGGCACACAGACTACCTAGGAAACCAGAAAACAAAATAAAAGACAACTTTCAAAAAATAGATATGGACCCAGAAACATATGAGCTGCATTTAGAGTTGTATTAGGAAACACAGACAATTAGAGGGAAGGAAATGATGGTCACGTCTAAACACCCAAAAGGATCTAGCTCCGTTCACGTAAAGAACCAAAGAAATCCCGTCTGATGGGACCCGAGTGTCCAAGTGAACTCCAGGAAAACTGGATCAGCGTTTTCAACACGAACACTGCCTTTTAAAAGCTGACTTCCAAGAACCCCACCCCACAAGCACCCGTTTCCAAGAACCTTCTTGCTGGAAAGGGGACTGTAGCAAAGCCAACCCACAGACCAGCAGCCAGGGGACGTGTTTCAAGAGTCCCTGGTCACCACGTCATCGTGAAATGAGATGTGTGAATCAGCCTCAACTCCCCTGCACTCAGCACCTGGTAGAAATTGTTACTCTCCTGAGTGAAAGGACATCTGGGGACCCTGTGTGCTCACTCAGAGCTTATAAACCATCTCTGGGGGCGGGGGCAGGAGAGAGCCATCTGCCCTATGGATTTCCAATAACCAAGGAAAAAGGTCACTCTCCCCAAGAACAGACATGGGCACCGGGACACCTGGCTTCACGGAAGTTGGTCTCCTTGCCTGTGCTGTGGATGGAACAGCTGCTGTGACGTCTCCCATCCTCAGGCAATAAAAGAGTGGGGAATGTGTGTCCTGCCCAGGGACAGGGGACCCGGTGCTTGAGGTGACAAAAACGGGCTGGCATCTGTGTTGACTGTAATAGACATTGTTAAACAACCCAAAAGCTTTATCCTGGGTGGCGTCATTTTGCAAGCAAACGTCCAAAGGATTTGGTGAAGCGAAGAGAATGCTTTGTTTCTGGTGGCGTGATCATCAGCCTTGGATTCTCACCCTCAGGTTCACAAGGTTCTCCCAGGACCTCAAAACCAAGTTAATTTCCATTTGAACAATGACAACAACAACAAACACGTGCTAGCCACTGAACTAGCTACTGTTATGAGCTAAACTAGCCACTGTTACTGCTGAACTATCCACTGTTACCAGTTGAACTAGCACTGTTACGGCTGAACTAGCACTGTTATGGGCTGAACCAGCACTGTTACGGGCTGAACTAGCCACTGTTACGGCTGAACTAGCCACTGTTATGGCTGAACCAGCCACTGTTACGGGCCAAACTAGCCACTGTTACGGCTGAACTAGCACTGTTATGGCTGAACCAGCCACTGTTACGGCTGAACTAGCCACTGTTATGGGCTGAACTAGCCACTGTTACGGCTGAACTAGCCACTGTTACGGGCTGAACTAGCCACTGTTACGGCTGAACTAGCCACTGTTACAGGCTGAACCAGCCACTGTTACGGGCCGAACCAGCCACTGTTACGGCTGAACTAGCACTGTTATGGCTGAACCAGCCACTGTTACGGCTGAACTAGCACTGTTACGGCTGAACTAGCACTGTTACGGCTGAACTAGCCACTGTTACGGCTGAACTAGCACTGTTACGGCTGAACCAGCCACTGTTACGGCTGAACTAGCCACTGTTATGGGCTGAACTAGCCACTGTTACGGCTGAACTAGCCACTGTTATGGCTGAACTAGCCACTGTTACGGCTGAACTAGCCACTGTTACAGGCTGAACCAGCACTGTTACGGGCTGAACCAGCCACTGTTACGGCTGAACTAGCACTGTTATGGCTGAACCAGCCACTGTTACGGCTGAACTAGCCACTGTTACGGCTGAACTAGCACTGTTACGGGCTGAACTGTGTGAGCTTGTTAGGGGGTAAGGTCTCTGTGACAGTAATCTCCTAAGATGTGGCCATTCTGTAGTAGACGGGGCATCCTTCAATACGGATATCCTTATAAAAGGTGGGATGTGGACACAGACACCCAAGGTCCACACCACGTGAAGATTAGAGTGATGCCCCCACGAGCCAAGAGCAGCCAGACACCGGAGAGAAGCCTGGCACCGAGTCTGTCCAGTGCCTTCAGAGTGGGCACAGTCCTGCCCACACCGTGACCTTAGACTTCAGCCACCAGAGCCGAGGCAGTAGCTTCTGTTGGCTAAGCCCCCAGGTGTGGCGCTGTGTTAGAGCAGGGGAGTGTGTGCACACCCCCCCAGGGAGGATGACGAGAGACTATGACAGTAAATAGAAAGCAGAAGAATGCCACCCTTCCACCAAGGTCAGGAGCCCGAGGTCCAGGTAGGGCTGGTGTCTACAGACCCTCACCTACATCTCCTCCTGCAGGGCCTGCCCGGGGGCCCAGGGACATTATTTCAGTCCCCAGTTGGCTAAGCTCCAGAGAGGCTAACACAGCGCCCTGCCCCCAGCAAAACCACTCCCCACAGGAGCATTCTGTCGTTTTGTCCAGGACACAAAAGGTAATCGGAATGCAACCCTGCCTTTTCTGCAGTAAACCCAGAGCCCGGCTCCCAACACAAGAGTCGTGACTGGCTCAGCTCAACCTCCACAGCAGCTGGGGTTGTTGTTTTTTTTTCTAAAAGAAATTATTCACAGGGAAGAAAAATAGGCTGAGTGCAGAGTAAACATCCTCTCTTTATTATGAAAAGTAAATTATATGCTAGGAGAACTTTTTTTTTAAAGAGAAGCTTTTACTTAGAGTCCTTTTGACGACATTTTGTTTTTCTTTATCTCGCTGGTGAGAAACGTCCCCCGTGACTCAGCTCAGCCCACGTGGGTCCTCGGGTCACCTCTGGTCAGGGCCAGGTCCTCCCGTGGGTGGAGAAGGAGCTCCCCTCTCGGGGCAGAAACAGCCCGAGCAAATACTGGTGGTTCCAGTTGCACGAATCCCGTCCTGAAGAAAGCACACCCTCGCTAAGGAAGGAGTAAAAGCGATGAAACGTCTCCATCTCCCTTTACAAACCACGCACCTCCTCTTCCCGCGTATAATGCTTCCCAGAACTTAGCACAGCTGTGTCGAGAACCTCCATGGTCTTTGCCAGCCCCACCCGGTCTCGCCAAGCTGCCGAGACGGCCAGGCAAACGCCGTGCCCTTGCCCAATTCGGCACACTCCGCAGGAACCGGCAACTGCGCGATTCCCAGATACTCGTTTCATGCAGCCTCAAGCTGAACATTATTTGCTCCAAAAGGGATTTCAGCCCCCAGAGGACTGATCATACAGCCCTTCAACGAATACCCCACGATGAAATAGCATTAGGAGATTACAGTCTTGCCCGTGTCCCCGAAGCCGGGCCTCATCCGAAAGACGATCACGTCCAGACGATGCTCGTAGTGTCATCACGCCTGGTGTTTCAGTGGAATCCACCTGAGAAGCCATGACCTTCGAGAAAGACGTCGAAAGGAAAATAAATGTCTTTCTAGATTTTTTTTTTAATATAATAAAGCACTTCCTGTTGAACCAACCCAAGTTCCTTTTGAAAACAAAATATATTCATGTTCACATACGATAAGGGGGTCGTGTAAAATGCCTTTTTAAGAAAAAAGGAAATGTGAAATCTAGGAAAACTGTGGACACAGCGTCTGGCCTTGAGGACAAGCAAAGGAACCCAGACCTGACCGGTGACGCAGGGGGGAGACAGTTCCCCGAGACGCACTTGGGTTTCTCAGCCTTCCTTCCGTGCTGATACTGCTCGAGTCTCTCCAGAGAAAGAAATGACCACCAGTTACGAGGTTAGGAATGGAAGAAGGCAGGAAACAAGTCCACAGGGATGGCTGGAGACTGTCACTGGAGACCATGGTTTCCCAGACTTGACACGGGGCCACACCAGACTTTGGAAGGAACTAGAATGGTCAGAAATTTGTGGGGCGGGGCTCTTGTTTGGTCCCTGAAGTCTCAGGGGTCAAGAAAAGGCCCTTGGTTTGCATTTGTTCTTTGGACAAGTCTTTGCCCAATACAGGACGATTTGAGGCTGTGGAGGTTGGGCGCCGTAGAGGGAAGGCCATTAGGATAGGACCCAACGGATCTTCCTCCCAGGATCAGCACATTGATGATAGACTTTGCCAAAGAGCTATAATGATGATTCCCCCCACAACACACACACTTTTAAATGCAAATTACGATGAATATCAGCTCTATTACTGAGAACGCTGATAAACGAGTCATGGCAGGGCGTTTTCTTAAAACACAAGGGCCCTTTCACAATTCCTAGGTGATTTCTTGAGAAGGGTTTAACTTAACCTTGAATTCTCAGACTCGCTTAGGGAATGATGTGGAGTGCGTTTTTTGTAATGAGAGGGAGTCTTCAGAAAAGTCCAGTCTGCCCTCCCCTCAAGTCTTCTGGACACCCCTCCACACACCACGGTGGGAGGCATGTGCCCGATGGCCTCAGCTGGGGCAGATGGAGCTCCTGGATCGGGCGGGGCACCCGGCACGAGGACAGCTCTCTCAGCGGAAGCAGGACCGTGTGGCCGAAATCCCAGCCCTGGTAACCCGTTTCCCCTGGGTGCACCCCCTGCCCCAGCCAGGCCTGTCCCACTTCCCGCTTCCACACGGGCTCCCCCACCCCCATAAACACAGATGCCCAGAGAGGCCGCTGGGACTGGGAGAAGCAGAGGGGTGGGCTGCAGGTGACCAGAGTGGCGTCCAGGTCTATCTAGTAGCACTGGGAGTTCCCCAGGGGCGTGGCGCCATTGCAGCCCCGTCTCAGAAATTGTTAGATTTTACAGAAGAAGAAATGTGACATCTGCCAGACCAGAGCCCCCAGGGGCTGTTTCCTACCCACAAGGCAATGACAAGAACAATGTGTTCCTCGGGATGGACGGGTGGGAGGTCAGTCCTGCCTCGGTCGGCCACAACCTCACAGCGGTCAGACCCCGTGGGCTTCCTGAGGAATGAAATCCCAGGTGGGCAAGCTTGGCCACCTAAGTAACGAAAGAGAAGACTGGTTCTTTCCAGCTGAGATCCTTGGCTCCAGCATGTAGCAACCACAAGATGGTTTTTCAAAACTCACGCCCCACCTCTCTGTGGGCCTGGCCCCGGAGCCGGACCCACCTGGAGCCCTGAGGGAGGGCCAGCAATTTCAGCTCCTTATGTGTTTCCGCAGACCTGAGCTTCTGCCGCATAATAACGCTCCCGTCTTGGTTGTTTGAAACAAGTCCCAGAAGCCTTCTGATTTGTGTAGTCCATCCGGCTTTTTTTTTGCTATCGGTGTTGATTTTGCTGAAAGAGGAGCCTTCTGTCTCGTGTTTGGAATGCTGATGACGGCAGCCTTTCAGATGGCAATCGTGCCAGCCGAGAAGACTCAGCCCAACGCGTTTCCTCTCCGGTAAAAATAGATGTTTTCCGTTCAAAGTGAATGGCATTTTCTCTGCCTGGTCACATGCTGATCCTCATCAGTGTGAACCTGTGCTCTCTCTGCAGAAACATTCCCTAACTGACCTTTAGACAAGCCCAAAGAGAGGAAAGAGATTTTTCCCCCTTTGACCCCTAGAGTGTGTGTCATTGATTATTGGGTGATCACACTGTGGGGGACCAGGCTATAAGACGACTTGCCCATGGGTCAGTGACTCCCGCCTTCGGGAAACACCACAGGGGCTGGAGATGTCCAACTGAGGCTGGCCAGTGTGTTTCCAGGGAAGTCAGGGTGACTGGGTTGCCCTCACCTCCTCTCTTGGCAGGTGGCTCCCCTCCTCCGACCCATCCAAAGTCATCAGCCCCTGGGCCGGGAAGTGTGACCGAGCAGGACCGCTCTCGTGGGTAGCGGGCACCCACAGGAGTCACACTCTCCTGACACAACCAAAAGTCTCCCTGGTCCCCCATCCAGAGTGGAGTGGGGCTGTCCTCCTTTTCAAAGGGCCACACTTATCTCAGTCCCTCCCAGGGAGGCCGTGCCCTCTGGCTGTGCTGGTATAGCCCTCAGGACACGGGTCACAGCAGCCCCTGTCCCTGTCCCTCTCTACCGGGAGTGAGCGCACATGGTGGCTGAAGCAGTTCCACCAGGAGCTGAGACGGGCCCTTGTCAACGCTGCCACGAGCCCAGCCAGGTAAACGATGGCCCAGACCCCTTGTCGCTTTAAACTTGTATACGCCGCTTGTTCCTGTGCCCAGGTGATGTCACCCTCGGCCTGGAGACAGAGACCTGAACCAGAGAGACAAATTTCCCGCCCGGGCTACACTCTACGTGGAGGGCCAGCAAGAAATAAGTAAGTACTGCATGGCACATCACACGAGGATCGGAGGGTGGACGGGACACGCAGGCCGAGGGGTGGGGTCTAGACGCAGCCGCTGGGGAGGTCTGCCCCCAAGGACGTGGAGGCAGCGATGGAGCGAGTTCCCCTGGCAGGCAGGACGGGGTCTGCCCCAGGACGGGCAACAGTGACACGTGCAGGGGCGAAGAGAAGACGTGCTTCCTCCCAGCACCGTTTCAAAGGTGTCCTTTAACACAGGCAGTGAAAGCCCCTTCAAACCGTCAACCCTGCGTAAAATTCCGTCGTGCGTATGGGATCCGTCCCCACGGTAAGCACCCTAGCGTCCGCGCCCAGCCCCGCGCTCAGCCCCGCGCTCAGCTCCACGCACAGCTCCAGGCCCAGCCCCGCGCTCAGCCCCGCGCTCAGCCCCGCGCTCAGCCCCGCGCCCAGCTCCGCGCTCAGCTCCGCGCCCAGCTCCGCGCTCAGCTCCGCGCTCAGCTCCATGAACAGCTCCCCGCCCAGCCCCGCGCCCAGCCCCGCGCTCAGCCCCACGCTCAGCCCCGCGCCCAGCCCCGCGCTCAGCCCCGCGCTCAGCTCCACGCTCAGCCCCGCGCTCAGCTCCACGCTCAGCCCGGCGCCAAGCTCCGTGCACAGCCCCGCGCCCAGCTCCGCGCCCAGGTCCACGCTCAGCCCCGCGCTCAGCTCCACGCCCAGCTCCGCGCTCAGCCCCGCGCTGGGCGGAGGGAAGTTTCCCAAACGAGGGCTTGATCGGTAATGGGTGTGGAAAATGCCCCTTGTTATCTGCTCCAAGAAAACACGTTTTAACACAGCGTTCATCTTGCAAAGAGGAGAAGATTAGTGTTGCCTGCGTGGGTGGGTGGTTTTTAAAGGGTCCTGAAGGATATCCGTTTCGGCCCTTTGTCACGAAAGCGGGGACGGCCGCTGTGCAGGGTTGACTCTTCGACATAAGTGAGTTAAGCCCTGTCCCGTGTTCCTGCTAGGACGGCGTAAAAACAAACGCAAACACATATACGCTACGGAAGTTCATTCAATTTTTACTGTGGCTGAAGTCAAAACCCAATTGCGACTTACAGCTGAAGAGAATAAACCAGTTTAAGACGCAATTACAGAAGAGAGGAAAAAACGAGCACAGCGCCTGCTCTAAGTGACAACAGCACATAGCAAAGGCACGTTTAGGAAATAAAGCGCTGTGGTAGGGGACGAAAATGAGCCCGACCAGGCGGGGGCGCAGCGGAGAGAGCATCGACCTGAGACGCTGAGGACCCAGGTTCGAAACCCCAAGGTCACCGGCTTGAGTGTGGGATCATAGACATGACCCCATGGTCACAGGCTTGAGCCCAAAGGCTACTGGCTTGAAGCCCAAGGTCGCTGGCTTGAGCAAGGGGTCACTGGCTCCGCTGGAGTCCCCCAGTCAAGGCACATATGAGAAGCAATCAGTGAACAATTAAGGTGCCTCAACTACAAGTTGATGCTTCTCATCTCTCTTCCCTACTGTCTGTTCCTCTCAATCTCTCTCTCTCTCTCTCTTTCTCTCTCTCTGTTTCTCGCTCTTTTGCTAAAAAAATGTTTTTAGATGTGCACACACATCAATGGGAGAAAGTAATTCAATTAGTAACTGCAGTAAATATACATTAACTTAAATATTGAACAGCAATTACAAAAGAATGGGTTATTTAATTACTTGTGGGGAAATCAATTATTTGGGGAAAAATAGTTTTAAGTCTCACTTCCCAAATAAACAAAATTAGTTAGGGATAATTCAAATCTTTTCTGTGAAATATGAAATCGCAACCAAAAGAAAATACAGGTGGATATTTCTCTGACTTGTTTGAGAAATAACTAAGTACAAAAATGAAATAGGTCACAAAGGAATAGACTAACAGATTTGTCTACATAAATTTTAAAGATGACTTGACACCATAACATGGACAGTGAAGTTTTGCAACAGTGATTTTCAGCTTGACCGGTGGTGACGGCACAGTGGATAAAGTATCAACCCATAGGCTGAGATTGCCAGTTCAAAACCCCGAGTTCGCCAGCTCTGAGCACAGGCTCGTCAGCGGGGGAATCATCCACATGTTCCCAAAGCTCAACAGCTTGAGCCCAAGGTCACTGGCTGGAACAAGGGACACTCGTACAGCCCCGGTCAAGGCACATATGAGAAGCAATCAGTGCACAACTAAAATGCTATGTTGATACTTCTCATCTCTCTCCTTCTTGTCTCTCTCACTCTCAAAAAAAAAAAAAAAAAAAAAAAAAAAAAGATCATTTTTTATAGCCCACATTATTTACAAGATTTGAAGCAATGGACAAATCTAAATCTTCATTAACAGGAACATACTTATAAAATCTTCTCTTTCTTTTTTGCTCAGAAACAAAAGCTGCCTGTCTCCCTGTTTAGAGGGAGGAGGCCTTTTTTAACCACTAAGTCGAAGCTTTCTCCATATATTTCGTTACTGTGTCTGTAACGCTGTTGATATGTCCTACTATATCCTAATGAACCATCTGTCCAAAAGGATTCTCACAAACGGAGACGTGCGTGATGCTTGGGCGATTGATTGTGGTTTAATCGTCGGTACGAAATGTTCCGAGAAATGAGGAGGGAAGTCTGCGGGTTTGGAAATAGGACCCCTGGGCAGGCAGCTCATGATGACCCGGCTAAACATCCAAGGGTGACCTGAAAGCCACTTCGCTCTTGACGGGACAAGAATGCACATTGCCACGCAGCCTTGACAAAAATTTTCCAGGGAATTAAAATCAAAACCGAACAGCTGGACTCATCCGGACCAGGCCAGGGCAAGAGCAGAGTGGTGCAGGCTGGTCACCAAACCAAACGCAGGGTCCGGGAGGGTGGGGGAAGTTCAATATATAAAACAGAGGCAGGAGGACGGGCACCAGGGGCCGCACCAGGGCAGAGGACAGACAGCTGGTCATCCAGGACCTGAGTGTGAATAAAAAGGTGTTAAATCACTAACAGGAAGAACTCGGGCTGGTGACGTACAGGCCACCACGTCTGAGCTCTGGCTCTATTATTTAATGACAATGTGACCTGGGTGCGTGGCCCAGTGTCCTCCATGGAAATCAGAAGATGGATTATCATCGACAGCGGCAGCAAGCACACCTGTCTGAAGATGGCAGCAGCCAGGGGACCAGAGAGTTTCTCCAGCCCAGGATTGGCCAAAGAAGCAGCTGGCACAGGTGCTCCCAGAGGCCCACCCCCACCGGGGGCAGTATGGAGACGGAGCCCAGGAAGGACAGCAGGCCAACCTGGGGGGCCAGAGCCCCCAACGCTGTCTGCGCATCTGAGGGCGAGGGAGCTAAGCCTGGAACACGAGGAGAATGAGCCTTACTGGGCTGAAAGCAGTGTTCATGCAGGTTGGCCGGGTGGGGGAGGGGGGCTGCCAGCTCCTGAATGGGGGCCCAGCTGGGGTGGGATGATGGGGACCCTTCCATCTCCATCCCCCTTCACCATGTCCTTGTGGGGATCCAGTACGTTCATGCTTGTGGATGTGTGGAGGGCTTCACTATGTATCACAATCAGCGATGCAACAGTAACAATGTTTGCTGTCATTGCTGGCAGATGATTGTTCAGACTTCAGGTCTCCCTTCCGCAGCTGCTGCCCCGTGAGGCTTCCCTGGTCTCCTCCAAGGCTCTGCGTACCGCTGCACAGGGTGTAGACAGCCCACAACTCAGGAAGGGAGAGCCCCAATGTCGGGGGGTGACGGTGCCCTTCTGCCTTGCTCCCATGCACATCCCACCATGCTTCACTTCAGTGCACCCTGGACTTTGTCAGAACTTCTTAACGACTACCTAAGGGCGTTAAAATTACTCTCATGCCCGTTCCCTGAGGCGTCATGTCCACCTGTTCACTCTTCTGACCTAGAGCCTCAGGATGTGAGAACAGAGATCTGAATCTTCCGCTTCACCTCTAACCCCTATGACGTGCCTGGGCCCTTGCTCCGAAGCCGTCCTAGGGATTTTTATCGCGTTACAACCCGAGGTCCGCGTCAGTCGCGGAAGGCTTGGACCTTCCTTTAGGTGGGACCGGGCACCATGTGGCCCAAGGCCTGACCTGAGTCAGGACACATACGCAGCTGGCCCAGCCGGCAGGAAGGCGTGTGTCACATGGGCTGACTGGGAGGTTGGCGGGCTGAGTCCAGTCCAGGTCCAGGGCATGAAACAGAAGGTGGAGAGGGGGCGTTGTCACCGTCACTGACGATATTGGAGGATGGCCCATCCTGACGTGTCAGCCTCTGGGGACACTACAGGCACAAGACCCTGAAACCAGAGCCCCGCTCACTGTCAGGTCCAGAGCGTCCTTCCCCGTGTGCCAGGGGGGCCTGCCGCGTGGGCTCTGTGCCTCCACAGTACTTCTTCCCTGGCCACTGGCTGCAGGTCAGAACCTGAGGCCACAGGGCAGGTGGGTCTGTGAGCCCCTCCGGGGGCGGGTGGGGGGGGGCGCATGGCAGTGGAAGTGTTGTCTGGGGAGCTCAACACCAGAATTCCAGCCTAGCCCATCCAGACGTGGGCGGCACACTCTCAGGTCACAGTCCCCAGCCTTGAGACTAAGGAGGACAGCAGGAGACACTGTGTGTTCTGTCACCACACCTACCACCCTCTCTTATGGCCTGTCTGGTCCCTGCTCGCAGCCTTGACTGTGGTGGGCGGGAGCAGACCGCCACCGAGCGAGTGGTTTCCACGGAGGTGGCGCCACAGCTCTCCGCTCCAGGCGCACACAGAGGGGCCGTGCGGAACACCCACGGCAGAGAGCAAGGACGTCCCATGGCCGTGACTTCCTGAGACGCTCTGGGGCCTTCGTGCAGAAAGACTGAATTGTCTCCTGTGCTGGAAACCATGGAGACAGGGAAGGGTAGACTCTCTACTCAAGAAGTGACCTGGATGAGGAGGCAGAGGGAAGAGAAGCAGGTGGGGGTCCCGGGCAGCGAGCGTGACCTGCGAGGTTCTCAGTGGCCTCCCCTGCGCACAGCACCGGGCACAGCCCCCAACCCCCACCCTATTACAAAGGACCGTTTAAACTTCCATCCCGCCCAACAGCAGGAAGACGGAGGGACTGCATTTCTCTTCACTGGGGTCTTCAGCCCTGGCTCCGTCCTCACCCAGACTGCGCACACATGGCGGCTGTCACAGACAACTTGGCAGGTGAAGGTGACCCGGAGTGGGAAGCGCTGGACACTCAGAGGACCCAGGAGAGCCAGGCTCTCCCTGAGCAGTCTCCTGTCACCGTGACTCACGCACCCACAACGCGCACCCGTGCCTCCTCGCGGCCCACGGTCTGCGTCCTGTACCCCGCTCACATCTGATTCACTGCGGACTCTCCGGCCCTGCCTGCCTGCCTGGCATCCCCACCTGCCTGCCTGCCTGCCTGCCTGGCATCCCCACCTGCCTGGCATCCCCGCCTGCCTGGCATCCCCGCCGGCCAGCATCCCCCAAAGCCAGCTCACCCTCCTCAGACATAGCTGTTCCTTCCTTGCCATCTGAACCGTTCAGGGGTCACTTTCATTTCCTGCCGGGCACGGCGGTGATGTGTTCCGAATGCACCATCCGCCTAGCTCCTAGGAGGCTGGCAATGTCCTGTTTTCCTGTGGACCCTCTCCAACGCCTGACACAGTGACCACACACACGCACGTGTCAGGAAGACCCTAGTCAGCGTGCCCATGGCAGCACAGCAAGACAAAAATGCCATTCACTGAGAAAAACCAGGCTATAAAATCAGGGGGACAGTGGGCAGGCTCCTGTCTGAGGGGCCCAAGGTCTGAACAGACGTATACTTGAACAAACTATCTTCTGTAAAATCAGCACGGAGGGATCAAGTACAGCCTGGTGCCTGGAGCCGAGGGTCTACAGACCCTACCGCTTGTCTACAAATTTCCCTCTTTCACGGAGGAATCATGGCATCTCCACCCGACTCGACTAAGCCGAGTTATGGGGCTATGATTGCTCCTGTCTGCTAGTGGCCAATTCAGTCCCCGGGGTCCCGTTCTTCCTGTGCACAGGTGCGTGGCCCCTTGACGGGAAGGGGACAAGAAAGTCAGCTCCACCCCTTGGGTGAGGGGGGGACAAGACCTTTGTGTCCTCTGCAGGGAGTGGGTGCCCTGAGCCTTCCCCAGTGGAGCGCTGGCCGCCCACACGCTTCACGGGAGGCAGAGACGCCAGGGTTCTGGTCCCCTGCTGCAGCCAGCACCGAAGGCCGCACAAACTCTTTTTAAAAGGTGTCGTCACAGCGGCCTCAAAAATTGCAGGATAAAGAGAACTAGAAACGCTGTGTGTCCTGGCAGGGAGGCGACTCCACGGCCTCCACAGCCCACGGCCAGACGGACCTCTGTCTGCATTCGCTTAACCCAGAGACGAGGCACTGACCCGTCGCCTAGATGGACACGCACAGCCGGTGACTGGACAATATTATCTGAGCGTCGGCTGTTAGAACTCATCCATTACCAAACATTCATCATCTTCGTCCGTCTTCCTGCTGACATTTTTACATCTTCTGTAAGAATTGTGGCGCCCCGGGCGGGCAGGCGGGCGGGCAGGCAGGCGCATGGACTCTGCAGATTGTATCGGCGCTAACGCGTCCTTCCCACCTGCCTTCCGGGGTGTCGGGGCTCCCATGGGTGAGGGGCCGCTCCCCGTGCGTGAGGAGCAGCCGCAGAGAGAGGAGAGGGATTGATCGCAAAAGCAGAGACACTGAGGGTGACGGGAGCCGGGTTTGTCGATATCAGAGAAAGAAGTAAGTATGGAAGGTAGAGCCACGTGGGGCTATCGGCAGGGTTCGGTGAGCCCACGGATCGTGGCGCGTGCGGATCGCTGTGGAAACTGTGTGGATGTCAGCAGCTGCAAGGCGCTGTTCTTTCTGCAGATGTCACCAGTTCCACATTGGATGGTCCAGCAGGAGCGTGGGACGCATCACTGTGCCACAAGGTGAGGAAGGGCTCTCACCCAGTGACGTGGACACGTGAAGGGACCAGCAGCCAGCCTGCAGGGCTCCCACCAGCCACACCGGGGTTATCTGGGTGTCATGGATTATAACTCATGGAAGGAACTCTGAAGCCTGCGTCCATAATGACCTATATTGCTCAATGAATTCATTGAAAATATGATGAAGAACAGAATATGTCTTTCCATACCCAAAACGGTTATTCGTTACAAAGAAAAAAAACAAGAATCCCAACAGTGGAGCAGCTCGCCAGCACCAGCCTGATGGGGCACGTGAGAAATCAATGCCCCCCCCCGCACCCCGATGGGACATGGGCAAGGGGCCCAGCGTCACCTCTGCAGTGGACTCGCCGAGTAAGCATCAGCCCCGAGGAGAACCCCACCAAGCCAAGTGGAGGCACAGTCCCCATAATAACCTGCCCACCGCTTCACAAGCATATGAGCACCACAGATGTCCTCTGGAACATTCCAGATTGAAGTAAACCAAAGGGGCGTGCCCATTAAGGGCAAGGTCAGACCGGTCAGGTGGACATAAAGTCAGCCATCTCAACTTGTATCTGTGCTTACTCGTTTCTTCTTGAAGGTGGACATTCTCCAAGAAGCCCTGCATGAAGGCATCATGTTATCTCTCCATTTGCCAGCCCTTCCTCCCCCCCAAAAAAATAAAGAGAACACCAGAAATGTAACCAGCTTAGAGAAAAACCCTGAGCTCAGCTGGGCGGGTGCCTTACATGAGTCCAAAAGACAATGTTGCCTTTCCCCAAAGTGCATGTATTAGTCAGGGTCTCCAGAGAAGCAATTATTCACATACCTACACACGCAAGAGAGAGGAGAGAGGTTTAATTCAGCGGCCTCACATAATCACGAAGGCTGGGAAGTCCAAACTCTGCAGTGGGTCTGAAGTCAACTGGAGGATCCCCTCTTGCTCAGGGGAAGTCAGTCTTCTGGTCTATCCAGCCCTTCAACTGATCAGATGAGGCCCACCACGATACGGAGGGCAATCTGCTTTCCTCAAAGTGTACCCACTTAGAATTTAATCTCATCCAAAGACAGCCCCCTCGGAAACATCCAGAGTAACGTATGTCCACACATCCGGGCTCCGCGGCCCAGCCTCGCGTACACATAAAATCCACCATCGCATTGGATCAAGATGTCGTTGAACAGAAAAGCCCCAAGAAAGCAGAAGAGCATTTCCACTCTTCTGGGCCAAATGGTCAAGTTATAGTTTCGTTATTTCACTATAAAAAGTAGTAAACCACAGAACCTCACTCACAGCTACGGTCCAGCGAAAATGCAATGACACATGCAAACATCCGTGTTCCTGTCCCCACGTTTACCATCTACGATACATAGTACAGTGGCCCGCCCACTAAAGGTAACGCAGAAGCAGACCCGTCCTGAGCTCAGCCCAAAAAAGTAGCGCCCCAGTCTGTGGAAAGTAAAACGCGTCTGTCTGAGATGTGCCACTTTCAACAGGCTCTTTCCTAGCGAGCTTGTCGAGTGCAGAAGATCACGGGGCGAGAGACACGGGTCCCAGCAGACAGGGGAGCGGGGAGGACGTCACGGTGCCCGGGGTGAGCGCACAGCACCCTCTGTTTATCGGTCACTCCGATCACCCACGTGTTCTGCACACGGAGGTCAGAGGGCGATGTATGTGATCACGGCTTAACACCAACCCCTCGCTTCGTAGTCAGCAAGCCGAGCTCACTTGGGGTAAAACTACCGGCTCTCTGCCTCAGCCTGTGACCTGAGGCCATTATCACCCATACTGCCTGATCTGCACACACAGCTGTCCCCGGCAAATTAACTCCTCTGACCGACCACAGGAGCGACCCTGGGCTCACGGCGCCTGTGATGGGGAGAGGCCGCCGAGGACGGCGGTCAAGGCCCACACGCTTCTCAGCTCTCCGCTCCCCTCCACCTAAGCCGGGACCCTGACTGGTAGAACCGGAGGTTTAAGGAAACTGGAACGGTGACAGGAAGGCAAATCAGACACAATCAGGAAACTAGTTTGCTTCAAGAAAAGCCTCACATTGTCTTCCGGGCTGTTGTCGCCAGATCCCAGGTGGTGGCCGTGGTTTCAGTGTAAAAGGGGGGGGGGCACAGTTCCTTTCAGCTCTTTCTCGTCACTGGACGCGGCACTGCAAGGCCAGCTGCATGAGACGCGCTCTGAGCAGACATCACGAGGCCTGAGTCACCGCCTCTCCCCGGGTCTCAGGAAGCGAGACGGAGGAAAAGGCGTCATCGCAAACCCGATTTGCTCTGATGTGAAAAAAACACGGCTCAGTAATTGATTGCCTTCCCGGCCTGGGAGGGGGGCAGTCCCCCCGAGAGCAGCCTGGTCTCCCAGCTGGGCCAGCGCCCAAGTCCCTGTGCTTTCTCAGTGTTGCCAGTTGGTGCACGGTGGATGGCACGCCCTGCCTCGATGGGAACTGGGCAGCGTCCACAGGAGCCCAGACCTGCACCAGGCACCCAGGGGAGTGCACCTTCCAGCAAGCTCTTGGTCCTTTGAGCAAAAGAGCTACCTGTCCCAGGGGGGGCCCCCATTTACTCCCCACATTTTCTGCAGGACCTGGGGCCGGAGGAGAGGGTGATATAAAGGTTCAACCTCAGTTAAGGAAGGTGGAGGATCTAGCCATCGGCGGCAGGATGTAATGACATCGTCAGCTCCTCCGGCAGCACCAGCTGTGGGCACAGAGCCCCGTGGCTGGCAAGGGACAGGGACAAATGTGGGGGGGTGCAGCGCCCGGGAAGCAGAGACTGCTCATTGAGCCCCGAGCGCTCCTTTCACTAAAATACATCCGCATCGGCTTTGACAGGAAGTGAGCTCAGCTGGTGTTTTCAAACGTTCCTTAAAAGATGCCTTTTTAAACGCCCAGTCAGTGTCATCGTGTCCCTGAGCAAGTTGGTGAGTTACCTAATCCTGTAATTGGCAAGGAGGACAGACACCCTGCAGGAGTGTTGTGAGAATTAAGTAACAACGTACATGTCACATACGTGCCCAGGGTGTGATGTTTAGGTACTTAACTATGTATTTTAATGAAGCATAAAACAGAAAGCGTGGTCCTTCCACCAGAATCTGCCAGCTCTGAATAACGCCTTGTAAGGAGGGGACCACTTGTCCTGTCTACACAGAAGGAAATGAAAGGGAATAATAGCTCTCTCCGTCTATAGATAGACAGATAGAGACATGGATACCAAGTCCCAGCGTTTCTCATTGTCGTTCAAAGGTTTTGCTCAGTAAGGAAATCTCGGCGACCCCACCCTCCCCCACCCCCATAGGGAAAGCAGCCCCCCCCCCTACAAGCAGAGCGACAGATGACACATCTTCCTACAGAAACACAAACGCCCAAGTTAAGATCTGGACGGCGCCACACTGGTTTCATCTCACGAGCAACACACGGCAGCTTCCTGACTCCCTCTGAGCCTGTTTCCAGCCCTTTGCCGCAGGAAGGCGGCCAATGTAGCTGAATTTCGGGGGAAAATATTTACCATACGACCTTCAGTTACCTTGGGGCCTGGATTAAATAAATTCTCAGGGTTGCTGGTCCAAAGTTCACAGAAACACCCCAGAAAGAGAAAGCAGACGGACAGTGGGACAGGTCTGCGCCTTCCGGGCTGGCTGGGTACGGTGAGCCAGCATTCCTGAAGGGGCCAGCGGGGGGACAGAGCGGCCAGGAGGGGGACGCAGACCCAGGTGCTGCCAGCGGTCACGGCAGAAGACATGCCGTCAGCACACGGTCCCCACAGAGACATCGTGAGACCTGAGTCAACGACGGAGGGAAAATGGAGAGTTAAGAAAGACCCCTCACAACAGAGGGAAGAGTTAAAAAAAAAAAAAGGCGACAAGTCAGAGTTGCGGTCTTTACCTGGGTCAGAGGGGTGATGGTGATGTCACGGAGACAAGTGGAAGAGGCTTCTTTGGGAAGGTGATACGTCCCGTCTAAGCGTGGTCCAGCCACCGGTGAGCATGGTGATCTCGGGCGGTCCCTCGGGGGGAGACTCTGCCTTCCTGCAGCCGGGCAGTTAAATCTGCGGCATGTGAGCCCGCTCGCTGCCTCTGACGGCCGCAGAGAAGGCTCAGTCCACACCCTGCTGCCCAGGGTCTCACGGCATCTCTGTTTTCTCACTTAGTTCATGGTCTGTCCACTGTTTCTGCACTGCCCGCTAGGTCTGGTTCAAGGGTCCTGGCGGCCAGGACGCTCGCGGGCAAAGGGTTGCCCCTGCAGGCCCTCAGCACTACCCCGGGGGCCCTCCTGCTGACACCCATCGGTCTGCCCACACAGCTTCCTGCCTGGACGCTCCTCTCTGCGCCCCTTCCAACCTCACACCCAGCCCAGGACCCGGCCTGCCGGGCGGCGTCCCGGGGTCACCGCCGTGTGTTTGCAGGGAAGAGCTTGGCAGAGCTGCGCGCGTTAACGAGTTGCATTGGGAAGTCCCCAAGACCCAGTCGTGGGGGGGGGCTGAATCGTCACTGGGGGACTGAGTCCTCGGGACCCAGACTCCTCCTTCTTCTTGCACCTCAGGGGCTCATCCTAGCGCCGTGGACTTGCTGAATTCCATCAAACACATACTTACCGCCTGCTGCTGAGCTCTCGGCCGAAACAGAAACACTGAAGTCGCCGGCGTCCGCTGAACATGATCACGTTACCGGGGGCTCAGCTTCCGTGTGCGTTCTGTCTCGTGTGGACCCCCTGGCTGCTCTGAAATGCCCCCCGTTTCAGTCCACAGCCCGTCCCTCTCACGATTATGCCTTCTGTGTTCGAGCCCGTCAGCCAGCGCTCAGACGAGTGGAATAATAATATGTCTTATCTTTTAAAAGCAATTGCTTTTAAAAACCCGGAAAGGTAAACGTAGGTAGACGGGAGCCTGAGGACGTCGCCCGACCACTCACTGCTTGCCGTGAGGGTCCGGGGACGAGACAGTAAATGCAACTTTAGTCTGACCTGTGGTGGCGCAGTGGATAAAGCGTCGACCTGGGAACACTGAGGTCGCCAGTTCAAAACCCTGCACTGGTCTGGTCAAGGCACATATGGGAGTTGAGCTTCCAGCTCCTCCCCCTTTCTCTCTCTCTCTCTCTCTCACTCTGTGTCTCCTCTCTAAAATGAATAAAATAAAATAAAAATAAATAAATGGAACTGCAGCATGAAGTGTGTTCAAATTCACCGGCTTGTCCGCAAAGCACGACGTTGAGTGAGAGACCCCAGGCCGGAGCCGGCCATTTGCAAAATGATTCCGAAGACATGACAGCAGTCTTTGAAATGACCCTGAGGTACCAAGGCCACAGGGGAAGCAGCAGCAAGGACAGGGAGGTCACGGGGGTGTCGGGCCAGTCTCAGTGCAGAGGAATCCCCCGAGTCATGTTTTCACAGACAGCTGAGCACAGTGACCGATGCAAGACACAGTATTGCCAGGGGACAGATGGGAACATGTGGGGACAGAAGGCCCGGGCACCAGGGACCTCGGGAGGTGTGCTCAGACACGGCCCCAGAGGCCACACTGGATGGATGGATGGATGCTCTTCTTTCCTGACGGGCCGACCTTGGCCTCAGCCCACAGCACACAATGCACAGGCAAGCCGTGCCCTCCGTCAGAGAAAAGGGGACAGTGTCCCGTTTCTGATCAAACTCCTGACACAGCTGCGTGATGACCCACCCGAGGGACGCTAAATCGTTCATCGTGCAGCATCTTTGAGAAAACCAGTTTGCAGGGCACTGCTTGTTTCTCACGCGTCACCAACAAGCACCGCCCGTCGGGGGGTCTCCCTGCGTGCTTCCAGGGGACAAATCTGACGGAGTCTGACGTGAGATCGGCGTCCCCACTGCCTCCGTTTGCCGGCGAATCTCTGTTCCATTGCAGGCGTGTCTCTTAGTCACCACGGAGCTAGGTTTGTCTCTGCAGCCAAGCTGAGAATCTCTTCTTTTCTGATGGGCAGGTGAAGTCCATTCCCATGTATACGTGTGGCTAATACGTCTGGTCTCCGGTCTGTCACTCACATCCTGTGGCAGTTACTCCGTGCATGTGTCTGTCAGACGTACTGTGTCTCTACTGGCTGTGTCCTTCCTGCCCTGCGGAAACTTTCCTACTTTGGAAGACTCGTGGTGAACTCCAGTGGTTCCCATGAGGTTAAGCGTCTTCACAGGGTTCTGGGCGTCCCTACAGAAGAAAATGAGAACCCTAGAACTGACATTAAACTCCAGCCCTTAAAAACATCCCAGAGATAGAAGATAAGAACCTACTACATATTTGAAAGAACCCAGTGGTACCAGGAGAAATTGATCCAGAATGATCTGCTGAGACCAATTCTAGCAAAATCAATGGGACAAACCTCTGTGGCCCTTTTCAGCCACCAAGCCCCCCCTCTGACTTCCCTCGCCAGGGCGAGGCTGTTTGCAGCCTTCTCTGTCTCCCGGATGTCTGTTTATGTGGCTGTTGGTGTCACCTGAAGCCCCAGGTGCCTGTAACCACACTGTGTGCAACTTGAATGTATCTGTTGGGAATCTACTCCGGTGTGATCACGTCATTAGTCTTCGCGTGTTATCAGCAAGGCCAGGTTACAAACGATGACCTTCACCCTGTTTAGAAAATCCCTTCAGCCCTGACCAGGGGGGGCGGTGCAGTGGATAGAGTGTCAGACTGGGAACAAAGGACCCAGGTTCGAGACCCCAAGGTCACTGACTTGAGTGAGGGGTTGCTGGCTTGAGTGTGGGATCGTAGACACGACCCCATTGTCTCTGGCTTGAGCCCAAGGTCACTGGCTTGAGCAAGGGGTCACTCTCTCTGCTGGAGCCCCTCCCAGTCGGGGCACATGTGAGAAAGCAATCAATGAACAACTAAGGCGCCGCAACGAAGAATGGATGCTTCACATCTCTCTCCCTTCCTGTCTGTCTGTCCCTGTCTGTCCCTCTCTCTGACTCTCTCTCTCTCTCTGTCACAAAAGAGAAAAAAGAAAAGGAAAGAAAAAGAAAATCCTTCAGCCCTGACCAGTAACGCCAACTTGGTTGCATTGATTTTACCCGCGGAGGGACGCCTCCAAGTTGTCCTCCAGAGGTCCCCAGGCTCCTCATTTTCTTAGGCAAGTAATTTGTAGTGGGTCCCCTTTTGGGACAATTCGACATCACCACCTTAATAAAAACAGATACAAAGACAGGCAGCGACACTGGGCTCACCCGTCGGTGCGGTGAATTGCGTCGTCCTCCAAAGAACGTCCACACCCTGACACACAGGGCCTCTGGGAACGTGACCTTGTTTGGAAACGGTCTTCGCAGCATCACTGAGTTAGGGTGGGCTGGGACCCAGGGTGACTGGGCCCTAAGAGAAAAGAGAGGAAGATTTAGGGACAGAGACACACACACCAGGAGAAGCCATGGGACCAGGAGGCAGAGACTGGAGTGCTGTGTCTAGAAGCTGAGGATTGCCAGCATCCTTCCTGCCAGAGACCACAGGGACAAATGTCCCCCCCTCCCCCCCAGAGCCTTCAGGGCACAGCCCCACCCACACCTGGTCTCAGGCTCCAACTCCAGAACACGGACTCCGGCTGCCTGAGGCCTGAGGCCACCCAGTATGGGTCCCCTGTTACGGTCACCCTAGCAACACACAGAAGCCTGAGCGCCACCCTGCAGAGAAATAAAATCAGGATCTTCTCTGAGGAGACATTCCGTACTTGTTTATCTCTTCCTGCCACGGGAATCAGTCCTACCTACGGGCAAGCCAAGCAGGATTGCAAAACAGAAAAAAGGAAACATTGTTCCTAAGAGCAGCCACTTCTCACCCTCATTCTGTCCCCCAACCCCAACCCGCCAGTCCAGTGTTGCTTTCCACGTGTCCATTACCAGCGGTCGACCCCAGTCTGAAAGGTTCAATGGAAAATGCCGGAAGTGCCCTGGGTGGCGTGTTGAAATCTCACGCCATCCCGCTCTCCGGGCTCATCTGTTCCCCCAGCGCCTCCACAGGGTACACGCAGGACAATCACGTATTGTGACAAAAAGGGACCGCGTTCACATCACTTTTGTTACAGTAGAGCGCTGTGACTGTTCACCGGTATGATCCAGCATCTCTCGCTGGGCCTACTTTGTAAGCTAATCGCAGGTGTGTGTGCACAGGAGAAACGGGACAGTGTTGGGACTTGAACCTACTTGTGCCCCACTCTGTACATCGAGTTTGGTGCTATCCATGGTCTTAGGCATCTATTGGGGGTCTTGGAATGTATCCCCCATGGATAAGGAGGGGAACCACTGAATAGGTTTGAAAAAAAAAATAGGATTGTCTTAAAAATACAGTTGTTCCGCCCTGGCCCGGATAGCTCGGTAGGTTAGAGCAGTGGTCGGCAAACCGCGGCTTGCAAAGCCACACGCGGCTCTCTGGCCCCTTGAGTGTGGCTCTTCCACAAAACACCACGTGCGGGCGCTGCCTCGATAAGGAATGTACCTACCTGTGTAGTTTAAGTTTAAAATATTTGGCTCTCAAAAGAAATTTTAATCAGTGTCCTGTTGATATTTGGCTCTGTTGACTGATGGGACTGCCGACCGCTGTGACAGCATCGTTCCAATATACAAGGGTTGGGGTTCAATCCCTGGCCAGGCCACACAGAGAACAGGTCATTTCTGTCTCTGTCTCCCTTCCTTTCTCTCTGAAACTAATTTTAAAACATATATATATATTTTTTTCTTTTTAAAAAAAGAAAATGTTCTAAGGATTAAATAAATATTTTAGAGTGCTTAGCACAATGAATGGAAAATAGAAAGTTCTATTTGAAGTGTTTTTTTTTTTAAAATAAAATAAATAGCAATGTGATTTTAGGCAGTTTGACGGGTCACAGCTTAACCCACATGCCTAAACACCTTTAGAAAAGGGCCGAGACCAGGGGCAAACAAGATTAAAAGGTGGGTTTTAATAAAGCACAGGCAGTCCAGGTGACAGACTGTTAGGTGTCCTCCCTGTAAACGATATTGCATCACAGCAGGTGAGAACGTGCTCTCTCATCGTCTGCACAGAAAGCCGCGTCACCCACACATCACGGGAAGGGCACAGCAAGAACAGGGCCCCCTCTGACCCGTGTTTCTAAAGGCCGACTTCCCGGCGGCCCAGACTGCCTCCTGACGTAAGGAAGGGAACCCTATACAAACAGGCCTGCGGGTTTAGTTTGCAGGGTGGCACCTGTGTCTGCAGGGGAAGCCGCCTGGCACTTTGTAAACACGCCCAGATCGCCTCTGGGAGGAAGAGGCCACCCCAGAGGACACGCCTGTGCCCACACCAGGCCGCGAGGGAGACGCTGGCGGTGAGCGTGATCTGTCACATCTGGCCCGGTGGGACGAGATCCGTCCACCCTGAGGCAGGAGATGGAGACCTCGAATTGCAGAGCAACACGACCCCCGTGACGAGAAGGCAGCTCGCTCTGGGGGACAGAGGCCAGTTCTCCGGAGTCCGGGCCACCTGCCCAAACGCCAAGGTGCCAAAGAAAATGAACAAAGGAGGAAAAAGAGAAAAGGTAGCTTTATTCCCCGTACAGAAACCCACCCGCAGGCGTGAAGTGAAAAGCAGAGTGACAGAGCTGTAAGAACCAGGTTTTGCTGCGATGTTGCCTGGGGGGAGAGCAGAGCTGTGAGGTCCTCTCGCTATTCCACACACAGCGTATGGCCTGGTCTAGGGGGGCGGAGGGTAGAAGGCGGGGCCGTCCTGGCAGACCTCCAGAGCTCTGGCCGGTCCGGCCCACCCTGCGCCATGTCCGCCGCCAGCCGGCTCCCCGGGCTCCGTGCAATTCCGCAGCTGCAAGTCCTTCGTGAAGCACAGCTCGATCTGACCGAGGATCTGCACCTCCTCACCCTGAACACAGAGACGAGAGATGCTCTCACTTTCTAGAGCTGGACCATGGTCACAGTTCTACGACAGTCACCACTTAGAACTTGAGTAAGAGGCAGCTCCCAGGCTGGGACCCCGGCTCCAGGAAGGGTAAGCCCCTTCCCCCAATGCTGACCTGGGCCAGGGGCCCCCAAGTGCTGATGTGACTCCAGATCCCCACCCAGATGCTTCCTGAGAAAATGCCCCCCACTACAGAGGGGGTGTGGGCACAGCCACATGCGGGCACGTGCCCCGCGGTGTCGGGAGGAGAAGGCGTCACAGATAAACCTGCAAAAAGCGCCCCGATCCTGAAAGAATCAAGCCTTTCTCAGCGGACAGAACAGACACAACCTGTCTAACGTGGACGGGTAACACCCACCAGAATCTGACCCACAGGGACACCCGCACCTGCACCAGCCCTTCCGAGCCGGTGAGTTCTAGGTAGGGGTAAGCCGAGAAAACCAACCCGGTCCTGGCATGGAGCCAAAGAAGGTCATTTTCACCTGCACACCCACCCACACACATGCGCACACACACGTGCACACACTTACGCTCACACATGCATGTGTGCGCACACACGCACGCACACACACGTGCATACCTACACACACGTGTGTGCACATGCAAATACAGCCCAACCACAGCATGTATCCACCCACACGCATGTGCACACACACATGTACACACATGCACACGCAAACCTATACACGTGCACATCTACACACATGTGTGCACACACGCACATACAGCCCAACCACAGCATGTATCCACCCACACGCATGTGCACACACACACATGTACACACATGCACACACACACATGTACACACATGCACACGCAAACCTATACACATGTGTGCACACACACATACAGCCCAACCACAGCATGTATCCACCCACACACATACACGCGTGCGTGCGCGCATACACATGCACACACTTACGCTCACAGGCATGTGTGCGCGCACACGCACACATGCATGTGTGCATACACATGCACGCACGTACACACACGTGCATACCTACACACACGTGTGCGCACGCACACATACAGCCCAACCACAGCATGTATCACCCACACACATATGCACTCATGCACACGTGTACACACGCATACACCCGCACACCTACACACATGTGTGCGCACACGCACATACAGCCCAACCACAGCACGTATCCACACACACATGCGCGCACACACGTGCACACCTACACACACATACACGCGTGTGTGCGCACACACACGCCCCTGGTCCCCATACATGAGCAACTCCACCCCCGGGCACTCCGCGGCAAACACAAAGCCACCAGGAAAGTGGGACTGGTCTTCCTGGTAGAGGCAGGAAGGCCGGCGACCCGGTGCACTGGCACTGACCTGCTCCGGCGGGAGACACTGGATTTTCGGCGTGACCCCGTACAGGCTGGCCAGGGCGTCTTTAATGTCCGCAATCTGAAATGAAACCGAGTGAGGGAGGAATCAGACTTCCGCAGAGAATCCTGCAGCCGCCTATTTGGAGGTGACACCGGCTCACACCTTCATGTGACAACGAAGGTGACAACAGCATCCTCGCTGAGCGCTAATCCTGGCCGGCAGACAGGACAGGAGCGGCTGAGAACGAGTCCCGTGCCCACCCAAGGACAGGATGTGGCCTCCTCCCACCAGACCATAACCGCACCCTCTCGTTCTCTCCGCTCCACTCCCCCGTCTGCACCCAGAGCCTGGGAGGCGGGGACAGGTGTGGACACGGCAGAAAATACCCCAATAATAAATCAAACCGACTGTCACCGGCCAGGACCTACCCCTGAGTTACACACCATGCTGGTCCTGATACCCAACCAAGTGCCTGCCTGCAGCTCCAAAAATGTTGCCATCGCTGCTTTTATTATTGTTGAAATCAAGTTCTGGGTAACAATGTGACACACATCCCCCTTCCCCACCTGACAGGAGTCCAGGTGAATCTAAGGGCCCTGCAAACACTTGTTCAGAGCTCCCCAGAACAGTGATCAGGGGCAGTTGATGCTCTGTCCCCAAGGTCACTGTCCCTCCCTCCTCACCCTCCATGGGGGATGGACATAGCTCCCCTGGAACTGGCTGCACAGCCCAGCACAGACACCACGGAGCAAACCCGAAGGGCTTCGACCTCCCCCTGTCCAGCCATGGTGCCGGAACCACAGAACTACGATGGGGGGTCGACTTCAAACCTTTCTCATTCACACCTACGACAGACATAAAACCATCTCCAAGAATCTGACCCACTTCTCTGAAGTGACAGGCAGCAACTGATCCAGGAATGGGCCAGGCTGCGGGGTCACAGGGTCTCCTTGTTGGACGGCTACTCAGAGGTACTTGCAGGGGACAAGAAAGTGCAGGTGTCGCTGTGAGCCAGTAGGATTTTGCTTAAAAAAGCAGGCTGTCCCGAGTGCAAAACAATGACCTTTCGTGATGCTTACCTGATGGTAAGACCAAGTCATGCTTAAGTTTCTACAGTTCTATCATAAAAACTACACACACACACACACACACACACACACACACACACACCATATTTCATCATGAGAACAAAAGCAAATTTTGTTTCTTCCTGGAACAAAATGTCATAAAACCAAATGCTTTCCAAACTGCGTGTCCCACCTGCCCTGTCCGAACCTAGAACGTGCTTCTGGGCTTCAAAACCGTCAAAATCGTTGGTCTAAGCAGCCTCTCGTTAACACTCAACATGCGCAGGAAAACAGAGCCGGAAGAACCCAAGTCCCTTCAGAACCTAACAGGGAAGCAGGAAGGATCTGGTCTGGGTCACTGTAAAGCCCCCATGTAGCTCACACTCTGTCACTTCCATCAGCCAGGTGTCCCTGTTAGCAAAGAGCCCCTGGACAAGCAGCTCGAAGCAGGACTTACTTGATAGTAATTGCCGGACGGCACTATACCCAACTTCTGGAGCACACTAAAATGGAAAATTAAAAAAAATGAGCCATATAACGAAGGTCTGTTTTCCTTTCTCGTTCTTTTCAAACATCACATTTCATAAGAAACACAAAGATGCTCTTATAGGTTAAGTGATTTTCCCCCGATACTTTGAGCAATAAGCCTGTTAATAGCAAACAGGCAGCCACGGCGACCCGGCCTCCCGCACGCTGCGTGGTGCTGATCTGGGCTCTCCTTCCAGCTCCTGGATGCTGTTGGGTGTCCGCCCATGCCACCTAGTCACCACTCCTGTCCTCAAAGACAGGTCACCATCAATTTTGGATTCTAGGCTTGTCCTAGAAAATGGCGGTTTTCAATGTTTTTACACTTGGGGACTGGTGAAAATAGGACTATTTCAGGGACCATTATAGGCAGAAATCACCCTGAGCATAAACAAATCTGACTAAGACCACTGGGTTTATAATCTTCCTATAGCATCAGAGTGGTTAACTCTTTCACGGACCAGCAAGGAATTTCTAATGGACGGGTCTGTAGGCCTGTGGTCAGCAAACACTGCTAGGAAACCGCCCTGGGCCAGATCTGTAAACACATCACACACCTCCAGCATGGGAGCCCCTCCCGTGGCACGTGGCTCTGACCAGCTCCAGCGAATCCTAACCAACGCACCCTACGATTAACTGCCTTCATCGCATAGGTAAAGTAAAAATCGTCACATCAGTAATGCCAATGGTACCCTGGCCCCATCACCCTCCCTGGACTATCTGGATTAGGACCATGCAGAATGGATGCAGAGACTTGGGCCACCTCTCCGGGCCGGTGAGTTGGCTCCCGCAAGGCATGTCTGCCTCTGCAGCTGTGGCTTCTGACAAAAGTACCTTGTGCAGACCAGACAGCTTCTCTCGGGACTGCGCTGGGGTCTCTGGTCATGATTGTGATGTCCCGAGAGCCAGCGGGGGTGGGGGTGGGGGTGGGAGGGCGGGGAGGGGCAGGAAAGGTCCTGGTAGCCCCAGAAACAAAGTTGCCCGGCACCTGCCTTGTGCTGTCCATGTAGGATAAATGCCAGGTTTCAGATAAATGCCCAAATACAGCATTTCTCAACCATTTATATTTATCACAAGTTGCAGTGATATTTTAAACATGTCATGTTAAACAAAATAAAAAGCCGACCCGTTTCTCTCCATTCTTTCCCGGGAGGCTGCCGGAAAAGAAATTAACAAGGACCCGCGTGGCTTGCGCTCCGCTTCTGCTGGGCAGCACCGGGAGGAGCCCTCCCCGCTCGGTCGTCAAAAAGACGGGGCAGAGCGGGAAGTACCGGAGACAGCGTGCACCCCTCCCCTGTGCCTGGTGTTTTCTACAGAGGTCAGGTCAGTTGGGTCACCATGTCGGTTCAAGACATTTTGCCTTTTTTTTTTTCAGGTTTGCTGCCTTGATATTCTATAGAGTAAATAAATTATAAGTATATACATAAAAAATAAAAAAAAAGAAAACCCTGCTAGCTTCAGATCACTTGGCAGGCTGGCCTCTGAGAAGAAGATACTCTGTCGTAACGATGTACAACAGACAGGAAACCACAAGAGATTCCAAGGTCTGACTTCTTCATCCTAAGGCCTAATGGCTGGCTAGGGTCCAGCCCTCAGCAGTACACCCTGGGGGTGATTTTTGAGAGCATGGCAGCTCATGAGCAGTGACCTGTCCTCCTGCTCCAAGGCTGAGGCTAGGGGCAGGCAGGGGCAGGATTCCAGGGGCCTGGGTACTTTCTGGGGCTTCCAGCCCCCAGCCCATCATCTCCGCCTGTGTGTTCCAGGGTCATGGCACCAAGCAGCCAGAGGTCACGAAGGGTCAGCCTTCAGGGAAGCCACCTTGTTAACTCAACATGCTCTCGTTAGAAATGACAGATGGACAAGGCACGCCCTGGTCATCTTGTTTTCCTCAGGCCAACGCACTATCCCGGGATGTCTGCACCTGGAGAGGCGGCCCAAGTTCCCGTGTCCCCTCTGTGTGACCGTGACCCAGAGAGCCCGGGAGGAGACACGAGTATGTCTTAGAACGATCACACTGGAGTTCACCGGGGAGCACAGCACCAAGAAGGGGCGGCTGCCCGGGCTGAGCGGCTCCAGGCTCATCCAGGGACAGGGACGTCACACCTGTGAGTGTCAGGTGCGCAGGAGCGGATACCGCACAGAGAAGCGGCCTGTGAGGAGCAGCCGGACCGAGGGGCCCCTACCTGTTCAGGGCAAGCCCCCTATACAGGTCCAGGCCCTCGCCAAAGTATTTCTTCTGCGAGTTGAGGGTGTCCAACTGGGCCACGCAGGTCCCGTGCTTCTCCCACTCGTGCTTCCTGGAGGAAGGTTTTACAAAATCTTCAGTTCAAGTCATGAAACCAAGTCACAACAACAGGCTCACACCGGTTCCCTCCTAGCCTAGGGCAGTCACGTGCCGGAGGCCTGATGTTTCTCCTCCGCGGTATGATGCGTGCACAGGCAGGGACTTCACGTCCTACACCTAGAACACGGCCCAGTGGACGCCGTGCCGGCCCTGAGGTCTCCACGCTCTTCTACCGGGAGCCACCGCAAGGCTGAGCAGGAGGAAATGCCACAGTCGCATACCTGCAACCACACAGCGCCGGGCCCTCCCGCTCGAGCCAGTGCCGCACAGCCGGGGGACTCCACCGAGCCGTCCCTTCTAAGCAACCAGCCAAGAAACGGAGAATCGCTAACTACTAGGAAATGCTTCGGTGTCTGCAAGACGAGAGGAATCACCCCAGAATCCGCACCGGAGGGGGATGACCTCAAACGCCCGTTTAGACCCAAAGACAGTTAGTTCCCAGCTCAACATCGATATTCAACGTCCACTATTATTAGTTCTGGAGCAGGCTTAATTCAACAGATGTCAGCCATAAAACACACGCTAACGTTCTGAGATTAATGTCATTCCAAACATTGAACCACATAATTCAGAACTGGACATTTTCCGTTTAACGCAAAGTTGTTGGTGACCAATCAGAAGTGGCCGTTGTGTGGGCCCCCTCACCTCTCCCAAATCCTCCAAGAAGCAGATGTTGGGGTCACCCTTCTGTGACTGCCTGGGTTACCTCAACTACTTCTCGGGAACACCTGCCACAGTGAGGGGACCCTGACAAACTGGGCATGGCCCAGCTCTGGTTCTTCTTCTGACAAGAATCAAAAGGAAAACAAAACCCCATGTGCACATGGCATTTTCAATGCGGGTAATTTTACTGCTAGATTTCATCTGAGGGAAGGAGCTCGAACACCCAGTAAGCCCAAGGCTGTCTACTCTGCATGCTGGACTCTTATTTGGGATTAAACAGAACAGTTTTGTGGTTTTTTTTACAGGGACAGAGAGAGAGTCAGAGAGAGGGATAGATAGGGACAGACAGACAGGAACGGAGAGAGGTGAGAAGCATCAATTGTTAGTTTTTCGTTGTGACACCTTAGTTGTTCATTGATTGCTTTCTCACATGTGCCTTGACCATGGGCCTTCAGCAGACCGAGTAACCCCTTGCTAGAGCCAGCGACCTTGGATCCAAGCTGGCGAGCTTTTGCTCAAGCCAGATGGGCCCGCGCTCAAGCTGGCGACCTCGGGGTCTCGAACCTGGGTCTTCTGCATCCCAGTCCGACGCTTTATCCACTGCGCCACCACCCGGGCAGGCAGAACGGTTTTTTGACAGAAGCCTCTCCACTGCTGACAAAGCCAGGTGGCGAGGTCAGGGGACACCTCTAGAATCCCCCAAAGTCAAGGCAATACAGACAACCGTGACCCAAGTGCAGCAATCAGGGAGACAGGAAGGCCGTGCTCCATCCACGGCTCCACAAATGTCCTTATGTACTGAGTGGCTCCAGAGAACACAGTAAGAAGTAGCATGCAATGTTGACCTTTGTCACTTAGCACACAGAGCTTTAAGTGTATAATCTAACCCTCCAACCTGAGAAAGTAAACCACTTTGCCCTCAGCGAGCACAAAGTATGGGCATGCTTGGCCACACTATTCTGATTACGTCTTCAGGGACTGAGCCCACAGGAGAGGTTCTTCGTTTGTTGATTTATTTTTAAGCCAGGTTAAAAAAAAAAAAAATCTGATTCTATCGTGCAACATTGTAGCAACTGGAAGTATTACACCTTGTATACTTAGTTACCATGCCATGAAAGTGCTGTGTAAATGTTTCTTCACTGTTTCCCCTGTGGAATCCATGAATCCATGAAGGCCATTATCCACTTGCAACCACTGATAGAATGTAGACTGTGTAGCACGCAGGTGCACTAGAGACCCGAGCCACCATAGCCCCTAATTCCCAACTGCTTCTCTTTTGTGTTGAAGATACGATTTCCACCCACCCCCTTTCCCAGGATCCACACGCCTTAAAACACTTTCCTCCTACATCCCCCAAATGAAATCTCACCCTGAGCACCAGTGCCCAGGACCACCAACGTCACTTTCATTCCACGTTTGTTTTTAAAAGCTTTTCCTCTCATCTTAACTCTTTTCTAAAAATTCTACATAAAGATATTTCAGGTTAAATTAACCTTTCTTTGGACAAAATCCGATCAGCTGTCTTCTAACTTATACACTGACATACCAGAGTGAAGTGGAAAAGATAAAAAAAAAAATAGCTTCAGTTAGTAAAAGTATAAATGAAAAGAATGCTAATTTTATCTGCTTCCAAAGCCATGATTTTAAAAATGTCTTGAATTACACACGGCGCTTTTCTGCTCAGCTCTCGCTACATTGAAAGGCATTTTAATGGACGGAGACTCAAATGAAAATTTCACTTTCTCTCAAATTTCACTTTCTCTCCTGTCAAAGCCATTTAAAAGAAATCCTCATCTTCTTAAATCTGGTCTTCTTTATTTCTTGATCTATTTCAAGAAAGCAGCACAACTCCTCTCAGAACCATTCTCTCCTGTCTGATGTGCCGTGACAGCTTCTAAGATCTGTAAGTTATTTAAGCCTCAGCAGGGAAAAGGTTTTTAAAATGAAGTAATGAAGAAAAGAAAACGGATTAAAAACAAGTGTATAAAGTGCATTCCCCTTGCCCTCATGTTTGATCCCCGGGAGAGAAGGAGGCCCCAAGAATGGCACAACAGATGAGGGTGTTCCAGAATGGAGGTTGCTCACACCTGTCAGCCTCAGAGGACAGGTTCTGTCACCTGTCACCTGTGTTTCCCACAGTTTCACTGCACGGCCTCAGGAGGCTCTCACACATGTCTGAGGTGTGATGGCCGTCAGAACGTAGACTTACCAGAAAGAGCTGCGGTTAGCGGCCGAGTGGATCACATCAGGCCAGTATATCTTCATGTCTTGCAAAAGATCCTACGTAGGATAAAAATGATAATGATGATGATAATAATAAGTGCAGATTAACTAATGCAAGAAAATAACTGATCTCTATACGTTAGTTACGCTCAGGTGAGAGTTATCATAATTCCGTGCTTTATTTTGTATGAAGTGTTTGAGACATATCTAAACAGGGAATCTGAGTCCTGGCCGGATAGCTTGCTTGGTTAGAGCATCGTTCCGATACACTAAGGTTGTGGGTTCAATCCCTGGTCAAGGCACATACAGACACAGATCAATTCTCTCTCTCTCCCTTCTTCTCTAAAATCAATAAGCAAATTAATAATACTAATAACAAAAGTAAAATCTGAGTAACCATAAGCACCTTTGAAAATATAAGCTCTCGTAGGTGAGTGCATGAACAGACTGAGTACTAAGTCCTGAAAAGAAGTGAGCCATCCCGTTATGAAAAGACATGGAGGAAACTTATACATATATTACCATGGAGACTAAAGATCGGGGGTTGCCAGAGGATGGGGGAGAGGGGGTGGAGGGGTGACTAGACAGACCTCAGCAGACTTTAGGGCAGTGACACTACTCTGTATGGCACTGTAATGGTGAATATGGCCCATTATACATTGTCCAAACCCACAGAATGTTCAACACAAAGAGGGATACTAATGTAAACTGTGGACTTCACTTAGTAACCAAGTATCAACACTGATCCACCAATTGTAATAAAAGTGCCACATGAATGCAAGCCACTTAAGTTTCTTCAAGGTTTCTAAACATGCCATAAAAAGTAACAACTACTTATTCAAGCAAACAAGCCACCACAGAAAACACAAGCTGGAGAGGAGGAGCTGGTTGGAGCTGGGCAGTTGACACACTTCCACGTCTGGGGATAGTGACCCTAAACGGAACCATGTTCAAGTGCTACCCACCCACTAGGCCAGAAGAAGGTTAGACTTGAAAAGCTTTGTAAAGAAACAGGATGACCTCACTTTCTTTTATTTGTCATCCTTCCCATCAACCCATCAGTGACCAAACCACCCATACAGCCCTGGCATCATCCTGTGGTCCAACTCCTCCTAGGAGCTGTCCACTGTGCTGTCTCCATCTCTACCTGCTTCCACCTCCACAGCCTGGCGTCAGCCCTCACAGGCCCTTGGAGAAAGATGTAGAGTGATAGGACAATATATCGTCCAAACTAGGCCGCTTCTGTTTGTGATAAATGCTGAATTGGACACTCTGCTACAAGACAAGCAAACCAACAATGTCTGAATCTCACCACTAACATGCAGCCAGAGAGATATTAGAAAGACACACTGGCCTGACCAGGCGGTGGCACAGTGGATAGAGCGTTGAACTGGGATGCAGAGGACCCAGGTTCGAGACCCCAAGGTCACCAGCTTGAGCGCGGGGCCCATCTGGCTTGAGCAAAAAGCTCGCCAGCTTGGACCCAAGGTCGCTGGCTCCAGCAAGGGGTGGCTCGGTCTGCTGAAGGCCTGCGGTCAAGGCACATGTGAGAAAGCAATCAATGAACAACTAAGGTGTCACAACGAAAAACTAACGATTGATGCTTCTCATCTCTCTCCGTTCCTGTCTGTCTGTCCCTATCTATCCTTCTCTCTGATTCTCTCTCTGTGTCCCTGTAAAAAAAAAAAAAAAAAAAAAAGATGCACTGGGTTATATCCTTCTTCAGTTGCAATGCTTCCAGTGACGTCCCAGTGGGTCTTAGATCAGAGAGACGACTCTGAAGCAGCACACCAGGCTCCTGGTGACCTGGCCGTGAACACTACCCAGGCTTGCAGCTCACCTCAGCCACACTGTCTTCCTCCCAGTCTCTCAAAAGTTCCATACTACCCTGGGGCCTTTGCACATGCTGCTTCCTCAGCCTCTCTCACCCTTCACCTAGTTAATCCAGATTCCAGCTCAAAAGTCACCTCCTCCGAGGAGCCTCGCTCAGGTCCATGGGCCTATGCTCTGGCCATTTCTCTCTCCGGGCACCCGGTTTGTAACTCCGTGTGGGTGGGGTGACTTCACTAGCACCCATATCCCCAACTATAAGCAACGTGGGCCAGAGATTACGTGTAACTGTGTTTACTGCGTCTCCAGCCCCGAGCACAGGACCTGGCAGCCGCACTCAATACATTGTCGCTGAATAAATTAACCTCTAATTCCACCTTGGGTCATGAGACTCAGCCAGGAACGTCCCTAAGGGAGCAGGGGGACCTGAAATGAGTCTGGGAAGAGGAATATGTCTCAGGAGGGAGACTTCACCTGGCTTTGGGGTGTACTAGTGATTCCTATAGCTCACCCCGCCTCCCCGCCCCTGGTCCACATCCCTGAGGGTCCTCGCAGGAAGGGAAAAGGAGAAAAGAATCCCTCTTGGACTAAAGTCTATGAGGAGTTTAGAATTGATTACCTTGACCTTCTGGGGGCCGCACATGCCTGGGAATGACCCATAATACTAGCAAATCCTGACTCTGCCCCGTGTTGGCAGGGAGGCCACAGGGACCTCACACACCCTGGTCTGTAAGTCCAGGTACCAGTTACCCTGACGGATGACTGGTTACACACTCCCCTGAGGAAAGGTAGGCACCTGTGTGTATGGGCACACACGTGTGTGTGCGTGCACACATGAAGTAGCAGTGTCTCAAAGTAGCACTCGGCTGACCTCTCTTATATACTCTGGCCTGTGAGTTACTTTGTACTGGAAAGACCGGTCACTTCCTCCCCACTCACAACCCCAGGTAGAGACCTACCCCACCCAGGCCAGAAAGGACAGCCAGGGTACCACATGACCATTCTGCAAGCCACAGCTGTACTGACGTGCTCACCGTCCACCAAGCTGGCCGAGGGCAGCAGGGATGGGAAGGTGGGGGGTGTGGGGGAGCTGGACCGGCAGGTGAGAGCCCCGGCTGTCCCACCTGTGTCTACCTCCCCCAGTTCGCTCCCAGGGGCGTGGGCCCAGGAGGAGAGGGTCAACGCGTCTCTCATCTGTGGGGTCACTTCAGACGCTCATGTATTTATACCGGAATGGCAGAGGCTCGATCCTGGTGATCGCGCTCGCAACCCCTTGGTGTAAAGCACGCCCCCCAAGGTCACACCGAGGGACAGCAGATGCGATCCGGGGCAAAACCCTGCAGCAGCCACACAATTAAAAGTGAATACCTTAATCTCTTCTAAGTTAAAGTGCCAGGATCGGTTACACTGCTCTGCTCTGTCAGCCCTGGAAGTCAGAGAGAGAGAGAGAGAGAGATTAGTCTTGGCTGGGGTGGGTTCCAAAGGGACACGTGAAAACACTTCCCCGGAGGTCTGCGGAGGACACGGGGTCTCTCAGCAGCATCAGGCCCTGTGGGTCATCTAACAGCGCCCGGGGACCAGGACGGCCGTCACAGAGCAGGACGTTGTGTGAAAACTCCCCGGCCCGAAGCAAACAGCAGGGGGCGCCCCGAGTCAGGGCTGCTGTGGGTCGTGGTCCCCCACCCTCCCCAACCCAAGTCCAGGGGTGTGCCCTCTGCGAACCCAGCTCCTCTGCCCCCGTGAGGACAGCCAGAGAGTTCTATCCCTCTCCGTGGAGATTAAGGAAACATGAGGGGCTCAGTGCCTGGTGATGTCGGATCAGCCGGGATGATCTTTCATAACACCAAGCCTATAATGCCCTCTGTCTATCTGCACGTAACTCTGTCCTCACGTGTCAGCTCTGCATCGACAGATGCAGCCAAGCCCACGAGGTCACCAAATCTCCTCTATAGACCCGTCGTGTTTCCAGCATCAACAGATAACTGTCTCTGATCTGAAACCAACCCCTTACCCCCCCCCCCACCGCATGGGGGACAGAAGCATCACCATGCACTGTCATCCCTGCTCGGAGGAGACGGAACAGAGTCTTCAGAAAACCCCGGAAAGCCAGAGTCCCATACAGTCAAGTGTCGGGGTCCCTGACAAGCCTAGGGGAAGGTGGACTAGAGAGAGCGGCCAGGTCCCCAGGCCCCAGCTTAATTTGCTTTCTGCGAACCCCTGTCCTCAAGGAACCCAGGTGGTCACAAAAACCGGAAGGACCCTTGCCCCCTCATCTGAGCAGCAGAACAAGTTAGATCCATTGATAGGGCAAAGTAATGTGAGGAATTTCACACCACAAATACATATGCAGATAGCAAACTAAACACTAAGCACAGGCAAAACCAGAAAAAAACACTCTGGGTGTCTGTGAAATGTGTACGAAAATAGATTATACATGTGTCCGTATTTGCTTATTGCTCACTCAGAGAAGAAATGAGAGAATTAAAACGTAGCCATCCTCAAATATCCCCAGAACCCTTCTATGCATATAGAAACTAGACTTGTTACTATTCTATCAGTACGGAGCTTAAAACAGCAACAGCATGAGCAGTTACGGTAGAAACACTAGAAACACGAAAGAAGTTTTCTAAAAGAGGATCTGATCTAGCCAATCAACTGCTGCTGCTGGGTCTAAGAACATAAGCTGCAACAAAATCACAAGTCTATGTGTACGAGGTCCAGGCTCAAGCTACAGTCTCAAGTTAGCCAGCTCCCTCGGACGAAGTTCCCGCTGCATTGAGTGCTTGCCATAACCCGTGTATCGTCCAGTAGTCCGGAGGGTCTCTGCAGTCATTCTGCACTTCCTGGGGAAAAGGAGGACACAGAACACATAATTGGTTCGTTGCTTATTGAAGCACACGGAGCAACCTGCCTCGCTTTTTCTGACGCTCGGCCGTGACACATGCGGTTCGGGGCTAACACGAAACACATTCCCTGTTCATCTGCGACAAACTCATCCCAGCAACGCGGTCATGAGAACACGACACTGGGTGTTGCCTTTGCAGTGACTGGGCCAATCCTCAATGAAAAGGACAGAACTAATAACCTATTCTTCTTTTTTTTTTTTAACTTCTTTTTTTATTTATTTTTTATTTTATTCATTTTCTTTTTAGAGAGGAGACAGAGTGAGAGGAGAGAAAGAGAGAAAGGGGGGAGGAGCTGGAAGTATCAACTCCCATATGTGCCTTAGCCAGACCAGTGCAGGGTTTTGAACTGGCGACCTCAGTGTTCCCAGGTCGACGCTTTATCCACTGCGCCACCACAGGTCAGGCTAATAACCTATTCCTGCTCTCTGTCTCTCTCTCTCTCTCTGTTTTTCTTTAATGTGCTCGCAAATTAAGTCGATCTGATGGAAACACTCCTATTTGCCTACGCGTAATTTTTGGGTCAATGTTTGAGAACAAAAGGCTGATAATATCCCACTGGCCTCACGTTTGTTCAAGCACCAACTCCAAATACATCAGCAAAACAGGAATTACTGATATCTGGAGCCATATAAACCTGCCCAGGTGGGTACAGGGGCATGTGATGAGAGAGATAAAATCACAGGGATGCCAATCTCTGTATAACCCTTCTTAGGGACCACCAAACTGCTTAGCTGAAATGGAGTTTTTCCAAAATAAGCAGCCATCAAGGACGCCATTTCCCCCTATCGAACGAACCAGGCACGCAAACAGAAAGCAGACGTTGGAGTCTGGCAAGGACCAAGTCAGGCGGCCTGCTCACATGCCCAGCCCCTTCCTCTCCGATCACGGCTGTGGGATGCGGCTTCTTCACGGTTGGGTTGGACATTAAGGACGGTCTGGTTAGGTGAGGGAAGTATCTGAGAGGAGACTAGAGTGACCGGGCAGAGGAATGGAGAGACACAGGCAGCATCAGCCCAACAGGTCGCAGACTTCACCTCGACCGACCCCCAAGGAACCACAGTCCAAAGCTGTGGGTCAGGCAGGGTTCTAAAGAGCAAGCCAGGACCCAGTGCCCAGTGGGGGCCCTTCTGCGGGCTCTACCGCCGGGGTCTTGGAGGAGCGTGCATTGGGTGACCGCGGCCACAGGGCAGCTCCTGTCATCTTCAGCAAGCGTTCTGCCAGGTGCCCCAGGGACCCTGCTGCGCACTGAGGACAGACCTGCCCTAGCACAGGTGAAGGGGGGCCCAAATCACTCACGGGGATAGGTGCCCGGGACGACACCTTGACCTTGACGGGAATAACAGAGCCTCTGCCGTGGCCACCCTGCATTGAAATCAATCCCTTAATAATGACAGCTCGCTAGTGAATCAATTACTTGTTAGACTCTCTCATTTCTAAAGCCTCCAGGCAGGAAGGCAACCCTAGTATGTTGATATCAGCACACCTGAGCATACCCACACAGTCAGGTGAATGCCTCCCCACCCAGAGGACCTGCCCCCTGCCCTGCGGGACAGCCTCCAGCGTTACCCAAGACACAGCTCTCCACACAGGTCCCTCCTGCCACAAACCCAAACTGCCCAGGAGCCAGGACGGAACGGGGACACAGATGACAGGCAGCTGCACCCTTCCCCACCCAGCCTTGCCCCAGAGCAGAGGCCTCCCTGGGACAGAAAGGACAGTGGTTGCAAAGTGTGCCGGACACCACAGACAGGTGCCACCACCTATGTCAAGTCTACGTTGTCAGAAACGTTTCCGGGTCAAGCGTGCGACTCAGTGAGACTGACAAGTGATGTTTCGTTTCCATTTATCAACAGAAACATCAGTCAGTGGGGAAGTGAAAGGAAGGCCATGTCCTAAGTCCTGGAGGAAACCAAAGCCCAGGGTCTCGAACACCCCTAGACAACCACCACACCACAATGACTGCCTGATCCCAGCCCTCAGCCAGGAAAAGACAAGGCCTCTTCTGACTTAAAAAGAGTCTTGAGTGAAAATTTCAGGAACACCATCGATACAATTAGGGATGGCTCAGCAAGCTGGGGAGTTAACACCCGGCTTTACACACCGGCCACAGAATGGTGCGTGAGGACAGGGCCTGTGGGGAGCAGGCTGACACAGGACCCTTCCATCTCAGACAGAGCTCCCACCGGTCACCACGAAGGCAGGGCCCCCTCTCCTGTGACACTGTAAAAGGACACCGGGCACAGGACGAGACAGAGCGACAGACAGAAAGACTAACGAACCTTCAGGGGACAAGGGGCAGCATCTGTGCTGAGGACCCAGCAATACTGTGTGGCCAATCACGGAGAGAGGAGGCAAGTCAGCACTTGTGGGAGCTGAATCCTGCCCGGCCAAGGTGCCGAAATCCTAACCCCCTGTGTCTGTGAACACGGTCTTCTTTGGAGAGAGGGTCTTTGCAGATGTCACCAAGTGAAGGTGAAGTCAGCCTAGATTGGGAAGGGCCCTAAATCCAACTCTGGGGCCCTGATAAGAGAGAGACACACACAGAGAACAGAGACCACTGGGGGAACCCACAGCAGACACCAGAGTGATGTGTCTACAAACCACACAACGCCCAGGGTTGCTGGCAACACCAGAAGCTTCCAGAAGGGACGGACCCTGCCGCCATCCCAGCTTCAGACTTGCAGCCTCTGGACCCAAGAGAATGAATTTCTGAAGTTCTGAGCCACCTAGTGAGTGGTGCTGTATCATGGCGCCTGGAACTTACCACACAGCCCTCCCGAAGGAAGGGTCCTGGCAGGGAAGGCACAGAGATGGGAGCAGACACCCCTGCACCCACAGCAAAGGCAATCAGGGAGGGACGTCACTTACACCCATCACGGGGCTTTCCCTGGATCACAGGGGCCACCGAGGCAGAAACACTCACCTTACACACTGTTGCGGGCCAGTGGTGAACCATAATCAGCTTTTTCCATTCATGGTTGTCACTGTTAAAAAGACAAGTATCTCCTATTTTTGAGAACCTTTTTAAAGTGAAAGGAATATCTGTCTGTCCGTCCATCCATCCATCCATGCTCTCATTCATTCAAGAAACACTGAGTGCCTGGTACAGGACAGGCACTACTGTGGGATGCTCTGAGCGAGGGACAAGTCCCCAAGCGCTACTGTGGGACAGGGATACTGTCCTGAGCAAGGGACAAGTCCCCGGGCACTATTGTGAGAGAGGCCACTGCCCTGAGTGAGGGACAAGTTCCCACCTTCCTGACACACACATGCCCGGAGGGAGACAACGGCTGGTAAGTAAAGCACATTCAGGGCATCAGGAAGAGAAACGGGGTGAAGACTATAATTAAGGGAGCTCGGGGGGCATGGCAGAGGTGGGAAGGGGGTTGAAATCGAGGTCAGGCAGCCGGGAAGACCTTCAGAAGGACAGCTGAGACCCAGATGGATGAGGGAGCAGCCACAAAGCACCTTTGTCCTAAGGATGCTCCCGGCTGAGCAACGGACCCATCACCCCTTCATCCTAGGTGGGACCCACAGGCCCTGAAAACTCAATTGTTTACTTGGCACCAAAGAGGACCCCAAGTGGCCTGAAGTGCCTCTGTCCCCGCCCCATTCAGAGAGAGGCTTGGCTTGTTCTCCGTGGAGGGGGAGGTTGGATCAGAGGGTGCCCCGTCCAACCGTCCAACCCCCGGGGCATCATCTAGAATGCCGCACACCACACTGACACCAAGATGGGGGGCTCCCAGCAGGAGGCTCCAGCCCCATTTGTGACGCTCGCTCGGGCACAGACAGACAGGCGAGCGGCACGGGCCACCTGGGAAGAAACTCAGGCTCTGGATGGAGGACAGACACAGCAGACCTCTGCCAGCCAACGGGTCACAAGGGAAACAGATTCAGTCCTCACACTTTCACTCCTGTCCACAAGCGAGGACTGCAGTGTAAGCGCAGAACTCAGGACGTTGCAAAACCTCGGTTTTAGTCTAAAGTAACGAGGCAAGCAGTCAGTATAAAAGGAAAAAAGAGCGGCTCTACCTCTCCGGAGCATGC
The DNA here is from genome assembly GCA_037038555.1 of Rhynchonycteris naso. Classification (NCBI taxonomy): domain Eukaryota; kingdom Metazoa; phylum Chordata; class Mammalia; order Chiroptera; family Emballonuridae; genus Rhynchonycteris; species Rhynchonycteris naso. Next base: position 309,105,571 of record CM072997.1, read on the forward strand.
CTGCAACCTTTCTCTTCCTCCTTGTCCTCCCCCCAGGTGTGTGACCTTTGCCCACCTCTCTCCTGAGCTCCAAGGGCCCTTCTTCTGCCTCTGAAACTTGTTTCCTGAGCCCACGCAGCCCCAGCTGGCTCTCAACCACCCCCTCTGTGACTTTCTAAATGAACTTTCTCTTATAATTTGGGGAGGCGGGTGGGGGAGACAGAGAAACCTCAGTGAGAGGATTAGACCACCAGACCATCAGTTTGCCATTTACAATAAAACGACCAAGACTTAGAACATCGGTAACACAATGTCCACCTGCAGTCCGGTGAGTACAGAAGCCTCCTTCCTCCCAGAGCAATGGAGAAGCTGCAGGACCCCCTGAGCGAGGGAGAGGCCAGTTGCTGAGTTCTCAGCCTGACCTGGACTTAGGAAAACACCCGCTGACCTGTGCAGCCCTAGAAAGTCTGGGTCACCTTCGTGTCCCACAAAACATGCCTCCGTCAGGCGGCTGTCCCGTGAAAGCAGGTGCATGAGGTATGGGGGTTGGGGGCACACACGCTCCAGCCTGGGTCGCTAACATTGACTGATGAGTCGTGGGCAGACAGGGTTTGAAGCACATCCGCTTCAGTAACTGACTTCTCCTTGTGTCCACTCTAGGGGGCAGGGGCTATTTTTTATTTCCCCTTCACAGGTGAGCAAGCTGCCAGACACAGAGCTCCAAGGTCACCCAACTGGGTTGGAATAAGCAGGTCCCACTTGACCAGTGACCGTCTGAACCAGATGGTACAATTTAACTCATGACTAGCTCTTCAGAAAATATGCTTTCTGGCCTGACCAGGCAGTGGCGCAGTGGGTAGAGCGTCGGACTGGGATGCAGAAGACCCAGGTTTGAGACCCCGAGGTTGCCAGCTTGAGCGCGGGCTCATCTGGCTTGAACAAAAGCTCGCCAGCTTGGACCCAAGGTCGCTGGCTCCAGCAAGGGGTTGCTCCGTCTGCTGAAGGCCGGTGGTCAAGGCACGTGTGAGAAAGCAATCAATGAACAACTAAGATGCTGCAATGGCAACGACCCCTCTCTGTTCCTGTCTGTCTGTCCCTATCTATCCCTCTCTCTGACTCTCTCTCTGTCCCTGTAAAAAAAAAAAAAAAAAAAGAAAGAAAGAAAAAAGAAAAAGAAAATATGCTTTCTGGGAAAACTAAAATATAAGGTTACCTTTAAAGTCTATGAGGAAACAGCAATGGTTTCATTAAAACTTCTGTTAAAAAGTTAACACTCACACCTACTGTGTAAGTTTGATATCCTCCTTACTCCTGCGATCACGACTCAAATAAAAGAGAGAAGGGAAAATTCAAATCTGGTGCTGGAATTCTGGTTTCCTGCCCAACTTCCTGTGAGAGTTCTCTCTGCAACACAGAGGATTTGCCCCCAGGCCGGTAGTCCTCGGGAAAGAAAGAATGAGAGGGGGAGGGAGGGAGGGAGGTCTGTAGCCTTAAAAGGAGGAACCAGCACCAGGTCAGCCAGCGTGTACCGGAATCCAAACAATCCCTGGTAAGACTGCAGAGCGCGCACCCGCCGCGGCTACCCCGCACGGTCCCCCTCTCCGACGCCGGGACCCTCCGCAGTTCCCGCTGCCCGCGCACAAAGCCCGGGGGCCTCACGGACAGCCGGTGGGACCGGCACCGCGCGCCCAGGTGCGCACCTCTTCCAGAGCCCGTACGCGCAGCACAGGCAGCAGCAGGCCAGGCACAGGGCGCGCAGGAGGACGCAGCGAGGAGCTCCAGGCTTCATCGCGCCGGTCCCTGTGGGAGCGACACGGCAGCGGCACCAAGGCTCGGCTCCCAAAGCGCGCGGGACACACTGTCCAGGCCGGGGCCGGCGCCTCCCTGAAAATGGACACACTGTCTTCAGCCCGTCTCTGCACCCGCCCGCGGCGGGCAGCGCCGCCAGCCCCGCCCACGAGGGGTTCCCGCCCTCCACGCCCGCGAACCTCCTCGCCGAACCCGAGCGGTCCCGAGTGGATCCCCGAGCCCGCCGCCTCACCGGAGCCGGCCAGACGCGCCCGCGCCCCTGCCTGCCCGCACCGACCGCGACCCCCGGCGCACCCCGCAGTGCCCACAGCGGCGCCCACCCGGCACGAGTGCTTCCGCCCCCGGCCCGGACACGCCCCCGACGCCGGACGCGGAGCGCCCGCGGGCAGACCCGCCCCACGACGCCCCACCCCGACACGCCCCAGCCGGAGGACTCGCCCCTCCCGGTAGTCCCTTTCCGCTCCGTAGAGCCTGAGCTTGCAACCTGGCCCCGAGCCGCTCGCGTCCCCGACACCGCGAGGTCTGTTTCAGAGCCACCGTCCCCGACGTCCTCGGTGTCCCCGCCTCCTCCCTGGTCCTCGGCGGCGGACGAGCTCGTCCCTTCGGGCCGGGCTGAGGCCCCTTGTCCCGCACGGCGGGGGCAAACCTTGCACCGACTGGACGCACCGCTCCCTCCCTCGCGATCTCCTTGTGTCGGCTCACCTCCCCGGCTTTCCAGCCACTTCTTGTCCCTTTCTGGTTCCTTCAGCTCCTTCCTCTGAATAACTTAGGCACGCTCCACAATTCTGTCCCCTTTTCTCTCTTTTCCTTTATGCTAATATATATATATATATATATATATATATATATATATATATATATATATATATATCCATGTCTTGGCCCTGGCCGGTTGACTCAGTGGGTAGGAGCGCCATCCTGAAGCACCAAGGTTGCAGGGTCATCTGCACCTTCGGGAAGGGACCCATGAATGCCCAGCTAAGGGGAACCAGTGAAAGTGTCTCCCTCCCTCCCTTCCTCTATCTCTGTAAAATCAATATATATATTAAAGCAAACCTCCCAAAATCTCATAATTCTGGTTCTCTCTCCAACTACACTTCATGTGTTTAAATGCCTCCTCCTCCAGGAGGCCTTCCTGATCATTGCCAAATAAAACCCAGATCCCTGACTTGGTCAGGATTGACTTGATTGGAGAGGATCACTACAGGGAAAAGGGAGGCTTGCAATAGGAGAACCCCTGAGATCTGCAGACTTATCAGGGACTGTCTGCTGGCTCTGTGGCCGGGAGGAGAGGGGGGTAAACTCAGACCCTAGCAGAAGGAGAGAACCTTCACTGCTTTGTTTTAACAGGCACTGTGTTCAGATGATCAACAAACACGGGCAATTCAGCTCATCGTTTCTGGGGTGACTGAATGGAATTGGAGGGCTGGTGTCTGGCCTTGTCCTTCCTAGGTATCCAAGAGCCTTTACCTGAGTCGTTGGGGTCAAGGAGTTCCTTGCAGTGAGCTGTGTCCAGCCACACAAACTAGGTCCAGGATCATATGGTTCAGGTAAAGTTCAGCATTTTAACCAAACAACCTACAGTCGTGTCAATGTAAAAAAAAAAAAAGTTCCAAACCTGTAGAAAATATTTTGAGTTTATTTGAGCCAAACTGACATTGCCAGGAAGCGAGGAGATCTCAAATGCTCTGCAGAAGGGCAGTTTCTTTTAGACCTTTGGAGTTAAGGAGGGACCATAGGAAGATTAGATGATGGTGGGAGAAAGAAAGGTGGGGATGGGATTCCAGGACAGCGAAATATATGTGCTCCCTTGAGGGTGGTTATGCCTTCCCGGGGTCTGGAAGAGAGGATACTTCTGCCATTTCAAAGGTGTGTTAACCTAGATGCATAAGAACCATCCATAGGGCTTGCTTAAACCTTTCACTAAAGAACTTCAAGGGCTGGTTCATCACCTGCGATTAGGAATTTATGATCAGATCACCCTGTGAGATTATGTTCGGCCACTGAACTGGTCCACATCCCCATTTTCATCCACAGGAGCTACTAGGTATTTTTAAATACATCAATCACCTCGTTTATTTTCAGCAAAGCTCTGTGGACCTCAAGAAGGGATATATCTGCCAAGAAGGACCCTTCATGGGTAACTGGGCACAAATTTATAGCTAGAGGCCACCAGCGTTTGTCTAGAGAGGCCTCTCACGCGTGCATTTCAGAGAAAATCTGCGGACTGAACCTTCAGCTTCCCGCCCTGCACTCCCGCTCACCGAGCTAATCATCCTAAAGGAGTTCCTGATACTGTATTTCCACCAATGGATTAACACCTGCCCCATCCAATAGGAACTGTGCAGCTAGAGCCCTCGTTTGCATCTATACTAACCAATCAGAGTGGCTCCATAATGACTCAGAATGCATGAAGCCAACCAATCAGGATAGTGCTGTTTTGACCAATCAGAGGGTGCCAGTTTGGATTCCTTATTTGCATACAAACGGACCAATCAGGAACCAGGGAGGAAACTTGATAAGCAGCAGCCGCTCCCTTTTGTCTCCAGGAATTTCACCTAAATAAAGTCTCTCCTTTCAACACAGATCGGTGATGTTTGTTGACATTAGGGTGCTGGCAGCAAACTTTTGTTGACACCTTCTCTTCATCACTGAGGGTTTAGTGCTTCCGATGTTTCACCGGCTCCCCCAGGAGGGCACTGACCCTGAAGCTGGCGAGGAAGCAGCTCAGGCCCCACCCTCCAAGGAAGGGCCTGTAACTCATTTTGCATTTCAGTTCTTGGAGAGGGACCTCCAAGTTGCATGCTTTCATACCCCCCACACCTGGGTGTGGACTGGAGTCCTCGTCTTCAATGCGGCCCACCTAGCAAGACCCTAAGCAGAGTCTCTCGCAGAGGGAGTGTCGAATAAATGCTCGTGCAAGAGGAAAGGGGGGGAAGGAGGGTGGCAGGGGAGAGAATGGGGCAGCTGAGGCAGAGGCCATGGCTCTGGAAGCTGACCCGCTGTCATGGCAACGCGGGAAGATAACTCAGACATGCGGAGGCAGGAGGAACCCGAGGGTAATGTTATCGGCTCTCACCGCAGAAGTCCCCTTCGCTCTGGGCTGAAAGAGCAGAAACGACATCCACCACACTAATGGCCCAATAGGGAACACTTGGCATCTGATGTCTGGTCTTCCACTTGAATTCTTTTGGCCGAAACAAGTCCTGTCTGGCATCCATGCAGTTGAAAATACTCTCCTCCTACAAGTAGGAGCATTGCGGTCTCAGGGCAAGTGTTGGGGACGTGTGGGGAATGTCAGCAAGTAACTGGGACGATTCATGGTTTACTATAAATGAGGTAGAAATAAGACTTTGAAAAACTGCAGTGCAAAATGAGGGGTAAGATAGATGCAGACCTCACAGACGTCCTGGAGCAGACGGGGGTGCCCTGCGACAGCCCAGGGAAAAGCACACACTGCCAAGCTGTGCCCGGGCGGGCGGCATCTGCCGCGGGGATATGTCAGACGCAAACTAATAAACACCAACACCCAGCCGAGGAACAGCTGAGTGTGCTGAATGTCAGCAGCTGTAGAGCGTTTCATTCCTCAATGTCTGTGTCTGTTCCCGAAGAAGCAGACTCCTGGGTCCCTGCGGGGTCATGGGGAGCAAAGGGTCAAGGCAGGAGGCTTTCTCATCGGGTTCAGGGCTCACCTCGAGGGTCTCTAATCACACAGCCCTGTCCTGGCCAGAGGAGGCTCAGGGGGACAGGGTTCTGGGTCAGGTCGCCTCATTGGAGAGCCCGGGTTGCACAGGGGTGAGGGAGGGGCTTGTGTTCATGGATAGATTATCAGGGTGTGAGTTCAGATTCTCCCGCCTGTTACCTGGGAGCTAACTGGCTTCTTTAAGCCCCAGCGTCCTCATTGTTAGAGCAGGAACGTGAGACTAGTCTAATGGTATGTCGTGACATGAAAAGAGAAGCTGTCAGCTGGGGCTCAGCATGGCCCCTTGTGCCTGGTGCATTTTGGGAGCTCAGTGCTGCTTTACTTCTGATTGCAGAACCTCTGGACCCCAGCTCGGAGGGAAGGAAAGCTAGAGCTTTCTGGTGGGAAGTCCGGAGACTCTTTTCTGGTGGGGAGTCTGGAGATTCTTCCTCTGGCCGGGCATTAGGGCAGTGGTTCTTAACCTGGGTTCTATCAAACCTAGGGGTTCGATGAGTCGGTCTCAGGGGTTCGGAGAAGCCTCTGCCGCGGAGGTCAGAATAAAGTAATACTGTAATTTGTTGTGAGTTCATGCACTTTGTTGGTTTTGTTCTTTGAGCAAGGGGATGTTCATGCACGGCTCATTTTGTGCACCAGTAAAAAAACACATACCTATGTCTTGAATTTGGAAAAAAAAATCATATTTTATTTATCACTAAAGAAGGGTTCGGTGAATGCGCCTATGAAACTGGTGGGTTCGGGACCTCAAAAAAGGTGAAGAACCACTGCCTTAGGGGTTTAGTTCTAGACCTGTGTGTTAAAGGTGTGCCAGGAATGACGTCCTCAGTGTCTGTTTCATCCATTTAGGATTCTCAAGCTCACAAGTAGCTTTGTCACACTTTTGGGAATCTTCCCTTAAACACTCCTTTGCGTTATAAGTTATTTTTATACTGAGAAAGTTAGGACACATTCTGGGTGCTTCCCTACTGACCTTTCTCTTCTGATATACAGTACCAATATTTATGGCCTCGCCACATCTGCCTGGCTGGCGTGGTACAAATGTCATGAAACTGGTGTTTGTTTGTTTGTTTAAGTGAGAGGTGGGGAGATAGTGAGACAGTCTACCGCATGCGCCCTGAACGGGATCTACCCGGCAAACCCCATCTTGGGCCAATGCTCAAGTCATCCAAGCTACTTTTAGTGCCTGAGGCTGGAGCTCTCCTCAGTGTCCTGGGGCCACGCTTGAATCAGTAGAGCCACTGGCTGCAGGAGGAGAGAAGGGGGAGGTCGAGAAGGAACAAACCAGATGGTCACTTCTCCTGTGAGCCCTGACCGGCGGTCGAACCCAGGACGTCCGTACGCCAGGCTGGTGCTCTGTCCACTGAGCCACTGGCTAGGGCCTCGTGAAATGTTTAGTTCTGAGCCATGGCTATGACAAGACAGGGACAGGAAAGGGACGGAAAAAGACCTCGCGAGGGGTTTTTGCACAATGCGGTTCTTCTTAACGATGTCCCTTTCGTTGCTGCAACCACAGGGAAGACACCTTTCTGCAATAGAAAGTGAGACTGAATCAAACCCAGCAGCAGGATGTCCTGAAGTGGGAGGTAAAGGAATTTATTCCCTGTCCTCTTTGATGACAAATTTTGGACCTCAAAGGCCAAGGAATCATCTCCAAATTTTTACCTAAAAAAAGTCTATTATTTATACTATTTCTGACTGCTATCATAAAAGGCTTCGAAAAAGGAAAAGAATGAAATGAGCTCACTTTCACACACATGCACACGTGAGCACACCCTGCACATACATGCACACGTGAGCTCACCACCCCACACATGCACATGAGAGCACACCTTTCACACACATGCACATGTGCTCACCCCCATACATAGGCAGACCTGAGCACACCCTTACACACATGCACATGGGCACACCCCCCCACACACAGGCTAATATGCATTCCTACATGATATTTTAAAAGGGCTGTTTTTGAAAATTATTCATCTTAAAAAAATAAGTCGACCTCTGAGGCTTTAGGACGTACCTGAGCTGCTTTTCCTTGAAGAAGCACTCTGCCTTACGCATAATGGTTGCATGTCATGTTAGCAGTTAATGGAGTGGGTATTTATTTAGTTTTGACTGATAGTTTTCAGCAGCTGATACAAATTCAAAGAACGAATGCCCAAACATAGCGAAAACAGTGACGGCAGAAAAGCTGTCCTCAGTGCTGACTGTTTGTTTGGCTTACACAGGTTCTGATGAGGTGTCCAGGTCTGACCACGAGCACCGAGGAGAGGGGCTTGGAGCCTGTTCACTCCAGCCACCCACCTCCTCCCAGAGAGACCCTCCGAGTGAGCTGGGAGGAGGGAGCCCCTAATGTCCCTTATATGGGGGGCGACTGTAAAGATCATCATGCGCTTGCTTTAACATAAGTCCCACAATAATGACTAACTTCCTTCCATAGAAGCACTTAGAATGCAAGTAAGAAAAAAATCTCAACTCCCTCAAGCAGAAATAAGCTTTCTCTTCCCCTACCCCTCCCCCCAAAATAGTAAATGGAGAAACGTGGGCTTCCTGCTGGGGGTGCAGCTTAGTTCTCCTTCTCAGTTCTGGGTCCTCGGGTCTCAGTTCCTCTTGCGTGGGCCCCCTCTCTTCTTGGACCACCACACACTCAGGGCTGAGCCATCACGGAATGCTGCCGTAGGGCTGTGCCCTTTCTTAGCCTGTCTTTAAGCCGCTAACATGGAATGACAACCCCAAACTTTGTTAAAATGTGTGGCACTTTGTGTCGTCCCCAAGAGGCACCACACCGCGTTCTCCCCTGCCCAGAGACCATTCCAGAGCCTGGCATGTTCCGTCCAGATAGGGAGCCCTCCTCCCGGGACTCTGGGTGGGCTGGCTGGCCCTTGGATGCTGCGCGTCTGCTGAGGACACTTGGCCTCCTCGGGTTTCCTGTGTCTCTTCTCAGGATGCCCAGTGTGAGGAAGCCAGCCAGCAGGCTGAGAGGGGGTGCAGACTCCTCACGCAGAGAGGCAGGTGGATGAGTCCCCAGAAAGGTGGTGAAGTTCATAGCCCCTCCATAGAAGGGTCCCCCTGTTAAGGAACAGAGTGTAGGTACCCCACACCTCCCTTGGACCCGTCCAGCTGAGGCCCCCACAGTCACAAAGCAGAGTCAAGTTGTCCTGTTGTGCTCTACGCTGATGACCCACAGAATCAGTGAGGATGGGGCAATGTGTCCCATGGCCTTAGTAACTGGGACAGTGGTTATCAACGGAGGGGACAGACAGACAGAGGAAGGGATAAGGATGAAAGCCAGAATTCCCAGCGGGCAATTGTTTTGCAGATTAACCTCTGAACTGAGTAAATGTTTTACATAATTACAAAACAATTTAAATCTCACAAAGGACAACTCCTAATAATGGAAAGCAAAGTGAAACAGCTGTCAGGACATCCTGAGACCAAAATAACCCACAAAAAACCGACCTACAGAGACACCTTACTTAAGCTGTTCTCAGTTCTCATTGTGTCTAGTAGTTACAGAATATCGTTATTGGGAAGCTAAATAAATAAAACAAACAGGGCAAACGAGGAAAGACAGCAACGTGACCAAGGACGTCTTAATCATAAGAGAAAGATGATGCAGAAGTAAAAATGAAAGACATCAAGAAAGACCTGAAAAATGAAATAGAACTCCTGTCTTGCTACATTTGAATTGCAAGTCTCCGTAGGAACTCGTAAGGAATGATAGGTTTTCTGCAAAAAGAAAGAAAGAAACAAAGGAACAAAGCTGCCAAACAGAAAGCCTTATTGCCCCACGTTCACCTCTGGAAAGTCCTACTCGTGATGACCAGCTCGGTGCCAACAAACACCAGGACTGTGGTCTCTAACTGCAAATTTCCCTCAAAGGAACCGGGCTCCTGGGGACGCGGATGCTTCCGGTCTGGAGATGTTCAAGACGAGCCTGGAATGCACTGTCACAGCAGAAAGCAGGGGGGCTGTCCACACGGTGGGGCTGTGTCCCAAAGGACTCAGAAACAGACTGAGGGGCCCCCACTGGCAATATGAAGTGATTTCTGAACCTCAGAGAGAATAATAACTAGGCTGGGTTGAAACACAAACAAATGTGTTAAAACCCCCTGACCAGGCGGTGGCGCAGTGGATAGAGCGTCGGACTGGGATGCGGAAGACCCGGGTTCGAGACCCCGAGCTCGCCAGCTTGAGTGCGGGCCCATCTGGCTTGAGCAAAAGCTCACCAGCTTGGACCCAAGGTCGCTGGCTTCAGCAAGGGGTGGCTCGGTCTACTGAAGGCCCGCAGTCAAGGCACATGTGAGAAAGCAATCAATGAACAACTAAGGTGTCGCAACAGCAACAAAAAACTAATGATTGATGCTTCTCACCTCTCTCCGTTCCTGTCTGTCTGTCCCTGTCTATCCCTCTCTCTGACTCCCTGAAAAGAAAAAAAAGTGTTAAAATCCATGACTGTGTAATGAGAGGGACTGCAAAGACACCAGCTCATTATTCTGAAAGGCCGGGAGTCATTCTTCCCTTCCTACACAACATGCACCTCCGGCTCATCCCACGATTGACGAGGAAACGTTGTCCTTTAGGGAATTCCGGCTAAAAATCGGAAGGGATGATAGTATCATGATATCACCATTTCGCAACCTACCCTCCCCCAGATAATGAACCTGGGCCTTGACCATCAATAGAAGCTACACCAGTGGATAAAAAGCTCAGAGAAAAATTTGTAATGGACGGATGGGCACGGCACCCCTTGAAGCCACGATCGATCGGCGTCAACATCACGGAGACATGACTGGACAGGCGCATCAACTCCGGATCTGAGAGGACAGGAAACTCACACCGCGCCTCCCCCATGGCGCGCCCTGGCCCCACGGCCCCGCGTGGCAGAGTAGTTTGCTTTGGGGTTGTTTGATGCTCCAATTTCAGGGCTTCTTCTTCTATAAAATTTCCCTTTTATAATTAAAAAAGAAATTACGGTTTGCCTCAAATTCTACATCCGTCAATAGACATATCGCTACTCCTGCCTTATTTTGTAAAAGAAACCTTGGTTCCTCTTCGTGGAAATCTGTCTTTAGCGTCCGTGGTCCTGGTGCTCACTGAGACAGGGGAGGTCCCTGCTTCAGGCCTCCCCAAAGCTGGGAAATCAGTGTCATCGGTCCTCTTGCCTGCTGTAAGGAGAATACATCTTGAGTTTGTACTGACATTTATGAATGCGTTTAGGATGAAAGGCCTTTCTTATTTTTGTCTTATTTTTGGTATTTCTTTGCATCTCCCTTTGATCTCTTTTCAAGCATTTAATAGGCCACAGATTTTAAAAAGGAGGGGGGGATGACTCTATTTAGTCTCAATGCTCAAGACGCCTTCTTCAAAACACAGCTAGTCATTAGGGCCATTCCCCTGCCCTGGGGCTGGTTCTGGTGGCCTGGGAAGCTAATTAAACCAGGGAATAGTTTACTTGGGCCTGATGCGGACGGCGACTCAGCTTGTCTTCACCAGCCTACGCAAGGCTTCTGCATCATTAATTCGGCTGTCAGCATAATCTTAGGAAGTCTGTGTTGTGGGGTGGTCATTTGGCTCGTCAGGAATATTAACCGGCTGTACCTGTCTATTACTACAACATCAAACAGGGCAGGGGAGACAAAAGATGAAAGTGAGCCGTGGGGGGAATAAAAGAACGCCACATCCTGCCAGAACAGCAGCAGGTCAGCCGCCTAAAAGTGCCCGAATGCAAAGGCGGCCACGGGCCACGGCACGCAGACGGAGAGAGCCAGAAGATGTGCGTGTGCTCCAACCTGTGTTTTCCTGTTCTTGCGTAAGTGTGAGCTCTTCGTTTAGTTCTGCTGGGAGCCGCTGCCCCTCCGGCACGTCAGATCCCATCTATGCCAGCCTGGCCTGCCGCGTGGCGGCTGTAGTCAACAATACTGGATCTGATATTTGAAAGTTGCTGGCCCTGGCCAGTGGGCTCAGTGGTAGAGCGTCAGCCTGGCATGTGGAAGTCCCGGGTTCAATTCCCAGCCAGGGCACACAGGAGAAGTGCCCATCTGCTTCTCCACCTTCCCCCTCTCCTTTCTCTTTATCTCTCTCTTCCTCTCTAGCAGTCAAGGCTCCATTGGAACAAGTTGGCCTGGGCGCTGAGGATGGCTCCATGGCCTCTGCCTCAGGTGCTGAAATAGCTTAGTTGCTAAGCAACAGAGCAATGCCCCAGATGGGCAGAGCATCGCCCCCTAGTGGGCTTGCCTGTAGATCCTGGTTGGGGCATACGTGGGAGTCTCTGCCTCCCCTCCTTTCACTGAATTAAAAAAATAACATTGCTGAGAGTAGATCTTAAACGTTCTCATCGTTCTCATCGCAGGGAAAAAAATGTATAACTAAGTGTGTCAACTAGACACACTGTAGCGACCCCTTCACAATACAGCTGATGCTTGAACAACAGTGTTTGAACTGTGCGGGCCCACGTTTGTGCAGGCATTTCTCAGTAAATACTGTATTTTCAACGTATTTTCTCTTCCCTGTGATTTTCTTCACGTTTTCTTCTTCCCAGCTTCTTTGTGAGGGTGCTGTATATAATAACATAGCGTACAAAAATATGTGTTAGTCAGTTGTTTAGGTTATTGGTTGGGCTTCCAGTCAACAGGAGGCTATGAGCAGGTAAGTTTGGCGGGAGTCAAAAGTTATGCACAAATTTTCAACTGCACTGGGGGTCGACGCCCCCAACCCTCATGTCATTTAAGAGTCAACTGTTGCCTGACCAGGCGGTGGCGCAGTGGATAGAGCGTCGGACTGGGATGCGGAGGACCCAGGTTCGAGACCCCGAGGTCTCCAGCTTGAGCGTGGGCCCATCAGGCTTGAGTAAAAGCTCGCCAGCTTGGACCCAAGGTCGCTGGCTCCAGCAAGGGGTGGCTCGGTCTGCTGAAGGCCCGCAGTCAAGGCACAAGTGAGAAAGCAATCAATGAACACTATGATGTCACAAGGGCAACGAGAAACTAATGATTGATGCTTCTCACTTCTCTCTTTTCCTGTCTGTCCCTATCTATCCCTCTCTCTTTCTGTCCTTGGAAAAAGAAAAAAAGAGTCAACTGTGCAGTATATACAAATATCAAATCATTATGTTGTATACCTGAAACTAACAAAACGTTATCAATCAATTCTATCTCAATAAAAACAGAAAGAAATCCTATATGACATCCATCAAAGCACAGTTCATGCTTGATCTTTTTCTTGAAAGCTGGCGCCCTTCGTCTACTCCTCCAGTTCCTGATCTGAGCTCTCCTCTCTCTCACAGACTAAAGCGATTCACAACACACCCTCGCACGCTCACTTTATCATTCTCTCACACAGGATGATAAACTCAGGACAGAGCTGTGTCTTGTAATTCCTTCAGGACACCACTACGCTGTGGGCATTTCACAGACACCCCCTAATTCTTTGTTTTAGAAGCAGCTTTATCCACTCAGCAAAAGCAATTCATCCACAGATATATACCCCTCTGTATGTGATATATATATATATATATATATACAGTTTTGAATTTCTGAATTAGAAAGCGTCTCATTTTAATTATCTTATTTAGTCTCCTGACAACCCCATAAGTAGACAAATGAGGCGTTTGTGCCCATTTCCCAGAGGAGGGGAGGGAGGCCGGGAGGAGCTCAGTACCTGGGGAAGGAGTCAGCTCCTCCGAGGGTGAGCACAGTGCCCTGAGTCCTCATAGGCCTTTCTTCCCCAAAACCACAGGGGTTCTAGAAACTATCTAAGAAATGTTACCTAAACCTTGGAAATAATGCAAAAGGATGATTACGGGTCCTGCCAACGTCACCCCAGAACATAATTTCACAGGTCCAGCCGAGGATGCCTTTATTCTCTATGGTAGCAGTCCTCAAAACCTTTGGGACTCACGATCCCTTATATACCCTTAAAATTACTGAGGACTCCAAAGAGCTTTTGTGTTTGTATGTGTTATATTTGACAATAGTCACCTTATTTGAAATTAAAACAGAAAACATTAAACTCATTTATTAATTCAAACATAAGGGTAAGCCCATTATGTATGAACATAAGTGACATATTTTTAATAAAAATTACACTTTCCAAAACAACAACAATTTAGTGGGAAGAGCGGCATTGCTGTTATGTTATTGTAAATCACCTGAGTGTCTGCTTTAGTGGAAGAAAACAGGAGTCTCGTGTTTGCTTCTGTTTTCAGTCTGTTGCATCAGGTTGCTGGTTAAAGTTTACGAAGAAAATTCAGCCTCATACTGATAAGCAGTTGGTAAGGGGAAGACTATTTTTATAGCCTTTTAGATGCTAGACAAAAACTTTAAAATTTATAAAATACCAGCAGGAATATGGTACGTGGCCCTACAGCAACGAACTCTTTGCAGGCTGTCCCCTTAGGATCCACTGCTCCCCCAGGAATTCGAATCTATCGTCTGTCCGCATGCACCCATTTACACAGTCTGTGACCATGCACACACGCGCACATATGTACATGCTCTCTCGGTGAGTGTGCACACACAGGTATATGTAAATACTCTGATCGTGCACACACGTATGCATGCATGCATGTACATACTCTCCGCACACGTGTACATGCTTTCTATGAATGTGCACGCACTCTGTGAAGGTGCACACAAACGCACGCTCCTGTATGTACATGCTCTCGGTAAGCGTGCACACATGCGTGCATGCACACACATTTTTCGCCCGCACCTTGAAAAGTGGGTGTCGACGCGTGTGGCTGAACAAGCAGCACGTTCGTGCACACAGGAGACATTCCGGCCCCTCTGATACCCAGTGTGGCCCCCACCACCCGCCCGCGCGCCTCCCGCTCGGCTCTCAGAGCCCCGCAATGTATTTCTGTATTTAGCTTGTGTTCACGACGCACCAGCTGCGGCGCCCCAAACCCACCCGACAGCCGCGCTACAGGCTCAGGGCTGCGGTCTCTACGGAGCCAAGGGCAGGTGGCCGCGCCACACCGAGGCCACGCCTCCGTGCCGGAGGCCCCGTCCCACATCTAGGCCCCGCCCCCAGTCTCACCCTTAACCTCTTCCAGGGAGGGGAGCGCCAGGAGGCGGGACGTGTGCCTCGAGCCTCAAAGCTCCCGCCTCCGGAAAGCCTGGAGCCCCGCTCCTCACCTAGAGGACCCGCCCTTTAACTCCACCCCCTGCGGCCCCACCTTCGGCGTCGCTACGAGGCCCAGCCCCTCTCCTTGAGGCTCCGCCCCTAGACCGCTCTCGCCGGAGGCCCCGCCCCCGCCCCGCGGCTCCGCCCCCGAGGCCGCCGCCCCGAGGCCGCCGCCCCGAGGCTCAGTCCCCAGCGTGAAGTCAGGCTGCACGCCGGCGCGGGGGCGTGGCCACCTCCGGGGGCGTGGCCTCCGCGGCGCGGCGCGCGGGATCTGCGGCGGCTGTTGGCCGTTGGCGCGGCTTGGGCGGTTGTCTTGGAGAAGCAAGATGGCGGCGACGGCGGCCGCAGTGGTGGCCGAGGAGGACACTGAGCTGCGGGACCTGCTGGTGCAGACGCTGGAGAACAGCGGAGTCCTGAACCGCATCAAGGTGAGGCGGAAGGCCGGGCCGACCGGGGTCGGCGTGGGGTCGCCGCCCGGGCCCGCGGCCGCAGGGCCTGCGTGGACGGCGGGCGTCCTGGAGGGACGCAGGACGTGCGGGGCTGGCTCCCCGGGCGGGATCGGGAGCCGCGGGCGAGTCGTGGCGGGCGGCTTCGGGGTCCCGGCCGCTCCCGGGAGACCCTGGCTGCCCAGATGGCAGCGGCGGAGGGACGCCGGCTCGGCCCGGGGTGGGCGCTCGGCGTGCACGGCGCCTCCCGCCGCGGCGCCCGCGCCCGCACCTGCCCGCGAGCATCACTGTCCGGCCGGGGGGCGGCCCCGTGGGACCCGCGTCTGTTCCCGGTCGTGCCGGGAAGACTGCCTGGAAGCAGTGTTTCTCCCATGACCCCTTTTCTTTTAAAGGCCGAGCTCCGAGCTGCCGTGTTTCTAGCCCTGGAGGAGCAAGAGAAGGTGGAGGTACGGAATCGACATCTTTTTCTGTGACCGTATTCACCTATGTTGACTCTCTCGATGCCTTGAAAACCATTCGGAAATACTGCTCACTGCAGAGTGTAGACAGGGCTCGCTTTGAAACTTTATCATAGGAAGAGGGTTCAAACTACTCTGCGCGTGGTTCAGAATTTTGGAACAATATAAAGGAAGTTGAGGGACCACAGTGACCATGGGGTCAAGACTAAGTCTTATCATAGGTCCCTATCCGATACCGGGTCGTGGGAGTTACTGGAAGAGATGGCCCCATTCCCAGAATGCACTACAGGCCCCTTCAGCGATGCCCACGTGCATTGTGAACCTGGCTGGTGGGAAATGTGGTGTGCACCTTTCCCCAAGCTGCCAGACACACCCCACCCACCCACCCACGGATTGTTTTAAAATCAGGCAGCCTTTCTTCCTGTCGGAAGTCCAGCGCACTTGTGTGAGTCGATGTCCTGTTTTCTCTACCCCGAGTCCTGCCGCCGTCCTGAGTGGCTGTCCTAGAACTTGTCCACAGGAGCCACTCCATAGCCATTGTCTTCTGCCTCCTCTGTGGCAGGCCGCTGCCCTCTGCTGTCACCTCTTTAGACCTGGATGCTGCCCCACTGCACCTCTGTGGAGCTCTGAGAGTCGGTTCTGTGTTGGTCCAGCATCAGTTTCCTCTTGGCTGCCTCCCGATCTGGACTGGTCTGAACCCCATGCTCCATGCTTGAGAGTCTCTCGCCTTCCAGCCATACGTGGTCTGGACAAAAAGGTCTTAATGGTCATTTAATTCAGCAAACTGACTCCCTCGTTTGTGATGTGCGCTCACAGTCACTGAGTGGTGCGTACCACCCTATCAAGGTCCTTCTACCTTCCTCTCCTCAGACAGTCTTGTCTCTCCACGGGAGCGCAGAAGCATGAAGCCCTCACTCTGTGTCCTCCCCCAGACAAAGCTCCCGCACCTGTACGCACCTGTGCCGGTGCCGCAGTGTTCCCTCCGGCTGTAGGGGAGGAGGCTGGGTGGTGGCCGGGCCTTCTCTGGGCTTGCCCTCGGGGTACCGTCAACTCCGCGGTGAGTTGCTGTGCCTCTGCCTCACCTGTGCTGTTGCTTCGTCTCTGGAGGTGGGCCCGTGTTCCCTGGACGCGTGGTCCACTTTCAATACCAGTCTTTCCCCTCACAGACCAGTTTGTGTGACTTACACTGTTTACGTTCCAGTGCCGTTGGACACGTGAACATCTTTGAGGCCATTGCCCCTGCTCCTAAGTGAGTTCTTTTGCTGCAATCAGGAAGAGCCCAACTGAGTACACCTTAGTTCTGACCTGTCGAGGTTACTCTGCGGCACTTGACGTTCTTAATTCCTCCTTCCTTCGTGAAAATCTGTTTTGACTTTGGGGATATTTTTCTATTCTGTTTTCTTTTGAGCACTCCTCGGTTTCTTCGGCACGATCTTTTTCCTCCTGAAATGGTGCAGTGTCCTGTAGTTGTCATTCTGTGTCCTCTCCCTGAGTGACCGTAGCCACACCAGCAGCTTCTGCCCTGTATCTTGGATCTGTGCCCCCCTCCTGGGCTCCAGACCTGTGTGTCACACCCGCCGCTCGCCTGATCTCACGCACAGGCTTCGATACTCAGCCACGCAAGAAGGCTGAGCGGCCCTGCTCTCCTTTCCACAGGCCAGTCTGGTTCTGTCTGTCGGTCTGTACCTGAGACGTCTGAGGGGTTTCTGGCCGCTCTGCTTAGTTCTTTTCCTAGATGGCTGCCCCCTCCCTGCTGTCCTCGCCCCCACCCCGTCCTGAAGCCTTGTCCACGTTGCTCCCGGGTGGCCTGTTCATAGTTCACATTGGAGCTTTCTCTCCATTTTCTTTAACTGTTTCAGTTGACTCAGTGTCTTAAAATGTCCTAGGCCAACCTACTGAGGACCTTTGTGATGTTTACCTTTCTTTTTTTTTATTTTGAGTTTTCTTTATGGATGTATGATTGACCTGTATATATTCAGTATATTTAAAATGTGTAAGGTTGTTTTTTTTTTTTCTACAGGGACAGAGAGAGAGTCAGAGAGAGGGATAGACAGGGACAGACAGACAGGAATGAGAGAGATGAGAAGCATCAATCATCAGTTTTTTGTTGCGACATCATAGTTGTTCATTGATTGCTTTCTCACACGTGCCTTGACCAGGGGCTACAGTAGACCAAGCCACCCCTTGCTGGAGCCAGCGACCTTGGGTCCAAGCTGGTGAGCTTTTGCTCAAGCCAGATGGGCCTGCGCTCAAGCTGGCGACCTCGGGGTCTCGAACCTGGGTCTTCCGCATCCCAGTCCGACGCTCTATCCACTGCGCCACCGCCTGGTCAGGCTAAAATGTGTAGGTTTAACGTTATAACCCACTCGTTCATCTGTGGAACAATCAAGATAGTGAGCACTTCCGCGACTTGCCAGTGTCCTCCAGCCCCTGCTGGCCCTTTGTGGTCCCTCCCCCAGCCTGGGCACCCAGGGGTGGTCAGCAGCGTGAAAGCTGCAGCCACACACAGTGCCCACTCTTTCTGCCTGGCGGCGTCTACTCAGCGTGGCGTAAGGCTCGTTCATGGGCCGTTTGTGTTAGAGCAGGGAGGGCAGGCTTCTGAGCGGGGTGTCAACATGCGCCAGAACACTGAGCGTCACTCGGGGGCTGTGTCACTTGGAGAGAAACGGCCTCACCGGAAGCCCCAGAACTAGACGCTCTGTGCCGGGGTTCTGTTGTTTTGGCCTCCAGACCTCCGGCACAGAGTGTCTACACTACAGCAAGTGTTTTATCCTCGGCTACTGCCCCTGGCCGAGCTGGAGCCGAGGATGAAACGTCCTTCTCGGCATGCGGCCCCATGCTTCTCTGCTATGCGGCCGCATGTGGCCGCGTGCCATCGAAAATGGCTACGCGTCAGTGCTGACGCGCGTGTCACAGGTTCGCCATCACGGTGTTAGGCAACAGTCCGTTGGGTTCCTGTGTGGTGGTCCGTTGTGAACGTGTGCGATGGGTTATCGCTCCCCTGCAGGTGGGCGTTTGGGTGGTTTCCAGTTTTCAGCTCTTATAACGAAGGCTGCTGTGGGCATTCATGTGCAAGTTTGTTGCTGGCTCTGTGCCTTCTCTGCTCTTGAGGAAATAGCTCGGAGGTGCATAGTGTGGTGGGGGCATCTTTAACTTGAGACACTCCGACCGCTTTCCAGAGCGGGTCCCATCTCACACCAGCCAGGTGTGAGGCCGCCACTAGCTGTGGTCATGTGGACTGCCTAAGAAGCTCTGATGTGCTTTTTCTGCATTTATGCAGATACACGGTTAATGGCGAGGGGAAGTTGGCCTAAGGACTGCATAAGGTCACTCCACCTGTTTCTGCTGGACGGGGGACAGCAGATGTCTAACTGAAGTCCTGTTCGTAGAAACTGGCATAAATGTAGATAGCAAGGTGACAAGGTAAATAAACTTCAGAGAGTTGAAATAATAACCAGTTGTTTTTATAAGTAAATTTAATACTACACAGGAGTATTTGAAGATCTAGCAGCTTCTAAAGCTGTTTATTAAGCAATTTATAAGACATTTAAAAACGAATGTAAGTCTTTATGGTTTTGTTTTATTAACTTTGAGATACGATTAAGTAGCACAGAACAGTTCTTTCAGTAATCAATAGATGTGGAATGGGGTTAACCATAATTTTATGGGTAACAGTATTTTACTTGTATCTTTGTTGGAAAATTATACTTTAATCCACATATTGTAGTTGTTCTTATGATAAACACATGACACAATATTTCACTTTTTTTTTAACAGAACAAAACTCCTTTAGTCAATGAGAGCCTGAAAAAGTTTTTAAATACAAAAGATGGTAAGATGTTCTGCTTGTTTTTGCTCATTTTGTCCATCTCTGAATTTTCAAAACTTGACTTCATTTGGGAGAAATCAGGAATTTAAGATTATATTTTGAAGGCTGTGATTCTTATAGGTTTTTATTTTAAAGTTGTATTTTTTTTGGATGACTGTTAAGTTGCTTTAAATATTGGTCACAGGAAATTTTTGGGCAAAACCAGTTTTACTATAACCTGCAGAATACTTTAACCCATTTATGAAATGCCACGTTGCATCACTGACGGTTACTGCCAGGTTGAGGACCCTTATGGAAAAATGGGAAGATCAGAACTGTCATTACTTAAATGTATTATTCAAAGAAGAATTTGTAATTAAACGGTTTAGGCATGCTTTGTCCCATTAATTAAGTTTCTGTGGGCTCAGTGTTGGTGAAGAGATGAGGTGAGGAGAGGAGAGGGAAGAGAGGAGAGGAGAGGGAGGAGAGGAGAGGGAAGAGAGGAGAGGAGAGGTGTGGTGGGGAGGAAAGGGGAGGTGAGGAGAGGCGAGGGAGGAGAGGAGAGGTGGGGAAGGGAGGGGAGAGGAGAGGAGAGGCGAGGGAGGAGAAGTGGGGAGGGGAGAGGAGAGGGAAGAGAGGAGAGGTGAGGTGGAGAGGGAAAGGGAGGAGAGGAGAGGAGAGGAGGAAAGGGGAGAGGAGAGGTGAGGTGAGGTGAGGTGGGAGGGGCAGAGAGGGGAGGAGGGAAGGGGAGAGGTAGGGAGGGGAGAAGTGAGGGGAGAGGAGAGGGGAGGAGAGGAGGAGAGGAGAGGTGAGGAGGGCAGGGGAGGGGAGGGGAGGGGAGAGGCTAGCCAAGACTTGCTCACGTCTCTCTGGCTCATTGCAGGCCGGCTGGTGGCCAGTCTGGTGGTAGAATTTCTGCAGTTCTTTAATCTGGACTTCACCTTGGCCGTTTTCCAACCGGAAACCAGCACAGTAAGAACGATGTCTTTTACATCCCATTGACATACAAATGAGTTCGTTATTGTAAGCTGAAAGTTAACAGTACTTGAGGATTTGCAGTGTTTGTCCTTGTCTGTTTCTCTTAAACACCACACTGTTGGAGCTGTGGGCTGGCAGCAGGGGGCCTGCTTTATTAACTTGAGAGGAGTCCTGTGCTGAAGCGGATGTGCTGTGTGCGTCCATTAGTGTGGGCTTTGAACAGAGGGACTGGGGAAAGAGGACACAATTTAAAAAAATTGGCTCTTGCATCTCCCATATGCAAAATTCCAAACAGGAATTTGCACATGTTGTGGGTGGCATTGTATTTTAAGTGTTTATGTCACAGCAAGCGGCTCTGATTCCTGTAGGGAAAATCGTTAAACGTTGTGGGTGTTTGAGGCCATTATTCCATTCGGTGTGTGTGTGTTGGGGAGTAACCCTTCAGTAGGGGTGAATGGCCCCTTTCAGACCTCCCTCCTCAGGGGGGTGTGTGTGTGATTTTAAATAATGGTCATTTTATTCATTAGAAGAACAGTCTCTGAGTTTAGAGAAGTCTTTATGTTCTGAAAATAATTTTGTTATCTGTTTGTGCACTTAGAGCTTACCTTACCCCTTCTTTCTTTCCCAGTTTCAAGGTCTGCAAGGTCGAGAGACGTTAGCCCGGGACTTAGGTATTGTGGAAGAAGGTACGGTGGGCGGACCCCTGTTGTTAGAAGTGCTCAGACGCTGTCAGCAGGAGAAGGGACCGGCCCTCGGGGAAGTAAGTGCCCGGCTGTCAGGGGCTCTGTCATCTTTCTGTTTTAACTGTTGGCGGCCGAGTGCGGCCATGCAGGTCAGTATGTACACAGCTGATCCAGGTTTACGTTCACAGGAAGCTGCTCCCTAAAAACAAAGTAAAACACCTCAGGTTGTAGAAATGTGCGTTTCAGTGGAAATTGGAGCTGTGAATTGAAGGCTCTGAGGCTGCAGCCGGCCCTGTTCTGTGGGCTGCCTCCCCACTGAGTAGTGCTGGCCTCCCCTCCTCTGTGGGGGTCCGGGACTGTGAGGTGCTGAGAGCCCTCAGCTGAGTGTGGCCGGGGGGCATTTTAACCATGGGAGGACCGACCGACCGCCTTATAGGCTAATTTTTGAACTGACTTTTTAAATTAGACTTAGAACTGTTTAAGCTGTTGATTTTGATTAATTTCTAAACATTTCAAGATTCCTGTTTTTGAGTAGCCATTACCTTTCTTGCTGTTGTCCTTCCTTGTTAGAAGTACTGCTGATGAGGTTCTCGGTCTGGTTTCTATTTACACACATTGGATTTACAGAAAGATACTGTGCACAGAGGCAGACAGCTTCCTAACGGCCCAGAGCGCTGGTGACTGTGCTTCTAGTCACAGGGGTGTGGGGCCGGGAGACTCATGCTGACTGCTCTAGACTCCATCGGGGGAGTCTCAGCTTTCCTGTTAGAGCCTCTGTCAGCAAAGCTTCATCGCATTCTCATTACGTAATAAATAGGTTCTTTTTAAATTGAAAGGTAAAATACAGGAAGTTTTATGTACAGAAGGGAAGTATCCAACAGCGGCTGGCTCTGAGCACTGAGCAGTGTTGTGGCATGCTTTAGACCAGTGGTTCTTAACCTGGGTTCTGTCGAACCCTAGGGGCTCGATGAGTGGGTCTCAGGGGTTCGGAGAAGCCTCTGCCGCGGAGGCCAGAATAAAGTAATACCGTCATTTGTTGTGCGTTCATGCACTTTGTTGGTTTTGTTCTTTGAGCAAGGGGATGTTCATGCACGGCTCATTTTGTGCACCAGTAAAAAAACATATACCTATGTCTTGAATTTGGAAAACAAAATCATATTTTATTTATCACTAAAGAAGGGTTCGGTGAATGCGCCTATGAAACTGGTGGGTTCGGTACCTCAGAAAAGGTTAAGAACCACTGTTGTAGAGATTTGGTCACCTCAGCCCTGAGGGGAGGGGCGGGCCGTGGACAGGGCAGGGCCTGGGAGCCCCGGGCGTGGGGAGGCAGAGCCGCGGGGAGGGCATGCTGCTGGCCTGCCCAGGGCCCAGGTTGTCACCACAGCACGAGCAGTCTGAGTTCATTCGTTCATAATGAGGTGACAAGGTTTTGGTGTGCACTCATGATGGGATGGCACAGTGCTTGCTCCTGGGGTGTAAAGGACACGCACCTTTAAGGAGCCCCGAACAGCTGCGGCTCCCACTCTCTCCTGACCCAGCCTTCTGAAGTGGTGCCGACAGCTCCTGCTTCCCTGGCCCTGCCCTCTGACTCTGCCCCTGCCTCTGCTTCCTTCCCGAGTGCTCCTGGGTCCTCCTCGTGCGGGGGCTGCTCTCCCTCCCACAGCACCCCGGGCCCAGCTTTGTGCCCTGGAGCCGCGTCCCGGCCCGCCACTCCTGTGTGCGACCACCTTCAGTCGCCAGCCTCCATGGGCCTTAGGCCGCCGCCTGTTCAGGTGGGGCTGCTGTGAGGACCACAGGCAGCAGTTCCCACGGAGCTCTGGAAGGCTCTGGGCACTCGGTGGGGTGGTCGTACAACCGCTGTCTGGGGGACTCCCTGAGTCCTTTCCTCTGGCTCGAGACCAGAATTTCACACTCCGCCCACAACGCACCCACCTGGTTAACCCCCCAGAACCTTGGAATCGTGTGAGACAGTGTGACTGTTCGCTTTAGGTTCCATAAAGTGGAGGTGACACGGAAGTCCCAGCTGTGCCCCCCCTTCCACACTTCTATTTCCCTGGTCCCATCCCTCCGACGCCCTGTTCCAGCCCAGGGACCTGCCTGTCCCCTCAGAGGGCTCTGAGGACTCATGGTGTGGCGAGGACTATAGCCAGGGCCCTGAGGGGAGAGCAGGGGCTGCGAGGGGAAGGCAGGCCGGCTGCCCTTTGAAGAGAGCGGTGTCACTCGGTAGTGGTGGAGGGCGGCTGTTGGGTACGATTTCTTGAGACTAGTGAGATGGGCAGCTGGTCCAGCGGTGGGAAGAGCCGTGTCTACTGAGTCAGACCGGAGCCCTGGGCGGTGGGCAGGGGAGTGGGGTCCACAGACTGCGGTCTCAGCAGGTCCAGAAATTAAAGCTGGGGGGAACTTGATAAGGGTGTTTACGTTAATTAGGGAGAAATCAGCACACCAGCCTGTGTAGTGGTTTAAATGCTGAAGATCTGCGGAGGTGTGATCAGCACCTCCGTGTTTTATGTTTAAGTGTTTTAATTTATGCTGAATGTTTCAGGGTGCATTGGATCTGACCGACACACCTTCTCCACCCAAGTCCCCGCCGGAAGGAAAGGAGGGCACGCCCTCGGGTCCCAGTAAGGTGAGTGGGCCGGGCGGCCCCTCGGGCTCCCAGGCCAGCGCGCTGTGGTCTCGTGTAACAGGTGCTGGACAGCACTGTTGTCCTTTGGGTGAAGTGTCCATTTTAAAATATTATTTTGCTTTATTGGTAATTTTAAAAATTTTGTGTCATAGAAAAAGGGTAGTAAATAGCAAAGTTGTGGAATGGATGTCCTCATTTGGTACTTTGATCGTTTTTTCCCCTTTCTGAACATTGGTTTTATATTAATGAGCCATTTTGGGGATTTATAAGAAAACCCGTGTGCTTGGGTAATATCTGAGTGAGGTCTATGAGCTGTTAGAGTCCGGGTCTGCTGATTCCAGGGTTTAGGTGTGGTGGAAAAGTAAATTGGGTGAAACACTTGATTTACGCCGAGGATGCTGTGCTGATGACAGGAACAGGTGCGGAGAAGGCTGTCAGGAGCGCTGTCTGTCGCTGGGCCCGCGGAGCAGAGCCTGCTGTGGAGCCTGCTGCCCCCCAGGGGGTCTGGCGGGCAGGGGACGGGCACTCTGACCCCATGTCCCGGGGCGGAGCGGCGCCTGGTGCAGCTGGACTAGGGGCTGCACGTGGGCCCTGGGCCCGAGGGAACAAGGGAGCATGGAGGGGCGCCCGCTACACGCTGCCCGGTGCTGCAGGCTGGGCACGGGCACGAACGGAGGGGCTCCTGTTTGATGGTGACCCTTTGTGTGGCTTCGCGTTTGGAGGGAGAGGAGTTGGGCGCCTGGTTTCTGGGCGAGCCCCTGGTACTGTTGACTTGCCTGCGTTTCCTCCATGCTGTGCCAGCCTGCTCTGCGGGGTGGCTCTCAGGAGGCTTCTCCGGGTGCTCCTGGGGACAGACGACGGAGCACAGGGTCCTGAGTAAATATAGTGAGTCCCTTGAGCGATTGCCAGATAGAAGAGCCTTTGTGAAAAGCTTTGGTTTCTGTGAAATACCGCTTTCAGCGGGGTTAAAATTAACACGGACTCGAAATACTTTGAAATACTTACTAGTACCTAGTGTGCTGAGCTATTTGAGAAGTAACTGTTTTCCGTCTTTGGCAAGTAATTATTTTTTAAAACAAATTAGCAATACAGGGAGTCCTCGGGTCATGACAGTCTTGACATACGACGTTTCCAACTGATGACGCTCACTCCCATAAAAACTTTAAAATCTGAGATGTGAGTGCTTTGGCCTACGTCGTTAGCGTCGTAACTACTGACTGGGCGAACTGGTTTGGCTGTGCACGGCAGGAAAGTGCGCAGCCCAGTGCACAGCCCAGTGTGCAGCCCATTGTGCAGCCCAGTGCGCAGCCCAGTGTACAGCCCAGTGTACAGCCCAGTGTGCAGCCCAGTGTACAGCCCAGTGTGCAGCCCAGTGTACAGCCCAGTGCGCAGCCCAGTGTACAGAGCCCAGTGTACAGAGCCCAGTGCGCAGCCCAGTGTACAGAGCCCAGTGTACAGAGCCCAGTGCGCAGCCCAGTGCGCAGCCCAGTGCGCAGCCCAGTGTACAGAGCCCAGTGTACAGCCCAGTGTACAGAGCCCAGTGTACAGAGCCCAGTGCGCAGCCCAGTGTACAGAGCCCAGTGTACAGCCCAGTGTACAGCCCAGTGTGCAGCCCAGTGTGCAGCCCAGTGTACAGAGCCCAGTGCGCAGCCCAGTGCGCAGCCCAGTGCGCAGCCCAGTGCGCAGCCCAGTGCGCAGCCCAGTGTGCAGCCCAGTGTACAGAGCCCAGTGCGCAGCCCAGTGCGCAGCCCAGTGTACAGAGCCCAGTGCGCAGCCCAGTGCGCAGCCCAGTGCGCAGCCCAGTGCGCAGCCCAGTGTACAGAGCCCAGTGTACAGAGCCCAGTGCGCAGCCCAGTGCGCAGCCCAGTGCGCAGCCCAGTGTACAGAGCCCAGTGCGCAGCCCAGTGCGCAGCCCAGTGTACAGAGCCCAGTGCGCAGCCCAGTGCGCAGCCCAGTGCGCAGCCCAGTGCGCAGCCCAGTGTACAGAGCCCAGTGTACAGCCCAGTGTACAGAGCCCAGTGTACAGAGCCCAGTGCGCAGCCCAGTGCGCAGCCCAGTGTACAGCCCAGTGTGCAGCCCAGTGTGCAGCCCAGTGTACAGAGCCCAGTGCGCAGCCCAGTGCGCAGCCCAGTGTACAGAGCCCAGTGTACAGAGCCCAGTGCGCAGCCCAGTGCGCAGCCCAGTGCGCAGCCCAGTGTGCAGCCCAGTGTACAGAGCCCAGTGCGCAGCCCAGTGCGCAGCCCAGTGTACAGAGCCCAGTGCGCAGCCCAGTGCGCAGCCCAGTGCGCAGCCCAGTGTACAGAGCCCAGTGTACAGAGCCCAGTGCGCAGCCCAGTGCACAGCCCAGTGCGCAGCCCAGTGTACAGAGCCCAGTGTACAGAGCCCAGTGCGCAGCCCAGTGTGCAGCCCAGTGTACAGAGCCCAGTGCGCAGCCCAGTGCGCAGCCCAGTGTACAGAGCCCAGTGTACAGAGCCCAGTGCACAGCCCAGTGCGCAGCCCAGTGTACAGAGCCCAGTGCGCAGCCCAGTGTACAGAGCCCAGTGTACAGAGCCCAGTGCGCAGCCCAGTGTACAGAGCCCAGTGCGCAGCCCAGTGTACAGAGCCCAGTGTACAGAGCCCAGTGCGCAGCCCAGTGCGCAGCCCAGTGCGCAGCCCAGTGTACAGAGCCCAGTGCGCAGCCCAGTGTACAGCCCAGTGTACAGAGCCCAGTGCGCAGCCCAGTGCGCAGCCCAGTGCGCAGCCCAGTGTACAGAGCCCAGTGCGCAGCCCAGTGCGCAGCCCAGTGTACAGAGCCCAGTGTACAGAGCCCAGTGCGCAGCCCAGTGTGCAGCCCAGTGTACAGAGCCCAGTGCGCAGCCCAGTGCGCAGCCCAGTGTACAGAGCCCAGCGCACAGAGCCCAGTGCGCAGCCCAGTGTACAGAGCCCAGTGCGCAGCCCAGTGCGCAGCCCAGTGCGCAGCCCAGTGTACAGAGCCCAGTGCGCAGCCCAGTGCGCAGCCCAGTGCGCAGCCCAGTGCACAGCCCAGTGCGCAGCCCAGTGCGCAGCCCAGTGTACAGAGCCCAGTGTACAGAGCCCAGTGCGCAGCCCAGTGCGCAGCCCAGTGTACAGAGCCCAGTGTACAGAGCCCAGTGCGCAGCCCAGTGTGCAGCCCAGTGCGCAGCCCAGTGTACAGAGCCCAGTGTACAGCCCAGTGTACAGAGCCCAGTGCGCAGCCCAGTGTACAGAGCCCAGTGTACAGAGCCCAGTGTACAGAGCCCAGTGTACAGCCCAGTGTACAGCCCAGTGTGCAGCCCAGTGTACAGCCCAGTGCGCAGCCCAGTGCGCAGCCCAGTGCGCAGCCCAGTGCGCAGCCCAGTGCGCAGCCCAGTGCATCTATGTCCTTTCCTCTTCTGTGGCTCGGTTGTGTTTTCTTGTGTTAGAGTGTGACTTTACAGCTGTGTTAGGATAGGTAAGTGACTTGGGCTAGGGTGTGTTTTGACTTACACCAAAGTTCGGGTCACATCACTGTTGTAGGGACGGAACTGTGTTGTAACCTGAGGACCCCTGATGTTTGCACATGGTATGTCTTCAAGATAAAATACTGTCTGTTTTAGATATTCTTATTTACATAAAATCTTTTAAGATTTAAGAATCATGATGGAAATCTGTTATTTTAAGTTGGTCAGGAAATGTTGCTCTAAACAGCGATTTTTCAACCCATGTGCCACAAGAAGTTTGAAAATATGTGATACCTGACCATGTAGTCAAGGGCACTGACTTTTTTCCCTTAGATTGTCAAGTAAAAAAATGACAGCAACCAACACAGTAGCCTAGTGTGAATGAATCAAAATTATGCCTATTTTTTTTGTTAGATTGGCAAAAAATACATGTTTTGGTGTTCCACAGAGTGTCAGTAATTTGTTTATGTGCCGCGAGATGAGAAAGGTTGGCAGTCGCTGTTGTAGACAGTCCCAGAGCCATGGTGGTGGCCTCTGAGGTTGGTGAGAGACATTGACCAGACCTGCAGGCCCCCATGGTCCTGTGTCCGCCGGCATCCAGGGGGGCTCAGCCTCAGGCACAGCGTGGGCCTGTGTGGGGACCGTGTCTGAAACCCCAGCGTCACCTCCGCTGGGCCCACGCTGTGGGGCGGCTCCCCCGGCCCCGACGGGTCTGGACGGGGGTTCCTGTACCTCCTGCACTCCCTTCTCACCGCTTCCTGCTTTTTCTGGGTGGTCTCCAGACCCTGCTGGAGCACACGTGCCTTCTGTGCCCCTCCATCTGGGTGTCACGGAGAGCACGGGACTCTGGGAAGTGTGGGCCGGCACCAGGTCCAGCCCGACCCTTGGGAACCTGCTTTGTGTGCCGAGCAGGGAGGCAAGGCCAGGGCGGCGCTTAGAGGAAGCGGCCAGGAGTTCAGGCCTGGCTTTTCCAGGGTGCTGGAGCACGGAGCATGGAGCGTGCCTGTCCACGCGGCGGGGCAAGGCCACCGCGTCCACAGTGACCAGTAGCTGTTGAATGGAGTATTTAAACATGAGCTGAGCCTGACCAGGCGGTGGTGCAGTGCATAGAGCGTCGGACTGGGATACGGAAGACCCAGGTTCGAGACCCCAAGCTCGCCAGCTTGAGCGCGGGCCCATCTGGCTTGAGCAAAAGCTTGCCAGCTTGGACCCAAGGTCGCTGGCTCCAGCAAGGGGTGGCTGGGTCTGCTGAAGGCCCGCGGTCAAGGCACATGTGAGAAAGCAATCAATGAAGAACTATGGTGTCGCAAGGGCAACGAAAAACTAATGATTGATGCTTCTCACCTCTCTCCGTTCCTGTCTGTCCATCCCTCTCTATCCCTTTCTCTGACTCTCTCTCTGTCCCTGTAAAAGAATAAATAAATAAGTAAATAAACATGAGCTGAGCTGCTCTAGGGAGCGAGTTAAGAATGAGACCAAAAAAAGTAGGTTTCAAAAAGGAATACATTAGTTGATAATCATTTTTATGAGATTTTGTAATAAGAACCCTTTTTAGTGTGGTTATGAATTAGTTTATTTTTAAAGTTTGTGCTTTGTGGTAAAATGTCACTTTATTCCCATGCTCAGATACCAAGGTACACAGGACAAGGTAAGAAGACGACAAGCTGGCAGGAGTCTGGTGCCAAGGTAACACGCGTGAGGGCAGGGCGCACGCGGGCCCGGGCGCAGTGCTGGGTCCGGGCTCCCTTTCTTTTCAGATGCCACTTTACCTTCTCTCTGGTCGGAACGTGGTGGGCGCATGGTCAGAACGTGGTGGGCGCGTGGCCGGAGCATGGTGGGCTCGTGGCCGGAGCGTGGTGGGCGCGTGGCCGGAGCGTGGTGGGCGCGTGGCCAGAGCGTGGTGGGCTCGTGGCCGGAACGTGGTGGGCGCGTGGCCGGAGCGTGGTGGGTGCGTGGCCGGAGCGTGGTGGGCGCGTGGTCGGAGCGTGGTGGGCGCGTGGTCGGAGCGTGGTGGGCGCGTGGTCGGAGCGTGGTGGGCGCGTGGTCGGAGCGTGGTGGGCGCGTGGTCGGAGTGTGGAGGCGTAAAACAAAAGGTAGTTTGACTTTTAGTTTTCATCCAGGTGAAAACACACTGTTCTATTTTTGAACTATACTGTCAGTTTTATTTTGAGAATTTCTTGTTTTGCAACAAAAAACATTGAAAATGCTTATTTTCTTGAATGGATGGTCATGTACATATTCTTGACATTTTCATTTTTTTCTGAGACCAATAGAACATCATACTACTTTCTGACGCGTTCCGGTCAGTAAACAAGAGGCCAGACTTAGTGTCCATGTCGTTGTGGTCAGCATCTGTGAGCCGTTGTGCAGGGATTATCCTCAGAGCCCCGGCTCCCAGTGCCGCCTGGTGAGCAGCACGGGGCCCTGACCGTGCTGCCTGGCCGGTCGGCTCCACAGTCCTGGCTGTGTCCGACCCAGGACTGGACCTCTGGGCGCTGCATGTGTGCTGGGCCCTCGCTGCTGGCCGGGTAGGGTGAGTGAGGAGCTGCTGAGGGCCATCTGCGGTCTGGTTTTGGGGGGACCAGGTTCTCTGGTGCACTTGCAGCCGTTACTGGGCGTGGACAGAGCTCTGGAAACACAGTGTTGAGAAAGGGGTTTAGATTTTTGTGATTCTTCAATTTCTCAAGGTTTACTTTCTAGGTGAGTGGATTAAACTCTTAGATGTGCGTGTGTGTCGCACCTGCAGTAAAACTACTTTTCTAAATACAGTGCATTAGTCTTGGGTCCGAAATTGCCTCTGGCGGGTTTGGGGAGGGAGAGAATTTGCATGACTTTTTAAAAAACTTCTTTTGGCTTTGATATTTCTTTATTTTGAGCAGTTCAGGGTAAGCCTTTAGTTTGAAAAGCAGTTTTTTTTCCCCTAGGGTCATAAGACATTCTAGTGATAATGCAGGTGTTTGGCTGTTCAAAGTTTAATAGGTATTCTTTCTGTGAAACTTCTCTCTAGGATGCTAATTTATGTCAATCTAGAGATGATGGAAATGTACAGATGTGCTAGCAGAAAGTTAAATATACAGTAAAACTCTCCCATAAAGTTCATGGTCCTGAGAGCCCCCGAGGGGTTTGGGGGGCCGCTGTGCAGTGTCCCTCTCACTTTCTTGAGGGGACAGTCACTGCAAGTGCCTGTGTCTCCCACAGTTGTTTACAGAACCCCCACTCAGCTCCCGGGGCCCCGCTAACAGCACCACGGACGGTGCTTAAAGCAGTGGGCCTGTCGGTTCTGGACACTGGGGGTCCCAGACTTGGAGGGAGGGCAGGGATGGCTGCCAGCAGTCCTGGGCTTGTCTCTGCTGCCGTCATAGTCACGCGGTGCTCTGTGTATCAGGACCCCAGGCCTCAGGGTCTGGTCCTGTCCTGCTCTGGTCTCCCGGCCGCTGGCCCCTTGGCGACCCTGTCTGTACACAGAGGCCCTCTCCTGCCGCAGGCAGGTCTAGGACTGGCACGTGTCTAACCCGCACCCCCGGGGGCCGCTGGGGTGGGGGCGCTTCTGGCGTCCTGTGGGCTCTCGCCATGGCTGTGGGTCACACTCCTTTGTTGTAAACGTTGTTAGCCTTCGCTGTTCCAGTTCATTCTGAATTTCAGCTCTGGTTCACGCACAGCTGGGGAGCCTGCCACTCCCCACATCTGCGTAGAAGTTCAAGACCGGCCTTGAGAGAGGTTTTTAAACAGCTCCCGGGTGAACGTCATGATTTGTTGATTTGTTGTTTCTCAGAAAATTCAGACTTCCTGAAGAAAATTGCTTTTAAAGTTTGGCAGTACTTTTGTTTTTAATCTGCAAATGTGTTGGTCAGTCTCTTAGTGAGGGCTTTTTTCTTTTTCTCTTTTAAATTAGTATAAGTTACTTGGAATTAAGTGGACTGACTGTATTAGTTGACCCAGTTTGGCAATGGTGTTTTTGTATAGAAGATAAACCATAGTTACAAAGTAGTGACATATTTCTCTGCGATTAGAAATTGATTTTGAGAGCAGCCCAGAGCAGACGGAGTGATTTTACTCCACAAATAGACTATAGTTTTAAAGCAAACTAATGACTGTTAAAAAATACGCATTGTATTTAAGATCGTAACGTGCTTCTCCCTGTAACTTGTCTCCTAAAACTAGTCTCTCTTTCCATAGAAAGAATAAAACCAGCCAAAAAATAACCACGGGCATGTGCCAGTTAGCGAGTTAGGCAGCTTGTTCTGTGGACTTGTGTGTGCTGGTGGCGTGAGCTCACGGGAAGAGGGACCTGGCCGGCCCAGTTGTCTGCTGTGGCTTGCTTTCTGTCACACTCCTGTCCGTCTCATGCCAGTGACCTTTGAACCTTCGCAGGAGTGTCTGAAGGAAGAAATCAGTATTCGACCCAGAATGTGTTCGAGTGTCACTAGACTCTAGGTGTTTGTTTCCAACTATGTGTACCTTTGAAAAGATATAAATCAATTTTTAAAACACTTATAAGTCATAATTTACAGTGGGCATGAATGTAGTTAAATATATAGGTGATGGTGCTTGTTTGAAAATAGATACCAAGAAAACTTAAAGTTGTTAGTAATTTTTTTTTTTTACAAGGACAGAGAGAGAGTCAGAGAGGGACAGACAGACAGGAACGGAGAGAGGTGAGAAGCATCAATCATTAGTTTTTTGTTGCCGTTGCGACACCTTAGTTGTTCATTGATTATATTCTCACATGTGCCTTGACCGCGGGCCTTCAGCAGACTGAGCCACCCCTTGCTGGAGCCAGCAACCTTGGGTCCAAGCTGACGAGCTTTTGCTCAAGCCAGATGGGCCCCGCGCTCAAGCTGGCAAGCTCAGGGTCTCGAACCTGGGTCTTCCGCATCCCAGTCTGACGCTCTATCCACTGCGCCACCACCTGGTCAGGCGGTTGTTAGTAAATTTTTAAAACTCTCTGCTTCTTTGAAAATATCCTCTTAAACAGATGGTAACTTGGTCTTTTTCCAGAGGGCTCTTTCTATAATC
Source organism: Rhynchonycteris naso (assembly GCA_037038555.1). Lineage (NCBI taxonomy): Eukaryota > Metazoa > Chordata > Mammalia > Chiroptera > Emballonuridae > Rhynchonycteris > Rhynchonycteris naso. The sequence continues at coordinate 309,137,634 of CM072997.1, forward strand.
GTTCATGGGCCTTTGTTAGTAGTGTGAGGGTCCGTAACTGTCCAGGCCTGAGCCTTGCAGAGTGAGTGCTCTGCTCGCTGTCGCTACAGTGCTCACGGCCTCTAACGGTGTGGGAACATCCCCTGGTGTCCTCATCTGCACGCAGCACAGCCTGTGCACGTGCCCGTGGAAACCAGCGTCAGGGCCTGTCACCTCTGACCCCGTGTGACCGCCAGCTCCATGGTCAGCGTCCCCCCGCCCCCCACTCTCCCTGAACCCCAGTCACGTGACTGGGAGTGCCGCTCTGCCTCTGCTCTTGAGGAGCTTGTGCTTTGAACGTGACGTTTCCTAAACGCCTACAAGGGGCACAGCCGGACCACGGTCCCACCGCCTTTCAGGGGTGTGGGGCGCTATCCGCACACTCCCCAGCCCTCGTCCACGGCCCTGCTCTCTAGGCTGAAGGACGGGTCTTGGGAAATGGCCGATTTGAACCCACAAAAACGGCAGTTTTATAGGACTCAACCTAATGGCACAGCTTAGAGAGTAAGAGCTACCCTCTGCAATCGGACTGGGCTGTTGGCTGACCCCCAACTCCCCAGGGACCATGGCCAGGGACTGACCTTCCTGTCCATCTCTCCCCTTCTGCGGCCAAACAGAATGTGCCCCACACCGTAGGGTCGGGGGCTAGACGACGTATCGGTAGCATTTGAAGGCTTTTTATAATGTTGCTGTCGTGTTCTGTTTTTGTTGTTTTGCTGTGGACACGGGCACGTCTAAGGGGCAGAGGAACCGTGGAGGACGGGGCAGAGTTAGGCTGGGAGGACGGGGCTCATGGAGCACGGGTGTGGTGCTGTCTGGTGCGGCGTCCCCCGGCCACAGGCCGGCTTGTGCACACGCGTCCACGCTCACTTGGGTGGGTCAGGCGTCACTGGCGGCAGACCGTCTGTGGGAAGCAGAGGGCCGAGGGCGTCTTTGGTCCTGGGCTCTGTGCTGGTACCGGGTGGGAACTGCTGTTCCTCTTCGTTGTCATTCTGGGCTCATTATGTGAACTGACCTTTCTTCTCTGCTTTGCTTCTAATGCCTTCATCACTTCGCGTTGGAAACATTAGTTCATGGTGACCCGTGAAGCACTGAGACTTGTAAGAGGAAGGGGGAAGTTGCTTGTAAACGGAATTGGCAGAGGGTTTCCATTCAGGGAGGTGCAGAGGAATGGCGTGCACATGTCACGGCAGGGCTGAGAGGACCTGTCCCCTCTCAGTCAGCAGGGCCCTGGGGCCGGAGGGCACTGAGCGGAGGGTCTCTGCAGTTCTCACGCTGAGTTGCCAGCCTCCCAACCCCCCGGGCCACGTGCTCACATGTGCTCCCACACAGAGGTTTGCGTGTGTTGACGGCTGTTTACGTAAAGTCTTGGTAAAGTCTTACTTCACCGTGGAGACCTGTCCTCTTCCCGCCTCTTCCCAGAAGGCCAGCGGTGACTCCAGCCAGAGTGACAAGAGCGTCTGCTCAGAGCCGAGGAGCAGCAGCAGTCTTCACGGGCCGGCCCACGAGCCCAAGGGCGGGTCCTTCCTACCCAGCAGAAGTCTGGATGGCAAAGAGAAGGCTGGCTTCTGTCCCCCGGAAGACGACCTGGACGGAGACTCATTCTTTGACGATCCCATTCCCAAACCAGAAAAAACTTACGGTTGGTGAGTCGGCTGTTTTTGGTTTATCAAAACAGGCTTAACAATATGGCTTCTGAATGTTTTGTTTACATTTAAAAGATGAGCTACTAAAGGTTGTATACTTATTGAATTCATAAATCTGATTTTGTGTTGTTAAAGCCTTTTTATTTTTTATTTAACATTTTTCTTTTGATGAGAGAGAGAGGGAGAGAGAGGGAGGGAAGGAGGGAGAGAAGAGAGAGGGAGGGAAGGAGGGAAGGAGGGGGAGAGGGAAAGAGAGGGAGAGAGAGAGGGAGGGAAGGAGGGAAGGAGGGGGAGAGAGAGAGAGAGGGAGAGAGAGGGAGGGAAGGAGAGAGAGAGGGAGGGAAGGAGGGGGAGAGGGAGAGAGAGAGAGGGAGGGAAGGAGGGAGAGAGGGGGAGAAGGAGGGAGAGAGAGGGAGTGCAGCAGCAGCAGCTGGCTCTCCCCTCGCGGTGTTGACTTAGTTGTGTACTCCCTGACTGCGCCTTGTACATATCCTGACTCAAACTCCCAAGCTTGGTGCTCAGGGACAGCACTTTATCCACTGAGCCTTTTACATTGTGATACAGTTCCAGACCAAGAAAACCTCGAAGTTGACGACTTCCGTAGGCAGGAGGGTACTGAGTGCTTCCCGTGTGCCCACTGCCCTTTGAAGTGCTGGGCGTAGAAGGGATGGCCGCAGAGCCCCGGCCGCTGGGGGACCAGCGCCCCGCAAGGGTCCCAGTGTGCTGTCCCTGGAAGCAGGGCAGTGTATGTAGGGGGGTGTCAGAGCAGGTAGGAGGTGCCAGTGTCTGCCCAGCAGGTGTCTGGGAGGAGAGCAGTGTGCAGGGGTTGGGACTCTACTCTGAGGGGCCCAGAAGCTGGTCCCCAGGCATCATGGTCGTGTAGAGTCCCAGGGCCCGGGCACAGGGCACCAGGCGTGGAGCCGGCAGGGCTGTCCTTGGGGGGTGGTGTGGAAGGGGGGGCGGCAGGCGACCGGGCGGCCCTCTGAGGGAGAGTGTGGGATGCGCTCGTGGAGCTGGGTGGGTGTGGGGTTCAGGCCGAGCACTGTTTCTGGAGGGGAAGAGTGGGGCGCAGGTGATGGGGAGGCTGCTGTGACTTGTTCAGATTGGGAAGATTGTTACCAGGAAGGTGAGGGCAGTGGACAGGTGTGGGCCTGGGACTATGGGAGAGGTCTGGGCAGGACATGGTTGGGACTCAGCAGTTGTGGGTACTCTGGAGAGCTGGAGGGTGGAGGTCACCGAAGCAGTGGGCCCTGCAGCACCCCAAGGTGGCCAGGCGAGGACAGGGCAGGGCTGAGAGGCCTGAGGCACAGGCCAGGGGAGGACTAGCCACTGCGCTTACAGCGCAGAGCCCGTGGTGGCCTGATGACTGGTGTAGTCCCTGGGGCCGTGGGGGGAGGAGGCTCTGGGGTTAGCTGTGCTCGAGGAGGAACAGAGAGGGCTGCAGGTGGCCAGCACTGTTCTGGTGAGCTTCACTGTGAAGGGTGCCAAGGAGTTGGGCAGCTGGAGGGCGATATGGGGCTGGGACCAAGCAGTGGGGGAGCTTGTGGACAGGATAGTCCAGTGCTGCAGGGGAGAGCTGGCGTGGGGATGGGGGACATCTGGGGAGCTGCCAGGCAGCCCCAGGGCTCTCTGCTGGAAGGTGGTGGGTGTGGGGACAGGTGCTGGTGGGCAGGCGGGATGGTAGGAGAGTGGAGGAGGGGCTGAGATGGGGGGCTGCAGGAGGCAGGGATGAGGAGTGGAGCGTGGGCTGGTTGTCTGCCTCAAGGCCCCTGGCTGGGCAGCCGCGTCCTGCACAGCAGTCCTGTGCTGCCCCTCACCTGCATTTCTGCACTGCCCAAGAGGCTTCTGATAGAGCCGCAGGCAGTGAGGGTGGTGAGGGGTTAGATGCCCCACAGCGCTGTGGGCCAGGGAGCTCAGCCCCCGCCCCCATCCCCCGGCCCACTGGTGCTGCATGCCACGGGCGCGTCCTGGGCGCGCCCCCCATCCCTCCCGGGCGCCGTCCACGCGTCTGCTCGCGCTGCTCTGTTGCGCTGCCTCGTGGGGGCGCCCTTAACTGTGCACTTGTGTCTTGTTAGGAGAAGTGAGCCTGGTAAGCAAGGAGGAGGCCTCGTGTCGCTCTCTGAAGCCCCCCCCTTAAAGACTGGACTCAGCTCCCTGACTGGAGCCCCCTCCCTGAAAGACTCGGAAAGTGAGTGCCCAGGCCCATGGTCAGAGGGGGCGCTGAACACTGATGTTCTCTGGCCGGTGGAGCCGCGTGTGAGCATTGCCTGTGTGTGTCAGAACGCGTGTGAGCTGCACCGTCCTCTGCACGGTTCCTGCGGTGCTGTGCTCTCACTTCTTTCTCGTGTGCTCCCTGTTCTCTTTTCCTGTCCGTCAGAGTGCTTTCAGAATTGACTTTTTAGCTGTCTTTCATATAGAGAGATACATTATAATTTTTAAACCATCTCTCTGTTGGACATTTACACTAACTTGAGTGAAATTTAAATCCATTTTAAAAATGCGTCTCTAGATTGTGATGCGGCAGCGACTGTGGCAGGGACCTGGGCCGGCGGCGGGCGCTCTGCTCTGCTCTGCTCAGCTCAGCGCATTAGAGGCCGCAGGGAGGGCGTGGTCACACGGGGGCGTGGCCGCAGGGGGCGTGGTCACACGGGCCTTGGCTGGGGGGGGAGGGTGTGGCCGCAGGGGAGGGTGCTGTCTCGGGAGGGGGCGTGGCCGCCGCCGGCTCCTCCCCTCTCCGCGTGGGCAAGTCCCAGGCGTTGAGCCACGTTAATGGAGAGGCCGGCCTTGTATCCTGTATTGTAGTAAATAGAGCGCTGAATTAGCACAGTGCTTAGAGCACAAACATACCTCTTCCGAGAAAGCTTTCTAAAAAGTAGGTGTTTGTTAGGGAACCACAGTGTGATTTTGCACGATTTGTGTTACACGACACAACTGTAGGGTGTTCCAGGACAGACAGCAGGTGGCTGTGGCTTCTCTCACCCGTCACCAGCCGTGTGTCTGTGGATGTGGCCCACGCCTTCTTCCTTTTTCTTCCTTCCTTGGTCGTTGTCACTTTCAGTGAAGGGCCCAGGAGGTCATGTTCAGGTCACTGTCGACAGGAAGAAGGACTGAGAGGACACTGAGCACCAAGGACGGAGGAAGTGAAGTCAGGGAGGGAGGTCAGTTTGTAATATGAGTAGCGATGGCGTTGGTCGGAGGAGAAATAGCACGGCTGAGACAACTGCAGCCCATACGTGTCTCCCTGGGGGACGTCACCCCACGGGAAAGCAGCGGGGTAAAAATCCTGTCCCTGGTCAAGTTCCGGTCAAGGTTGACCTGTGTGTGGTCACGGGTGCTGCACCCTGTAAGCTACCGCTAGTCAGTCTGTCATCTCTGTCTCTTAGTCTTAGGCAGTAAGCTTCTGTCTTAAGGAAGCTCAATTTTGAAAGAAAGTGACTTGTTTTAGAGATGGTCACACTGTAAATGTTGACTTAAGGTGGTATTTCTCCTGGTCACAGGTAAGAGGGGAAACGTGGCTCTGAAGGAGCTGAAGGCCATCGAGGATAGACTCGGCTCACTTGGGCTAGGTAAGCAGCTCCCAGCGTTCCTGGTGCCCACTCGGAGGCAAGTACTCCCTAGAATAAAGTCTCCGGTGTCACGGCTTGGCCAGCCCCTAGTGCCCCCAGGAGCACGTGTGCCTGGTGCACTGCGTTCCCGCTCCGTCCATGTGCCGAGGGCGGGCCTGGCGCTGCCACTGCAGGCTGGTTACACTCTGGAAGAAGATGGCGCTCAGCAGGGGCCCGGGGCCCCTTCGAGGGGCAGAGGGTTGCTGCCCGCGGCTGTGGAAGGGGGAGTAGGTGTGCCTAGTCCAGCCTGGGCATTCCTTCCGGAAGGCCCTCTCAGCCCAGGCCACTCACTGTGTGTTTTTTATAATCCTTGAAGAATGTAAAGCCACCCTTAGCGTGCAGGCTGCTGTGCAGATGTGGCCCGTGGGCCACGCTGACGTGTGCCTGTAGTTACATGTGTGACCAGGGAGTCCGACACAGTGACTGGTGTGTGCCAGCCCAGCCACTCGGGAGTGCTCTGGCTCGGATGAGCCCCTGCGTCCACACTGCCGCACAGCCATCCCGTCTCGGCTGAGTTTCTGCTTCTGCCCTGGCAGGCCCACAGGGACGGGGGCGGTCCAGCTCCTCGGTGTCTGGTTGTTCAGCTGCTGGCACTCCTTCCTTCCCACTGCAGGGTGAGCCCTGTTGAGATCGAAGGTGCCGCCCCACACAGTTCTTTGCCTGGGGACCCCGCAGTCCCTCGTGTCTGACAGGGAACTTTATTGAGGGTTTCACCGGGTCTGACTGCCCATCGGAACTTGAACTCCCTCAGCAGTGCCCGGGACGCAGTCTGGTCTGGTTCTGGAGGTACTCATGGGCGGGCGCCCCAGGGAGCTTTGCTGCCAGCTCTGTGCCCAGCGATGAGCGGCTTCCATCGGGGTCGGCACTCTTCCCCCCGGGGGCCACTCAGTCCCTGCCTGTCTGCCACATGCCAGCCACGCACAGCTGGCGTGGCTCTCGTGGGCCCTGTGTTTTTGCTCTTAGCATCCTCCTTCCTCAGCTGTCCCCCAGAAGATGGCGGGATGAGGGGCGGTGTAGAAACCAGGTGTGTCCTGTCATGGTCAGGCGCACTTGAGACATTGTGGGACTGCTTCAATCGTCAGCACCCTCAGTGGTGATGTCCCTTCCTGATGTGCTCACCCTGCACTCCTGTTAACCCCACTGGGTGGGTAGCCACAGCCTGGAGCTGAGGGCACAGCCACGCTCGGGCTTAACTTTGTCAGTGTGTCTATGCAGGAGCCTCAGTAGTTCAAATAGCAACAGTAGGGATGAGAATGTACTTTTGCAGCGTACCCAGCTCCTGACATACTTGGTTTTTATATCAAGTGATGCTATAGACGGTAAACACACAGTGTATTTAAGCATTTGAGTAGTTGCAATGTGAAAAACGATATTAGTTACATTTAATGATAGGATATAACGTTTTATTGTTTTTAGGTAGTATTTCTGTCATTTGCTTTTATATTTGGTAGAAATGTTATCTTTGAGACTTATTTTGTAATGATACATTATATTTTAGTAATGGAGCTTTTTGGAAGCAAGTCTGTGTGTTTGTAGCTAAACTGTGAAGTGTGCTTGTGCAACTATAACATGTATCTCTTCCTAAACTTACCAGGGGCCGGAGAAGATGATGACTATGTTGACGATTTTAACAGGTAAGAGAGACCACTGGACAACAAAGGCATGAACTGTGAACACTTTCTGCACACGGGAGTGTGACAGCATCACAGTGGTGCTTGTCTCGGTGGCCTTGGCTCCCGCGTTCCAGCTGCTGAGGGCAAGTGGACTCGAGTGTGGTCCTGAGTCTGCATCAGAGTGTGGACACTCAGGGCCCTGCCTGCTCTGGGTCAGACAGGGACACTCGGGGCCCCGCTCTGGGTCAGATGGGGACGCTCAGGGCCCCGCCTGCTCCAGGTCAGACGGGATGCTTGGAGCCCTGCCTGCTCTGGGTCAAACGGGGACGCTCAGAGCCCTGCCCCGGGTCAGATGAGAATGCTCAGGGCCCGCCCCGGGTCAGACGGGGACACTCGGGACCCTGCCCCGGGTCAGACGGGGACGCTCGGGGCCCTGCCCCGGGTCAGACGGGGACGCTCGGGGCCCTGCCCCGGGTCAGACGGGGACGCTCGGGGCCCCGGGTCAGATGGGGACACTCGGGGCCCCGCTCCTGGTCAGATGAGGATGTGAGGAGCCAACTTGGCAGTGGCCCAGCAACGTGGGGTCACCATGGGAGATGGACCTTTCCTCTCCGGCCACCCCTGGGGGGTGGGGCATCCACACTCATGGTGAGACACTGCCCTCTCTGATGAGTTTGCGATTGGGTGACATACCTGAAGGTACTGTATTGGTTGGCTAGTAATTAATTTGTAAGTAGTATTTATTTGGGTATGATTAGAAGTTTTAAATCAGAAGCTGAGAATTTTATATAATTGGCAGGGTTTTTTTCCCCCAATTGGGAATTTTTACTCATTTCTTAACAGAATGATTTATTATACAGTTAGTTTTTGAGAAGGCAGCATGAGCTGTGGATGAAATGAAAGTTTGGGTTTGTTCCTTTCCTGCTGCTGTGACCACGGCCACCAGGAGCCTTGTGTTTGTCATCTGTTCAGCTGACTGACCCTGCAGCCTTGCTGACGGGTCACGTGAAGTGACACCTGAAGCTCATGTCATTTAATATTTTATGTAAGGTATTAAAATAAATGTTTGAAAGGTTGAAGAATGTTTTTAATTCTTGAAATGTTCAGAGTTTTTATTTTTCTTCCCACCCCGTAATTAATACCAGCCATCGCTCAGAAAAGAGTGAGCTGAGTATTGGTGAAGAGCTCGAGGAAGACCTCTCTGTGGACCTAGATGACACCACCAGCGACAAGGTGGGTGGCTGCGTTCCCAGAGCCCAGCCTGTGTGCGCCTAGCTGACGCGGGCGGGGGTGGGGGGGAGGTGGGCGGGAGGGGATGCGTGCGGAGGGGCGGGGGCACTCGGACTGGGGCGGGGGTGGGGTGGGGGGAGAGAGGTGGGCGGGAGGGGATGCGTGCGGAGGTGCGGTGGGGACTCGGACTGGGGCGGGGGTGGGGTGGGGGGAGAGAGGTGGGCGGGAGGGGATGCGTGCGGAGGTGCGGGGGCACTCGGACTGGGGCGGGGGTGGGGCGGGGGGAGAGAGGTGGGCGGGAGGGGATGCGTGCGGAGGTGCCGTGGGGACTCGGACTGGGGCGGGGGGCAGGGGGAGAGAGGTGGGCGGGAGGGGATGCGTGTGGAGGTGCGGTGGGGACTCGGATTGGGGCGGGGGGGGGTGGGGGGAGAGAGGTGGGCGGGAGGGGATGCGTGCGGAGGGGCGGGGGCACTCGGACTGGGGCGGGGGGGGGGGTGGGGGGAGAGGTGGGCGGGAGGGGATGCGTGCGGAGGGGCGGGGGCACTGGGACTGGGGCGGGGGGTGGTGGGGGGAGAGAGGTGGGCGGGAGGGGATGCGTGCGGAGGTCTGGGGGCACTCGGACTGGGGGGGTGGGGCGGGGCCGGGCATGGGGAGACGCAGTAAAGTTGTGGCAGGTCTGTGACAGCGTGACCTACTTCAGGTCTGAAAAGCTGTCCTCACAGAGCATGTGCAGGATTTTGGGTTGTCCCTCTGGTAACGGTGTCACTGGGATGTCTGGGTGTTGTTCCTGGGCGTCACTGCTGGGGGGTTCAGCGGGCACAGGGGGCAGGCCAGGGTGGCATAGGCCGCTCAGGCGGGTGGACAGCTGGTACCGGAAGTGGCCGTTTTCCGGGAGGTCACCGTGTGAGCGCCGTGGGTGCAGGAGGTGTGCTGGGGCTGTGTGCGTGGGGGACTCTGCACGGGCAGGGTGCCCCCTGGGGTGTGGAGACGGCACAGCACAAGTGGAGTCGGGATGGACTTGCACTCTGTATTGGGACCCACGCTGGGCCTCTTGATTAGGCAGAGAGCAGAATGTCCTTGCCTGTCACCTCAGGCTTGCATGTCAGAGCCATAGAGCCGCCCATCTTGGGTGGCAGCTGCGGCCTGCCAGTGCCCGGGGCGGCGTGCTGCTGCCCTCCGAGTGCTGGGCCCCCGGGTGGCTCAGCCCTTTGTAGGGTCACCCGCTTAGATCAGGAAGAAGGGGAGGGCAGGGCCCTTCCAGGTGCGTGGCAGCTTGCATTTAAGTTACTGCAGTCTGTTTCAGGAATTAAGACTGGACCTGTGGGGTTTTTTTTAATTTATTTATTTTTATTAACTTTAATGGGGTGACATTGATAAATCAGGGCACATATGTTCAGAGAAAATATTTCCAGGTTATTTTGACCTTTGATTATATTGCATACCCATCACCCAAAGTCAAATTGTCCTCCGTCACCTTCTATCAGGTTTTATTTGTGCCCCTCCCCTCCCCCCCCCTCCTCCCCCTCTCCCCTCCCCCTCTCCCTCCCCCCTCCCCCCGGGGAGCCAGCACGCACTTGTCCATGTTGGACTTGTGTTTTGATGCTGATCTTTTCTCTGTTTTGAACACCCAGCTGGACAACCTGACCCAGGACCTGACCGCGTCCCAGCTCAGTGATGTCGCGAACTACCTGGAAGACGTCTCGTACACCTGAGGAAGAGTCGTGATGTGCACAGGACAGGACTGACCAGTTCATTCTTTTCAGACAATCTTTGCTGGAATGTCTGCTCCCTGTTGGTGCCTTGTGTTTCAAAAAGACAGCAGATTTTTTAAAAATTTAATTTTTCATTGTGCTTAACAAAATACTTCCTACTTGAGCCCATGGAAGAGTTAATAGTCTTAATTTGGTTTACCTACGCATTTCTCTATGGAAGTTAAGTTCAAATTCGTGACGAGGAGTGAACCCACGAACACAGCAGTGCTGAGAACAGAATGACAGGTGTGGGTGACGCTGCCAGTCTCAGCTCTGCGTGCGTGTGACCCAGCCGTCAGCGTCGAGCATGCTGGCGTGGGCAGTGCTGTGGTGGCCACAGCCGCCGGGCCAGAGCCAGTGCTGGGCTGAGAGCACCGTGCCGGCCTCTCGGTGTGCCTTCCACGGGAGGGCATGTCCCCTGCTCGGCATTGCTGCTTGGTTTCGTTTGTGTTTAGAGACCGTAGAGGCGGTGTAGCTTAGCTGGTGCAGGTGTCACCAGCAGCGCTGGGGTCGCCGCCTGTGTACACGGCAGCGTTAGTTCCAGGCCTTCGTCAGAGCTGCTCGAGGTCACTGTGGTGGCCCCTGGAACCAGTCAGTGCCACCCCGCGTCTGGCCTGTGGGCCGCGTTCCGCTTCAGAGCCGTGCAGTTGTCCCATCATGGTCATCATGGCGGAGACCATGCCAGGTGACAGGTCCCTGCCCATGGCGCTGCGGGTGACGTGGACTGATAGCTGCACTACAGAAGCACCGGAGACTGACGTGCATGCGTGTTCTGTAACGAGCAAGCTGGGCCTGCCTGGTCAGCTTTGTTCTTGTATTTCAGTTAGATTGTGGCTTTTCATTAAAAGTCACCATTACCAGTGGAGGAGAGGTTAAGGGTCTCAGTGGGTGGCAGACGTGGTGGCCGGCGCAGTGCCAGCTCTTCACGTCCGTCCCCCTCAGGTACAGGAACCCCTGCTGGGCCCGTGTGAGGGGCCACAGCGATGCGGGCACTGAGGTGATGGGACACTGAGATCTGCCTCTGTAAAATGTGAGTCTGAGCCGTAAGCACCAGAGAAAACTGGGCAGCCTGGACACCGTGGTCCTGCCCACTGAGCCGCACCGCCAGCCTCGTGGCTGCCCCCCTGCGGCTGCTCCCGTGCCATGGGCGTGAGCAGCGGGAGAAGGCGCGGCCTGAAGCTCCAGGCCCGGTGCCTGTTACTGAACCTCTCAGACGGCACTGGGTCCTGCGTCAGCCCTCTGGAAGCTGCCCCGTGCGACTTCTGTCTCCCGACCGGAGCTAGGCGTCGGGATGGCAGTGTGCTAGGAGATGGCACTTAGCTTGGGAGAAACGTTTGAACAGGAAGATCTGAACTTGCCGTTTTCTGTTAACAGAGATTCTGACTGAGGAGCCCCGGGGCGGGCGGGCGGCCGCGGCTCCATCCTGTGCCCGGCTCAGCTGTGGGTCCCGTCAGCAAGTTGCTTCCATGAGGGTCTGACGGGACAGGGATTGAGTGTGGTCACTGTTTTTTGTTAAGTACACGTTGAAATATTAGCCCACAAAATACGTGTTTATGGTAAAACCTGGTTTTCAGTGCTAGGTCTCATTTTATCAGTGACAACTGTGAATGAATAAAAAGCTTACACCTTTTATATGTCGTCCTGTGAGTGACAAGCGTCAGCTGTGCCGCGTGGGGCTCTCTCCTGTCGTGGCCCCTCCCTGCCGCCAGCGCAGCGGGGCCCCGCCCGTGCCCCCCATCCCAGGTGTGCTCACGGCTCCTTGTCCAGCTCGCCCATCCCCCAGAATTGTGCCCAGCCGGCTTGTTTCACTCTCATGCTGAGAAGCTCCAGCCTGAAGGCCCCGCCCGGCCTTCCCTCCGTGACGTTTACCCATGTCTGCTACTCTTCTCATCGCTCTGGAAAGGGGCGGTGTCCTGATCCCCTGTACCCCTCGGTGGCCCGGAGGCTGTGCTCAGGAGGATTGGCACTGGCGAGGGGACTTGGGCACTGTAGCTTCTGGCTGGCAGCTGCCTCCCGAGGACAGTGCTGCCTAGTTTTGGGGGGACAGCTGTCCTTACTTTAACTCTGAGGGGAGTGAGCTCACAGTCCAGGAAAGGTCCCTGGCTGCCCCTTTGCCCACAGGGTGAGTTGATGATTATTCTTAAAGGAAGTTCTGTTCATAGTTTGGCGTGGCTGCTGGCACAGGACGGGCAGACTGGGAGGTAGGCTAGCGGGGCTGCGACCCCCGGACGATGGAAGAGGGCAGGCAGGGCAGGGCTGGCGAGCCTGATACAAAACCCCTCAGCCATCACCAGGTGCCTGGCATCCCACCTGGGCCCTCACGTGGCCTACACTGCCAGCGTCCATTCTAGGGAGGGTGTGTCTGCTGGACAGCACGGAGCAAGCCAGGGAGCTCCACCCATGAGCCGGGAATGTGGCGTCCAGAACCAGGAGCCCCGTTGAGACAGCCACATGCCCGAGGCCACAGTGCATACCCGGCCCGAGCGGACGGCGCAGAGAACAGAGTAAGCAGGAAAGACTGTGTCACCAACTGTGGTGGGAGGTGACCTTGGACCTTAAGGAGGCTGCTGTGCGAAGGGCACAATCAAAGTGATTTTTACTAAAAAATTGTTGGGCAAAGTCATTCTGCAAAAGGGCTGAATGGCAGTCAACTCGGAAAAGGAAAGTGAGTGAGTCGCGCAGATGTCTCTACGATTAGCAGATCACCCAGACGTGGGCCGTGCCGCTTGGCGGCTGCAGCGTGGAGCGTTCAGGACAGGAGCACCTCGGGGTGGAAACTGAGGCAGGCGGACATTGGCAGGAGCGGTCAGGGTTCAGGGATACCTGGTGCCGAGCTGGACGGAAGGCAAGGCCCACGTCAGGTGCACCCCTGTGACTGGACAACGGAAGATAACAGAGTGAGCAGAGGACTGCCTGCGTGGACGCTAGAAGTCATGGCTGTGACCACAGAGTTAGGAGGAAAAGGATTCTAAACACGGGATTTCCACCCTGGTGAGAGAGGAACCTTCCTGCCAGTAGGGAACGCACCCCAAAGCCAGGTGTACCTGCAGCGACCCCACCTCTGGGCTGGGCTGCGCCCCTGCCGTGGCTCTGCTGGCAGATGGGTTGTGCGTGGTTGGCCGCTTCCCCAGGAGCGGGCCCTGGATCTCGGGTGTGGGGGTGTGGGGGTGTGGGGGTGTGGGAAGGGACTGGCAGGAAAGCAAGCATGTGCAACGGCCATTTCTGATCTTTGAACTTGAATTTGTTGTTTTCAGCACTTTGTGCAATCTTCAGGTTGGATGAAATTACTCATTTAACATAAATGTTTAGTTTTCAAACATAATCATTGCTAAAAAAAAAAAAAAAAAAGCCAGTTTTGCCGAACTATTGGATATAGATGTTGATCTCTTCAACGATGCACAGCTTGTGGACTGGGAGCCCTTCTGGAGTGAGAATTCCCGTGAAATCCCCTTTTCACGTGAAGCATTTCGTGTGCTCGCCCCATCCTCTCTCGGTCCCCGTGGGCTGTGCTTCTGATGTCACCTGACTTAAGCTCTAAACTTGGGCAGAAAGGGTGGTACCCTTGCAGGCGCCTCCTCAGACCCTCCCATGGAGCCTGGCTCTCGCCTGGGACACGCAGCTGGCTCTCCCTGCTCTGCTCCGTCTTCCTCATCGCACACCTGGGCCAGTCCTGGTCTTTGTCCTCTCTCAAAGCCCGAGTTAGAGCAAGGTTCTCTGTCCCCTTTGGAATGCCAGGTGCTGGCACTGTCACCTATTCCCTCTCCTCCCTACATGCTCCATCACGGGGGGAAATAGTACTGACTTCCCTTCACATGTCAAGAGTGCTGGGTGCGGGTGCCCCGCTGGGAGGCCAGGTGCACCGGAAGGGTCCTGATGACTGACCAGGGGTGTGAGCGCTGTCCTCTGTGCCGAGGTTGGGGCGAGAACTGGGCAGCCTGCCGGGCCTCTGAAAACCTCCTGGACGGAGGACGCACCTGGACTCTGCATGGACTGGAAGAGGGTCCCGCACGACCCCCCAGAAAGGCGATGTGTTGAGACAAGCCTTGAAAATGGGGCCCCGGAAGACGTGGCTGCGGGGTGTGCCCAGGACCGATGGAATCACACACCGTGTGGGGTGCTGTGATCGAGCCCGTCTGGGAAGGGGGGGGCACAGTGCCTGACTCACAGCGCCGTGGAACGTCCGCGTTGTTCTTGACAGACAGAAGGTGCCAAGAAACACCAACTCTTACCGGGAAGGGAAGAGCCGTAGGACTCAGCTCTATGGGTGTGGAGGGAAGAAGAGAGACTGGCCGGGGTGGGAGCAGGGTTTCTGATAACACTGGGGAGCAAAATGTTTGTTGCATCCACAAAAACACTTGTTCTTACCTAATTCGAGTGTGTTGATCTCAAATCTGACATTAGTTATTCTCTGTAAGCTGCAGGTTTTTTTGCAATTCAAGATTTTAGGTAGTCATTGTAAAATTTTCAACATTTAGTTTAACATAATGAAGTAGAATGTCTTCTTGGGCATCGTCTTTGTGAAAATATAATAATTTATACAATGCAGTAAATAAACCAATACACTAAAAGATATGATTGCATCAGAATTTGTCTACAATTTCAAAACTGAACATATTAAAACACTTATTTCAATCATAACAGTTGCACAAAACTTGTTTAAATTCTATTCAGGCAAAAATTTTCATTTGTAGCTCTTGCGTTTGTGTACTTGTTGAGGACAATCTCGTTTGATGCTCCAGCAGTAGTCTGCCATCGTTTACAGCTGTCAAGAAATAGCCGCCATTCTGTTGGACTGTAAGTGGTAACACCTAGCTGGCTGAGAAGACTACTGACATCATGACAGTAAACAAAGTGTTTGCCTTCGGAAAAAAGTCCACAAAACTTTGTTCACGCTTCCTGAAATGGGATACTTTAGCTGACCGGTGAAGTACATTCTTTTCCTGAAGCCTGGAGGCTAATAACCCAACTGCTTTCTTTGATAGGCCCAAATCTCTTACTAAGTCATTCAATTCGGGTTGGCTAAACTGCTGAGGCGTTAATGACTGCTTGGCATCAGAAGAAGACCCTTCAGATTCTACAACCATTTCCTCATGCATCTTATCAAAATACACTTGATCACCATGGTCACTTTCTTCGTTCTTGAAGAAATAAAACCATTGAAAACTGGAACCGGGAGTGTCTCAGAGTGTGGGATAGGTCATATTGCTGAAGGAATATTAGGATATGCGATCAGATGCCGTTTTTTCTTGCTGATGCCCTTCGTATGGATCAGACAGAAATAACAGTCACTGCTGTGGTCCTTAGGTTCACGCCAAACCATGGGAATACCAAAAGGCATTCCTTGCGTTTTCCTTTTGTCCAGTCATGAAGCATTTCCTCACAATCATGACACACAATATGAGGAGCCCAATTCTTGTCTTGATCGCCAAGGGGAACTTGAAAATAGGCAATATATGCACGTGTCACAAATGATGAAATATTGCACCTTTGACGTTGAAGTGTGTAACAGCCACATATAGAACAGAAGGTGTCAGGGCTGTTCTTAGATTTACACCTACTCGAAGAAGCCATGATTCAATCTTAAAACAAAATAAGAGGCTGTTTTTATCAGATAGTAATTTTTACATTTAAAAACAACTACAATTATGTAAAAGTGATGTTTGTAAAACATGAATTGCCTTGTGGTTATGTTCAATGCAAGAGTAGTTGCCATTTAACTCCAATTTAAAATCTAATGCATGCCATTAACTGTGTAACAAAAAGAAATTAAAATTGCATAAAATCTAAAGCATGATACAGATTTTAGATTTGGAATCAGCGATGCAGAGAAATATAGAAACAGTTCTAAAACCTCATGCAACAGAAAATGAAAAAAAAAATTGTTCCCCGGTGTAATAAATCTCTGTTCCTCTTCCAAGGCCTGACTCCCACGGCACGCCCCCCCGCCCCCCCCCCCCCCAAGTCTTCATTCTGCCCTAAGCCTCCGACCATAGCACGCCCCAGGCTCTGGGCTCTCTCAGACCCCTGAGAACAGTCACCAGAGCCTGGGCCTCTCGCCACGTCTCCGCCTCCACAAAGTACAGGAGGCAGAATGCATGCACACTGCCGCTCAGTCAGGCAGACCGGGGCACACCCGGAAAGGTCACGAGTTTGGTCTTCTCACCCCAACATGCATTGCAACTCCCCTCACATGTGACCTACAGGATAAAAACCAGGTCTCGGTGGTGCGGTGCAGACGGAGCCGTTGGGCCAGGTGTGTACGTCACCTTCCAGGTGAGCACCTTCACCCTGGGGTCATGCGACAGACAGCTGTGAATGACAATGTCGAAACTGCCTTGACCTGGCCGCTGATTGTCACCAGACACTTCAGTTTACACCAAAAACAGCAATTCATGGGTTAAGTTTTGAATAGAAATAATACTCTTCTGTTATTTGAAAATCCTATCAATGAAGAGTGCATTGTATAAGCGCATTGCAAACACACGTACCACTACTGATTTGATAAGATACAAAGGTAACTTCACACTAGAGTATGCCACCCTGGCAAGACCATTAGTGAAAAACTGGTGAGTGTATGTCATTAGGACCAGGTACATTAACTAAACTGTTAGCAGTTCATTGAAAGGAAATTTGAAATGCTGTAAATTCTAAACTCTTGTGAAAAAAGAATTTGGAAAGAGTTCTGAATATTTGACAATGCTAGCTAACACTTAAGATGTTTCCAAAATGAATTGTCAAGTTTAGTGAAGCTCTTCTATCAGTAATTAAAAAGTATTTTAATCAATCATTCTAGAGTATAGTTATTTTTATCTCTGTAGAAAGATTTTTAAAAGGCATTCTGACAGGAAGAGCTGATATAAAAAAGGTACGCCATTAGAGCAAAGTAGGAAAAATTCAAACGCAGGTCAGGTGGTTCATAAAAATATTGTTTTCTTTTGCTACATTTTGTGAGGTTTACAGTATTTGTCAGACTGTTTCAAGTTTATACTTTGTTGGGATTCTGTTTCTTATTCCAAGTGTGTACATTTTGAGCTTATTTGTGTAATTTTGTATCCCTTTTCTAAAAGAAGGTAACAGTGTTACAGCTTCATGCCTACAGACCGAAACCCGGTCCTGCTCCATAGGCAAGGACTCTAATGAAGAGAAAATCATGGAGATGGGGAAACCATTTAAATCCATGATCAAGTAGCATCAGTTATTGAAAATAGATAGTAACCTGCAGCTTGGGCAGAGTTTGTACATCAAATTACTTTGAGAAATACCGAACGTTTCCCTTAAACTCAGATGCTGACAATTGTTGATGGTGGGCCTGCACCTTGCATGGTCTCCCTCCCCTGTGGTCAGGAGCCTTCATGTCTCAGCCCAGCCTCAGCCCTGGTGGGCTTCCTGGGTCTGCGTGCCGGGACCACCGTCTGCAGACGAGGTCAGTGGCGCCCGCCGCCACCCCTGGTTCAATGCCCAGGTTCCTGGCTGCACACGACAGGCTCTGTGTCTTTCTGACCGAGAGTGGAAGCTCTTGGAAGGACACAGGATGGAATTTCAGATGTAGGGAACAGGTAGGGAGCCAGAGAGGTTCAGTGACTAAGTCGTCAGGCGCTGTGGCTGCAGGACGGTGACACGCTGTCATGTGTTAGCCACTGACACCCCGGTGCCGTCACCTGGTGGGGCTGCCTGGCTCTCCCTGGCCTGCGCCCTGAGTGGGTTAGAACACAGGGCCTCAGCTCCTGTGGCTCCAGGGCTGGGTGCTCCCCACCCCCACCATGGCCCCTGCAAAGTGAAGGCTACTAGCATGGGGACCTGTGCTGACCAGTCAGGGGCTACTGCGGCCATCCCCTCAGTTGGGACTTCCCAGGTGTCCTGCGGTGGAGGAGGGCCGCAATGACCACGTGCCGCCTGACGAAAGTCTGGCTGGCACTGTGGCGATGCCTGGCTCCCGTGTGACCCGCGTGACCTCAACGCACAGTGACAGTGAGAGGGAGCTGGGCTGGGCTGCAGCACCTCAGCAGCTTACTCGATGCAGTTATTGTCCTGCTCACGTTAGGTCCACTGCACGTCTGGACAGCCACGCCCCAGAGGGGTCAGCCCGTCTCCTAGCCTCCCTGGGGAAGGTCGGGCCCAGGCAGCTGCAGGTGGGCACCTGTCTCTGCACCCAGACCCAGGGAGTGGCAGCCGGTGCGGCGT
This sequence comes from Rhynchonycteris naso, assembly GCA_037038555.1. Taxonomy (NCBI): domain Eukaryota; kingdom Metazoa; phylum Chordata; class Mammalia; order Chiroptera; family Emballonuridae; genus Rhynchonycteris; species Rhynchonycteris naso. Next base: position 309,155,678 of record CM072997.1, read on the forward strand.
CCAGGGAACGCATGGGCAGCCTGCGGACCAAGCCCCCGAGGCCCTGCCACGCCGTGAGGAGGGTGGGGACTGGTGTGTCCACGTGGGGAGAGAACCGGAAATGTGGCTGAGAGGGTTTCTGTTTACCAGGCAGACACCTGCCATGATCACGCGGGAGCCTCATGAAAGTGGCCCTTGCGTGACCCAGTTCAACATCATTGCATCCAAGTCCTCTATCAGACAGTGCTTTGTGAATTTTTCTTTCAGTCTGGGGCTTGTCATTTTCATCCGGTCCTCAGTGACGTCCCTCAGAGAAATCCTACATTTGAGTACAGTCCACCCTGGGGGTTTCTCTTTCATGGGTCACGCTTTTGGTGTTACAGCCAAAACCTCACCAGCAAACCCAAAGCTCACCGAGACGACGTCTTACTTCTTCCTGGAAGTTTTCTATGGGAGGCGTAAGGTCTGCCTCTGAATTTATTCTCTTCCGTGCGGGTGGCCGGCTGCCCAGCAGCACCCTTGGTAGACGAGATGGCCCTGGTCCACTGAACTGCCTGAGCTATCAGAGACCAGCGGGCTGTGTTGAACTTGACATTTACAAGGGCCCTCCCCCCAAAGAACCTCGCAGCCAGGAGACAGCCTCGTGCTCGTCACAAAAGTGGAAGGGACCATCGGTCACTCTCACTTGTTTTTATTGTGCCTCTTAGAAGAAAACGATTTTCATTGTCAGCCGCTACTAAAACAATTGCCACTCAGAATAATAGGCAGGGGGTCAGGACCAGGCCCTTAAAGGGTCCCCACGAAGGTGTGAGCCCTGCAGCTGGGGGCACGTGTCCATCATCGCTGTCCCCTTATTTCAGTCCCCGGTGTTGCTCCCGTCGACGCTCTCGACAGCCCGGGGCGGAGTGAACCTTAGCCTCTCCTAACAGGATGGCCGGAGCACAGGACACTGCTCCCCTGCAGAACCGGGTCGCTCAGAACACGGGCCACGGGGAACCCCGGCCTGGGCCTCCGCACCCTCATGCAGATCTGACACAGGTTAGCGTGAAAGCCCTGGTTGAAACCTGTCGAGTGGCCTGCATTGGATTCCGAGAGTGGCCAGGTCAGGAGTGGGCATGGCCTTGTGAGTTTTCAATCTCCATATTTGTTTGCATCTTCATGAGAATGGACATGGGGCCTCTGGGGACAGGGACAAAGTATTCCCTCGAGGAACAGCCCTATTTGTGTCTTTTACAATGGCTCCTCCCCCATTGTGACGAGGTGCGCAGGGCGGAGTGAGCGTCACCTTACCTGTTCCCCAAAGTGGTGTCTCTGGGGTCGTTGTATACACGTCATTCTTGTCTCTTCAGAGAGGCGGGGGCCCTCTGTCCTCCCAATGCCCCTGAAGCCCTCCTCAGGAAGAGAAGGGGAGAACCTTGGAATGTCATTAAGTGTCCCCAGGAGGACAGACTCCTAGAGTGTCTACATTGTTGCTGGGCCTCAAAACATTTTTTTTTAATTTATTTATTTATTCATTTTAGAGAGGAGACACAGAGTGAGAGAGAGAGAGAGAGAAAGAGAGAAAGGGGGGAGGAGCTGGAAGCATCAACTCCCATATGTCTCAAAACACTTTTGAAATGTAGTGAGTACAGACCGCTAGAAAGTGAATGTCTGGGTGTCTTCAGAAAATTCCAGAGCCTGTCCTGTCCCAGGCCCTAGTAAAATTTGTTGCCTGTTCTGGACATTTCTTATAAATGGAATTTCGCAGTGTGTGTAACATGTTGTCTTTCGCGACTGGCCTCTTTCCGTTAACATAATGTTGTCAAGGCTTATCCGTGTCTCAGCACCATTCACGGACTCATTTCTTTTCATTGCCGCGTAACAGTCCACGGACTGGGTCTCCCCCCTCGGCACATCCATCCGTAAGCCGGTGGGCACGTGGGCTGCGTCCGCGTTTTGCTGTTATGAAGGACACAACTAAGAGCACCCACCCGCACGGTTGTCTGTGAGGACATCCCTTCTCTTGGCTGCTGGGGTCACGCGTGGAGGTAGAACTTCCGAGTCGTGTGATAATTCTGTGTTGCGTGTTTTGAGGAAGCCGCGCCGCTGTCTTCCGCGGCAGCCGGGCTGTGAGCACCCCTCGCCCCCAGCCAGGCGTGAAGCTTCCTATTTCTCCACGTCCCCGCGATGCAGCCGTCCCGGCAGCTGTGGCTGGGTCTGCACGGGGAGCCTGTTTCGCGTGCACGTGAGAAAGAAGCCTGTGCGTTTTGCTGTCGTTGGGCGCAGGGTCCTGGAGACATCCTGTAGGTTAGGCGAAGGGCGGTGCTGTTCAAGTTCTCTTTCCTTGTTGACGGTATTCTTAGTTGTTCTGTTATTGAAAACGGGGTACTGACATCTCCAGCTATTATTATTCTTGCATCATCTATTTCTTGCATTCTGTTCTTTGTGTTTTTGTGTTTGTTTCTTGCTGTTAGCGGTGGGCTTCAAAATCTCAGGGACTTAACACACTAGGGCTTTCTTTTTTCTTTCTGTCTTTTGTTTTTTTCTTTCTTTTGTGACAAAGACACAGAGAGAGACAGAGAGAGGGACAGATAGGGACAGACAGACAGGAAGGGAGAGAGATGAGAAGTATCAATTCTTCGTTGCGGCTCCTTAGTTGTTCATTGATTGCTTTCTCATATGTGCCTTGACCGGGGGGCTCCAGCAGAGTGAGTGACCCCTTGCTCAAGTCAGCGACCTTGGGCTCAAATCAGTGACCCTGCATTCAAGCCAGATGAGGCCACGCTCAAGCTGGTGACCTCAGGGTTTTTAACCTGGTTCCTCTGCATCCCAGCCCGATGATGCTCTATCCACTGAGCCACCGCCTGGTCAGACAGAACTTTATTTCTAACTCACATAAAAACCCATCCGCTCATCAGCGTTCAGAAGGAGAATCTTCTCCACACACCTCTCAAGAGACCCAAGCTCCTTCCTCTTGTGGCTCCTCCATTCTCTGTGGTCCTTGTAGGGTGGCTTCCAAGGTTACCAGTGGAGTACCCCCTGGAAAATGGTAGCATGTGGGTTTTAGCCAAGTGCTTTCTCTACGGCTCTGAAGCGAGAATGGGGCTATCACACAACCATTGACATTGAGGATGATTATCCTGAAAGGTTCTATGTCATGAAAGAAGTTAAAAATGGGGCTCTGGCCTGACCTGTGGTGGCGCAGTGGATAAAGCGTCGACCTGGGAACACTGAGGTCACCAGTTCAAAACCCTGCACTGGTCTGGTCAAGGTGCATATGGGAGTTGATGCTTCCAGCTCCTCCCCCTTTCTCTCTCTCTCTCTCTCTCTCTCTCACTCTCTGTCTAATAAAATAAAAAGAAATTAAAAAAAAATGGGGCTCTGACCAGTTGGCTCAGTGGTAGAGTGTTGGACCAGTTTGCGGAAGTCCTGGGTTCAATTCCCGGCCAGGACACACAGGAGAAGCGCCCATCTGCTTCTCCATCCCTCCCCCTCTTCTTTCTCTTTGTCTCTCTCTTCCCCTCCCACAGTCAAGGCTCCACTGGGAGCAAAGTTGGCCTGGGCACTGAGGACGGCTCCATGGCCTCCACCTCAGGCGCTAGAATGACTCCTGTCGCAACAGAGGAACACCCCAGATGGGCAGAGCATCGCCCCCTGGTGGGCATGCCGGGTGGATCCCGGTCAGGCGCATGCGGGAATCTGTCTCTCTGCCTCCCCCCTTCTCACTTCAGAAAAAGTATTAAAAAATAAGAAGTTGAAAATGGGACATTCATTAAAACAGTTCAGTTTTTTTCCACTTATTTATTTTGAAGTAGAATTTAATTTTCATCTTACACGTTTCTCGTGTTTCAAGTTTCCAAATCGCACTTCGAGAGAAAACTTAGTTAAGGAGAGCACCCCGTCTCTGAGTCACCTCGTGAAGCAAGGTTTTCCCTGACTGCACAAGGGTGGCTGCATGAGGACCGAGGGACAGGGCGTCTACAGTAAGGACGCGATTACATAATAGAAGACCTTCAGCAGGCACATTATTTCTGAAACCACCGAGACCAAACCACAGGGGGAAAATTCAGCTTCTCTGGAGAGAAATAACAAGATAATCTGGTGCAAGGTTTGCTACTTTGGCATGCATTCTAAGGTGGCCTAAATGTCTAATGCTTGGTAAAGCCCACCCAATTAAGGAGGAGTGAATCTCCATGCAAAATGAATGTTTATATAAACTTCATATCATGATGGTTAATATTAGGAACATACAATATATTAAACAGTGCTTATAATATGGTGCTTTGTGGTGTGAGAATGAATGCTTTTCTCTTAAAATCAAAAACAAGCCAAGGATAACCATTTAGCATTTGTATTCAACCTTGTGCTAGAGCAGTGGTTCTTAACCTGGTTTCTATTGAACCCTAGGGGTTTGATGAGTCAGTCTCAGGGGTTCGGAGAAGCCTCTGCCGCGGAGGCCAGAATAAAGTAATACTGTAATTTGTTGTGAGTTCGTGCACTTTGTTGGTTTTGTTCTTTGAGCAAGGTGATGTTCATGCACGGCTCATTTTGGGCACCAGTAAAAAAACATATACCTATGTCTTGAATTTGGGGAAAAAATCCTATTTTATTTATCACTAAAGAAGGGTTCGGTGAATGCGCCTATGAAACTGGTGGGTTCGGTACCTCAAAAAAGGTTAAGAATCACTGTGCTAGAGGTCTACCCAGGGGACTCAGACAAGAAAACGAAGTTAATAAAATCCTAATTGGTAAGAAGGAAGTACAAGTAAATTTGCAAATGGCATAATGTTGTATGAAGAAAATTCTAAAGAATACACTAAGAAAAATTACTAACAAAATACACTAATAAATTCAGCACGGCTGCAAGATTCAAAATTAATATACAGAAATGAAGTATATTTTATACACTTGCAAGAAACAATATAAAATGAAAGTAATAAAGTAATTCCATATACAATAGTATCAAAATGAATAAAATTCTTAAGAATAAATTTAAAAACAAAATACAAAAGTTATACTCTGAAACTGCAAAACATCTTAAAAGAATTTCAAAAATCTAAATAAAAGATAACATGTCCCATGTTTTTGGAATAGAAAACTTAACATTATTAAAGATGGCAATACTCCTTAAATTGTTCTACGGATTCAAAACAATACCATCTGATTTTTGTATAAATTGACAATCTAATTCTAAAGTTCATACAGAATTGCCAGGGATTCAGAATAGCTAAAACAATCTTGAAAAAGTACAAAGTAGAAGGACCAATTTTTTCTGATTTCAAAACATGCTACAGTGAGATGGCAATCTAGACAGTGTGGTATCACCGCAGGATAGCTATGGATTGATGGAATAGAATTGGAAGTTCAGGAGTGAACCCATATATCTATGGCCAAGTGAGTATGTATGTATGTATTTATTTATTTTAATCTTATTTTTCTGAAGTGAGAAGCGGGGAGGCAGAGAGACAGACTCCCACATGCGCCCGACTGGGATCCACCCGGCATGCCCACCAGGGGGCGATGCTCTGCCCATCTGGGCTGTTGCTCCATTGCAACCAGAGCCATTCTAGCACCTGAGGTGGAGGCCATGGAGCCGTCCTCAGTGCCGGGGCCAACTTTGCTCCAGTGGAGCCTTGACTGTGGGAGGGGAAGAGAGAGACAGAGAGGAAGGAGAGGGGGAGGGATGGAGAAGCAGATGGGCGCTTCTCCTGTGTGCCCTGGCTGGGAATTGAACCTGGGACTTCCACATGCCTGGCTGATGCTCCACCGCTGAGCTAACCTGTCAGGGCCCAATGGCCAAGTGATTTTCGACAAGGGTGCCGATACCACCGATTGGGGAAAAATAATCTTACCAACAGATGGTACTGGGACAAATGGGTAACTACATGGAAAAGAGTGAAGTTTGACCCTTATTTCACACCATATACAAAAATAACTAAAAATGGATCAAGGACCTAAATGTATGACCTTAGTCGAAAACTCTTATAAGAAAACACAGGAGTAAATCTTCTTGACCTTGGATTTGACGAAGGAATCGTACATTTTTATATTGTAAGTACGAGGAACAAAAGAAAAATAGGTACGTTGAGCTTATCAAGATTACAGACTTTTGCGTGCCAAAGGACGCTACCAAGAAAGTGACAAGACAGCCGGGAGCCAAGCACGAATGACTAGCAGTTGCCATCTGTTTGCGGGAGGAGGAGCTGGGTCAGGAGAGGGAACCCCCGCCTGGCACAGGTGCCCAGCAGAGGGTGGGAGGGAAAGACGGAGCAGCAGGACCAGTGAGCAAATCCCCGGGCGCCCCAGCAATCCATGCACTCGGACTTAAAGCCCGTGCTGTAGAGAAAATAATGACAGGGACGAAACAAAACTCCAACCCAGCTCAACTCCTGACCCCACTAACAACCACTTTTCTCCACTGCACATCACATAAGATGACTATTTTTAATAGGATGATTTTTTTTTATAGGCATAACAACAACTTACTCCAGGCTGTTCACTGTGTGTATAGGTGGTAGCAGTTGATCAAAAGTTGACATCAGAAAGCAAAGTAAAACCCAACCCAACCCAGTCATTGCCTGTAGATACAGCAACCAGGTGACCCAGAACGAGAGGGGATGACCCGATGCTGGAAGTCTAAGACAGGGACTTTCTAGTAAAGAGATTAAATGATTCGGAGGAAAAGGTGTACAGGTGGCATGAACAGATGGCAAATCTAAACAGAGATACAGGAACTAGAGGAAAGAGGCAGATAAGAACCAGTACAAGTAAAATAATTACAGGAGACATATACATAATTCTTCTGGCAACCATAACAGTCGACTAGTCTTAGCCAAAGAAATATATAATAAACTTGAAGATAGGTCAATAGAAATCACATAAAGTGGTACCCAGAGAGAATAACAGCACATCTTGGAGACACAGGACAGTATAAAATTATCTAATAAATATGCAACATGAGTCCCAGAATAAAAGACAAAGAATAGAGTATAAGGAAAAAAAACAAAACAAAACAAAATAACAGATGATGGCTAATAATTTTCCAAAAATGTTGCAAGACAGTGCATCTCCTATCCACGAAGCTCAGAGAACCCTGCCAGCATAGATGCAAAACAGGAAGCACAGAAGAAACACACACACACACACAAATAAATAAATATCAAATCCCAAATCAAAGAAACCTGCTGAGACAGTTATAGCTACACTGTGAAAAAAACCAGAGACAAGGAGAAAACAAAATGATGTTGAAGAAAGTTCTTTGGGCTATAGAGAAATTATACCTGATGGAAATTTGGATCTACACCGTGGTTCTTCACCTTTTTTGAGGTCCCGAACCCACCAGTTTCATAGGCGCATTCACCGAACCCTTCTTTAGTGATAAATAAAATATGATTTATTTTTCCAAATTCAAGACATAGGTATATGTTTTTTTACTGGTGTACAAAATGAGCCGTGCATGAACATCCCCTTGCTCAAAGAACAAAACCAACAAAGTGCATGAACTCACAACAGATTACGGTATTACTTCATTCTGGCCTCCGCGGCAGAGGCTTCTCCGAACCCCTGAGACTGACTCATCGAACCCCTAGGGTTCTATAGAACCCAGGTGAAGAACCACTGATCTACACGAAGACATGGAGAGAACCAGGAATAGTAAAAATAGTAATAATAAAAAATATAACATATACATTAAAAATAGTTTTTTTCTTATAATCTTTTAGAAGAGTCAATGATGTTTACACGGAGCAGCAGAATACATGGAGATAATTATGCAAACGGGTGCTGTGAGGGAGGCTTGAGAAATATAATGTTTAAGTGCAAACGGCTGAAGTATGATGCAGTCTTGACATTTCCAGGTTTTGTTTTTTGTTTTGTTTTTTTTTTTTTTGGTTGTTTAGGCTTAAAGTATTGATTTTAGATCAGTTGCTGGTGTCAATACACATCGTGATACATGAAAAAGTGTAAGATGCATGAGTCAATATGAGACTTTGATTTCTGAGGGGGGAGGAGCAGCTTTCTTATCATTTAGTCGGTGGTTCTGAAGCTTATCTCAATCAAAGTCTCTTGAGGGAGCTTGTTGAAGATTGAACTTTCTCGGGGCTGCCCCTGAAAAGTCTGATGTCGCGATTTCCCTCAGGCATCCGCCCTGTGTAATTTGCTCCGGCCTCCTGGCACCTGTCCCCCCCGCCCCCCAGTCACGCACGCCGGTGCGTGATGCTGTGTCACTGGTCCCGGAGCCGAGCAAGTCAGGGAGGGCCACAGGCCTGCAGGAGCAGAGGGAGGTCCTAGCTGCCTGGAGACAAGCCCTTCCTTTCAGCAAGAAACCGCATTCCCCGCTGGTCAGCTTGGAGAAACGGGAACCCCCGGGAACAACAGAGTGTTCTTGACAAGCCTAAGGACCTTTCACCTCAGGAACCCGGGGACCACGGAAACCGTGGTTAAGGGCAGCCGACCACGGCAGCCTCTTGGCGTGGCCTCTGCGTGGTCAGTCTCTGTGTCACACAGTGAGACTCCCCTACCCCCTGCCCTCCAGACAGAGGCCGGAGATCAGTGGTGTCTCTTCAGGGACCCATGTCGGCTCAGGGACACGTGTGGGGCACATTCTGCGAGGCCAGACGTGTGTGGACAGGGTGGCCTAGAGCTGCCAAGCCCATCACGGCTCTGGTCTGGAGGGGCGGGGAGCCGAGAGCAGAAGTAGCCCTCAGGGTTGGGCCACGTCACCAAGAACGGGGATCCGGAGATGGGTGGAGAGGTGGGAGGGGCAGTCTAACACGAGGAGCTGGGGGCCCAGTGGGGCTCCCTGGGCTGGGCAGCCTGGGCTCTGCCCTGGGGTTGCCTCCTCCCCCTCTGGCCGCCCTGTGGAGAAGCCCACAAAGGGTCTTCTTTCCCATGCTCAGGAGCATCGGTCCGTTTTCAGACTCTGCGGAGTGATGACAGAGTAGAAAGCCCTCTGCTGTCTCCTTCACTGGCTCTGTGAGTCCTCCAGGTGGCAGGAAGGGGACCTGCCCCCGCTTCCTCCGTTTGGGGGTTCCTGCCACAGCCAGGGTACCTGCACGCCCGTCCCCGAATGAGTCATTTTCCTACCCGCCTTCTAAAGAGCGGCTTCCTGGCAGCTGTCACTTGGCCGTGGTTGGTCAGCGGTGACGGCGTGGATGGAGCTCCGGTCTGGAGGTGCGTCTGGAAACCTTTGCAAAGCTGACCAGTCAGGTGACCAGACAGACCTCCATCCTTAGCCTATTTCAGAGAACTCAGGCAGAACCTCTGGAATGGAGAATGCCCCGGAAGGCGGCTTTTGTGCCCTGGTGCCATACGGGCGGGCACGGAGGCCTGGAGAGATCAGAGCCCTACACAGGTCCCCTGGCGAATGCCTGGAAACTATCAAAATCCAGCCGCCGCTCCCCAGTCCAAGGTCTGTTTGGCTGTGACCTCCTCATCCCCCCACGACCTGGGTCTCCAGCATGTCTGTCCTGGTGACCCCGTCCACGCCACTCACAGCCCCCAAGAGCCCCCACTGTCCCTGACTTTCACGCCCGAGGCTTGTACGCTTTGACAACTGAATCAAGGGGTGGGGGTAGAGGGGCAGATTTTAGCTTTGAAAGGAAATCCTAAAGCAAATTAGCCCCGTCTGGGGGGGGTCTGTCTGTCTGATCCCCTGAAATGTGCTCGTCTGATGACTGAAGCGTCTTTGTGTACCCTGTCTCCCGGCCAAAAAAAAAAAAAAAAAAAAGAAAGAAAAATTTAAAAAGCTTTATTGCACAACGTGTTTGCAGGTTGCTATGGCCACCGGCACGGCGGTGACCATGGGCTGGGGGCTTTGCCGTCTCAGCGAGGAGAAGTCAGAAAGGAAGCTGCCTCCCCCACCTCAGCTTGACAGTCGTGTCCCACATAAAGGCCACCTACTTTTTTTCCTTTTTCAAGTTAAAACCTCTTCCCTTTTTGAGATGACAAATCAGAAAGCCGGCCTGCCCCAGATTGCGGCCTCGGCCCTATCTCTGTATCAGCGGCAGGCCCCAGGCCAGATCGGGGCTACTGATTGCTGCCAACCTGAGAGGAGCTGTTAAAAAACCCACACTCCTTTTCTTATTTTTTTAAAATTATTTTAGATTTTTTAATATTATTATTCATTTTAGAGAGAAGAGAGAGAGAGAGAGAGAAAGGGGGGAGGAGCAGGAAGCATCAACTCCCATATGTGCCTGGACCAGACCAGTGCAGGGTTTTGAATCAGCGACCTCAGCGTTCTAGGCCGATGCTTTAATCCGCTGTGCCACCCCGGGGCAGGCTTTTTAATTTTTTTTTTTTTAATTGAATTTATTGAGGTGACACTGTTTGCAAAGCCATCCCGGCCCACACTCTTGACCATTCACGCTGGTCCTTCCTTCCTTCCTTCCTTCCTTCCTCCATTGTCCCCTCAGCAAGTATGTCGGGAGCCCCTGCTGCTGCAGAGGCCCCAGTTCCAGGCCGCTGGGAGGCAGCCCCGAGCGGAGCCGGCCAGGAGGGCTCCCTCCCTCCAGCCTGGCACGCTGGTGGTGGCAAACACCCTGTACACAGGCAGGACAGGCAAGGCAGGAGACCCGAGAGGCTGGGCGCCTGGGTGAGCCCTGGAAGGGGAGGGGAGGCACTGTTGGCAGAGAAACAGCCAGGACAAAGGCCCCGAGAGGTAGGAGTGCAAACCCAGGGGAAAGCCTGGTTGCCGGGGTGACCGGTGCCATCCGTAGAGCAGGCAGGCAATAAAGACAGGAGGGCACGTCCTGGGAGTGCCCCGGAGAGGCCCCGGTTGGGATGCAAGCTTGTACACGGACTGACTGACGGCAGAGCCAGGGCCAGGGGGCAGGATGTCAGGGTCAGCGGTGGTCTGGGTGAAGCCACACAGGGCCTCGGCCCAGAGCACCACCCCCGCGAGACAATCGGGAGGAAGAAGGGCGGAGGAGCTGACGTCACCCCAATGGCATTTAGAAACGGTGGCCGGTGGGAAACAAGGGAAGAAATAGAGGGTCAACGTGCCGAGTGACCCAGGCAATGGTGACCATTCTATTACATGCCTACTCCCCGCCCCACCCCCCTCGGGGCCAGTGCTAGAAATCAACCGAATAATATCTTGGCTAGTTTGGGAGGGGCATCATATTTTTAAAACAACTTTGTTAAGATATCATTTACATGCAACAAAGCACATTTGTTTTTGGGGGTGATGCCAATGAGTTTTGACCAAGTTATAGAGTACCAGCATAACCTCAATCACAGTTAAATGATGGGACGTTTCCACCCTCCTCCGAAGTTTCCTAGGCTCCTCCCCCATCACGTCCCTGCCCCCACCCCCTGCGCCTGCCCACGCCAAGCAACTGCTGACCAATTTTCTGTGACGGTCCACTGGCCGCTTGCTCCAGAATCGTCTGTCCACGGAACCACATAGACTGTGCTCTGTGTGTGCTGTGTTCAGAGTCCTCCATGGTGTGGGTTGTGTCCAAGGTTGGGGAGGAGCCTGCGGGTCAAGGCTGTTCATTCTCCCTCTCCTGGCAGGTGACCATGGAGGTTGCTTGACTTTAGCCAAGATGGGAGCATTTACACCAGAGCAATGGGCAAGAGGGATCAGTGAGGGACTTTATTTTATTTTTTCCCTGAAGAACCCACAGGTGAACACCCATCAGATGACCACTGGTCATGTCGTGGAATATTCAGACTCATTTCCCATCACTCTCCTGGTCACACGAGCAGAAAACCCAGGGTGAGGTCGCTTGCTGCTCCTGTCTCCCCAGCCCTGCTCACACCTTGTTGCCCCGTGTCCCCCATGAGTCTGAGCACAGAGAAACAAGGGAAGACTGTGACCCATCTCCTAGCTCACATGCCTGGGGCACACCCTCATCCCCTCTGTCACACAGAGGTCGGGTCCCGTGGCCTGGAGATACATGCTAGCCCTGCCGTGGTTGGTCCAAAACCCTGCACAATCCAGGGGGTTTTTCAAAAGAAGCTGATGCGGCCCCTGCGTTTAGGGTGCTCTGTGCTCACACATGCTCAGTGCTGCTCCCTGTGCGCTCAGCTCCCTGGTCAGGGGGACAAGAAGCCTCTGATCAACCTCGTCCCTGTCAGACCCCCTGTCTTTGTGGGTTGTTCCCACACCAGAGAAGTTTTAACAATGTTGAACCTCGAAAGAAAAGGGATTTCTTTTCTCCTAGGGCCCCTGATGCCAATATTCCCAGGTAGATGGAGGGGATTTCTTCCGGATCCTCCCAGTTTTCAAATTCAAGAGTCACAGAACAGCCCTACGGGGGGGCCAGCACCCAGAGGCACTCATGGGGGCTTGTCGCCCTGGCCGGGGACGCTGTGCTTTCTAACTTCTGAGCACCCAGGTCTGCTCCAAGGCTCCTCCCAAGGCGAGGGTGCGGGGTGGGGCTGTCCTCTGGGAACCCGCACGTGAGTGTAGCCTTTCCTTCCTGCAGGGTCGTCTGTCACACCCGTGTCCCCCACGCAGTCCCCGCCCCGCATTCCTGGACGCTGCCTGACCATCTCACATCTGTAAGAAACAGTTCCGTGGGGTGCTCTCGTCGTCACGCAAAACCGTCTACGTGTGGTCATCCTGAATGCCGCTGCCGGTTCTGTTCACGATGTGGTGAGCACGAGCCTAGAGTTCCAACGATTTCTCTGTGGGAGGAAACCCACGGGGAGCCCTGACGGCTGAGCACTCGGGACACACGCCATCCTTTCTGGTCTGTGGTCTGGGCCCGGGACCCGCGTGGCTGGCACCGCCCATCGGCACCCGCACTGTCTGTTCCGCTTCCAGTTTACCCACGTGGCCTCGCGTGATCTTCAGTCACTTAGCCACCCTGTCCTTTCTCAACCGTGTTGTGGAGCAAGAACCAGTCACTCGACACCTAGCGACGTGGGGCTGACTTCAAGCGGGGCGGTCACGTCCGACTAGATCACTCCGCACTTCTGAACGGGTTTGTGCGCGCGGAGCGGAGCGTGGCGGGACCGGCTGCCACGTGCGAACACGGAGACCCGCTTCCCGACGCGAGAGCCGGGCGATGCCCGGGAGGGAGCCTGTGACCCACGCCCACGGGGAGCGGGCCCCCGCTGAGACTGACGTCCTGCCCACGCGCCTTCCGTCTCCGCGCTCCCCTGCGGCAGCTGGCTCTTTGGAGAGGGACGGTTCGGCTCACTTGGTAGAAAGCTGTCCTCTGGAGGAGCGGGCATCCGCGGAAACTTCCCTCCTTCTGCCCCGGTCTCTGCACCCGGCCCAGCTCCGGGCCCAGCAAACCCTCCGAGCCGGCTGGGGAACTGAAAATCGGGCTGTTCCCCGGCAGGGTCGCGCGTCACGATTTGAAGATAGGTTTCGGGTTACCCCCCCCCCCATTTCCTCATTTTGGAAACTACACACATTTAGCCTCTGTAAATTCTTTTGAAAAAGGTGTGGTCCCCACGGCTGACCATTCGAGTGGGGTTCCTGACTGCACACACACACACACACACACACACACACACACAGCTCGCCTCAGGTGTGGCGCCCAGGCCTGGGAGAGCGAGCCCCATGTTGTCTGATCTGTGCAGACCTCGGTAGTCCGCCATGACGTGGATGGATGGCCTTAGGGGCCCCCCAGTAATAGGCCCCAGCACCCCCTGCCCTTTGCTACGTGACCTCCCAGATCTGTCCCTGGACAGTGAATCAACCTTGGCCTGCCACATGCTTTGGTCAGTGTGCTGTGGCAAAGGGACGTGAGCCTGTTCTACATGCAACCCCCATCACAGGAGCCGGCTGGGTCTGGCCTGGGAGCAGGAGAGGACACACAGGCCAGAGGTGATTGTCCCGGCTAAATCCATTCTAGACCGGACAGCAGTGGCTGAACGCAGGTGCGTGAATAGGTCCAGTCACACAGCCAGTTTGCCACCCAGCCCACCTGCAGACTTGTGAGCAATACTAACGGGTCAGTGTTGCATGCTACTGAGGTTTTAGGGTTTCTTGTATGCTATACTACAAGTGCCACCCAAGACTGAATTATCTATTATGGTGGCTTACACCTAGCTTGCAATCAGTAGTTACCTTCCCCTGATAATTTTTACATATACTGATTTCTTTTTATTATTATTGTTTAGAAAAATAGAGACAGACAGACAGGGACAGACAGACAGGAAGGGAGAGATGAGAAGCATCAACTCACAGTTGCGGCACCTTAGTTGTTCATTGATTGCTTTCTCATATGTGTCTTGACCGGGAGGCTCCAGCTGAGCCAGTGACCTCTTGCTCAAGCCGGTAGTGACCTTGGGCTTCTAAGCCAGAGACCTTGGGCTTCAAGCCAGTGACCTTTGAGCTCAAGTCAGTGACCATGGGGGCATGTCTATGATACCATGCTCAAGCTTGTGACCCTGTGCTCGAGCTGGTGAACCTGCACTCAAGCCAGATGAACTCATGCTCAAGCCAGCAACCCTGGGGTTTCGAACCTGTGTCCTTTGTTTCGCAGTCCAACTGAATGGACAAAGAAAAAAAGACCCAACTATATGTTGCTTACAAGAGACTCATCTCAGCCTCAAGGACAGAGGTGGGTAAAGTGAAGGATGGGAAAAGATACTCCATGCAAATAATAATAATTATAGCTATAATTATATCAGACAAAACAGACTATAAGCCAAAGAGACAGAGGTCATTATATAATAATAAGAGACAGAGGTCATTATATAATAATAAAGGGGTCAATTCATTAAGAGGATATAACAATTATAAATATTTATGCACCCAGAATAGGAGCACTTAAGTATACAAAGCAAGAATCCACACCTCTGAAGGGAGAAATAAGCAGTAATGGAATAATACCAGGACATTTCAATGCTCTCCTTTTAACAATGGACACATCATCCAGACAGAAAATCAATAAGGAAACGTTAGACTTAAACTACACGTTAGATCAGATGCACCTACCATCAGACCTATTCAGATCATTTCCATCCAACAGTAGCAGAATGTACAGTCTTCTCAAGGGTATAGGGAACATTCTCCAGGGTAGATCATATGTTAAGCCATAAATCAATTCTTAGTGAATTTAAGAAACCTAAAAACCGTATCAAGCCATCCTTTCCAACCACAAAAAGGAGCCCGAAGAGGGAAGTGATAAACACATACATGAAGGTAAACGCGAGATCTCAAATAAACAACCTAATTTTACACCTCAGGGAACTTTACACCTCAAGAAGCTTGCAAAAGCAGAACAAACTAAACCCAAAGTTAGCAGAGGGAAGGAAATAGCAAAGACCAGAGCAGACATAAGTTAGATAGAAACTAAAAAGACAGGAGGAAAAAAATTGATAAAACTAAGAGCTGGTTTGTTTGTTTGTTTTTTTAAAACAGTAAACAAAATAGACAAACTCAATAAATGCAGAAAAAGACTCTGAGAACCTGTTAACCTCCTTTCATGATAAAAGCTGTCAACAAACTGAAGGAATGTACCCCCCCCCCACCATAAAATAAAGGCCGGTTCCCCAGCTCTCAATGGTGAAAACACCGAAAGCTTGCTCTCACACATCAGGAACAAGACGCCCACTCTCATCATTTTTGTTCAACATATACTGGAAGGCCAACCCGGCAGCCAGGCAAGAGAAAGAAAAAATAAGGATGTACAAATTAGAAAGGAAGAAGTGAAATTGTCTCTAGTGGAAGATGACATGATATTTATATGTAGAAAACCTGTGACACGTCACTGAAAAAAACACTGCTCAATTATTTCAGTACAGTTGCAGGATACAAAACCAATCCACAGAAGTAAACTTTCATGAACCGTCAGAAAGAGAAATGAGGAAAACCATACCATGTATGCACACAAGATAAATGAAACAGGAACAAATTTAACCAAAGAGGTGAAATACCTGTGCACTAAAAACTGTAAGGTGTTGACGGAAGACATTGAAGAGGACACAGGTAAGTGGGAAGACGGACTATGTATCGGAAGAATTAATACTGTTAGAACATCCGTACTACCCAAAACATTCTAATGATTCAATGAAATCTCTATCAAAATTTTAATGTCATTTTTTCCCCCACAGAAATAGAGCAAACAATCTTAAAATTTGTATGAAACCACAAAAGACCCCAAAGAGTCAAAGTAATCTTGAGAAAGAACAAAACTGGAAGTCTCACACTTCCTGATTTCAAATCATACTGGCACAAAAAAAAAAAAAAAAAAGAAAAAGAAAAAGAAAGAAAGAAAGAAAAAAGAAAAAATACCAGACACAGATCAATGGAACAGAATAGAGAGTTCAGAAATTAACTCACACATACTATGGTCAACTAATTTTCCACAGAGGAGGCAAGGACATACCACGGGGAAAAGGCAGTTTCTTTAATAAATGGTGTTTGGGGAAAACTGGACAGCCACAGGCAGAAGAATGAAACTGAACTGCTCACTTTTTTTTACCTTACACAGAAATGCACTCTACACAGAGGACAGACTTGCACGGAACATGTGAAACCAACAAACTCCTGTGAGAAGACAAAAGGGGTGAGCTCCCTGACATCCGTCTTGGCAATTGTTCTTTTAGCTAGACACCAAGTGAGGACCACATCAAGGGCGAAGCTTCAGCGCTGCAGAGGAAACCGTCAACAAAGTGAAAACGCAACCTTATCGAATGGGAGACTCTATCTTCCAATCCCATGTCTGATAAGCCAGGGATTAATAGACAATATTTACCAGGAACTCATACAACTCAACAGCAGAAACACAAAAACAGACAAACAAAAAAACCCCCAAATAAACCCCATTGAAAAATGGGCAAAAGATATAAAAATGGCCAACGGGTACATGAAATACTGCTTAACATCACATTCTTCCTCGGGGGAAATATGCAAATTGAAATCTCAAGGAGAATTTATCTCACACCTGTTAGGATGCCTACTATCAAAAAGACAAGAGATAACCAAGGTTGACGAGGATGTGGAGAAAAATGAACCCTCTTACCCTGTTGGTAAGAGTGTCAGCTGGTGTAGCCACTGCAGAAATCAGTAAGGAGCTTCCTCAAGTCATGAAAAATAGAACTGCCCTCTGATCCAGGAATCCTACTTCTGGGTATCTATCCAAAGGAAACAAAATCGCTATCTGGAGGAATGCCACTCCTCTGGGGTCCACAGCAGCTTTCTTCACAACAGGCAAGCTATGGAAACAATGTAAGCATCCACCAATAAAGGAACAGATGTTCCGTGTAAATATACAACAGAACTTTGTTCAGCCTTTAAAAAGAAGGAAATCCTGTCCTTACAACACCGGGGTTGGTGGAGGGCATTACATATACTACGTGAAATAATCCAGACAAAGTCAGGGACACACCGCCTGGTATCACCGACATGTGGGATGAAAAAAAAAAATAAAAAAAAAAAGAAGAAGAAAAATCAAGTCACAGAAACCAGGAGTTGAACCGTGATTGCTTGGGGCTGGGGCTGGGGACCAGAGAGAGGTTGTTTTAAATGTCACAGACTTTCCGTTATAAGATGGACGAGGTCTGAACCTCTCGTATAGGACATGGTGACGGTAGTTGATAATACTGTACCGCCTAATTGAAATTTGCCGAGAGAGTAGAACTCACCAAAAAGAAAAAAAAAGTTAATTCTGTGAGGTGATGCAATGCATTCAGTCAATGGGGGTGGGGTGGGGGTGGGAGTGGGGGTGGGGGAGACCCTTCTGCAGTGTGTGTCAAATCGTGTCCGTGCACTTGAGACATCGTACTGTTTTAATGTATCAATTATGCCTCTATAGAGCTGGAAAAAAAATCAAGAAATGGAGTTGTTCTGTGTCGAGGCATCTAGCATGTTTACCACGCTCTCTCCCAAATGGATCACGGGTGCTCAGCCCAGCGGGCACCCACAGTGCGTGCCTGGCACCGACCCGGAGACGGGCTGACGCGTCCACCCCGTGACCCCGTGGTCTGACTTCCATCATCCACTCTGCTCATTCTTCTTTCCGAGCTCTACTGCGCGGCTGAGGCATTCTCTCTCCTTGCGCCCGTGGGGGGCAGGGAGGAAAGATGCTTCCTCCCGCTGCGTCCCGTGGGGGCAGTGACTGGGCAAGATGACCCAGAGAGAAGCAGCAGCTTCTTCACACGACACCTGCTACACACGGGGATGGGGGTGGGGTGGGGGGGTTGGAACCCTCCTAGGCGAAGCTGAGGCAAAGGGCGGGGGGCTTCTGGGCGTGGGAGGCGGGCTGTGTGGGCAGGTGGCCAGAAAAGCAGGTCCACGGGGCTGTGGGATGGGGTGTGTCTGCAGATCTGGCTGCCTCCTGCTCTGATAGAAACATCATCAGCGTCCCCTCCCTCCCCGTGTGGTGAGGGACACTTGCTACAAACAAACATTTTTTTTCACAGAGGAAAACATGTGTTCTCTGAGCCTCCCCTGCGTCTGCTGATCCTCAGTAGTATTAGGTCCAAATAATCCCTCTGCCAAAGAGGCAGATTGTTGGGAGGCTTCTCCACACCCCTCTCCCGGAGATCAGACCAGAACTCTGTGCCCGGTGGCTCCCTCCTCTGCCAGGTCTGCTTCCCCCAACCCAAGGGCACCCTGCCTCCTGCGGACAGACCTCACTGCAACACCGCTTTCTGCCGCCTGCCTCCCTGTGTGTGAGCTTCTGGGGCCCAAAGGCCCCTGGGTTGGGGTCAGATTCCTCCCGCAGGCCCCTGGGTTGGGGTCAGATTCCTCCCGCAGGCCCCTGGGTTGGGGTCAGATTCCTCCCGCAGGCCGGCTCTGCTGGCGCCTGAGGTCGACGGCTGGGCTGGCGTCTCCCCGTCTGTCTGCGTCGTGGTGGCGGGCTGCTGGGCAGGGCTGGCTCTGTGCTGTGGTCATTCCGTGTAGGCTCTAGGGGACCCTGTGGCTGCCTCACGCCATTGTTCATAGTGAGCACTGACTGGTCCTCTCCACATAACAGAACGAGTCCTCAGACAGACACGGGACACACACCGACGATGTAGACTTCCCTGGGACGCTCCTGATGACACTGCACGGCCAGAGCCCCGTGACATCCTCACACCTCGACGCCCCAAATCCAGCGTGCAGACTTAGGGCCTTTTTCTCTGGGTGCCCATGTGTCTGGGCAAATACTCGGGAAGAAGGAGGGAACAGAAACGCCTTTACAATCTCGGCAGCCTGGTGTCTGAACAGGGGGGCAGACGCCTTTCAGACCTTCACCCGCTGCCCCACGAGGCCACGAATGGGCCCGAAGATAAAACAAACAACCAGGAGGCTGTGGCTCCTTCTTCCTGGGTTTTTGCTGGTTTGGGTGGGACGTCCCAACCCAACTGCCTTCCTTGAGCCCAGTGTCTGCGTGTCATGTCCATTCCCTACGAAGGGTGCAGGTTTAGCTGCTTTAAAATCAGGAAAGGAGCAGCGAACACTCGAGTCTTAGGACATCGAGGGAGGAAGGACTGCTGTCATCCCAGGCCTGTCCTGCAGACGGGGTGGACACCGCTGAGACCCAGCGGGCCTGGGAGGCTGAGCTCACCGCCTGCCACCTTGGTGACGGGGACCAGAGGAAGCCGACACAGTGTGTGTGATGCAGGACAGCCCCCCTCGCTGTGGGCGATGAGCTCAGGGTTGGTTTGGTTAAAACCACGACCCCCCCCGCCCCCCGGAAGTGAATGGGAGAAAAATAAGAAACGAGAAAAATAGTCCTTGTTTCCAGGATGCTTAGAGAAAGTACATAACTAGTGACTTTGCATTGTTTTTAACAGTCTTGATTTTTTTAAATTTACTGATTTGAGAGAGAGAGAGAGAGATTTGCTGTTACACTTACTCAGGCATTCATTGGTTGATTCTGGTCTGTGCCCTGACTGGGGATCAAACCCGCAACCTTGGTGTACGGAGACAATGCTCTAATCAACTGAGCTGCCCGGGGAAGGCATCGTTTCTCACACTATTTTTTTTGTCTAGGAGCCAAAGGTCGTGGTCCCAGAAGACATCTTGATTCTAGGGAATAAACGAAGAGCGGAACTCAGGACTCGGTGATATTTCTGCCAGAAGCACGTATCTATCCTGAATCAAATCACAGGGATCCAGTGAGTGACTAGACAGACCGGGATCGAGGCACGTTCTCTCGTCCGTTACCGTCCACAGTGCCGAGGTCCTGAGACCAGGGCGAGACCGAGAAACCCTCGACGCTGAAGGGCTCTGAGAACGAAACACAACACACGCGAGTCTAGATGGGAGCCTGTCGCTATGATGACGGTGATGGGACACCTGGTGTGAAGCGGAGGGCATCCAGGGCCGGCGGACGGATCGGTGCCGACGGCGGAGGGGGGGTCCACCCTTCCTGCCCGGCCGTATCCATTTCTACTGCATTTGTAAGATCACCAAGCGCCCATAGGCCACAAATAGTTTCTCTTCACGTTTTCGGCGAGCTGCGAGCTGCCACTCAGGACGATGACAAGGATGATGGAAAAAGCACCGTGTCAGCAAGAGAGAGAAGCATCCTCAGACTAGATCGGGAAGGAGGTCCTGGAGAGAGAGCACGGGAGCAGAGACGTAGGCCCAGAGCTTGCCCGGTGCCGCCCATGGAGTCTCCGTTTTATGTTTGTGATCTCTCATCCTTCTAGCACCAGACCTCTGGGACCTCGACCTGTGTGTTAGGGTTCACATGCTTTTGGTGGGGGACCCTGAACCTGACGGGAATGAGCAAGCTTGATTACCTTCACTGAGCTCTGGCCAGCTTAGAACATCACCCCCATACAGCAAGGGGGAGGGTCCCATACCCCGCTCAAGGTGTATGTAGGAGTCAACCAGCGGAATGCATAAGTAAATGGAACAAATAGATGTTACTCTCTCTCTAACATCAATCAATAAAAAAATAATTTGAAAACGCCATTGATTTTTAAAGGGAGCCGAGGTCTGAGGAGCCATGTGATTTGTACGCGCATCCAGGAGTCCTGACAGGGACTCTCTCTCACGGACGGCATCTATGTCCTTAGGTACCAGGGTCAGAGGCAAAACTGTGGGCTGTGTCTGACACGGGATGGGGTGATCCTTCTGCTTCTTTTCAGTGAATCTGGGGTGGAGTGGATAGGAGACAATGTAACACTTCCATCACACACACACACACACACACCCCTCAGCCCAATAGCCCTGTCTCCCTCTTCCTCAGCTGTCTAAACACCAGCTCGGGTGGAACTCAGCCCGCCTCCCACTCAGCTCTTGCACCCGCACGATGAATGGGTCTCTAGAAAAAGCCAGGGAGCCATGGCGGCGGCTGCTCTCGCTCGCTCTAGATTCACCGTGGCTCGCTTTCTGCCTTTCCTGGTAGTTATATAATTCACTAGCCTCCACCCGCCCCGCCCCGCCCCCGCCCCAGCCCCCCACACCCCCCCAGCTGTGGCTGGTTCATTCCTTTTCCTCTCCTGTCTTCACCCTCCGCCAGTGACCTGGTTTCACATTGCGTCGAGAACAGGAACCCGTCAGAAACAATCTGCAGAAGCACTCAGCACCCCCGCCCCATCCACCCACCTGTCTACTGGCCTTCTTCTAGCCCGCACCTGAGGGAGAGCCGCCCGCTCCTAACCCGGCGCAAGCCCTCTCACCTGCACTGCCCACCCCCCCATCCCCCGGGCTCTTTGCCGGCTCATTCTCAGATGGGGAGCGTCTCATCTCTCCCCTCCGAACAGAATAGCTTTTTGACTCTAGCATCATCCCTAGCGACTGGCTGCTTCTCCTCACCTCCTGTACGCTCCTGTCTCTGCTCTGCTACTCAATCCCCTCCTACTCAGGTCTTCAGAATGATTTTCTCCTACACCTCTCCACCGACCCTGGGTCCAGCTTGCAGTGACGTACCAGCAGCACAGATGGGGTGGATGGAGAGTGCTCTTCTTGAAATCACTTCTGTACTTGGGCCTCCAGGCCTCAGACCCTGGGCCTCTTCTTCCCTGGTGCCTCTCTGCCCACCCCCCTTGCTGAAGTCATCCATCCACAGGCTGATGACCCCGAAATGGGTACCTCCATCCAGCCCAGGGCTCCCCCAGGACTCTATGTTCACGTAAGGAACTGTGTACTGGGGACCCACCAAGCAGCTTTCTCTTCTCGAGTTCCTAACTGACCCCCCCTGACGCCCTGCTCCACCCGCACCTGCTTCTTCTGCACTTCTTCCCCATCTTTCTGACCGCTGTTCAGGTCAGACACCTTGGAGCCATTTTCTGTGTTCTCTCTTGCTCTCAAACCCCACGTCCAGCCTGTGCGGAGTGTCCATTCTGTTCATCTCCGAAACGGCCCCTGTAGGAAGTTGGCGGGAGACAGCAGCCCCGAGACAAGTCTTTGGTGCAGACTTGGGAACGCCGCTCCGGCAAGCACTGCCAGGATTGTTTAAAGGAAGCAGCTGGTCTCTATAACCTTTTCCTGCCTACCTGAAAGGTACTAATCATCCTTCTCTGACCTGAACCCAGGCTCTGCCAATCTGCTTGATGAGCAAAGACACGAATAAATACGCTGATGCTGCAGAGAGCTGGCCTCTCAGTCCTAGCGGCTGGGGGACCCCTGGACTCATCTTCTCTCTACGTTGTGTCCTGTGTGTGTGTTTTTTCTCAAGTCCTGTGGCGCCTTCCTCTCGGGCTCGCCCACGGCCGAGCCGGTCTCCACAGGCCCCGACGTGTCTTACCAGGATGCTCCTCCCAATTCCGCCTAAGTCCCTCCGGCTCCGCTTGAACACGGCCCCCAGGGTCATCTCTCCTCGAAGCGTAAGGCAGATGCTGTCGCTCAAGCCCCCCCAGCTTCCCGTGGACCCCGAGGAGCAGGCGAAGTCCTCCCGCTGGGCCGCAAGGCCCCACCGCCAGGCCCCTGTCACCTCTTCGCCCCCCAACTTCTGTTGCCTTCCCTCCTCCCCCCCGGCTCACGCTAGCCACCCTGGCCATCAGGAGCACTGCTGTGACTGTCCCCTTATCCTCAAATGCGCCCTCCCCCGCCTCCAAACACACGTGTGGCTCCCCCCTCCCTCGTCAGGGCTCTGCTCACGGGGTGCCTCCTCAGTGAAACCTGTCCTGCCTGTTCTATGTCACATGACCTCAGCCATCCCCATCTGACCGCCCTGCTCGACTTTTCTCCATGGCAACCAATCGTCACCTACCGCCGCTCTATACATCTTTTCCTTTATTTTTATCAGTGGTCTGGCCTTCCCGGACAGAATGGAAAAAATCCCTTGGGGAAGGGGTCAAGGCTTTGGTCTGTTTTATCCCCTCCTGTCACGCTTCTGCCTAGAAAGGGTGCATGCAGCACATAGTAGGTGTGCAGCGCACAGTGGGTGTGCAGGCAGCGTTCGCAGCAGGAAGGGATGAATGGCCGTGGGGAGTGAGGGCGGGGGGAAGACGTGGGACTCCCTGCTCCGATTCAGACACTGCCCAGCAAGTTACTGAGCATCTATCTCCCTGTGCGCGTTTCTTTCTGTCTGCGAAACATTGTACCAGAATTGTTTGTCACGGTGTGAAGGAGACGAGAGGTAGGAAAAGGAACGTTTTCATCTGCGTAGCACCGTGTTAGTAAACGCGGACAACGCTATCTATACTCGTTAGACAAACCACGGAGGTGCCTGCCTCCCCACTCTGCCCTGCAGTGTCTGGGTTTGCTGTGAAGGGTTAATCTGGGACTTTTCTTGGGGGCCCTCGTATCTGGACTAATGCTTACTTCAGATGTAGGTGGGGAAGGTAGTCCAGGCTATACCCGAAATGAATGCGGACGGTCCCCGGGGCGGGGGGCGGGGGGTACGGACACTCAGGGCCCGGCTGTCCCTAACTGGGTCACGTCACAACATCATGGCCGCGTGCCGTGGGAGCCGGTTGACGAAGCAGCGTGCGTCTCTTGGACAACTGGATTATGCCTCCTTTGGGGTCACAGACCTACAGTGTTGGTGACGTGCTGGTTCCCTCCTTATTACATCTTCACCTAGAAAAGCATCCGTCGGGTCGTTTTCAGGCTTTCTGTTCTTTTAAAGAACAGGGACGTGGGTAGTCACCTAGCACGTTGATGGGCCCTGGTGCGAGGCTTTTCAGAGAACTTCACCATCCTTCTCCTGAATTTGGAATTTCCAGGAAGAATCAGAAATATTCCACAGACCAATAATTCTGAAACACGCCAAAAAAAAAAAAATTTTTTTTACCTCAAATTGAAATGATCAAGTGACCTAGTTACATAAACTTGCCTTCCTTCCTCCACCGATGTGTCACCTTTCTATGATCTGAAGTGTGCATTGAAGAATTAAATTTGTGGTGAGGTAGTTTCACTGCACGGCCCGGCGTGTGGGTGCAGAGCAGAAGCGCACTTGAAGAGAAGGTTGGGTGTCGGCCAAGAGGACGGACGTCCCCGGAGCAGGAGCCTGCCGGTCACACGGCATCGACCCTGTCTACACCATCGACACCGTGCCGACCGGTCGGGAGACCCGCAGCGTTTACACTGGGAAAGAGAA
Organism: Rhynchonycteris naso; assembly: GCA_037038555.1. Classification (NCBI taxonomy): domain Eukaryota; kingdom Metazoa; phylum Chordata; class Mammalia; order Chiroptera; family Emballonuridae; genus Rhynchonycteris; species Rhynchonycteris naso. The sequence continues at coordinate 309,180,028 of CM072997.1, forward strand.
ATCTGAAATCCCAGAGAGGACCACCGTGGTGGCTGCCGGTCTGTTGGTGAGTTTGTGGTTTGTCTTGGAGTTTAGAAAATGCTGCATCCCTGTGGCCAAGTCAGGCGGATTTCCTGGGACACTGTAGCCGTGCCACGGGAGGGAAAAGGGACAACCCCTTCCTTTGGTTGCATCTGTTCCGGGTGACACACTGTTCCTGGGACGTCACCTGCCTTATTTCGTGGATTCTGCCAGAAGTCCCGGGAGACAGGTGTGATTACGGGAGTTGGAAGGACGGAGTCACCCCATCCGTCTGGGGCAGCGGAGGGCTCTGGGTCCAGGGTTTGCTGATTCCAGAGCCCGTGTTCATTCTGTCTGACGAAGACATTCCCTGTGATCTCCAGATCACCTGTGACCTGAGGTCGGCCGGCTGGCACCGGGGGGGGGGGGGGACCTGTAGGCACCTCGCAAAGCCGGTGAACCAGAGCCACCTCTGCAGGGGTGGTCAGTCTGGGGACGGCTCAGCCACAAAGAAGGAACGCAGATTCCACAATCCCAAAGCTGGGGACACAGTGCCTGGAACGTGCCGTGCACCGGTGCACCGCGGGGCTGCAGCTGGGTGGGCCTAAACGCGAGGGGAGCTCGGAGGGGCCCTCAGCAGTGTGCTCGCGGAGAAGGCTCTGTTCTGGGCGAGCGGGGCGGGGCGGGAGCGCGGGGCACGGCCTGCAAGGGGGTGGGGAGGGAGGGAGCGATAGGCAGCTGGGAGCCCGGTCAGCTGGGCATGCAAGTGCCCACGGGAACACATGCCCGCATACACGGGTGACCCCCGCAGGTCTGGGTCAGTTCGCGAGGCTGTGATTCACGGGGAGACGTTCCCGTGACAACAACACCTTCCCAGTGAAAGTGTTAACTGGGTGGAAGCCAGTTTCGCTCTGTTGGTGGTTAATGTGTTTGCACCGTTTAAAAACATTATCAGCATTTATACGACCCGGTCGCAGGCATCGGTTTTGATCATGCCTGAGGTCATCTCGGAGTCCAGCTGCCGAGCACCCCTCACCTGGAGGTCCCTGACCTGCCATCTGAACCCTGTGTGACGAACGGGGAAAGAGGAAATGAGCAGAAACAGAAACTCTGGGGCCAAAACAGATACCCTGAAGCCCGTCCACAGGACCCTGTGAGCTCTCTCCCAGGGGACACTCAGGTGCATTCAGACACGCTGACTCCTATTTTAGGTGCAGTTCTGATAAATAGCTCTGCTCAGTTTCCCAGCCCAGACCTCGTGAGTTCTGGAAGGGGTGCGGTGGGAGCATCACCCCTGAAGTCAGAGAGGGCCAGTGTCTAGGCAGGACGGGGGCCCCTGACGTCAGAAGTCGGGATGGGAAACCCCGCCGTACAGAGAGGACAGCTCAGCGTAACGGAGAAGCAAGCAGGACTCTGGGTGCAGCACTGCAGAGGGCCAGGCACTGGCTGATGGTGGTGGACGCAGGGCTGGGCCACACGGTGCTTTTACCAGGAGACACACTTGAGTAGAGATTTCATCAGTCAGAGCTCAACTTCTAAAAAATATTTAAGTTCCACACGATTAATGTCAGTGGCAAGTAATCTTATACACCTTGGCCCTAGAACAAGATCGGGTGGACATGGGTGTGTCCCTGCGACAGGTGCTAAGCGTCCAGGGCCGGGGGCCCCAGCTCAGAGGGTGCCATGGCCAGGGGCACACGGTTCCAAATCTAAAGAAGATCCCCTAGTGATCAGGCTGGTGATCAAAACACGCGGCTTTTAGTTTTTACTTTGTAAGACGTGTCTGCTGTCGGGGGAGGGGGCAGGGAGGAGGATGAGTGGGGGAGGGGGGAAGCTGAGCAGAGAGAACGACAATCTGAAACAGGGAAAGAGGGACAGGGACAAAGGAGGGGAGAAATGTGAAGACAGCACCCAGAGCCTGGGGGGCAGGGGCAGTCACCTTGACCAGGTGGGGGGGCCAGGCCGACACCGTGACTGTGACACAGGGCTCAGTGGAATCTCACCTGTCTAGTGCTCACATGTAGAGTCGGGTTATCCACAGTCTGGGGCAGGGGGTCCCCTAGAACTGGGGTGGGGCCAGGTCACTTGGGGCCCCTTTTGTGATTCTCTTTAGTGCCTCTCTCCTTTGACGGAGTTCAATGTCACGAGGATTCCATGGTCCCCTGCTGTCCCCCCCGCCCCCCGCCACTTGCCACACAAAAGCCTCTGGAGTTCTCGAGGGGCATGGAGGATGAGCGTGAGGCGTTAGCAAGGGCGTGCGCCTGGCTGAGACGCTCTGGACCCTTCTGCTCAGGCGTGGTCTCCTGTGTGGGGTCGCAGACTGTGCTCCCGGCCCGCGCAGCCAGACGTGCCCTTCACCCCGGGAGTGGTGACTCGTGAGTGTCGGGTGCTCGGACGCCCCTCTTCCCCACGCGGAAAACCCCAGTCCGAGGGGATGCCGGTGTCTCCTGCTGCTGCGCTCTCTCTACGTGGTGGACGTGGCTCAGGGTGGGGCAGGCTCCCTTTCCGTCCACTGTGACCACAGAGGAGGGGGTACCCAGCAGCAGCACCCTCCCTCATTGCTGTAGTACCTTTATAAGTAGCTGGGCGGTTCCTGTCAGAAAGAACAAAATGCAGGCCCTGAATCTGGGTCACTAGGAGAGCAATGACTCAGTGGAGGCCCCAGGCCCTTTGCTCGGCTGTCCTGGCCCATCCTGCATGGGAGCACCGGGGAGCAGGTGAAGGCAGGGGTGTCTTGACACAGTCATGGGAGGAGGCTTTAGATTTCGTTTGTGGGTTGGTCTAACAGCAGAATCGTTTGGTGGGAGGCCCCAACACCAAAACGATGTGTTTGGGGAAGACTGATTTCTTTTGGGAAAACACACAGATATTTTAGTAAATCTAAAAATCACTGTCTTCTGTGGATCATGAAGTGAAAATGCAGTAACATAAACCAGTCTCCTTGGGTCTGGTTTGTGAATTTGAGCCATTTTGAATCCCATCAAGCAGGGAAGAGTGGTTTTCATCTCCTTCTCGGGGGCCATAGATGAACACCTCGATTGCCTCTGGTCAGACTTGCGATAGGTCCTGGCTTCACGATGGACGTGGCCAGAGGCTCTGGGCCCTGGACGGACTGGGTCGTGGTGTCTTTTGAGCTCCTGGTTTGGCAGAACTGGTGAGAGCGGGGCTTCCTGTCATCCCACCCTGTTCAGCGTGGCGAAATCCATCACGCCCTCGTTGAAGAGTTTGTGATGTTTTTTAAGTAAGTCCGAGCAGAGAGAGCCACGTCCGCTGGGCATTGGTGGTATTAGAGCCACCGAGAGCTATTTTATGGATAGCAGTCACCCCATGAGGTCAGCCCACAGGTACCAGGGCTCTTGCTTCCTGTGCCGGGCGAGGGCTGCGCCCTCCTCACCATTTCCTGTGCCCAACGTGAAGCAAAATAACACGTTCACTGTTCTGGAAACTAGACAGCAGAGGACACCGTGATTCTGGGAGCGCTCGGACGGTGGGCGTCGGAAACTGTGTAGAAGGTGTCGTCTTCCTGCCGTGAGCGTGGGTGGTACCGTCATCAGTCCTTTGGGTGGTCTTACAAGTTCGGTTTCCGCTAGACACGCGAGGGCCCTGGATGTCACACACATGGAAAGCGCAAAGCTGAGGAACTGTTGTCTTCCTCGTGTTTCTACCTCCCCATGCAACCCCATCCTCATTTCAACAGATTCCTTCCGGGCTCCGTGCCAAGCACGGCCCCGCCGCTGTGTTGCGCTTCTACTTAGAGATGCTGGTGAGAAGGAGGCCGCCTCGGTCTGGGTGGGAACTTGAAATTGGAGACGTTGGATAAAATTTTGCAGACGGACAGCTGTTTTCATGAAGCCGGCTCAAAAATTCAGCACACACCCCCCTCTCCTCCTCCGTTTGTCAAAGACTGCCCCCCCCCCCAAGTGTGGTAGAAAGAAGGAATATGGATTCAATCAAACTCATCTTTAAAACATCATCGTGGACCCTGGCCAATTGGCTCAGCGGTAGAGTGTCAGCCCGGTGTGTGGAAGTCCCAGGTTCGATTCCCGGCCAGGGCACACAGGAGAAGTTCCCATCTGCTTCTCCACCCTTCCCTCTCTCCTTTCTCTCTCTCTCTCTCTTCCCCTCCCACAGCCAAGGCTCCATTGGAGCAAAGTTGGCCCGGGCACTGAGGATGGCTCCATGGCCTCCGCCTCAGGTGCTAGAATGGCTCTGGTTGCAATGGAGCAACAGCCCAGATGGGCAGAGCATCGCCCCCTGGTGGGCATGCCGGGTGGATCCCGGTCAGGTGCATGCGGGAGTCTGTCTCTCTGCCTCCCGCTTCTCACTTCAGAAAAATACAAACAAAACAAAACAGCAACTAAAAACAGTTGCCATGACTCCCGTCGGACACGTCACTCACTGAGTTGTGGGTACTGGGTGGGTCTCCAGCCCTGAGAAGCGTGACAGCTGGCAACAGGAGAACACGAGGGGAAAGTTCCAGACTCTTGTTGTGTCTCTTGAAGAACACACAGGGCACGTTTCTGCACTGCCCTCCTGGGCCCCCGGATTCTCTCGGCCCCTCCGGCCGTCCCAGGGAACTTCTGCAGAAGCCTGGACTCGCTCCCCCACTTCCAGCCTCTGCGTCCAGCTTCCCCTTTCTGCCGCCTCCTAGATCCTCCTTGTTGAGGTCTGGTGGCTCTGGGCTCACCCCTCTTCCCCCTGCACACGGAGCTGTGAACATCTTTCTCCGGTTCCTTGCCTGAGCCGCACGGGCTGTCTGTGGGAGGGAGGGATGGGTACAGAGCCCGTGATGACGGGGCTGCCGGATTATCTCCACGCTCCTCCTTCCTCCCCTCTGGAGGGCGCCTCCTCGCACCTTCACATCCTCTGGTCCAAGCTTTCCTTTTGGGACAACTCGGGGTAAGGCCAGTCCCCTTCTCTGCTGACGACGTTCCTCACACGTGGGGGGCACCATCTTCACAGCAGTCTCCACTTCTCCCCTATCCAGATGGCCGCCACCTCCTTTCTCTGTGTCCTGGGTCCAGGCCCCTCCCCACCTAATTACACCCTGTGACGAGGCACCGTGGTGCCCCACACCTCGCAGAGCTGAAGACCCCTGCACGTTCTCAGTGACTTCCCCTCCAGCAGACGCAGGGCGACCAGCCTTCCTGATTTCCCCAGGGCTGTCCGGATTGTAGCACCGAGATTTCCACACCTCAGAAGCCACTCCAGTTCATAGAGAACCATGATGGCTGCTCACCGAGGCCACAGCCCCACCAGGACAAGAGCGGGGAGACCATGATAGCACGGAGGGTCAAAGCTCTTGTCCGCTTGTTGACTGAGGGCCCCCACCCCTGTGGGTCCACCAGTACTTCTGGTCATACCATATGGCCACGTGGAAAAAGCCTCGAGTATAAACAACAGAGCTTGGGCTGTTTGAGATGGGCCTTGTTCACCACTGCTGTAAGCTGACCTCAAGGGTGGACCGAGGGCTCTGAGTGCGCAGAGAGTCCAAAGTGGTGTCTGCAGGTCACCAGGGTTAAACAAATACACGGCACTTGTGTCCGTCACTTCCCACAGCTCCGTTCTCTCTCCTGAGTCTCACCGCCCAGTTACAAACACGTCTGCACCAGGGACCTCTGTGCCCTTGGTCTTCACGCGCAAACCCTTGCAAGAAAGCTTTCACGTGGACACTCATACTGCAAGCTTGTCTTCTATGCACGCTGTGTCCTGCGAGGTCAGTTTTCAGTCTGCAAGCCGCCCGCTCTGCAGGCTTTCCTCCCAGTACTTTGCTCCCTGGCCCACCCCAACAGTGCCGTCTGACTTCAGAGTGACCTATTCTCATGGCCACTGTTTTCCGTCACTCTCCTGATTTCAATCTGTCCTCTGCTCCCTAAAGACAGACACAGGCTCCCAGAGCTTTTGTCTGCATATCTGAGCTCAGTCATGCTCTCTCTGTACATGACTTCCTGTACCTCTCACTGTAGCTCCTCTTAAGAGCCTATCACCACTGGCACCACCATCACCATCACCACCAACACCACCATCACCACCACCATCACCACCAACACCACCACCATCACCACCATCACCATCATCACCACCACCATCACCACCAACACCACCATCACCATCACCATCACCACCATCACCATCATCACCACCAATACCACCAACACCACCATCACCATCACCATCATCACCACCATCACCACCAATACCACCAACACCATCACCACCATCACCAACCACCATCACCATCATCATCACCATCACCAACCACCATCACCATCATCACCACCAACACCACCATCATCACCACCATCACCATCATCACCACCATCACCATCATCATCATCACGACCATCACCACCAATACCACCAACACCATCACCACCATCACCAACCACCATCACCATCATCACCTCCATCACCACCATCATCATCATCACTTCCATGACCACCATCATCATCACCACCATCACTATCATCACCACCATCATCATCACCATCACCACCATCATCATCATCATCACCATCACCACCATCATCACCACCATCACCACCATCATCACCATCACCACCATCACCACCATCATCATCACCATCATCATCATCACCATCACTATCATTACCACCATCATCATCATCATCACCATCACCATCACCACCATCACCATCAGCAACCGTTACTGAGGGCCAACCCCTGTGGGAGAGATGCTCTTCTTGTGTCTCTGATCACACTAATCCTTTATAAATTTCTAATCTTTATTTTTTACCAGCGAGGAGACAGACACCCAGAGATTAACTGGCAAAATGACTACTATGTGGCTGACAGGGTTGGGAAGTCATATTAAAACATCTCCTCACATTCTCTGTACATTAAACAAAACCACGCCCTTCCCCTTAGCTCAGTGTCTGTAACTTCTCAACGCACAAATGGTGTTAGAAACTTAGAAGGATGTTTCCAGCCCTGTTTTCTCTGTCCCTATTGAGATGCAGAAATTCTGCTTCATTTTCAGTCCTTCTTCCTCGTGGTCTTTCCTGAGTTTTCAAAATGTCTCCCAAGCATCATCTCCTCTTCACACGTACCCCAGAAGGGCATGAACCTTGAGATCAGGGGACATGGCTTTGAGCCTCGGCTCTGTAGGTTATGAGGTGGATGGCTCCGAGGAGGTGGCCTTCTCTCTGGTTCTCAGTTTGAGGCCACCAACGCTGTCCAGGCTTGTCGTGAGGGTCGGTGACACAGAGTAAGGGAAACATCGGGAAGCCAGTCCCAAGCACCCAGAAGCCTGTCATTAGCATGGCCATCAGCCACGGTCCCTGCCTCTGCTCCCTGAGCAAGGGCTCGCTGCTCTCCATGTCTCCTCTGCTCCGTGCCAGCTCTGTGGACCTGCTCCCTGGCCCTCCACAGCCCCCAGGACCCCCACCGCAGCCGGTGACTCCCCCACGCTGTCACGTTCGGTCCGTGTCTACGCTGTCCTTCGCTCATGCTGTCCACCTCCCTGTCCCTCCCGCCTGGCCAGCTCTCTGCCATCTCCACAAGGACTGCTCAGCCCTGGGCGGCAGAGGGTGGCCCTGGAGCTCCCCTCCCTCCTCTGACGCCCCGCATCCTGGTGCTGTTTCCTCCGCGACTGAGCATGCAGCCTTGCATGGCTGGCGGCGTGGCCTGCCGGCGGCGTGGCCTGCCGGCGGCGTGGCTGGCGGCGTGGCCTGCTAGCGGCGTGGCCTGCTGGCATTGTCACGCACCTGAGCCTCTCCCTTCCAACCGCAGTGCTGCGAGGCAGAAAGCTGCCCGCTGTGGGACCCCCGCACGTAGCGAGTGCCCGCGGGGGTGACCAGAAATGTTCTCTGGGAGCAGGGGGAGCAGGCCGGCTTCCGCTCAGAAATACAGGAGGAATATTGAAACGTGGAACATTCCAGGCCCCACCCGGGGCCAGCGAACCCAGAGGAGCAGCCTTGGTGGTGGACAGAAAGCAGCAGTCCCGGGCAGGGTGGGGGGTGAGGGGCTGGAAGCCAAGCAACGTGCAGGTCCACAGTCTCACCGATTCCCTTCCCCTCTGCTGGTGGGGGGCAGGGAGGATGTTCCTTCAGGGAGGCCCCTTCCCTCCCTCTTGCACTGAGCCTCTGAAAGGTGGCCCCCCGTCTTGCAGGTGACTCGTTGCCAGGTAAGGGACTGTATCGAGCGGTCTCAGGGCATCGGCCTCTCTCTGTGGCCACACAATACTGCTTTCTCAGCAGGCTGCGTTCCATCTGTGTGCCTGTGTGTGGGTTTCCTCTGCAAGGTCAGCCATTTCCGTGACTGTTGTCACTATAAAAAGGTGACTTTCCCACCTTCGTACTAAAGAATGCCTTTGTGGGGGCTTGGAGGGAACAGGTGGAAAAGATGGATCTGCTCACGTGCGATGCACCTGTCCCCACGTTCCTCAGGTGACCTGTTCCTTTCTCCACAAGGAATTTGGGGACCCCACGAGGCAGCCTTGCCAGCAGCTCCCCCCCACAGCAGGAACGAGAACCTTAGTGGAGATGGCGGATGTGATCCCGTGACCCTGAGGTCTGCGAGCTTTGCAAAGTCAAACAGAAAGTCTCTTCCGCAGGGTCGGGGAAGGCAGGCTCCGTAGAGGAGTGACCCCTGGGTCTGCCAGGAAAAGGGTCCCACTGTGGTCAGGTGTGAAGGGAAGCCGAAAGGGGATATGGACGTCCCACCTTGTAGCACTTGCTCGGGCTTGGGGACAAGCAGAGGGTGAGGGTGCCAACAGCCTCCTGAGTCGTGTTGATCAAGATAACCCCGGGGGCAAGGGCCAGGCAGCGGGAGCACTTGGTCATTGTGGGCCACAAGGAGGCCACCGGCCCTGAGGGGTGAAAGGGTGAGTCACCCCAGCTCACTGTTTATTGATTTGTGGGCCCCTTGGCTATAACACTTTTGGTTTGTCCTAAGGCGTGGTTCACAGCCACACACTAGTTAATGGTAAACACCTTTATGATTCTAGAATCCTTTTTCTTAAAAAAAAATTTTTTTTTTTAAATTACTGGCTCCTAAGAATGAGTTCCACTAGTGAGTCATCAATGTCTATTCCTCCCATCAATCGTCATATCTAATGCAAGGGTACTCATTAGATTTGTCACCTACCCTTTCATAAAGATCATGTCCCCTGTTTTTCTGAGACTTGTGTTGTTTCTTCTTCTTATTATTATTATTGACATTTGATTGATATGACTGATATGATTGATAACACTGGATTAGTTTTAGGCGCACAACATAACCAGATTGATATTTGTATATACTGATACTGCGAAGTAAACGGTGACCACACAATAAGTCAAGTTAACGCTCGTCACCACGCATCATGGTTTTGGCCCCACGCTGTGCCATAATACTTCACGTCGGTTTCTTTTTTTCATTGCCAAGTCACAATAAAACAAGCTGATAATTTACTAAGAGCTGCTCTAGGTACTGTTTGAACTCTGTGACATGATGCGGCTGGCTCTGTCACGGTCTGTCACACAGAGGAGGGAACTGTGCCGTGAGACGGGTCGGTGTCCTGCCTCTGGGTGCACTAACCACACGTTGCCTCCTGTCCCCACGCCCAGATCTCCCCGGGAAGCGTGCGGAGAGTCCCTGCAGATAGGCGGTGGCAGGTGGAGGCGTGTGGGTGCTTGAGGCTTTCTCCTGGGGGCACCGGCTGGGTCTCCCACTCCTCAGCTCCACTCCTGGCTTGATGTGCATTTGGGGGAGGGGAAGAGTCACATGATTACTTTACAGAAGCTAGACGGTTAACCATCTGCATTTGGGCAAATAGGCGTTCCTTTTAAATAGGAAGTGGTAATTCAGCAATTTGCCTTTGGCCAATTCCCGTCTCTTTCTCTCTCTGCGTTTTTCTTAATGACTGCTAGAAATCCGACCTTGTTCTCAGAATCCCACCAGTGTGGCGTGGGTGCCTGGAGGGTCACCCGGGTGGGGGCGGGGGTGGGGGCAGCGTGACAGAACCGTTCTCTGTGGTCACAACACCGCTCCAGGTAAGCGCCGCTACGCCACCTTCGCCCTTTCCAAACGTCTCGGCGTCTTCTCTGGTCCCCTCGCCTCAGGCGTGGTAGACGTGGCACCATGTTGCTCGAGGGTGCCCGCCCTTGACCAGACGCTGGCACTCTCAGATGCGGCCCTTCCAGTTTCCGCAGCAGCTCGGGGCTGTGGAGAAGCCCCGGATCCTCTAAATGTACAGTTAGTGGTTTCGCTCTAACCACCTTCCCCCCGGAGCCTGGGTGACGGCTCGGGCACCTCGTCTGGAGAGAAACGCGATTCTTTCCTTAACGACGTGCCTGCAAAGAGTTTCATGAGCTAAAGAACAGAGCCAAGAGGTGTTTCTGGGGGCCATGCACAAAGTGCTTTCTGCAGCGCCGAGGTAAGGAGATGCAGTCTGGGTTGGCTGGGATCAGCGGCGGGGAGCTTGTGAGGAGAGCTGTGGAAGAGAAATGGACAGGGCGCACAGCAGAAAAAGCTCTGATCACAGATGCGAATGTCCCAGGGATGATGGAGCCCGTGTCTTGTGGCTGTAGAAGGTACACCAAGATCTTTAGAAGAGTCTGCCACAGAACACCCCCCGTGCCCCGGCCACAGCCAAGCCTACGGGGTGGGGAGGAGGTCAGAAGACAGACGTGGCAGAGGTCAGCACTGTAAAAGGGGTAAATGCAAGGTCTGCATGAAAGCGATTCTTAAAAAGATTCAAGTTCTGTAAATAACAAAGAAAATGGAAAAGCAGGATTTCAAACAAGCAAAGGGAACCAAGAGAGAGAGAGAGAAAAAGAAATTACAAACCTCTATACAAATCACTGGAAAAAACCTTCTGGCTTCCTTGGTAACCACTCTTACTCAAAAGCAGAAGGAAGCCAGAGGAGGGGGTCAGCCCCGCCGGTGCTTATCTGAGCCCGGCGAGCGCCCTGCGTGCCAGGGATTCAGACGCGCTGAGAAAACACATTTATCCTGAGCGCAGGCCGGCGCGGGAGCGGAGGTGCCGTGGGCGCAGGCCGGCGCGGGAGTGGAGGTGCCGTGGGCGCAGGCCGGCGTGGGAGTGGGCGTGCCGTGGGCGAGACCGGCGTGGGAGCCGGCTGGCGCAGGAGCCGGCATGCGGTGGGCGAGACCGGCGCGGGAGCGGAGGTGCCGTGGGTGCAGGCCGGCGCGGGAGTGGAGGTGCCGTGGGCGGAGGCCGGCGTGGGAGCGGAGGTGCCGTGGGTGCAGGCCGGCGCGGGAGTGGAGGTGCCGTGGGCGCAGGCCGGCGCGGGAGTGGAGGTGCCGTGGGCGCAGGCCGGCGTGGGAGTGGGCGTGCCGTGGGCGAGACCGGCGTGGGAGCCGGCTGGCGCAGGAGCCGGCATGCGGTGGGCGAGACCGGCGCGGGAGCGGAGGTGCCGTGGGCGGAGGCCGGCGTGGGAGTGGGCGTGCCGTGGGCGGAGGCCGGCGCGGGAGTGGAGGTGCCGTGGGCGCAGGCCGGCGTGGGAGTGGGCGTGCCGTGGGCGCAGGCCGGCGTGGGAGTGGGCGTGCCGTGGGCGAGACCGGCGTGGGAGCCAGCTGGCGCAGGAGCCGGCATGCGGTGGGCGAGACCGGCGCGGGAGCGGAGGTGCCGTGGGTGCAGGCCGGCGTGGGAGTGGGCGTGCCGTGGGCGAGACCGGCGCGGGAGTGGAGGTGCCGTGGGTGCAGGCCGGAACCGAGCGGCCTGCCGACAGCGAAAGGCTGCCAAATAAATGGGTTATCTAAGATCTTGGGGCGACTTCGCCCTCCCTCAGAAAGACCTTTCTGGAGACGACATGAGTTGGAATGGGCACAGCCACATGGTCTGATCCGAGCTGCAGTTTCCCATCCATGAAGTGGGCGCACCGTCTTCCTTACAAGGTTTTGTGAGGTTAGAGAGAGAATGGCTGTAAAGCAGTGACCCCGATGCTCAGAATGTACTTAGACTTAATCTGCAGCACACACGTGTGTGCCCATATGCTTACACACATGCACACACAACACATATGCACGTATGCACGAACATACAGCACACATGAACACACACATACACAATACCCACACACAACACAGCACATTCATGCACATGCACGCACACACGCAAGCATGTACACATAATACACATAAACACGCCCACAGCACATCTACACACACACAATACACACAAACACACATCTGCACACACAGCACACCCACGCACATCCACGCACATGTACTACACTTGCACACAATGCATACACACAACATATACACGCATACGTGTGTGCCTATGCACACCGCACATGCAGGTACACACATGCATCCACACGCGTGTTCACACATGTTTTGTTCTCATTCCCTGTCTTACGGGGCATTGCTATTGATGAAAGTAAGCACAGATTTTCAATCTTCTGTTTTGATTTAATTTTAATTCAAGCTTGTGACTAAATTTGTTTAAGTTGACATTTTAACCCAGTTATTCTTGCTGGTAGTATTTCAATAACATTATTAGAGATGTTTCCCTAATCTCTGGTACTCTTGGGTAAGCCTGCCCTTGGTCAAACGGACCAGTGACTGGAGTGTGTCTGTTGACCACGCCTCTTCTGCTCCTGGGGTCCTGCAGCCCTTGTCTGCTCCCCCTTCACCAGGTCCCACCAGGGAGCTGACCACTAGTTAACTGATCACCAGCTAAGATGCTCCCTGCTATGGACTTAAAACTGTTTCCCACCTGTCCCTGGTCACCTGCACGTGGCTAGAGACTCCCAAAGCCTCCCAGTCCAAAGAAAGGGGTTCCTCCTCCCCACGGAGCCCTGTGGAGAAGGCGAGTGTGGGTGGCTGAGGAGGGCGGAATGCGCTGGCTGCCCCTCCGCCGCCACCTGGGGTGGGCGGCCATCCTTCCCGCGGCTCGCTGGGCTGTGTCTGGCTCTCAGGGCGTGTTCTTCCTGCTGTGGAGCCAGTTCACAAGTTTGCTGTCAGTCTCTGCCAAGCTGTCTTCTGCTTGCCGGACCTCACAAGAAACCTCACAAGAACAGTGCTAGGAAGCAACATTGTTCTATTGCAACATGCAAGCTAATATTTTTAAATACTGATGTTTCAAGTATTGTTCTAATGAGGTAACATTAAGTGCTTCTCAAAGTAGCACTTTCTTCTCGTGTGTGGTAACAGAATCTTTGAGAGGTTAAAATTCAAGGCGGGAGGCTGCTGTCGCTCACCAAGGGTGTGCTTTTACTCTGGGGAGTCCGGCTCCTTTGTGTTTCATGGAAGGGGCTACTCTACTGACGTGGTGTCAAACTTTAAATTGTGGAACCCGTGTGAAAGTGTAACTTACTGTGATGTGCCTCTGAACAGGCAGACGGCCGCTCGCAGATGCAACTTGTGGTAAACGTCGATTTCTAGGCACGTCTGGGACGAGGAGACAGCCGATCGGGAGCTGGTTGGGGGCCCGCACACTTGTGTTTTACTCATTTCTGAGCAGTGGGGACGGACCCATTAGAGACTGGCTGGAGGCCGGCCAGCGTGCCACCCAAGGGCGCATGATCCATGTGCCTCGGTGGGGGGGGGCCTTGCAGGCTCCTTGTTAGTCCGGGGAGGCCGAGCTGGAGGTGAGTGGCGTGTGCATCTGGCACATGCAACTGTCTGTCAGTGAGTGGGTTAGCGAGCGTTTCTTCGAGGTCCGCCTGTCCCCGGTATTCCGCTGGATGAGGTGGTTTGGGAGGGGACGTGCCCCTCCAGCAGAGCTCCGAAGAGCCACTGATGGGGGCGTGACGCAGGCATCTGAGAGGGGGGTGCGGTCAGCATTGCCCAAACCTCCCAACAACCCCCAGGACTGATATTTACATGCCGCTCTGTCCCTGTGTCTAGCCCAGTGGTTCTTAACCCTCTCTGAGGTACCGAACCCACCAGGTTCATATGCGCATTCACCGAACCCTTCTTTAGGGATAAATAAAATACGATTTTTTCCCCCAAATTCAAGACATAGGTATATGTTTTTTTACTGGTGCACAAAATGAGCCGTGCATGAACATCCCCTTGCTCAAGGAACAAAACCAACAAAGTGCATGCTCACAACAAATGACGGTATTACTTTATTCTGGCCTCCGCGGCAGAGGCTTCTCCGAACCCCTGAGACCGAATCATCGAACCCCTAGGGTTCCACAGAACCCAGGTTAAGAACCACTGCTCTGGTCATTTGAATCCCTGTGGTGCAACGATTCTATACACGGCCACGCGTTTCAATAACAACACCGCTCGTAGGACCCACCCGTCTTACTAATATCAAACTTGACCAATGATTCAGAAGACACAGGCAAGCACCAGCCACAGGACACACTCCTCTCTTGGAGAAGCCCCGAACCCTCGGACAGCTTCCTAACAACAGGCTCTGGTGACAGATGGGCACGGAGCGTCGGGGACTGTCCGTGTGAAAACGCTGCTCTCAAAGGCACCCTGGTTGTGCCAGCGGGTGGCATAGGTGAGCTTCGTCCCCGCGGTCCTCCATGGATGTGTGGCCCAGCGGTCCATAAAGTCCAGATTCGTGTGCAATAAGCCAGCTAGACACATAGGGACCGTTTGCTTAAAGGCAGGTTTTCAGGTAAAGATGCCCGATTTCTTTCCCCTCGTAGACGTTAGCACAGCTCCCAAGGTGGGCTGGTCAATCCCAAGGGGGGTTCCTCAGTCCTGCTGTTCTCCAGCTGGAAGCAGGGGGTGTCCTGGCCTACCATTAACCCTTTCCTTCCCAAAGAGCAGTGCTCTGTGTCCAGAGGTTCTTACTCAGTAGGTCTGATCTGCCTGGTTCCGTCCTCACATCCCATAAGGGTCTCCCTCCCTGCCCACCCCCCAGCTTGTCAGAGAGCTGGTCTTCTCCTAAGTCAGCCATGCCATTCTTGGTCTCTACCCCCTGGGCGTGTTCTCACCCTTGAGGGGAAGAGGTTGTAAGACTAGACCCTCTTTCAAATGACACCAGGTAGTCGATGACACTATTTCCTGCCCGACTCCAATTCTTGGTCGGGCACAGTGGTTTCTCTCCTCGTCATGGCCACTCTGCTTCAACTGATTCCAGCGGGTCCCTTTTCCATCACTGGAAGTCACTCTGTGAATCTGACCAGTGCTGGATGGATAGAACTATCACTTGCCTCATTTTAAACTTTTTTTTTCTTAAGTGAGAAGTGAGGAGGCAGAGATACAGATTACTGCATGCACCCTGATGGGGATCCACCCAGCAATCTCCCTATGGGACGATGCATCTGGGGTCATTGCTCTGTTGTTCGGCAATTGAGCTATTTTAGCACCTGATGCAGAGGCCATGCAGCCGTCCTCAGCACCCGGGGCCCACTGGCTCCAACCGAGCCATGGCTGCGGGAGGGGCAGAGAGAGACAGAGAGAGAGAGAGAGATAGAGAGAGAAGCAAGAGGGGGAAGGGTGGAGAAGCAGATGGGCGCTTCTCCTGTGTGGCCTGACCAGGAATTGAACCCAGGACTTCCACACTCTGGGCCGACGCTCTACCACTGAGCCAACTGACCAACCAGGGCTCATTCTAAACTCTTAAGTTTTAATGATTCATTGACTGAGCCTGGTCCTTTTCCTTTTCTTTTTTTTAAATGCTGCTGCCAGAGGAATCACCACAAATTAGCAACTTAACCCAAATTTCGCATCTTCCAGCCTGTGGGTCAGAAGTCTGATCACCTCGGGCCTGTCTGGAGAACCCAGCGCGCCCTCCCCAGCCCTAGGTTGGTTCCCTCTGTCCCTTGTGCCATGCGCAGCCAGCCGCCTGTGTACAGGTTCCAGGTGTTAGGACGGGACGTCTTTGGGGCTAGGGTTTGCTCACCGCCAGGGCCAGTGCTGTCTCCGTGTGTCACACAGGTATCTGCTCTTAAGTATGAAAGCAGCCTGACCTGGGGTGGCGCAGTGGATAAAGCATCGTCGACCTGGAACGCTGAGGTAGCTGGTTCAAAACCCCAGGCTTGCCTGGTCAAGGCACAAATGGGAGTTGATGCTTCCTGCTCCTCTCCCTTCTCTCTCTCTCCCTCTCTAACTCAAAATGGATCAATAACATCTTTTTTTTTTAAAAAATGGGGAAACCTTTTAAAAAAGTATGAAAGTCACCCGTGAGGGAGAGGTCAGACTATTGTGTGGATAAACGTGCCGTTAGATGACTAGGCAAGGACAGTGCCCATGTCCTGACCCGTCATTCACCCGTCTCCTTGGGACCTCACATAAAACTCCTCAGATTTCTGCTGCCGCTCAACTTCCATCCTGTTGTCTGTGTCGTGCATCCTTTAAGTCTGCGTGCAGAATCTCCCGTTTTCCTGGTAAGGTTCGCTGTCCTGGGACTCTGCTCAGGGTTTTTGCACATGGAATCATTGCGGTTTTAGGCCACCTGTCGTGTTCAGACCTGACGAGCTGGCCTCCTCTTTCTTTGACCCTGACACTGGGGTAAAACCCGGGCATCACCCGGCTGCAGGGCCAAGCGCAGCGCCATCCCAGGGAGGGTCCTTCCCCGGGCGGCGTGAGGCGGTCCCCCTTGGGCAGTACCCAGACCACGAGCCAGCGTCCAGCTGCGCTTTCACCTGGTTCACACGTCCCCGTCCCGATTACTCACATGTTTCAGGTTGAACCATAGATTCGTAATGTCTGCAGAGCCCCCCACGCGCACCTCAAGCTGCTGTCTGCACGGCCGCCAGCTGTCGTGACTGTGACAGCCGGGGCTGGGGGCTCACACACATCGGCAGAGGGCCACCCTGTCCACCCTGAGCTCTCCTGTCTTTCTTTCTCGGTGACCTTGGGCCGCCCACCTGCAATCCCCAGCAGCCGGCCTCTTCCAGATGCACGGACAGTGAAGGTCACTCTGTCAGTGGGTCCTTGTGCAGATCCGTTCTCCAGGACTCCCCAGGCATCATTATTGGGGCCAGGCACCCTAATTCCAGTGCCTCATCTGGTTCCACATGGGCCCTAGGTGACACCCCAGGGGACTGGGAGGATGAAGACACCCTACGAGGAGCTCACACTCAGGCAGGGGGTGACAGTGAGTCACCGCTAGGGCAGCACACCCTTCCAGGCAGCCGGATGCGGGAGGAGAACCCTCTCTCAGTTTGGCGAACCCCAACGGGCAGAACACCACTTCTAACGTGTCGTCCCACGATTTCCCACTAGGGACCTCAGAACCCTCCCTCCTGAGGACAGTTTAGAAGCTTGTCCCTCTCTTGCTTTTAACACCAGCTGGCTTTGCAGAAGCATGTGTGTCCTAGGAATATACGGAAATGTGAGGGGTCATTTCAGCCAGGTGTTTCTTATACGTGACTTAGTGACCGGTGAGAGGTCTGGAGAGAAGGGTAGGTGTAAGGAACACAAGGCATCAGGACGACGGGGATTGGCCCCTGTTCCAAGGAGCTTCACGGGATGTCGATCCATGGGGTCCCCGAGAAATGGACAGCCCAATGCATTCACCGGCCTCTCCCTCACCAACCAGCTTACTGCTCTCTGTTCGTTAGCGAAGACGCAGAAATATCTATTTTAAAACTTCTCAGAGTCTTTCTACGTCACAATTTTCATAACAGGAGCAGCCGTGTCTCCAAAGAGCATGACACTCACTGCTGCTCATATGTGGAGGCAATTTATGAGAACAGAAATGGGCCCGGGCTCCCGACATGTCGTGGTTGGCACCGTGTCACTAACACGATTTCTCCGAAACAACACACGTGATTTCTGTGGTGAAGATGACGGTCTGGGGGCAGGCTGAATCATTTCCAGTAACTGTGAGAGGCTGATGCCCACGTGCATGTGGCCACCGTCTCTGAGTGGAGAGTCCTGATTCTTAACCGGAACAGCACTGGTTTCGGGGTTATCCGGGTCCGAGACACCGTTCGTAAGCAATACAGAGTTGCCACGTTTGGGGTTACCGTGATTCGTTCTGCCATCCTAATTAAAACTAAGAACAAGTCGGAGGACATTAAGATGGTGCCTTACACACTGACATCATTCAGAGCATCCATCTAGCACCTCCGAGCATCCAGCCAGCTCCTCCCGCCGACCCAACCCACGACAAAGCCTTGCCCGACACCGGATTTCCCTTCACCGAGAGCCAGTCCCTGGTTTCTCTGTGCACCCACTGTGAGTGCCAGGGTCCCACGGGATTATCACGTGACCTGACAACTTCTTGAAGCTGGAGCAGGCGTTTGATTCCGCCTTGTGTCCCTCAGTGCCCACCCTCGGTAGACGCTCACAAACACTTGTTGAACCGAATTAAGGTTGAGTTCAGAAAGTACTGTGTGTCTTCGTGTGGTCAAGGTATTTCCCTTCCCGTGGGTGTTCACCTGGGTGTGGTATGCTGGCTCTTCCGTGCAACCTACACCTGCTGCTCCCACGCCCATCGGGATGGGCCCCACCCCTGTGTGGCATGAGTCGTTGTGTGGCAGCCCCACTAGTGAACATCTGGAGTCCCCCACCCTCACCCTTGGTCTGGCATTTGGTCCAACACAGCCCCTTCCCACGGTCCCTGCTGTGGCCCTGTGGCCCTCATGATTATGCCTTCCCCCTGGCCACTGTTTCCACCCCTTACTGCTTCCCACCCTTCCCACTGTCTGCACCTTTCCACCCACTGCTCACGCAGCTCCCACGCCTCCTCAGTTCCCAGGGCGGCCCCTTTCTCTGCACCTGCTGTCTGCACATTTGTATGGAACTGTTGGAGGTTATTTTATCTATCTATCTATCTATCTATCTATCAAGTGAGAAGCAGGGAGGCAGAGAGACAGACTCCCACATGCGCCCAACTGGGATCCACCCAGCATGTCCACCAGGGGGCGATGCTCTGCCCATCTGGGCTGTTGCTCTGTTGCAACCAGAGCCATTCTAGCACCTGAGGCGGAGGCCATGGAGCCGTCCTCAGTGCCTGGGCCAACTTTGTTCCAGTGGAGCCTTGGCTGTGGGAGGGGAAGAGAGAGATAGAGAGATAGGAGAGGGGGAAGGATGGAGAGGCAGATGGGTGCTTCTCCTGTGTGTCCTGGCCAGGAATCAAACTCGGGACTTCCACACACTGGGCCGATGATCTACCACTGAGCCAACCAGTCAGGGTCTGTAGTTTTTTTTAAAACTGACTTTATTGATATATGAATGCAATAAATGTCACTGATTTGAAATATAGGCAGATGGAGCCTTGGGCTCCAGGCCACCACAATACAACAATATTGCAATTCAGCATGTCACACAAACTCTTGATTTCCCAGCTCATATAAAAGTTATGCTTTCACCACACTGTAGCTTAGTAAGTGTGCGATATCATTACGTCTAAAAATGTATACATGTCTTAAATACTTTGTTGTTCAAAAAAGAAATGCTAACCATCATCTGAGCCTGTTGGAGAAATGGGCCCGATATACTTGCTCAATGCAGGGTCGCCACAAACCTTCCGTCTGTAAAAAATGCGGTATCTTTTGGGTGCAATAAAAGGAGGTGAGCCTGACCTGCAGTGGCGCAGTGGATAAAGCGTCGACCTGGGAACACTGAGGTCGCCAGTTCAAAACCCTGCACTGGTCTAGTCAAGGCACATATGGGAGTTGATGCTTCCAGCTCCTCCCCCCTTTCTCTCTCTCTCTCTCTCTCACTCTGTGTCTCCTCTCTGAAATAAATAAATAAAAAGAAATTAAAAAAAAAAAGGAGGTGAGAGACACACACCACCCTCACCACTTTCCCAGCCAATCTCCTCTCATGCCCGACCCAGACGACCACTGGTTTGATTTCCACCACTCTTATGTTGCCTTTTCTAGAACTTCCTATAAATGCAACAGTAGTGCAGTACCTGGTCTTATATGTCTGGATTCTTTACCCAGCAAACACCTTTGAGAGTCACCATGTTGGAGCGTGTACCGGTAGCGTGTTCTCTTTTCCTGTTGAGCGGTGTCCTACCGCGCGGGGGTGGGATGAGTTACTTATGTCCTCACCAGCTGATGGATATTTGGGTTCTTCTAGTTTGGGGCTGTTAGGAGTAAGTTTTCGGCCCCGGATGGGGTGGCTCAGTGGACACAACATCCACACGGTGCTCCAGAGACAGCAGGTTCGACCCTTCGGTCGGGACATGTACAAGAAGCAATCAATAAGCGCATAACTACCCAGGACAACCGAGGGAAACGACGAGTTGGGGCTTCCCTCCCTCCCACCCTCTCTGGTTCTCCCCACCCCTCTGCAAATCGATGGGAAAATTAACAACAACGACCAAGAGTAAACTTGCTGTGCACGGTCAAGCCCGAGTCTTTCGTTTTCATTTCCCTTGGGTGAAGAGGTCGGAGTCAGCTGCTGATTCATACGGTAAGTGCGTGTTTAGCTTTTAAGAACCAGCCACATGGCTTTCGGTGCTGAAGAGCGTTTCTCTCTCGCCACTGGCGCCTGAGAGCTGCGATGCCTCCACCCTCACCTCCACCCCTGCCCCAGTCTCGTCTGCCTCGCCAGCTCTAGCCATCCTAGTGGGCATGAGGGGACGTGCCCGCCACAGCGTCGGGGTGCTGACCCTCTCTTCTCCTCTTGTGCTTATTTGCGATCAAGCATTTTCTCCAATGAGTTGACTTCAGTTTTGGGGTGTTTTTTGTTGTTGTTGTTTTTGTTTTTGTTTTTTTTTTACAGGGACAGAGAGGGAGTCAGAAAGAGGGATAGATAGAGACAGACAGACAGGAACGGAGAGAGATGAGAAGCATCAATCATTAGTTTTTCATTGCCGTGGCGACACCTTAGTTGTTCATTGATTGCTTTCTCACATGTGCCTTGACCGCGGGCCTTCAGCAGACAGAGCCACCCCTTGCTGGAGCCAGCGACCTTGGGTCCAAGCTGACGAGCTTTTGCTCAAGCCAGATGGGCCCGCACTCAAGCTGGCGAGCTCAGGGTCTCGAACCTGGGTCTTCTGCATCCCAGTCTGACTCTCTATCCACTGCGCCACTGCCTGGTCAGGCCAGTTTCTGGGGGTTTTTTTTGCCTGTTTCTTATTAAAGGCGTGTTTCTTCTTGACAGTGAGTTGTAAGAGTTCTTTTCATAGTCTGGATATGGATACAAGCCGTGATCAGACATAAGTTTCCAAAAAAAAAAAAAAAAAAAAAGAATTCTCATTTGATGGTTTGCTGTTTTTTTCATTTTTGAAGTATCTTTCAAAGAGAGGAAGTTTTAAATCCAGATCAAGCACTGCTGATCAAGGTTTTCACAATTCATGCTTTTCGCAATGTATATAAGAAATCTCTTTCATCCCAAGGGCACAAAAGATCGATGTTTCTGCTGGATATATTTTTGGTTTTAGCTCTCACAAACTCATTTGGAGTTATTTTGTTTTTATTTTATTTTTTGCCTACAGTGTGAGGTAAGGAACAGGGTCTATTTCTTTTATACACAAATATCCAGGGGTTTCTGTACCATTTATTGAGAAGACTGTTTTGTCCCCGTTGAGTTTCAATCGGCACCTTAGCTGTGGACCAGTAGACCATTTATGTAGGGGCCTCTTTCTGGATGCATTCTGTCCCACTGACCCTATGTAACCCCCACCCCTTTACGTCACGATGGATGCAATGTCTTAGGGACTTTTGCAATCAGGTAGGGTGAGTCGTACATCTTCTTCTTCTTATGACTCTTCCCCCAAAATTGTCTTGGCTATTCTTCTAAGTCCCT
The DNA here is from genome assembly GCA_037038555.1 of Rhynchonycteris naso. Taxonomy (NCBI): domain Eukaryota; kingdom Metazoa; phylum Chordata; class Mammalia; order Chiroptera; family Emballonuridae; genus Rhynchonycteris; species Rhynchonycteris naso. The sequence goes on from CM072997.1 coordinate 309,201,620, forward strand.
TGAATTTTTTAAAAAAATATATTTTATTATTATTAATTCTAATGGGGTGACACCAATAAATCAGGGTACATATGTACAATGAAAACATTTCCAGGTTATCTTATCATTCAATTGTGTTGCATACCTGTCACCAAAAGTCAAATTGTCCTCTGTCACTTCTATCTGGTTTTCCCTGTGTCCCTCCCCTCCTCCCTATCCCACTCTTCCCTCCCTCCCCCCACCCCGTAACCACCACTCTCTTGTCCATGTCTCATATTCTCACTTTTATGTCCCACCTATGTATGGAATCATGCTGTTCTCAGTTTTTCTTTTTTTCTGATTTACTTATTTCACTCCGTATAATGTTATCAAGGTACATCCATTTTGTTATAAATGATCCGATGTCATCATTTCTTATGGCTGAGTAGTATTCCATAGTATATATGTACCAAAGCTTTTTAATCCACTCGTCTTCTGACGGACACTTGGGCTGGTTCCAGATCTTCGCTATTGTGAACAATGCTGCCATGAACATGGGGGCGCATTTCTTCTTTTCGAACAGTGCTATGGTGTTCTTAGGGTATATTCCTAAAAGTGGGATAGCCGGGTCAAAAGGCAGTTCGATTTTTAATTTTCTGAGGAATCTCCATACTGTTTTCCACAGTGGCTGCACCAGTCTGCATTCCCACCAGCAGTGCAGAAGGGTTCCCTTTTCTCCACATCCTCGCCAGCACTTATTCTGTGTTGTTTTGCTGATGAGTGCCATTCTGACTGGTGTGAGGTGATATCTCATTGTGGTTTTAATTTGCATTTCTCTAATGATTAGTGATGTTGAGCATTTTTTCATATGCCTATTGGCCATCTGTATGTCCTCTTTGGAGAAATTTCTATTCATTTCTTTTGCCCATTTTTTGATTGGGTTGTTTGTCTTCCTGGTGTTGAGTTTTATAAGTTCTTTATAAATTTTAGTTATTAACCCCTTATCAGATGTGCTGTCGAATATGTTCTCCCATTGTGTGGTTTGTCTTTTTATTCTGTTCTTATTGTCTTTAGCTGTGCAAAGTCCTTTGAATTTTTGTACACATTTTAGAATCATCTTGTCAATTTCTACAAAAAAAAAACACCAATCTTTGATTTAGATTATGTTGCATCTCTAGATTGATTCCGAGAGAGCTGACGATGAACACGCAGCCCCTTGATCCTGGCGTGACGCCGTCTCCCATTAGTCTAGGAGTTATTTGGCATATAAATCTTGTATAAACGTTACTAGATGTATTCCTAAGGACGCCGCCTCATGTTTTTCTGATCTGTTTATCACTTTTGTTTTTCAGGTTCAATTTCCAAATGCTTGTTGCTAGGATACAGCATTTCCATTGATTTGTGCACATAGAGAGAGTGTCACAGTGTCTCATCTGATGTTAATCCCAATCCATATACTTTTTATTTTACGTGTTGTATACTTCATCTATAGGATCTTTATTTGGGTCTTTTTTTCTAAATGTTTTATTTCTTTATTTTTTTACAGGCACAGAGAGAGAATCAGAGAGAGGGATAGATAGGGACAGACAGACAGGAATGGAGAGAGGTGAGAAGCATCAATCATTAGTTTCTCGTTGCCGTTGTGACACCATAATTGTTCATTGATTGCTCTCTCACATGTGCCTTGACCGCGGGCCTTCAGCAGACTGAGCAACCCCTTGCTGGAGCCAGTGACCTCGGGTCCAAGCTGGTGAGCTTTTGCTCAAGCCAGATGGGCCCGCGCTCAAGCTGGCGAGCTCGGGGTCTCGAACCTGGGTCTTCCGCATCCCAGTCCGACGCTCTATCCACTGCGCCACCGCCTGGTCAGGCTATTTGGGTCTTTTTATATCTTTCATGACCTTTCTTATCATGTTTATACTTTTCTCTCCCTTCTTGAACGCACAGAGTACATTGACAGTATTTTTATAGTAGGTTTTTGAGCATTTTTTTCCTGCTAAGTCTATCATCTCTGTCACTTTTCTTCACGCACACGTGTGTGCATGTACACACACACATTAATAAGTCATATTTTCCTCTTTCCTTAAATGTCCGTGTCTTAGTGAGGTTGAGCTGTTGTGACAACGTACCACACAGTCTAGGGGGCCTGACACACGGACATTTTTATTCCTCTCAGTTCTCGGGGCTGGAAGTCTAGGGTCCAGGTGCTTCTGTCTGGTGAGGGCACTTCTCGGTTTGCAGCTTTCTCTCTGCGTCCTCACCTGCAGAGAGCAGAGACAGAGGATGCAAGCTCTTGCTTGTCTCTTCTCCTGAGGGCCCGAATCCCACGCATGGGGATGGCCCCACCTCCAGACCCCATCACACTGGGGACTAGGCTTCAGCATATGAAGTTTGGAGAGACACAAGCATTCGAGGTAGTGCCATCTAGAAATTTTTGTTTGTATGCCTGACATCATTGGTCTGGGGCTTGTTGTATTTCTTTGAATAGTTTGGGTTCTATCATTGGAACCGAACGGGTCATCTGAGCCGTTCTCTCAAGCTTTATTATGGCAGGTACCCGGCCGCACTGAATGTGGGATCATTCTCGCTCCACGGCCCCCCGGGATGGCACCCTTCTGAAGATGCCACCTGATGCCCATGACATGGAAGGAGGGATGCTCTGTCCATGGGAGAGACAAGTTTCCAGCCCGCGAGAGCTCTGAGGGGTCTTCTGCCCCCCCCCTTTCTGGTAGCTGTTTGTCGGGTCTTGTGTTGCTTCCTTTCCAGGACTCCCCACTGCAGGTCCCCTCATTCTTCTGAGTGTAGCCCCTCCTCTCTTGCTCTGCAAAGTACAGCTGCCCTGGCCCCCCTGGAAATCTGACCCTCATCCCCTCACCTCGGCGAGATCGGCACTCTCTGTTCAAGGGACTCCCCTGCTCTTCACGTGGAAACGGCTGGGGGCTTTTCCTCGTCCTGGTCAGGGGCCATACCTCTGTGCCGGCCGCCACGCAGTGCCTGAATACGGACACTCGCTGTGCGTGATGAGCGTGTCTGGTCTCTGCTGACCCATCGCAGCTGGAGGCGCCAGTCTCGCCGGCACGTTCTGGCTGATGCGCGCGCGATGGCCTGTTGGACGGGTCGTGTTGCCTACTCACACGTGTCTGCAGCGCAGACGCTCTGCCTGCCTGTGCTCTGTGCCCGCAAGCACTCGGTCAGGAGCGCCCCCGGGGGGGAGGACGGCAAAGGGCAGAGGTGGCCCCCGCCCCCTTCAGCCTCGTATTCAGAGTGACGAACGGGCAAGCCAGTGACAGCTCCAGGCGTCAGGAAGGAGGGCATTGCGGCCACCGATCCGTGACGGTGTGAGCAACAGCGTGAGCGTCACATCACGCGGACGACGCTCAGTCCTCACCTGCAGGCTCGGTGTGGGTCCCCAACATCGGAGGAGGAAGCCGCTGCAACACAACGCTCACCCTGACGGGTGTTCTGACCCCTCCGCGTTACTTCCTCCTCCCACGTCGGGGTCAACACGGACCCTGCAGGTGAGGACCGACCGGGCACACGTGACGGGCGATGGAGGGGAGTTCCACCTCCTCAGCCAGTGCACCTGCCACCTGCATGTCTATTATTGCTCCTTCTTGACCCTCCAGGGCACCTGGCGGGGGGTGGTGGGGTGGGAGCACATTTAACGTGAGTATCAGAGGATTCTAGGCCAGGGATCTTTCTGGTGGGGGGGTTGCCTGTGGCAGAGAACAAAGCAGGATGTAACACCCACTAAAGACAAACGAGCGAACATGAGAACAGCAGACATGTCTTCCCCCGACCGCGTTTGTTCCAAGTGACTGATACCAGCGTCCTTCACGCTAGGACTCCAGCTCTGTCCTTCACTCATCTGCTGGCCAACTTCCGGAGCCCGCCCCTCTTGGCATTTCCAGCGCCTGGCACGCTCAGGGAAGGGTGTCCAGCGGTCAAGTTGGCACGGCAGGGCTGGTCACAGTGCTGCACAGACGCGCAATGCTCGCTACTCCTTTTCAGCCGGAGCTGCCCTGGTCATCTGCCAGGGGATGCCCTCTCCTGCCCGCCCCCGTGGCCGTTCTCTGTGCACCCCCAAGCCAGCCTGTCCATGGAGCCATGCCTAATCACTCCGGCTTTGATCCATGAACCCCCACCACTGGGTTCTGAGGATTATGCTGTGTCTGCCCCGGCGGACGAGTGGGTTGTTCAGTAGACTGTGCCCTGGACATATTTGTAACTTTTATTCCTACTGCCGTTCTCAGGCCAGAGAGTCTGGTTTAGTATATAATCTTGAGAGGGATCCTCACATTCTAACTTTAAAAAAAAAGAAAATAAAAACCACCAACAAAAACCATCAACGATTCTCACATGCCCGCGTGGGTGAGAAGTTACTGAGCTGTATCATAGACTACCTGCCGGCTAGAGCTATAAGACAGATGTTTTGGATCTCGCTTCACTTTTATACGTTTTGTTCGGGGGAAACCTTGTCGGTGGTACTTGACACTTTGCATGAAGACTTTTGTGCAGGTCAACGTCCGTGGTTTTGCGGACAACACCCTTGTTGTGACAGCCTGCGGCCGCCCCGTCTGGGCCAGCCCTCTCCTGTGTGGGACCGTCTCAGACCAGGCTCACATACTCGTGACAGGGACTGTCGACCCACAGAGACTAGAAGCCGTGCCGTCCGGCCCTTTACAGAACGGGGAGCCCCCTCCCCCGCGGCGAATGGGTATTTCGGGGATAGTGCACAGGTGTGCACCCCTCCTGTTTGATTCAGGTGGAGGCTGAGCCTCGTGTCCTCACGACAGTGTCCTCTGCTTCCTTCCTGCTCAGGTTGGCTCTCCCCTGTCACCTCCGCTGGTGAGCGAGGGGTGAGGCCCGCCCCCTTCTGCATCGGCCGGATCCCCACTCAGGTCCCGCAGGACAATGACCACGGTGAGTGTGCGTGTTACTCGGGGCCGGGAGCGTGGATCCGGTGCGTGGTGGCCGCTGGGGAACGGCCCGACAGCTAACCCCACCCTCGTTCATTTTCCAGGAACAAATGGCCTACGCCAGCGAGTACTTCTACGATGAGGGTAATGAAAACACCAGTGCGGATTACTCCCCGTCCAACTACACGGCCCCGTGCAGCCTGCAGGAGGTCAGGGACTTCTCCGGGCTGTTCCTGCCCGTCGCTTACTCTCTGATCTGCGTCTTCGGCCTCCTGGGCAACATCCTGGTGGTGATCACCTTCGCGTTCTATAAGAGGGCCAAGTCCATGACCGACGTGTACCTCTTGAACATGGCCGTGGCGGACATCTTGTTCGTCCTGACTCTGCCCTTCTGGGCGGTGACGCACGCCACGGGCCAGTGGGTCTTCAGCAACGCCGTGTGCAAGCTGGTGAGGGGCATCTACGCCGTCAACTTTAACTGCGGGATGCTGCTGCTGGCCTGTATCAGCCTGGACCGCTACATCGCCATCGTCCAGGCCACCAAGTCCTTCCGCCTCCGGTCCTGGACTTTGGCGCACCACCGGGTGATCTGCCTGGCGGTGTGGGCACTGTCGGTCCTCATCTCCGTGGCCACCTTCACCTTCAACCAGAAGTACATCCCGCAGGGCAGCGAGCTGCCCGTGTGCGAGCCCCGGTACCGCCAGGTGTCCTCGCCGCTGCAGTGGAAGCTGCTGATGCTGGGGCTGCAGTTGCTGTTCGGTTTCTTCATCCCTCTCGTCTTCATGACCTTCTGCTACCTGTTCATCGTCCAGACCCTCCTGCGGGCCCAGAACTCCAAGCGGCACCGGGCCATCCGCGTGATCCTGGCGGTGGTCCTGGTCTTCCTGGCCTGCCAGGTCCCTCACAACGTGACGCTCCTGGTGACGGCCGTCAACCTGGGGAAGGTGAACCGGACCTGCCACGGGGAGAAGGTGCTGGCCTACGTCAGGAACGGCATGGAGGTCCTGGCCTTCCTGCACTGCTGCCTCAACCCCGTGCTCTACGCGTTCATCGGCCAGAAGTTCAGGAGCTACTTCCTGAAGATCATGAAGGACTTGCTGTGCATCAGGAGGAGGCAGAAGTCCCCGGGCTTCTCCTCCTGCTCCCGGCTGCACTCGGACACCTACATCACCCGGCAGAACAGCGAGACAGCGGACGCCGACAACCCCTCGTCCTTCACCATGTGAGGTTCCCTGGGGCGGCAGGTGGATGCGCGCCCCACCCCCCGACACGTCGGAGCGTGGACACCGAGTGCAGGGAGCCGTGTCTTCCCCGCGGGACCAGGACAGCAGTGGGCATGGGCTGTGTGATTCTCTACAGGGCTGGGGGACGGGGGTCGGCTCTGACATGGGGCGTCTCCTGGCTTCACGTGACCGGAAACCCTGGGACCCTGCCCTGTCTTTACAGCTGGCCTCCGGCAGGCTTTGGGGTAACGCTGGATCCCAGGAACGTGCTTACAAACGTGAGCATTTTCAGACACTATGCGTGCCACGGCCCGACACCACAATTCCTTCCGGTCGGAGCAAACGCATGAACAAACAAACAAAAAAATCACATGGTTTGAAAAACCAAACCAGAAAAAAAAAATAAAATAAAATATAAAAGCCCTCAAACATCGCATTCTAGGCAAAGGGTTAAACATTCTGTCCACCAGTGTTTGTTGCCGCTACGCAGAGATAGCGGATGGACCGACTGGTTGGCATGGCAGCCCATGCCCGTCGGGGAGCCTGACAACCGTCAGGTTGCAGAAGGCGTGGGGAGAACAGGCTCAGAGACGGGTGAGGCTGGATGAGTGTCCGTGACATCACCATGGATCTGGCTTCAGGCCATCCCGGGCCATCCGGAGCGGGGACAGTTTGCTGTGTTTCCCTGTCATCGGTCACCCCCTCTGAAAGCCCACCCGACTGAGAGTTCCAGGAAGACAGGGTGCCAGCAGCAGACATTCAGCCGCTCCGGCGGGGGCGGGGCTCAGATACTTGTCTAGCAAGTCATAATGAAATAAATGGTGCTTGTAGTGCAGCTCCCAGTGCTAGGGGTTAAAAATAGGTCCATACATAGAATACTTAAAGAAAAAAGGGTAGAAAAGAACAGGGCAGCTTTGCTGAGAAGATACAGTAGGAACTTCTGTCCCATTTCGAGTGGAGTGGGAGGGTGTGTGGCCCAGGTCGGGTGATGAAGAGGCTCGAACTCTCCCGGGGAGATGGGAATCGTGTTGGTTCCCGCTGTGCAAACTGAAAAGTGGCTTCACCTGTGGAGCCTGAGGCTCAGGAGGAATCGGATTCCAGTAACTGCTGCCGAGTTCACAAACTGGGAAGTTTGCCGTGTGAATAGAGGGACCCAAGAGGAAAAGCACCCACATGTTCCAGAAGGACACGCGTGTGAGCAAAGGACCGACGTGCTTTGCCCGGCTACCGGGGATGCTGGACGCGGACGGACATGCTCCTGGAAGCTCTCACCAGCTTCGACTCCGTCTCGGTGGAAACTGAAAGTGGTATCTTAGGGTTCGAGGTCTCTGTTTTAAAAACGTGGTGTTGGTGCCTGACCCGAAGTGGTGGGCGCAGTGGACAGAGCCTCGACCGGGAACGCTGAGGGCGCCGGTTCAGATCCCCGGGCTCGCCCGGGCAGGGCACCTGTGAGAAGCAGTTGCTCCAAGATGCTGCTGCCTGCCCCTCCCCTCCCCTCCCCCCTCTCTCCGTCTCTCTCCTCTCTCTCTCTCTTTAAAAAAAAAAAAAGTAAAATCTTTAGAAAACAAACAAATAAAAAAGAAACTGCGGTGTCAGCTTTGCAAAGTTAGACGGATTTGCACGTGGTATATAGACACAGACGGTCTTCCGGTTCAGCGTCCCGTCTGTCCGTCCGTCTGTCTGGGGAGACTGGGGGTGTGTGAGACTCTCGCCCCCTCCCAGCCTGTCCGCAGCCGGCTGCAGGAATCAAAGCAGAGGACACGCCGCTCAGACGCCTCCTTCGCGATGACGTCCGGCTGCGCGGCTCCGAAGACGAGCGGGCATCCATTTCCAGGGGCACAGAGCCCTCTCGGTACTTGGCACAGCTGGGAACCGAGCTCGTCTGTATCTCTATCGTTCAGATCGCCTCTTAAAAGCAGTAGCGCTCTTAACGTTTTAGCCCGGATGAATAAAAATGTTTCCAAAATGTTACCGAATGCTTTCCTTGATGAAGTAACCTCTTTGTTTTCTTGCTTTGGGTTAAGTCAGGCACCTAACGGCAGGCGGCCACACGGTGCCCGTGTGCGTGGGGTTTGCTCCTACATCCCCAGGATTGTCCTCGATAGCTCTCATGTCTTCTTTTCTTCGACGTCCCCTACCTTCCCTCACTGCCAGGCTCCGGCTGGACCCCAGGTGCCTGCCTTGAGTCTCTGCTCTGTGCTCCACACACTATCCTGCTGGGTTTGGGGACCTGGTCCTCTTTCATGGGGCAATGAGTCACGCCGACCAGTCTGCCGTTAATGCGGTATTTCTACACCTGTGCACACACGTATGACATGTGTGTGCGTGTATAATCACATCTGTCTGCGTTGACCGCAAACAGTTTTTCTTGGTTCCTGTTACAAAGTAGTCGAGCGCTGGCTGGTATGCTCGTGGAGTCTGGGTCCCCTCCCCCCCCCCAGCCGCCTGCTCATTGGTCCGCCCAGGGCATTCCTGGCTCGTGACTCTGGGGGGCAGCTTGTCGTGACCCAGTTCCTGGAGCAGTGGGGAGCCTCCCTGCCATCTCTGGGAGACCGTGGCCGTTCAGACTCGCTGTCAGGCTGTTGGAATCAGCTCCCCTCCCTCTGCAGAGCGCAGGTCCTCTCGTGCAGTGTGCACGCTGCCCGGTGCCCAGGGAGTGGACACAGCAGGGGCTGCAGCATGCCCAGCTCAGAGTGACCTGCCGGGACTTCCACAGCTCGTGATTAGCTACGCATGCCATAACACTGCCTGCAAACAAACCACCAGATGCCTTCTCCTGTTCTTCCCTGAACTGCCTCTGCTACTGTAACCATTTCCCTGATGTTTCACTTTGCTGCCACACACGAGAGAGAGCGGAAGACAGGAACTGGGTCTTTCTCCATCCCTTGGTCTTTTTCTCAGTTCTATTGGAGTCCAGGTCAGCAGTCCCCGATGACCAGCTGGGTGCTGTTGTCCAGGCCGTTCTCATGGTCCACGTGGGCTGCTGTGGCTCCGGCCATTGCACTTGCATTCCAGCCAACAGAAAAAGCAAAAAGCAGGGAACGGTGGCCTTTTTTTTTTTCTTTTTTTTAAGGGCACAGCTTAAAAGTTGTAGAAATGACTTCCTTCCGCCTCTTGCCCTGAACTTGGTCGTGTGGTTACACCAGATGGAGGGAACCCAAGACACGTCTTCTTCTGGTAGCTGTGTCCTCCCCCACATCCTAACCAGCACATGCGGTGCGTCCACCACCACGCAGGCGGGAAAGGCAGGACGCTGTACCCCTCACTTCAGAGGGAAGAGTGAAGGCCATCAGTTTTCAGGACGTAGCTCAGGCCGTGCTAAGAGAGGAAAGAGGACGAGAGGTCGTGATGGTTTTTGCTGCAGCTACCAGGACAAGGACAGAGACGGGTGGTCAGGGAGGGAGACAGGTCAGCCCAGGGCGCTTCCCTCCAGAGTCCCCCCATGGGCACCTACGGATGGACGGACAGACGGACGGACGTGGCCTCTTCTTCGCATAATTGACCAGTCTCCCCCACCCCACCCCATCCCCACCCCCAGTATCTGGAACCATCGGTCCGAATTTTCAAAGCACCGTATTTGGAATGAGGGTCAATATTTTCTGCCTCCCTTGGGAACATGACCTGGATTCTTGGATTTAAGGGGACGTGTTGGAGTTGAGAACCTATCACGCACGTCGGGGAGGTCGCACACCATCGGGCTGAGAGGGAACACCCTTGCTCAGGGATCTCAGGTCCTCGCTCGGAGACAGTGAGTGGCCTTGGAAGGTGGACGTGCCCCAGGCCGGCCGACGCCTCCTCCTCCATGGGGTGCTGCTGCCCTCTGCTGGACACAGTGGGCACCCACAGACACGCTCCCTGCTCCCCTATCCTGTGGTGGCCCCCTGAGCCCAGAAACCAGGCTCTCTCCTGGCCACATGAACAGACGGACCCACTCCCAGCCTCCTCTGCGTGTGACTCCGCCCCAGCCAGATGCTGAGGACAAGGACAGAGCGTCATTGCCAGGTCTGGCCCCACCAGTGCGCCTCCTCGCTTTTTCCTGTTGGCTGGCATGGAGCCCACCCCAAGGTGACCTTGAAAGTCACCCGTGGCAAACAGCAGAACCTGCCCTAGCCTGAATTCCCACTGACCGGTCGCTCCCCGGCGCGCCTGTCAGGGCCAGGAATGAACTGTTGTGTTCGAGCTAACTGACGTTTTACTGTGGCTTTTTCACGACTGAGCCCACCCGAGGCGAGCAGTCCGTCTGGGGCTGGAGGTCTTCCCCTGGACAAAACACTTTCCACCCCGACGGCTTCCCCCCGCTGCTGCCCTTGGCCAACAAACACTTCACCCAGAGGCGGGGCCGCTGGACAGGTACCCCCCAACCTAATTCTAGAAGCCTCTGCATCTGTACTCAGACCTCACAGTCCTGTTCCACAGGTGGAGGAAGCCCCCCGTCCGGGAAAAGGCTGGTGGGTGGATTACTGGTCTAAATTCTTGCTCCCCCTGAATGACACGGCCGCTCCCTTGCCAAGTGCGCCCTGCCTACCCCGACCCTGCGAGTGGCCATGGCAACATTGTAGATGAGCCCCGAGCAGCGGCTAGAGCGTGCTCTCAGGCTGGGCTGGTCTTCCTGGCCGTGGCCATTAGTGCCCAGAGGTGACAAACCCTTCAGCTAGGACAGATGGGAGTTTGCCAGACAAACAGAGACTAGGGACGTTGCAGCAGGGTGTCCGTGTCCAGCACCTGGAGGGCTTGTATATGGCCTGGGAGGAACCAGCGGCCGACTGGGCTTTGGAAAGAGAAACAAGGAGATGAACAGTTTTTTAAAACGGTGACCGCACAGTCTGAATGGGGCAAGAAACGTGTCACCCAGGTTGAGGTTTGGGCTCCAGGCCGGCCGTCCTTCCGGATGTTCCGGGGTTCAGGCACTGCTGAGATTCGCAGGACTCCCCGGGATGCGACAGCACACCTGCTGGGTTACCAGAAATGAGTCACCGGAGAAGAGAAAACGAAACTCGCTACTAACAGCAGGGTGCCGTGGACCAAGGCTGCCCTTCACTGTCTGCTCCTCTTCCCTTTTGAGTCACCCCCTTTCCCAAAGAAAATCACTCAGAGAAGAGGGAGCGCCCCATCTATCTGCCCCTTTAAAGAAGGAAAGCTCCCGGGTGTGGAGCTGCAGGGTGTCCTGGGGGGGGGGCACCCTCCGACGAGTGTTTGTGGATCCCGGACCTTCCCGGGGGAAGCACTGTCCCACCTCACAGACCCGGAGAGGCTGTGCTTCAGCAGAACTGGTCGGCGTCCAGCTCCCCGAGCGCCCGCCCACCCCAGGCTCTGCGCTGAGGGGCTGGCAGGTGAGAAAGCTTTGTCCTCAAAGGGCGCACACACAACGTGGCTGGGATGTCAACTAAGATAATAGAGAAACTGGTCACCCGAACAAGCAGAGGGACAGCCACAAAATGCCTAAGATGGGCCAGGCACGGGGCTCTGTACATGGCTCGTTGTAGTATGGACTCCCCACAATACTCCCACAGGTCGGCCCATGACATCCCCAGGTGACAGCAGAGAAAAGTTCACAGAGCTTGGGTGATGTGTCCCAGGACCGAGCTGGGTGCTGACCCCAGTGTCCTGAGGTTGACCACAAACCCAGTGACCTCAAGCCCTGCTTGCACAAGAACCCATGCCCAGGTCCCTTCCAGGCCAGCTGAGTTAGAACCCACGGTTGGCCGAGGCATCAGTGTTTTCTCAGAGCTCTGGGACCCCCGCCGGCTGGGCCGAGCAGGCCCAGGGCTGAGCAGCAGGCAGGATCGCCGGTTCTGCCCACGAAACCGAAACCGGCAGGGTGACCCTGAGACGCAGCCATGCTGTGATGGGACTTCCTCATTTTCCCAGGCTGACATGTGAGCCCCGGGGTGAGGGACGGTGTAGAGACCGGCCAGCTGCAGCCTCCAGGTGTCACAGGGGAGGAGGGACCCGTGTTTGGGTCGCAGCTGCATCCCATGCTGACCCGTGAGCCTTTCATTCTGTTTGGCACGCTGGCTTTGTGCCACCTGAGGCGTCTGTCAGCTGACTGGAGGGCGGGGGGGGGGGGGGTGTCTCAGCTGCGGTGCGGCTTTACCTGTGCAGAGAGTAACTGACCCCAGTGACCCCTCTGCAGGGTCCGGGTTAAGAAACATCTCCCGGATGGATTACTGGGTAATCCAGGAGAGAGCGCCGGTGGGGAGTTTACCACAGTATGGAAAATGTCTGTGTGTGAGGTTACATAAGCAATACTTCAAGCTGCACGTGCTGTAGGGGCGGGGAAGGAAACTGGAGACGTTTCTTTCCCCGAGAGAGAAGCACACAGGCGTGGAGCGCACCCCCACCTGAGAATTTCACGGATGTGCACACCCGCACCAGCTCACCTTCCCTTCTGATCCCTTTGAAAGTCTGTGGCCTGAGGAGGAGATGCACAGCCTCGCGGCTCCATCACACCCCCCACCGCCCACCCAGGACCCCTGCACACACCCCTCTGCCTTGGTTTGGTTAGGCTGGGACACGTTTCACGAGCGCACGCGTGGGGGCACGCCCACCATCCAAGCTCAGTTCTGATGGGGAGCCTCCCCGGCGAGCAGACCACCTTGGCAGAGGCAGCGGTTATGCCATTGTTTATTGCCTAATATCACTGGTTTGTGGTTTGTTTGTATTTTTCTGAAGTGAGAAGCAGGGAGGCAGAGAGACAGACTCCCGCATGCGCCCGACCGGGATCCACCCGGCATGCCCACCAGGGGGCGATGCTCTGCCCATCTGGGCTGTTGCTCCATTGCAACTGGAGCCATTCTAGCCCCTGAGGTGGAGGCCATGGAGCATCCTCAGTGCCCGGGCCAACTTTGCTCCAATGGAACCTTGACTGTGGGAGGGGAAGAGAGAGACAGAGAGATAGGAGAGGGGGAAGGGTGGAGAAGCAGATGGGCGCTTCTCCTGTGTGCGCCGACCAGGAATAGAACCTGGGATTTCCACATGCCGGGCCGACGTTCTACCGCTGAGCCAACTGGCCAGGGCCCTAATATCATTGGTTTTAACCTTAAGTATTCCAGAGATCATGGGACCACCCCCTGGAAGCAACGGCTTCCTCTCCGTGCGGGCAGCGCAGGTGCGGCTATCTGCTGAGCGACAGCAGGGGAGCGGTCAGAACAAAGCACAGCCCCTGCCTCCGCTCCGCATTTTGGGGAGTCCCTTTAGGGGACCGCACTCCCAGGTTTGAACGGGGAACAAGCAATGAGGCAGTTAGGAAGGTGGACTCTCAAGGTTCTTGGCCACCAGCGTGAGCGACACCGTGGGACCTAACATGAGAGGGATGTCATGAAAAGAAGCAGCTGTCCCCGAGCGTCCAGGGGCCGGGGTGGAGGCCGCACCCACCTTCTCCGCAGGGGCCCCCAGGTGACTTCTGTGCCAGTCACGCCGCCGTGGCATGAGGTTGGGGTCCCCACCTCTCCGGCCGCTGGTGTCTGACACATACATTCCTCCCAGGGGGGCCCACGGTGCTGTGACCTCTTTACAGCAGGGGAAGCCGGCTCTCTGAAGGCCTCGGGCATTCCGCTGTGGAAAATGCTCTGAGGCGATTTTGAGAAATTTAGTAACAGTATCCTCTGGTAACAAGCCAGAGAGCTGCGGCTGCCTTTGGTGTAATGTACAATCTATACAAATGGAAGGAACAGGTATGAAGCAAACAAACCAAAACACAGCTTTTGCCAAACAGCCGAGCACGGAGCCTCTCTGTAGATCCCCCACCCTCACCCCCCCCACCTGAAGCCTCAGCTTCCCGTGTCATCGTCATGGTCACCAGCCTGTGTGACAGGTCACCAGGAGCATGGCTTCTTTGCATTTACACATGCAAAGACCCAGCAGAGTGAGAACATAAGGCCTCTAGCCCCCTTCCGTTCCACGGCTGACCCCTCCGTGTACGGGGTACCGTCCTTCAAGTCTGGACAGGTGGGGGCTGCCTGCGTCTCCATGGCAGCCATGTAGCCGGCCTGGGGGCGGCGGCCCGAGCAGGAGCAGGCGCTGGCTTCCCAGTTCTGCTTTGCTGCTCCGTTGTGTGCAATGGGGGGAGATTCCAGGGAACATAAGAAACAAGAACGCCTGCTGCTACAGTGTTGCGGACGCGTGTGACCCGATCCTGGCCCCGCGGTTCTCTCTTGGTCCCGGATCCTAACGAAGGCGCACTCTTCCTGGGGTCCCGGGTCCCACGAAACCGGGGTTTGGGAGCAGGCTGCCCTCAGGAGTCGGAGTCTCTGAGCTCGCAGCCCTGGGCTGGGGCCTCCGGCCCGCGGCCTCGTAGGGTGGAGAAGACCTTTCGGTAGGAGTACCGGAGCGCGGGGTTCGAGAAGCAGTACAGCACCGGGTTCAGCACGCTCTGCAGGCCCGTGAGGCTGCTGGTCACGTCGGACGTGTGCACCAGCGCCCTCCAGACCCCGCAGCTGTCCACCTCTCGGAAAGCCACCAGCAGGACCTGGGCCAGGAAGCTGGGCAGGAAGCACAGCACAAAGAGCACCACGACCGTGGCCACCAGCGCCCGGGCTCGCTGCAGCTTGGGCTGCTTGTTGGGGTCTCGCAGCCGCTCCCGCAGGGTCCTGAGGATCCCGGCGTTGCAGAACAGGATGAGGCCAAAGGGCAGAATGAACTGGACGAAGGACAGCGCCCTCTGCCACGTGAGGCTGAAGGAGACGCCTCCACCGTGGTCAGAGCCTCGGCACGCGGCCTCGGCCGTGAACACGCTCTGGTGGCTGAGGACGGCCATCAGGAGCCAGACGGAGCCCGAGATCCCCCAGGATGCCCGAGGGGACAGGAGGTTGACCCTGAGCCGAGGGTGGACCACTCGGAAGTAGCGGTCTAAGGCCACTGCGGTGAGGAAGGCGATGCCCACCCCGCGGCTGAGAGCCCACAGGAAGAACAGGACCTGGCAGGACGCGTGTCCAGAACTGTGGTTCTTAATTCTCAGGAAGAAGGCTGCCAGGAAGGGCAGGCAGAGGGTCAGCAGAAGGTCTGCGATGACCAGGTTGAACAGGTAGATGGCTGGAGGCTTTCTCACCTTCAGACGGAAGAGGAATGTCCACAGTGCCACTGCGTTGCCCAGCAGGCTCAGCCCGCACTCCAGCGCCAGCAGCGTGGCCACTGACACGTGCACCGCTGTGCTGTGCTCGGAGCAGTTCGGGGGTGGCATGGCCTGAAGGACCACCGTGTGGACCACACAGAGACGGCACAGGGCGGACCCGACCTCTGCGGACCCTCTTCCCCGCGGAGGGAGGGGAGACGGCCTTCTCCCGCCGGGGAGCTCACAGGGACTGCGTTTCCTCAACGCGGAGACAGAAATGCTGAGGCCGCCCCGGAATGGAGTCAGAAGCAAACTAGAACTTGTTCTGGAAAGAGGACCTGCGGGCTAGGAAGGAACCACGGCCGTCCATTTCGGTTTTGTTTTGCCTTAAAAAGGGGAAACTGTGGTTCACTCCGCATCATCCATCTAGCAGTTAAAGCGAGAATGTCCGGAGAATGTCCAGAGAATGCCGGTGAGGGGGGGGTGCGGGGGGGGCAGTGTCTGTGTCCCCAGCTGCACGGGGGAGAAACAGGGAAACCTAACCCCATGGACCCTTCTTTGTCCTCATACAATTAACAATGGCTGAGACGGATAGACTGCTCTGCAGGTTGGACCCTCCCGCGGGGGGCTGGGACCCTCCCACGGGGGGCAGGGGGCCAGCCCTGGGCGTGGCTTTGCCGTCAGCAGGAACAGGACTGAGTAGATGACCCGGTCTCTTCACACTCATCACATTTTCACTTGTCCTTTGGTCAGCGTTTATGTTCTGCTGACGCTTCCTTTTGCCCTGACACCACCCGACGTAGGGGGATCTAGACCCTGGGACCTCGCTGACCCCGAAAGCATCATAAAATCAGCGGTGGGTCGCGATGCATAGAGCCCATCCCAACGCCAAGTCTGTGAGCCCAGCGACACGCTCAGTGTGTCCGGGGAACAGCACCACGCTGGTGCACAGGGAGTCGATAGATCAA
Organism: Rhynchonycteris naso; assembly: GCA_037038555.1. Classification (NCBI taxonomy): domain Eukaryota; kingdom Metazoa; phylum Chordata; class Mammalia; order Chiroptera; family Emballonuridae; genus Rhynchonycteris; species Rhynchonycteris naso. The sequence continues at coordinate 309,217,734 of CM072997.1, forward strand.
CACGGAGTGAATCCAGGCATCCCTACCCGCTGCTGACCCCTGAGTCGTCTACCTCGGTCCTGACACCCTGCTGACCCTCCTTCCCCTTGGGTTCTGTTCAGCCTGATTTGGGCTTTGGAATCAAATGAACTTCAGTTCTGTTTCAGGCTTCTCCACACACAGCAGCACTGTGGTTTTGTGGCAGCATGGGAGTGTGTGGTAACCTAATCTCTCTACCCATAAGGGGAAGGTGAGAACACCTGCTTGCAGATCATTGTATTTGAAACAAATATATTTAAAGATTTTTATTTATTGATTTTACAGGAAGAGAGAGAGAGAGAGAGAGAGAGAGAGAGAGAGAGAGGAACAAGAAGTATGAACTCAAACGGTTGCTTTACTTTAGTTGTTCACCGATCGCTTGTCGTAGGTGCCTTGACTGGGCGAGCCCTGGGTCTTGAACTGGCGACCTCAGCCTTCCAGGTCGACGCCCTACCCACTGCGCCCCCACAGGCCAGACTGTTGTCTTTGAGAAGCAGTTAAAGCACTTTGCGCCGCCGTATCTGGGACATCCCAGTGTCCGATTCAGCGCTACAGTTGCTGTTCACTGCCGCCTGTGCCCACCATGCACGTTACTGCAAGGAACCCTGCAACAGTAGGTGAATAGATACAATGTTAAGGTCTCTTTTATGGATGAAGAAACGAGGGCACAGAGAAGTTAGCTGAATTGCTCAAGGTCTCAAGCCAGTGAGCCGTGGGAGCTGGATCCTCCCGGGGACCAGGTTCCGACCAGAGAGCCCTGGGTCTTCACCGCCCTGCTCTGAGAATCTCCGAACCAGGAAAGCGCCGCTGCTGGGCTCACAAACGAGTGTGTCTCTGGGAGCCTGCCAGAGCGATGGGCCGGCGAGCTGCAACGTCTTCCCGCTTTCCGTTCACGAGGGTGTCCCTTCCAGCAGCCCACCTGTCACCCCTCTCGGGGACACACGGGGTCCCAGGCTTCTCTGTGTCCTGAGAAAGTCCTCCGAGCATCCAGCGGGTACCCCCACAGGGACGCCCACTATATGCCCGCTATGAGCCGTTCGTTCCCGGGACACGGGAGGGGATGGAATAGACGCACCAGTTTCAGGAGAGGGCTGGCGGGAGAGAGACCATCTGATTCTCACCTCGGAGGATGCTGGTCACACACAGTGACAGCTCTTCAGGGACGGAAGTCCCATAAACACAGGGAGAGAAAGGAATTCCATTCCTCTCTGAACACACGGAGCACTTTGACAGACCTTAAAAGCTACCCCGTGTCTACAGATTTCAATGGACACCCCAACTTTCCCAGGTATAGGTATTCTAACTTGATAGGTCAGACACAAGCATGAGTAATGACCCGTTCCTTTGGGACGTGGGGGACCGAGCTTAAAGTGTTTACTGAAGTTCTGCTTTTTTACTGGGCGCACCGACCTGAAAGGAAGACAAGTTTCATTTTCTTTTCTTGGTCCCATGTCTTCCTTTCTTCTCAAAGAGTAAATTGTTATTTATTTTCTTTCTTTGGAAAGTATATTATTTGAGGCTCGCCCTTAGGGGTCTTGTCTTATTAAATCTTATAACTTAGACACTCTGTTTCCGGTCACTATTCCTTCATACTCTCTCCCCTTAGGAAACCTCTCTGCTCTCTTTTCAATTCCTAGGGTGTTAATCTACATATTTACACGCTTGCTCCTAAATTTAAATGAAAATGGAATCATTGCTTTAAACCAGAGGTTCTTAACCTGGGTTCTATGGAACCCTAGGGGTTGGATGAGTCGGTCTCAGGGGTTCGGAGAAGCCTCTGCTGCGGAGGCCAGAATAAAATGTAATACCGTCATTTGTTGTGCGTTCATGCACTTTGTTGGTTTTGTTCTTTGAGCAAGGGGATGTTCATGCACGGCTCATTTTGTGCACCAGTAAAAAAACATATACCTATGTCTTGAATTTGGAAAAAAAATCCTATTTTATTTATCACTAAAGAAGGGTTCGGTGAATGCGCATATGAAACTGGTGGGTTCGGTACCTCAGAAAGGGTTAAGAACCACTGCTTTTAACCTACCCACGAATGCAATTCTATTCATTTTTCCTTTCCAGCTTTTCCTTTGTGTCTACAAATTACCAGGAGGAAGGCTTTGTCAAGGCTGAATCACTACTGACTTAGCTTTCCCTGTGACTTGCTGTGGAGTCTGCCACCTGCGAAGTTTGCGGGGAGAACAGGCCCCGAAAGGCCGGTCCCCTCTCTGACAGCAGCTGTACCCCTGAGCGTCCTGGAGGGACTCGCGGAGCTCACTGGACGTGGTTGTGTTCAGAGCTGTGTTTTATTACGGAGGAAGGACACACCTTAGGATCAGACAAGGGAGGAGGATGGGGGTGGGTGGGGGACAGAGTCCGGGAAACTGACTGATGGGGAGCACTCGTGTCCTCTCCCTGTGGAGGTAGGACAGTGCTACTTTCTTAGTATAGATGTGTGGGGACATGCACAACACCCTGTCAATCAGGGGAGACCCTGAGCCTCCGTGTTCAGAGACATCAATGGGGTTCAGGGCCGACCTCAGCCCCCAGCCCCGGTGGAAGTCGAGATGAAGCTGTGTGACCCAACGTCCCTGTCCACATCACATTAGTGCTACTGGCTGGCCCAGGTCCCCACACAAACAAAGCTACCCAACCAGGCTTGATGTCCCCAAAAGACTTGGAGATGAGCTCCCAGCAGCTGAGGGCAAAGGTCAGACTTCTTTTTTGGGGGGGGCACGTTAAATTCTTTACTGCACACTTATTTATTCAAAAAAAATTTAGAGCGTAGTGCAGTGATGGGCAATCTTCTGAGCTTGGTGTGTCAACATTCGCCAGAACACCGAGCATCACTCGGGTGGTGTGTCACTTAGAGAGAAATGGCCTCACCGGAAGCCCCAGAACTAGACGCTCTGTACCGGAGTTCTGTTGTTTTTGCCTCCAGACCTCTGGCACAGAGTGTCTACACTACAGCAAGTGTTTTATCCTCGGCTACTGCCCCTGGCCGTGCAGGAGCCGAGGATGAAACGTCCTTCTCAGCATGCAGCCCCATCCTTCTCTGGTATGCGGTCACATGCGGCCGCGTGTCATCGAGAATGGCTACGCGTGTCAGTGCTGACACGCGTGTCATAGGTTCGCCATCACGGGCATAGTGTTACTCATTTTGTGCTGAGGATACAAATACTCACAGCGCGTCTAATCCTGCCTAATTTTAAGAGACTTCTACTCCAGCGGGGAAGGCTCAATGAGTAAGCACAGCTGGGAACACAACATGACACACTTTAAGGTGTGACAGAGGGGAGGGGGTGGGAGCAGGTCAGGGAAGGAGGAGAAAACAGCAAGTCAGCGAGTGCTGGGGTGAGGTCCAGGGCAGGGACAGTGCAGCAGATGGACGGATCCTTGGTGTGCGCCATTGAGAATGTTTGCAGCCTGGTGGGGGTGGCTTGATGATTCTTCTCAGCCTCAGTGATTTCTTGTAGACACTCGGAAGTCCCTTACCTTTCATTTTCTTCCTTGGTCCCATGTCCCAGCGACTGCCAATCCTTGGAATGCTACTTCCTTTCCAGGCAGGGGACATCTAAGTCACATGCTTAGGGCCACTGACCTCCGGCCAGTTGGAGGCTGAGCATCAGGAGGAAGGGGCTGTGGTCACTTACAGAAAAATGGAATCTTTCTTTTCCAGTAAAAGCAAGTGGAAGTTCCTGGTCCGGGGGCAGGAAATCACAGGACAGGGCACCGTCCCGTGCTAGTCCTGTGTGCTTCTCCGAGCAGGCTGTTGGTACCCAAGAATTTCAGCAGCCTCAGAATATTCCTGTGATGTGCACATCATCAAAGGACTGGATTCCTGACGGACTCAGTGCTTCAGGCACAAGCAATCACTTTGAATCACTTTGAGTATCTTTTACTGTTACAGAAAAAAAGACAATCCTAAAAATACAAAATGTTAACGTATCATAAATAATGGGACTCCGGCTCCAACCCTGGGTCAAAACCATGCAGTGCGTCAACGTGTCTCCTACTTTAGAAAGCTTTCTTTCTCTTCACTGTTTTTGAGCCCTGGTTAAAATGAAAGTTTCAGACTCAGGCTGGTGGAAAACCCCTGGGCAGCTCTCCCAAAGCGGACACGCGCGAGGAAACTGCGCAGAGAAGTCCAAAGGCGACTCGTGGGCGAGCAGCGTCCAGGACCAGGATCCAGCGACGTGCCTTGTGCTTTTCCTCGCTGCTGGGACCTCGGCAGGACGAGCAACCCGGCACTCCTTACAGTGTTTGTGTGAAACGGCTATTTTTTTTTTTTTAATTCAGCAATATTGCTTTATTTTTATACTGTGTTTTATTTAACCATTTTTTTAAAAAAAAGAAATTAAATGTGTTGAGATAGCCTGGGTTATTAAGAGCGTATAGGTTTCGAGTGCATAGTTCTACGATACATCGTCTATTGCTTCGTGTGCCCACCACCCAAAGTCCAGTCTTCTGTCACCGTATATTTGGTCCCCTTTACGCTTCACCACCACCACCCACAGCCCTTCTTCTCTGGTGACCACCAAGTTGATGTCTGTGCCCGTGAGTTTCAGTTTTACGTCCCTCGTGTGAGTGAAACCATATGGTCTGTAGAGTTTTCTGTCAGACTTATTTTACTGAGCCCAGTACTCTCAAGGTCGATCCATGTCGTCACAAAGGGTCGTGTTTCATCCTTCCTTGTGACCAACTAGAGTCGCATTGCACATTTGTGTCCCACACCCTCCTTCCCCAGCCCTCAGTGGATGGACGCTTGGGTAGTCATCGCCGTGTCTTGGATAATGCTGTCCTGAACAGAGGGGGTACGTATGTCTCTGAGAATAAATGTGTTCAAATTCTTCGGGTCGATACCCAGAAGAGGGGTTGCTGGGTCACAGGGCAACTCTATTCTTAATGTTTTGAGGAACTGTTTTAGATCGAAATTGGTCATTTTTAAACGTGTCACCTCAGGGGCCTCCCTCACCACACCTCACAGGGAATAGTTTTCAGGGTAAGAAAGTTAATAAAATAGTGTGAACCGCTTGTTGTCTGACCCAGAACACGCACGCTGAGAGAGAGAACGGGGCTCTCAGTGCCAAAAAAAGAGCCCGCATTCACCCCAACCAGGATCCACCTGGCATGCCCACTAGGGGGCGGTGCTCTGTTGCTCAGCAACCAAGCTCTTCTCAGCACCTGAGGCAGAAGCCATGGAGCCGTCCTCAGTGCCCAGGCCAACTTTGCTCCAATGGAGCCTTGGCTGCAGGAGGGGAAGAGAGAGACAGAGAGAAAGGAGAGGGGGAAGGGTGGAGAAGCAGATGGGTGCTTCTCCTGTGTGTCCTGACTGGGAATTGAACCTGGGACTTCTACACACCGGACCGATGCTCTACCACTGAGCCAACCGGCCAGGGTCTAAATCGGCTGGGACTTTTAATCTCTTTTTTTCCCCTTTTTCTCTGAACTATGCAGGCTAGCTCATAGACCTTTCCAGCCCGGTCACATGCCCCTCCATGTGCACGGCATACAATGCGCCATCATTATCTGAGTACATAGTAATAATTTCCTGAGTTTTGCTTTTTACACACCCCTACCGCTCATGACGCATCACTGTCCACAACAGTTTAGCCTGGCGACCTTTCTCCTGCCTTAACGTTCTTATTGGGGTCACACGAGCACGACACAGAACTTACCACGAGTGACGTTTAGCACAGTGTGGGGCAACCATCACCACCATCTACTTCCAGAATGTTTTCGTCACCCCAGAAGGGCACCCTGTACCCATGACCCATGCGCCCCCACTGCTCCCCCAGCCCCTGGAAGCCCCCTGCCTGCCTTCGGTGTCTATGGATTAGCTAACGCTGGACTTTCCGTGTCAGAGGAATCATACAATGTGTAGCCTTGAGTGTGTGTGGCTTCTTTCCTTCCGCGTCATGGTCTCAGAGAAATCCTGGGGCTCTTGACCTGAGGGTCCCTCGGACGCTCTCTCACTCTCTCGTCTGGCACGCCCGGGCCTGGAGGGTTCTGCCGTGGCATACGGGGATGGCAATCTCAGAGTGACAAGGAGAGGAACACAACCAAGAAGAAGTAGACAAGAGCAGAGGTGGCCCCGGGGCACAGGCCACCTTGCAGGGAGCGTCAGCGGCCCCCCGCTGAGGAGCTGGCTGCAGGCACAGCAGATGGGACAGCACAGCGTCCTGACGGACAGACAGCCCGTGCCTGTGCTGAGCTTGGCTCGCACCCTCCGCTCACGCGAGGAGGCCCGGGTTCCTGGCACCAGTGGCGTCTGGCGCATTTTCTTCTGCGCTTCGACCGCCGCAGAGCAAGGTAACGCGCTCAGCCGTCTGATCAGAGTTCTGCCCACACTGTAGCCCCCAGGCAGGTCTCTGAACCCAGGGAACCCTCTCATCACCGGCACGCAGAGAAGCAGCTCTGCTCCTTATAATGGGCGGGAGGTGGGCCACTGGGCTTCAAGTTCAAGGCTGGGCCTTTCTGCCCGCGGTCTTCTCATGTTCCAGGGTCATCAGAGAGGTCCCCGCAGGCAGAGTACTCAGCACCAGCACCCGGGCTCGGGAGCAATGGAGCACTCCCAGCAACAGCACTGAGCCAGGTCGGCGTGTCCACACGGCTTGCTCAGATGCTCCGCAGTGAGCTGCCCCACCCATCTGCCCATCCCCGAAGCCGCCAACCACGGAGGGCACCACCCAGACTCCCACAGTAATGAACGAAATTAAACACAACAGGGCTGTTTGGCTCCCCTCTGTCCCCGGGCTCTGACGCTGGGGACACTGGTTTGGACACGTCCCCCCGGAGGTCTCTCGAGGCTGTGTGCACACGTCCTTACTCCTCTCTTGTCGGTCTTTTCCTGCTGGACACTCAGGGCCACCTATGTCCGGGGGATGGGCTTAGTGGCTTCCATAAAACCTGGTCCGTTATCTCCAGGATGATCCCGAAGGGCCTCCCTAGGAGGCCTGACGGGCCCCTGTGTGAGTCAGAGTAACTCCCGGTCAATAACCGAGATCACTCCCAAATCTGGCTGTCCCAGACTGGATCTCCACGCAGGACGACTACACGGTCCTTACAGAACCCTAGCCCTCCGAGTCCGGGGGGGGGGCGGAGGGGACCTTCGTGTCACATGCTGTCACTGAAGGCCTTCTGCATAAGTGCTTACTGAGCCTCGTCTGACCCTTTGTGAAATGACCCAGCCTCCACGTGGTGGGAAGTGCCGAGATGGTCCAGCCCCTCACAAACAAATGCCACAAGGCAGCCTGCCAAGGTCCAGAGGTGAGTGCCCCTGAGAGGAACCGGGGGACAGGGGCCGCCTGGAGCGTCCTGTGCTGGACTGAAGAACTGACCTCGTCTTGAACAGGAGCCACCGAGGGGCTGTGGACAGGAGTGTGACCTGACAGGGCTTTGCTGTAGGACAGGAAGGTGCCGGGCTGGGGGGGGGCGGGGAGGCTGGGCTGAACCACGGAGGGAGAGGAGCAGATTCGGGAGGAAAGGGGAGAAACAACATCAGGGTTGAGGGGGTGGAGGGAGGGAGGCCCACCGGGAGCACCGGTCAGAGTGCCAGGATGCACAGAGCCACACGGGGCGGCAGGGGCAGGGGAAGCACTCAGATAAAGAGGCTGCAGACGGCATCCCTGGTTTCTCCGAGCCATGAAAGGCAACACGGACTGAAAAGGGCTGTTGGGGCCCTGGCCGGTTGGCTCTGTGGTAGAGCATTGGCCTGGCGTGGGGAAGTCCCAGGTTCAATTTCCGGCCAGGGCACACAGGAAAAGCACCCATCTGCTTCTCCACCCTCCCCCCTCTCCTTTCTCTCTCTCTCTCTCCCTTCCCCTCCCACAGCCAAGGTTCCACTGGAGCAAAGTTGGCTGGGGCACTGAGGACGGCTCCATGGCCTCCACCTCAGGTGCTAGAATGGCTCCAGCCCCAAAGGAGCAACAGCCCAGATGGGCAGAGCATCGCCCCCTGGTGGGCATGCCGGGTGAATCCCGGTCGGGTGCATGTGGGAGTCTGTCTCTCTGCCTCCTCTCCTCTCACTTCATAAAATACAAAAAAAAAACGAGGAAAGGGCTGTTGGTGCACACATGTGCCGACTGCAAGGTGGCACAGCACTTACACACACACTCAAGTCCAGGTTTGCTTGTTCACAGCCTAACCCGCCGCCTGTTGGGAGACTTCCAATGGCCACCTCGTGCGGACTCACCTATTTGATAATGTGCACGTGTGTGTGAGATCTAGGTGCACATTTAGAATGAAAGTGTGTGGCCAGGAGGTAAGTTCATACTCCGACAGCGTTTATTTAGAAACTCACTCCATACGTTTCCAGAAATAGAAGCTCTTGTCTGGCTTTGTGACCCACCGGTGTATCTGCCTGAGTGTCGGGTCATAAAATGATTGTGTTGGACTGCATTCTTTTAAGCAGACTCCTCTAAGTCTTTAAAACAACAATAAGAATGACAAACAGAAAACAAGTCTAACTTGTTGCCCCCACGATTCTAAGCAAGTTCCGATCGGCCCCTCAGACCCTAAACCTTTTCTTCTTCTGTGTCTGAAATCAATGGATTATTTTTCACACACACTCGTCATCTCTACGGAGGGCATGGTGGACTGAAACTTTGATAGGACAGGAGAAAAAAAAATTACATAAAAACAATAAATGTATCGTGCATCTCTCGCGGGGCCGCCTCTTGCTGACGTAGTTGGGAAGCATCGACTGGACACCCCAAGGCACCTTGGGGTAGAGCTCTCACCTGCGCCCTGCCCCCCTGGCTGGGGTTGGTGCAGCTACATCTGTGCCTCTTGTCCCGCGGCCAGCGTGGTCACTTCCACATCGGGTGGCCCGGTCCGGTTCTTGGCCTCCAGGTGCTCGACCACGGCGTAGGCCAGCATGGTCAGACCCAGGACGCCCAGGAGGATGTAGAGTTTGATGCTGACACACAAGAATGTGCTGTACCCAAAGGCAATGACAAACGCCAGGGCTTCCCAAAGGCGGTAGTTGGCAAAGGCGGCCTCCTTGGTCCGGTCAAACAGGACGCCGTAGAGGGCTGTGGAGGAGAGACCGCGTGAGCACAGGACGGGGAAACTGCCCGCGATCTCCCTATGGCTGCTGAAGGGGGTGTTGTTTTCTCACAGCCCAGAGTCCTCGCAAAGTCAGGAGGACCCTTCTCTTTAAAAAAAAAACAACAAAACGAAACAACAGAATAGGTTTAGCCTGGCCTGGGGTGGCGCAGTGGATGGAGCGTTGACCTGGAATGCTGAGGTTGCAGGTTCAAGACCCTGGGCTTGCCCGGTCACGGCACGTATGACAAGCAAGCAATGAACAGCTAAAGTGAAGCAGCTGGGAGTTGATGTTTCTCCCTCCCTGCTCCCCTCCATTTTTCTCTCTGTGTAAAATCAATACATAAAAAATTTTTTTTTGTATTTTTCCGAAGTGAGAAGCAGGGGAGGCTGACAGACAGACTCCCGCATGCGCCCGACCGGGATCCACCCGGCATGCCCACCAGGGGGCGATGCTCTGCCCATCTGGGGTGTTGCTCCGTTGCAACCAGAGCCATTCTAGCACCTGAGGTGGAGGCCATGGAGCCGTCCTCAGTGCCCGGGACAACTTTGCTCCAATGGAGCCTTGGCTGAGGGAGGGGAAGAGAGAGACAGAGAGAAAGGAGAGGGGGAAGGGTGGAGAAGCAGATGGGCGCTTCTCCTGTGTACCCTGGCCAGGAATCGAACCCAGGACTTTCACATGCCTGGCTGATGCTCCACCGCTAAGCCAACCGGCCAGGGCCAATACATAAGACCTTTAAAAAATAACTTTAGGCAGTGGATTATATTACGGAGAATGGCGACACTGTCTAGCCGCGAAGGGTCATCACAGGCATAAGCACAGGATTTCTGACATGTGAGTACCAGGGACCCCTGTGTAGTGTCCCTGCCAGGCCTCTGCACTGACCGCCCTCCTGTGATATTTTTCCGTGCTCTGTGACACCATCCACCCAGCGTCCACCGGGATCCTTGCTTTTCTCTCCATGTTGGTACAGTCCCCCCAACACCTTCCACACCACCCGTGTGTGTCTCCCTCTGCCCTCCCTGAGTCGGGGGCCCGTTCTTATCTAGAACGATCCTTTCCAGGGCCCCCAACGGGTCAGCGAGAATTCTTATCAAACGGTTAAGTGGACAAGTAGATAGATGGACGGTGACCACGGGGTGAGTCAGGCACCGACAAGCCCGTGCCCTCCAGAGTCACTGTGCTTGGTCAGGGACCCACACACCCTTCCCGAGGGTCAATAATAACACAAGGAGGTGGTGGGCGATTCCAGGGGAGACAGAGGTAGCCCTTCCTCCTCTCCCTTCCTGCTGCAACCCAAAGGTCTCCTGCGTCTCTCCGCTCAGAAACGTCAGTGCACAGAAGACGCCTCTTGGCATTTGGTCCCTCAACTGTGCACCCACCATGGTGGGCACTTGGGAGGGTGAGGCCATCAGGCAGATATTACATATAAGTTAAGTGACACGTTTTAACAGCCAGTGTGCTTCGGGAGAACAAGAGTCTAGAGCAGAGGTCCCCAAACTACGGCCCGCGGGCCAAATTGCAGCCCCCTGAGGCCATGTATCCGGCCCCCGCTGCACTTCCGGAAGGGGCACCTCTTTCATTGGTGGTCAGTGTATGGAGAACTGAATGTGGCGGCCCTCCAACGGGCTGAGGGACAGTGAACTGGCCCCCTGTGTAAAAAGTTTGGGGATCCCTGGTCTGGAGCGTGAAGAACAAGGTGCTCTTCTTGTCCGAAAGTCAGCCAAGCGTCCCCTTCTGAAAGTCCATGTGCAAAGAGAATCCAGTGACAGAACTTGTCTTTCTCAGGGTCTGCTTCTGAAACCGGACCCTGAGGAGGAGATCGACCCACAGGGAAGAGCGGCCCAGAATGTCCGCTGGCTGACACGCCTTGCGTTCAGAATGCCCTCCACGTGTTTGGCAGCAGGGGAGTCCTCGGGACGGGGAGACTCGGGACCCAGGGCTTGGTGGGAAAGCCGGCCGTACCTCTGGCCGTACAACAGAGGGGACAAGACTGAGGAGGACGTGTGGCCACTGCACCAGAGATGGAGCCCTTTCTCCTTCCTCCCTCCGAAGCAGGGCTCTGGTCCGATGAGGCTGGATCAGGACCAGGGGGAGCAAGCCTAAAGACGCCTGACACCGGCCACGGAACGGCCGTTTGAGAAAACGCGGAGAAGGGAACGTGGGCGCAACCCACTGGCCCCGTTTGGGAATATTCTCGAGTAACTTTGGGAGCCGTCTGGGGAGGAGCCCGTCATGATTAAACAACGTCAGGCTTTTCAGGAAATTACTTGTGATCTGGTTCCTATTGTCATCTACACGTCAAGGAAGCAACGCATTCGCCCTGGCCCGATAGCTCGGCTGGTTAGAGCATCGTCCGAAAGCGCAGTTTGCCGGGTCGATCCCCGGTCTCTGCTCGGGGTATGTACAGGATCAGATGTCCCTGTCTCTCTCCCTTCCTCTCTCTAAAAACCAATAAATAAACATTAAAAAAAAAAAAGAAGGAAGCCACAGCGTCCTTGTCAAATTCCAACAGTGGATGGAGATCGTGGTGCGCAGAGGGGAAAGACCCTCAAGAGGAAGGGAAAGTAACTAAAAACAGTATTTCAGCAGCTCTGAGATCACTTTCCACGTGTGCGGAGGACTGGACTAATAAGTAAAGGTGGTGTGCGTTGTCGTGGGGTCGCGGGGACCGGGCTCTTGCTATCAGAAGCATCACAGGGCGGGGGGAGGGGGGGACGGACGAGCCTGGGTGCAGGAACCAAGTCGGGGACACCCGTGTGCACGCAGCCTCGTTTAGCACACATGCGCACACAGACCCAGAAGTCAGTACAGACCCGTGGGCGTCCGTGGGTCAGCAGACATACATACATCTCCTCATCCATCCGCGGGGCATGCCTGGAAGCAACGTCACTTTAGTAGCAGGGTTTCTGACACCATGTCCACAATAAAAAAAAAAACACCCGGGCACCTTTGGAGAACTGGCTGATTCTAGGGGAGTTACAGGACAGACCCGGATTATTGGTAGTCCAAGAAAGTAAGGACGGACTTTAGAAAACAGATGGGGCGTGTCAGAAGGGACCCGGGGTTCCCGGTGGGTGGCCACAGGACGCAGCGGGTGCACGGCCTCCGGACTGCGCCTCAGGCGCGCGCGCACGCGCGCGCTCGGGGGAGGGGAGAAACCTTCCGCACAGGAGAATCACGCTCAGTTATGTACACGCCCCGCCCCGCGGGGGTGGAGGGCGGCTAGCCGCCTTGGTCGCTGGCAGACTCGGCCACTGGGGAAGGAATGGGCAGCCACCCTGCCTTGGAGAAGTCTGGCAGGTGCCCGGTTGACCGGCGATGAAGGTCACACCCTCAGCGATGGGTCATGAGCCCCCCGGACTGATGTGATGAGAAAGGCACTTTACCCCGAGGTCTTTCTTCCTTCCTCAAACCCACCATCCGGAGCCAGACACGAGAAAAATATCAGACAAATCCACATTAAGGGGAAAACTGTCAACCGATCCATAGTCCTCAGAAGTGTCAAGTTCACGAAAAATAAAATAATAACAATAATAATAATAAATGAGAAACTGCCACGGGCCAGACCAAGGAGACATAAGGACTAAGTGCAATGTGGCACCCTGGATGAGATCCTGGGGACCCCAGGGACAGCAGGGGGGAACCCCACATATGGTCCGAAGCCCAGCTAGGTCATGAACCCTCGTTAACAGCTGCGTTTTGACAAGTTTACCGGGTTTTCTAAGACGTAACATGACGGGAAACAGTGATGGTATACAGGAACTCTGCACGGGCTTCGAAACTTTTCTGTAAATCTAAAATTATTCCAAAATAAAAAAGGTTATTTAAAAAGGTCAGGCTCTCAGCCTGACCTGTCTCTCTCTCATCGTCCCTGAGAGGGTCCCCTCCCCCCCAGGTGGAAGTGACCAGACGCCGACTCCTGTCCTGGGGGAGGGGACGTGGACAGGTAAGCAGTCAGGCGGTTTCCTCTGGTTGAAAAAATCAGGTTCCGTGATCGGGGCACGTGAGGGAAGTCCGGTTTCTGAGTCGGTCAGCCGGAAAACAGAGTCTTGGCGGTGACCAGGGCACGGGAGTATTTTTAGACCAGACATTCCAAATCTTAAAGGCAGCTCACTGGCGTGTGAGGGTTGCTGTGGCAACGGCTCCGGGCTGTCAGGGAGCTGTCATTGTGAATAAACAGATGGGAGCCACTGGCCCAGATCAACAGGAGCATCAGAGCACCACGAGAAACAGTGACCGGCCGGGACAGTCCCTGCACCTGACTTGCTGTGAGCTGCAAGGCTGGGACGGGTGACAGTCAGTGTGATACCCAGAAGGGGGACGAGGGGTTAGCTGCTCTGACGGGGACTCCATCTCAGTCACTAGGACGAAGTGTGGTCACAGATGTTCTTAAAAGAGAGGCACACATTCAGCAAGAATAGCATTTCAAATTTTATCTGCTATTAAAAAAAATGGTTTGACCATAAAAAGAGAGAGAGAGAGAGAGGCTCTTGGGTGGTGAAAAAAGCTTTAGAAATTTCTAGTTTTTAAACTACAGAGACAGCCCTGGCTGGATGGCTCTGTTGGTTAGAGTGTCGTCCCCATACGCAAAGGTTATGAGTTTGATTCCCTGTCAGGGCACATACAGGAACAGATTAATGTTTCTCTCTCTCTCTCTAAAAAACAAAATAATCAATAAATGAAAAATAAATAAAATACAGAGACCACACAGACACACCACAGCGCAGGGTCACAAGTTCTCGGGATGCCTAGGAGAGCCTGGCTATTAAAACACCATTCCTCGCTGAGGCTGGGGTCCGCAGAGACCCCAAGGACTCCTCAGATGCATGGGAGTCCAACATCCCCCAAGCACTGAGCTTTTGATCTATACAGAAAGACAGAAACAATTCACTCCTTCCGGTCTTTCTCGGAGTCGTCCACTGGACCTCGTGTCCGCTGCGCACCACCCCACCAATGTCTCCACGTCCATCGGTGACAGGGCAGGAAGAATGACAGCGAGGGCTCCCCTATCTCAGGGAGAGAGGGGACCAGGCAGTTTTACTGCCACCCTCTGAAACTCGTGCAGAATTACTGTAGAGCACGTTGTGTGGTTTCTCACGCCAGCACCTCCCCCGGCGCGGAATGTGTGAATGTGTTTAAAACTCAAGCGAACTCAGACACGTCAGCTGACCTTTGGGGAAGCCGGGCGGCGTCCGCACGCACACAGGCATGTGGAGCTTTCATTGAAACCCTGGGTGCCTCTCCCAGCCCGCGGGGGTGTTGACAGACGTCCTCTCCCGGAGCTCCCTTGGTGGAATGCCCACAGGGGACGCGGCCTGCCGCTGGCTGGCGGATAATTCCGAGGCCAGGGAAAGCTAGACAGAGTCTCTGCTCATCCCTCCCCCGATCCCGTTCCTGCTGTTGGCCTGTGAGGACTTTCAGACCTTCCACCCGGGTGTTGACCTTGATCCAAACACGCCCCATGGACAGCCCTGAGCTAAACACGTGCGTCGCCGGGCTCAGGACGGCACAAACACCTCTGACAGCCCTGAGCCAGCAGGAACGACAGTGAACACCAAACCCCGGAAACCCACGGGCCCTGGGTTTGGTCAGGGATGTTTACCCAGCTCCTGCAGCCGGCAAGACACAGCTCTTCAGACGGGAGCTGCCCGGAGACTCAAGTCCTCGACCATGAGGTTGTGGACACTGCTCTCCTCCGTGCGGGGGCAGCAGCCAGGCCTCCGCCCCTGGAAACGTGGGCTCATGGCTTGTGTGGGGACTGACCTGCTGCTGTTCCTGGTCCCCAGCTGTGTCCTGGCTGGGGGTGGGACGTGATGTCTCCAAGGGAAGGGGTCTCTTCCGAGACAAAGCCAGCAGCCAGGGGCCCTGGGGCATCTAGCCAGGCTGCCGAGTGCCGGGGGCGCTGATGGCCAGCCCCCTGGGACCTCCGACACCCCTCACCCCCTGTCGGCCACTGAGGGGTCTGCGGGGAAGTCAGGTCTGAGGCGCCCACCCTCATCTCTCTTGTTTCCGGCCACCATCCAGACGCGGCCCTGTGGTCACAGCCCTCCGTGCACCGTCCCCACACCCCTGCTTCTTTCCTCTCTCCGGAGGCCCCTTCGAAACCCTCCCAGACACAGCTCGTCTCATTGTGAAAAGCAGGACCTGCCACCCCTAGGCGCCTCGTGGACACTCCAGTCACGTGGGTACCGCTGACTTTCATGTCTGGCCCCGCATGGGGGTTGCCTGAACCCCCTGCCCTGAGCTTCCCAGGGACTCCCGGGACCCCAGCCCACCACTCTCCTCCCAGCCCTGACCCCTCACATTCCTCCCACGACCCATCCCGCTGTCCTGCACGACGTAGGTGACTCGACTTCTCTGTCCAGTCCTCCCTGCTCAACCGAAGAGCTCACGTCCGCGAGGAGGATGCCAGTCCGCGAAGAGCGCCCTCTCACGCTCACGAGGACTGGCATCTCCACCCGGAACCTCAGTGGCTGCCCTGGCCTCTCTTCTTCCCCCGTGGACCTCGGGGCCCAATCCCTGCTCTGCCCTCATGGCCAGACTCTGCACAGGGCTTCTCTCTGCCCTGCGTCGTGCGGAGGAGACCAGCGCCCACCTGGGAGGCCACCTGAGTGAGCGTTCCCCCTGACAGGACGCCGGCGCCCAGCACACAGCATGTGCTCGGAGCGTGCCGTCTGCATGACTGTTGTCGGCTGTGACTCCTTGAGAAAAATCACGCGTATCAGGCATGAACGTCCCTCACCCCGTCCCCATAACGCCCGAGTCTCCCGTGTGCTGTCATTCCAGCATCCTCCCCTGGCCCCTCCACCGAGTCAAGGTAAACCCCTTCCCCGTCCTCCCGTCTGTCCACACCTGCTCCCACGATTCCCCACTCAGCCCCTCCACCTTCTCCGCTCCCCCTCCTGGCTCTCCCCACCACCTTCTCATCAGAACCCTCAACTCTGAAACGGAGAGTGACGGTCATCAGTGATAGGCATGAAAACCCACCACCCTCGGTGCTGTGTCCCCCGGACCACAGTCCTCTCTCCGTCCCATTCGGAGCAAAGAGCTGCCATGTCCATCCGTGAACCCGGGCGCTCAGACCCCCCCCAGGGAACGCCCATCACTGGCCGACTCCCTGACTGCCTTCTGGCGGCTTCCTCCCGCTCTCCCCACCTCCCTCCACGTGGGCTCAGGGCAGCCACCCCCAGGGGCATGTTGTCTGTGTGGGGTTATCCCGGCAGACCTGTCCCTCGCACGACTGAGCGTGTCACCCCGTGTCCACCAGCCTCTCCACCTCGCCCCCTCCCTACACGCACCCCGCCTGTCCCTCTGTGTTTCCCGTCCGCCGTGGCAGGAACACGGCGTCCCCCCGTGCAATGGTGCTGGAAAGGGGGGCTGTGGGAGGTGACGAGGTCCTGAGGGCGGGGGCCCCATGGTGGCGTCACTGTCCACATCAAGGGGACCCCAGAACTCCCTCCCCTCTGCAACGTGAGGGCACAGTGAGAAGCTGGCCGTCTATGAACTGGGCAGTGGGCTCTCACCAGACCAGAATGTACGGACGGCAGCCTCGACCTTGGACTTGCAGACTCGGTACTCCAAGAAGTACATGTCTGCTGTTTACAAGCCCCCAGAGTGTGGTGTCCCAGACAGACAGACAGACAGACAGCGTCCTCCAACACCACAGCTCGGCCTGGACCACCTCAGCCAGGACCTAACTCGGGTGACCTCCAGGATGAAGCCGGACCTCCCTTCCTGGTTTCCCCAGAACACTAACACCCTCCCACCCCCGACACCCTGATCTGACGGTGGACGTCGCCATAGGAACCTGTGAGCTGTTCTTCTGCAGAAGTTACACCTTCACCTCCCACTCAACTGAGAGCACCCCAAGGGCCTCTGTCTTCAGGTGCCCAGCCCCGCACACGCAGGGGGCACAGCCCACCACTCTTCAAGTGAGAAGCGTCCTCAGGAAAGGGACTTGGGCCGGCGGGCAGATCTCTCTGTCACATCGTGGATAGGAATGGACAAATGCTCAGAGAGAACTCCTCACACCCTCGGCACGGAGCGGGAGCCCTCCTGTCCGCTCCTTGCTGGGTCGCATCTCTGTGGGGTCCGAGCTGCCCCGACACAGGGGTCCGAGCACTCACCATTGTTCTGTGTCTGCCAGACCGCGTCTGCCACGCCCCAGAGGCCAGAAACCACGAAGAACACGGCCAGCTGGTCCGGGTTTGGTTTCCACAGCAAGAGGGCGATGATGCAGGACAGGTGGGTGACCGCACCTGTGTGGGCAGAGGGAAGAAGCCGCCGGCCGGTGAGGGCCAGCCAGCCGCCGTGCGTCCTCAGCCGGGCTCCGGCCACAGGGAGCTTCTCCTGGCCGTTGCTTCCTGCTGGGAATAGTGTTTCCCTCAAAGCCTCCAGACGGGCTTCTGCAGGTGGACCTCACAGTGGATGTGGGGTTATGTGCACAAACTCTGCAGAGAGTGACCACGGTCCTGTTCACCCCTGGTCTCGCACGCCGTCCTGGCAGGGCACTGGGGTGGCCAGTCACAGAGGAAAACATTGTCGTGCCGGGCGGAGAAGCCCCCCAGTGAGGAGGGTTTGGGCGTAATGAGAGAGAAGAGCTTTTCATTAGGGCAGCGGGCAGCGTGTGCCCACCCGTGGAAGCTGGCCTTCCGAACAGGGAGGGGACAGGGAGGAGAGGCCAGCAGAACCCCTTGGGCTCAGTCCTCCTGACTTTATCCTCATGGGCTGTATTTCTGCTGACAGCGTGCCCCCAAATGCAGCAACGGAACAGCTCCCGACCCTCCCGACGCCGCTGACCACTTGGAACGTGCAGGTGCGTACCGGCTGCCCTGAGGCTGTGTGGCCTCGGGGAAGCTACTACACCTCTCTGTTCCTCAAGCTCCTCATCTCCAGAGTGGGCAGTGCCTACTCCACAGGGTGATTTGATTGACGGGTAAGGATGGGAGGGAAAAGAATATGCTAATCCCTTGGCCCTGGTTGGCTCTATGGACAGAGGCCCCTTAGCCCTCCACGAAGCAGTGGGGTGACTGCAGTAACACCCTGATTTCTCATCACTCACATTGTCCCTGGTCCCTCTTCCCTTCCTGAGAGAGAGAGAGAGAGAGAGAGAGAGAAAGGGGTGTGTGTCTAGCATGGGGGTCGGTCAGCTTTGAAAGATCATGTGGACACAGGGCACATCCTGCGGTAGACATACCCGACTCTCCGCCTTACCCGCGACCAGAGGACGGGCCAGTGCCCCCCCACTCTGCCGCGGGGTCCCTGCCCAGGGCACAGCCACGGCGCCAGCCCGACAGAGTGGTGTGCGAGGGGCGTTCCCGGCGGGAACCCGGCCCGGAGTCCACCCACCTAACGCATAGAGGGCGATCCTGCCCGTGTACTGGGACACCTTCCCGCACAGCAGGGAGCACAGCGCGTTGGTGGCCGAGAAGCAGATCATCACGTAGCCCACGAAGTGGATGCCCAGCGCGCAGGTGGTGTAGGACTGAGGGAGGAAGAACACAGAGCCCGTCACACGCCTCCTCGCCGCGCTGACGCGTGTCCCGCCCGGTGACGGCTGCCCGGTGACGGCTGCCCGGCTGAGCTGGCCGGAGCCCTCCGCCGGGGCTTTCCACCTTGCCGGGCGGGACGGTGCTGACCCTTGTGGGAAAACCCTGTCCCGCGGTGAGAGCAAGCAGAGTGGGTGGATGGGCGTGGGGCCGCCTTTGGTGGCACGGGGTCGATCGGAGCTCCTGGTGGGGCTGACCATTTCCTACGGGGCCCACGAGACAGCTGTAAACAGGAGGCTCAGAGGATTTCAGGGCAGTGACATGTCCCGTCTGACACTGTGATGTGGGTCCACACCACGGCCCCTCTGCGAAAACCCACAGCGAGTCCAACACCAAGAGAGACCCTCGTGGAGACTGAGGACTTAGGGGGATTCACGAGGGCCACAGACGCTCCCTCTGAAGGGAGGTGGGGGTCGGGGGGGACAGGGGCGTGTGGGGGCTGCTGTAGAAGTAAAGTTTTCTCCATGGGGTATCACTTAGTAAGTTACAGAAATGTCTCTCACCCTCCCTCGCGCCCCTGCCCACCAGGCTGCACTGTCTTGTGGTCACCCCCCTCCGCCCCCCGCCGGGTCCTACCTACCCTGGTGTACTCGCCCGCCAGGAAGGCCTGCTGGAACCCGCTGTACATCGGCAGCAGGACGAGGAGACGCAGGCGTTTGTCTCGGAAAAGCTTGAACGTCAGCAGTAAGGTGGACCAGAACGATGGCGTCTCCCCCTCCTTTTCCTGCTGAGCCTCTCTGAGGGGTTCAAGGAACAGGGCTACCAGCAGGACTGCCAGGACTCCGCTCCCTGCAAGGGGGGCACCGGGCAGGGGCTGCTGTTAGGGCACAGCAACACCGTCCCTTCCTTCTCCTCAGGGCGTGGGGGGCGACGGCCAGCCTCAGGGTGGAGGCCGGTCATCGTTTAGAGGTGACGTGAATTACTTTATCTCTCTGCTTTCTCTCGCCAACCTGATTGCTTCTCCCGCCTCGTACAGCCGCTGGGAACGGTCACTCGGCCCGGGCGGCCGCTGGACGTTGCTGAAGGCCCACGGTGAGACTCAGATGGCCCTCGTCCGAGTGGTTAGCACAGACGGTAGAGCCGGTCATCACACTCATCTCAGAAAACTTGTCAATACGTTTCCACCCAAGAAGCACAAATTTTATTCCTAAGCTTTATATCTGGAGCTAGGACCCCCTGTGCCCATATCCTGGTAAAACTCAATACGTCAATAAAGCTTCTGTGACGGCCTGCAGGGCTTGTGCCCAGCAAACTGCCAAGCCGGTCCCCACGCCTGGGCAGCGGGCACACTCCCAAACCTAGCCATCACCTGGTTGTGTGCAGTCCCGTGGAAAAGGCGTGTCCATTGTCCACTAAGTGGGCAGAGTTCCCCCTCCGTGGTCCCCGCTTGGGTATTTTGAGCATCCTGCTAGGACACTACCTCCCCCCCCCGCTGCCCCCACAGACAAGTGGCACACAAGAGCATTTGAGAGTGGAGGGGTCACAGGTATAGAGAAGCCACATGTCCACTGGGAGTCCGTGTGTGTCCCGAGCTGCCCGTGACCCAGACCTCTTCGAGGGGCGATCCATCAGGAAATAGCGGGTGTTGCACAAGCCTCAGGCTGCGTTCTGAGGAACTTGGGGGGTGGGGGTAGGACAGAGCCCTGCAACCCTGAAGTCACTCCAGGGAGACAGTGTTCTCTGCCTTTAGCCCGTTTTTCTCCTTTTTTATTTATTTGTGTTTACACATGGCCTTGCGTCAAGGAAAGAGACTTATGAAACCCTGCAAGAAAGCCAGGAATCAAAGAACAGGACACACTTCCTCCTGGTTCCATAGGCGTGAACTCTGCCTCACGTGAACTTTGGACTTGAGCTCCTTCAAGCTGTGGATTCTCTGAACTGGGAAGTGGGTGGAACTCATGAAGGGGCGGGAAGGCGCCCTCCCCCCGGGGGACGCACGCTGAGGGCCCGCAGTTGACACGGTGCCCGATTCCATGGCCTGAGCTGTCTCTTGGGGACAGGGTCAACAGACCACAGTCTGGGGCCAAGGCCGGCTGTCTGACTGCTTCTATAAATGAAGCGTGGCTGGCACTGAGCCACGGCCGTGGTGTGCACATCGGCCGGGTCTTCTGCTCCGTGGTAAACACAGCGCGGAACAGAGACTGTAGGTCCTCAAGCCTAGAATATTTACTGTCTGGCTCTTTATAAGAAAACTCTCTGGCCCTGGCCGGTTGGCTCGGGGGCAGAGTGTCAGCCCTGTGTATGGTCGCCCCGGGTTCTGGGCTCTACCCACTTCTTCCCACAACATTTCATTGTCTCCCTGAGAAACTCATCTGCTCCCGAGATTTCAGCCCTCACCTAAACGGTCTTCCCCCCTGCACACCTGCCCTCTGGTGCCCGGCCTGAGAGCCCACACCTGTCTCATCACCGCCTACGGCCGAGTGGACGTAACTGTTCTGCCGGCCCGTCAGGCTAGATGCTTCCCCAAAAGGAACAAATTGCTCCTTCCGCCTCAGGGTTGTGTGGCCTACCCTGCCCCGCACCCCACGTCTCATCCACGACTGAGCCTCTGCTCTAAACTCTCCTACCTCCCCTCTCCCCTCGCCCCGCCCCCTTCCTTATTTGTCATCCCTCCTGGGGTCCCCTGGCCTTCTATACTTCCTGGTTACGCTGACACCCCACTCTGCCTGGGAAATGAACCTGCCGTCGCCAGACTCTCGGCAGACCGAGTCCTCTGGTGTGGAGACGACCTGGGAAGAGACCTGGGCACGGTCGGCCATCTCGCCTTGGGCACCCTGGGCCAGCGCGCCCACAGCCTTCTCGACCTTCCATTCCCAGTAGCCACCCCCCCACCCCTCCGGACACGGTCCCACCAGTGCCACATACAGCGCGCCCTTCACTCATGAGAAGTACACTTTCCACGACGACCCTCATGAATTTCAAATTCAAGAACGACCAACAAAACAGATGTTCAGTTCCCTCCAAAATGGTAACAACAAACAAAAGCTTTCAAGGCAGCCCCCTGCGAAGTGGTGGGCACAGGAGCAAAGTCACCGAGAAGGTCCTTAACAGAACCAGTTTCCACTGAGATGAGCTTCTAAGGATAAGAACCGTCACGGGCATGAACCTCCTTTGGGAAACCACCTTTGTCATGTGCATCGGTGTCTGGGTGTCCTGTGCTGCCCTGTGACCAGTGACTGAGCGCCCGAGGCCTCGTGGACCCAGGATAATGGGTGCAGGAGGGAACTGTGGCACACCAGCCTCATAACAGGAGCCCCTGAAACACGGTCCTCAGAGAGAGGTGACACCCTATAGAGATTTTGGACTCCCAGGGGGTCGCTGGACGTAGCTGACACACGAGTAGCTCCCCCCCACCAATGCTGTGTCTACCATGTGCTGTCCAATGTGGCGGTCACTAGCCCAACGAGGCCATGGAGCCCCCGGGATGTGGCTGTTGCGAGTCAGAAAGAGCATCTTGATTTAGGTCATTGGAATTTAGATTTTTTTTAAATTTATTCATTTTAGAGAGGAGACAGAGAGAGAGAGAGAGAGAGAGAGAGAGAAAGGGGGGAGGAGCTGGAAGCATCAACTCCCATATGTGCCTTGACCAGACCAGTGCAGGGTTTTGAACTGGCGACCTCAGTGTTCCCAGGTCGACGCTTTACCCACTGCGCCCCCACAGGCCAGGCAGGTCATTGGAATTTAAATAAGCACGTGCGGCGAATGACGGCCGCGTTGGGCCGTGCGGAGGCCAGAGGACACATCATCCCAGGAAGCTGAGCCCTGGCCACTCTACTTGCTTTTCACATGTAAAGCCTGAGAACCAGCCACAGCTGAACGCGCCGTGGGGGGGCTTCGCAGATGCAGGGGGGTTACTTGGACTTTGGGGAGGTGGTCTTTTTCGGCACGGGAAGGAGCTAGGGTTTGCTTTCAGTGAGCACCGACCTGTGTAGATGCCCAGCAGGGTGTAGATCAGCTCCTGGGAGGGTAGCTGGGTGCTGTTGGTGGGCGCTGTGGCCATCAGGCAGTCAACGGCCCCACAGGACAGGAGCTGCTCTTCTGGGATGGCATCTGAGGAGGGGGGAGGGGACAGGAGACATGAGCACACGGGGGATTTGATGGGATACAGGCCATGGGGAGGGAGAGTGCCCGGTGAAGAGGAGTGTGGACACAGCCAGAGCCAGTGTCAAGGTGGCTCCGTGTTCCAGGTGTGGCTTGTTTGACCAAGTGTCTCAAATACATTTCCCATAAGGCACATGTCTGTGCTCTTGATTTTAGGACAGGCTAGACAAATGTGTAATAAATGTTGGTTACTTTTTTTTTTGCAAGAGATAGAAAGAAGGACAGACAGGGACTGACAGACAGGAAGGGAGAGGGATGAGAAGCATCCATTCTTCCTTGCGGCTCCTTAGTTGTTCATTGATTACTTTCTCATATGTGACTTGACTGGGGGGCTCCAGCAGAGTGAGTGACCCCTTGCTCAAACTAGCGACCTAGGGCTCCAGCAGCAACCTTGGACTTCAAGCCAATGACTTTAGACTTCAAGCCACAACCTTTGGGCTCAAGCCAGAGACCATGAGGCTGTGTCTATCACCCCACACTCAAGCCGGCGACCCCATCCTCAAGCTGGCGACCTCGGGGTTTTGAACCTGGGTCCTCTGCATGTTTGAACCAGGCCAATGCTCTATCCACTGCACCACTGCCTGGCCAGGCTAAATGTTGGTTATTTGTTACATTACTTTCATGACATAAATTAAAACCTTCAACTTTTTTAAATTAATCAAGAGAAATGAACGCCTTTTTTAGGATGGGCGTCAGGATGCCTGGTTCTCATGCGATGCACTGGGCCAGCCCCATGACCACGGGCAGGTAACTTCCTGTCTTCTCTGAATGTCAGTTTCCTTCTGTGTTAAAAGAATAAAACAGGAACTATCACGCCACATGAGAAGAAAGGGAAGAAGGACTTTGATGACAGAGGGTCCCAGAGGCCGGACGGTACCCGGGACAGCAGATAGAGGGACCAAGATGAGGAGCTAGAAGGTGTCCTGTGACCTTCAGGAGAGTCAGGACCATCCCCATCGACAAAGGTTTCCTGTGAGAATTGAAGAGACTCACGGCCTCCGTTCTTGGTTTAAATCCTCAGACGTCAAAGGGTGCAGGCATAAAACAGGTGCCCGCGTTAAGCCCAGGTCTGGGCCAGGTGCGTTACAATGTCAGGTTGCAGCCTGACCTTGGGCGGCGCAGTGGATAAAGCGTCGACCTGGGATGCTGAGGTCGCCAGTTCGAGACCCTGGGCTTGCCCGGTCAAGGCACACACGGCAGCAATCAATGAACAACTGAAGCGAAACAACTACGAGCTGATCCTTCTCGGTCCCCACCCCCTTCTCTTCTACCTGTAAAATCAATAAATAAAATCTTTTAAAAAAAAGAAGAGTCAGGTTTCCATCAGCTAACTAATCAACGGTCTTAGGTGTACCATTTTCACACAGTGGTCAGAGGATCAGTTCAGTGGGAAAAAATGCATCACTCCAGCCTGTCCTCGGATAATCTGAGAGTACAGGGTTGACCCCGTAAAGCCGAGGGTCACTGGCGGGGGCCCCGCTCCCCCAGCGGAGGGGAGGGTCAGACTCCATGGGGACTCCTCAGGCCCAGCCACGTTGTCCCGGGCGAGGAACCGGGAACCAGGTGAGGCTGAGACACACTCAGGTGGAGAATCGCGTCCTTAGGGACTCATGCAACCTGCTCAGGTGCGCGCCGGGGATCGGGGAGCCTCCCGGGGGTCTTCCAGGAGCCCCTGTTGCCTTTTACCTTGTGTGGGCGTCCGGCCAAACACCAGGGACGAGATCAGATTTCCCCAGACGCCAGATGACTGGAAAATGAGGAAGAAGATCCCAAAATATTGGTTCACCACGTCTTGGCCGCGTTTCCCTGCCTTCTCCGCGTGGGTGTTCCCGGTGACGGTGAGGTAGGTGCAATGAGCGGACCAGAGCGGGGCCGCTCCCAGGCCCAGCAGGATGGAGGTGGGGATCAACGTGTACCTGGGTGGCCAGACACAGGCGTGAGGGGCCGCGGTCCTCTCTCGAGACTCCCCTCTGTGGCGGGAGTGGGGGACCTGACGCCCGGCCCCCTGGAAGCATTGTTACGTTTACAGGCTGATTAGACAGATGGGTGCATCTCTTCCTAATCACCGTTAGACTCGACGAATGGTTCAAGTTCATTCCCTTTGCAAGAACGTAAAGCAAAGGCAGGGACCTCCCTCGTGCTCGAAGGTGGCGGCCGCCAGGAGCCGGGGTTACGAATAGGAGCGGGTGGACCTAGCTACTCTGCGTGTGGCCGCGGTGAGGGGGTGGGTGGGCTGAGGACCTCAGCCCTCCTCAGTGAGGGTCTGTAGGGAAACTCCATGGTAACAAGAAGACGGTCAAGCCATCGTAATCAGCAGTACGTCCTGGATGACAAGCGGGTGTCGCTCAAAGGAAGGCTTGGTGGGCGCACCTGGGAACAGGGCGTGTGGCCCATGGGCTTAGAGCATGGTCCCCGAGCGTCCCTTTCCTTCAGGGAGAGAGTAGAGCTCGGGTCGGGCGAGCCTGGTACTGGCTACGGCCCTGCCGTGTCCACTGTCTGTGTGAAGGATGAGGGGACAGTGATTGAGCCACCACTCCCCCTGCTAAGTCCCTCTGCAGCCCACCCTGAACAGTTTAGGTTCTCCTGGTCATTCCTGGGGCTATAAACGTCCCCTGGCACTGAGAGGGAGGTCCACCCACACGGGCCTTAGGAAAGGTCAGAGCGGGAATCAGGAGGAGCAGAGGGGACAGTGGAGGGGACAGAGCCGCGCTGGTGTCCTGAGCGGAAGCCCGGCTCTCATGCGCTCGCCGCTGTCCCCAAGGGAGGACCCGGCGCCCGGGGCCATGCCGTGTGGGCTGTACCAGCTGGCGTAGAAGTTGCCCAGGGAGAAGGTCACGTAGCAGCTCATGGAGGCGACGATGGTCCACTTGCAGCCCAGCGTCCTGATGAGCAGCGGCGGCAGCAGCATGGAGGACAGGAGCATCGCGCCGTAGAGGGTGCTCAGCACCGTCACACCCAGGCCCTCCTCACGGTACAGGCTGCTCTGTGGGGACAGCCGCCCGCTCAGAGGGGCCCGGGCCACGGGCAGGGCTTTGACTCACCTGCAACCCCCAGGCTCTCCGCCAGCTGGCGGTGGGAGGCGGGGAGAAAACTGCTTGTCAAGCCAGTAGTCGCGGCCACCATCACAGCCGCCTGGCCCGTGCAGGTCACATTGGATTCGGACAGTCGGTAATGAAACACCGGAGCCAAGAACTGGTGAGCCATCAGCTTTAATTCTAGCTTGCACCCGGCGGGCAAGTAAAAACACACACTGGGCTCCAAAACCCACACATTCAGTGCTCACAAAGCTACTGACTTATCCGAGTTTCCTAGAATCAAAGGTTTCTAGCTCACCAGACTTATTCACCTCTGTTCCCCATCTCCTCCTGCACAAACTCTGCACAAACTGGCTTCTCCCTCAGCATTCTACCATCTTGGCTGCTTCTCCTCTCCTCCACGTGGCCTTAATCTGCTCTCCTCTCTAATGCTAACCTCAGGAACCAAGAGAGCAAGCTCCCAGTCTGCCCCACTTTATACTGTAGAAATCCAAACCCTTAACCCAATCTACAAACAAGGAAGTCTCTGATACAAAGCCACCCATCTGAGGCATAATGGGATTCCTCCCTACATCACCACCCTACATCATCCAATAAGTCAAGGGTGTGGAGAAGAGCTTACTCTTAAAACTGAGCCTTAGGCTATAACGACCTGGCCTGCTTACAACTTTTCCCCCACAGCCATCCCAAGCATAAGGGCAAATAATATCACCTGGGTGACGGGCTTCCATGTGGGCAGCACCATCTTTAACAAAGTGAGCATATTATATTTTATCTGCCCAACACTGCTTCTGGAGACCCCAGGAGGAACAGCGAGGTGGCGGGGGGTAGGCATGGGGGGGGGTGGCTGGGGGGAGACGTGCTGGCCCGAGAGGCCTCCTGCTCTCGTGACACCTGTGGTCCGTCACCTGGGGACCGAGAGGCTGCCGGAGGGAGGGTGTGTCCAGGCCCCGCAGGGGACGTGTGTACGGGATCGGAGGCGGAGAGCCAGGCTCCCGTGTCACATGTGTAAGCGAACTCACATTCTTCGTATTTTTGTCTCTTTTTCAGCTGCGTGCCGAGACTACCCTCGTGAGAAGCGACCACCGGACAGATAAGAAACCGAACTCGACTTTCTCCACCGTATCTCATTTGTCAGAGGGAGGGAGGGAGGGAGGCAGACGTGCAGGGCGAGGGGAAGGAGGAGAAGAGGGAGAAGGTGGACAGAGGGGAAGAAAGGGCAGGAGGGGAGAGGAGCCCAGGACCCAGGGGCAAGGGTGGTGGTCCAGGGATGGTGACAGGAGCAGACAGGTGTTGGCAACGCCGGCAACCGGCTTGGGGTCACTCAGGCGAGCCCCGTGGAGTCAGGAAGACTTTCCCAGCAGGACAAAAGACCATGTGAGCTCGGGAGGGTGAGGACAGGACCTGGGAAGGGGTGGGACGTGCAGATGGAGGGGACACTTTTCAGGGGATGCATCTCTATGGGGTCTGTCCTGAGAGGACAGACGGCAAGGGACAGGTCTGCTTCTGTGCGGCTGTGCTGGGGCGGACAGCGGCTGGACCAGACCCGAAGAGGCCAGACTCCAAGCTGAGATGCTGGATCGGACCTCCAAGCTCAAGGAGAGTCCAGCAGGAAGGAGGTCAAGACGCCTCTCCCAGACTTGTGTCCGGGGGTGCAGGGGAGGGGGAGAAGGAAGTGACATCCAGGTTAGATCTGAATGACAAGAGAGGTTGCTTCTGTACGTATCACCACGTTATTTAGCTGAAGCCCGTCCTGACTGACAGCTCTACATGGTTCCTTTGCCTGAGTTGGGGGTCAGGAAAGACGGGGGGTTGGGGCTCAGGTGGGGGGTGGGGGTGGGGGTGCGGGTGGGACAGTTCCAGGCCAGAGTCAGAGATCTGTCTGGTCCTCTGAGTTCTCCCGTCACCCAAGGCAGAGGGGACAGCACCCGGACAGCGGATGCTTCTACTCTCGAGGGTCCGACTGGACGTGAGTGTGCTCCCCCCTCCCCCCCGGCTACACTGCTGGGCCCATATCACTGTCACTCTGTGTCCTGAGTGAGGCCCCCACGGAGCCGGGGCCACAGTCAGAGCCCGAGAGCTGCGCCCCCAGCAGCCTCTAGGGCCGTCCCTCCCTGTCCTCTCTCCTCCAGTGTCCGCGTGCTCCAGGTCCTCAATGACGGCTTTCTGAGGATCCTGACCCCGTGGTGGGAGGCTCGCCCCCAGGGGAGCTGCCCTTACCGCTCCCAGAGGTTTGAGTCACAGTTCAGGATCAGACTTAAAATGCAACGCCACCCCCAACCCCCCGGGGAAGGTGTGGAGAATCCACCGCCAGGCACCCGTGCCCTTTAGAGAGACCCGAGGAGGAGAGAATGCCACAGGGGGTCAGTCAGACACCGCTTTGTCCAGGGTCACAGTTTTGTACAAAGCAACTCCGGAACCTATATGGTCCGGGAAGATCGGATCCATTCCCCTCAGGACCCCTGACCACACACAGGGAGAATTCACAGAGATTCTTCCCACGTCTCCTTTTACACCACCAGCCAGAGGCAGGGAATATCTTATCAAGTCACTAACCCAGACCTGCTGTCAGGTCCAAGGGTCAGACGCCTGTGCAATCTGGCTGGGCTGCACCTGAGACCTGCCTCCCCCCCCCCCCCGGGGGTGCATGTCAGAACCACAGCTGTGCTGGAGGGTTTAGGGCCAGACCGCAGGACAGGTGTGCACGCTTACCTGCAGATTCTGTAGACCTCCGTAGGCAGTGAAGAGGAGCAGAAACCCAAGGGAGACCACAAGCACGTTCCTCAGACTTCTGTCCATTGTGCCGATGGGTGGGGTCCACCATCCGTGGACAGGCAGGTCGCAGCTCCCTGGGAGGGCGGGCCCGGGAATCAGTCTGCACCAGGAAGTCTCCTTTGCCCCTGTGAGACAGACGGTTCGTCATCATCAAGCTTGCCGGGACTTCGCGCCGACTATTCCCGAAGCTGCGGGCGCTTCAGGGTTACTCGGTGAGCTGGCCGCAGCCCACAAGAGACACTTCGAAACTGGGGCGAAGATCAGGACGCCCCAGAGGACTGGCTCTTGCCCTTGTTTCCTATTCATTTCTGGTAGCGACCGGTCCTTCAGCAAAGTGGTGACTTCTCACGACAGAACAGAACTCCACGCCACGTCCCGCGGCCCGTGCACGCCACCGTGTGCATCACTCTGAGGGGAGAGGGTGGTTCTGTAGACCTGCCTGCGCCCTCAGTTCTGGGGACGTTCCAGAGAAAGGCCCAGCGGCGTGCAGCCGAGACCCGCAGGACGCTGGACGGCGCGGGGACGTCTCCAGCCACTAGGTGTCACCGTCTTGTTGCCGCAGAGGACACCAAGGCGCAGGGGGGACTTGCTTGAGGACCATTCCCGCTCAGGAAACGTTGAGTTAAAGAAGAGAAAACCGCTCCAATTCACGGGAAGCGTAACCACCGGCTCTCTCTTTCCAAAGGAAGCACTTCAGTAAGCGAGGTAATAATCCCACCCGATACACTTTCAGGCACAGGACGTTGACGCGCAGGAAGGGACTGGGGGCGAGTCGTTGCCCCCGACGGGGGTTCCTGCCTTTAGGAAACACATCTGCGTGGTGCTCTATTCTTAAGCACGCTCCTCAGCACACCTCCGGCTGGAGAAGCCGTTCTCTCTTAGCCAGGACTCTGAAGCGACGACTATGGCCGTGGAGTGGCCGGAAAGCCTGCTGGCCCCTTGCTGGGATGGGCGTCTGTGACCGTGAGCCTGGTGAGACAGACCCGGGTACCAAGTGGGGTTCCCTCTGGACCCCGACCCGTGGCCCAAAGCCAGAGGAACAAAGGTGAGTGTCCGTGGGCCGGTGGGGGCAGAGCCCCCCCCCCCCAGGGCACACTCACCTGCAGCAGGGCCCAGACGGTGACATAGTCCAAGCACATTCACCCGGCACCATCTAATGAATCGCGCGGCCCTCCCAGCCGTGAGAGGTCCCTGGTCTTCCTGGGGCCCTGGGTCGCTTGAGCAGCCTGAGTCTGCCCGCACCCTCTACCGCAGGAACCCGGGGGACCCTGGCCCACAGGAGCTGGGGTCCCCCACTCACCCGCCTGTCACTGGACATATCGCAGTCTGTGCTACCTGTCGCCGATTCAGCCAGATAGGAAGAGGCGAGGATTAAATCCTCACGGGCACCTTATTCAGATGTCCGGCGATCTGGGGAGACGGGGGTCTGCTTCCCAAATTGCCTCTACCTCCTGTTCCCAGCCGATCTTTTCATAAGCGGCAGAAATGGGTCGCTTAAGGGTTTGGGGACTTCAAGGGAAAGTTAAGCAGGTCCCAGTGGGCGGGCGTTCCATCCCTGGAACACAAAGGCTTTGCTTGCAGACCCCTGGGGCCCACGGAGGGGGGGGGTGGGTCGCTCACAGATCTCCTTCAGGCCTGGGGGCCCGTCCACGTGTGCTAGCTCCCGGAACAAAGCCTTTAGTTGAACTACCCATGAAGCCCACTGGCCGTAACCAAAGCCGCCATCCCTCAAGCTAAAATCTAAACTCCTGAATTCCCTGCCCCCATCACACCCACTTAGCGATGGGTCAGAGGGGACAGCTTCACTCTCCACTCTCACACTCACAGCAACGACAGAGGCTTCCAGTTTAGGGCACCCTCATTGCACGTGCGGGCGTGCGCAGACCACTGACACGCACACGCCTTCTGTCCTCCAAGTGCAAGCCCTGCTCCCTCTCCCGTGAGCGCTCTGCTGCCTCCCATG
Source organism: Rhynchonycteris naso (assembly GCA_037038555.1). Classification (NCBI taxonomy): domain Eukaryota; kingdom Metazoa; phylum Chordata; class Mammalia; order Chiroptera; family Emballonuridae; genus Rhynchonycteris; species Rhynchonycteris naso. The sequence goes on from CM072997.1 coordinate 309,248,214, forward strand.
GGGGACCAGCTCCCACGGTCACCACACAACTTTGTGGTGGGTGCACCCGTTCCATGTGTCATCCTAGGCTGGGGTCACCGCACCCACAGGATGGCGAGGGCCCCTGTTCTCCGAGAGGTTCAATCCAGATGGAGGAAGCAGACAATAAGCGAGTGAGCAAACAGAGAACCCACGCCATGTTCTGATGGTGAGATGTGCTGTCCCCCAGATCAAGCAGGAGACACCATAGAAAACCAGGGGGGGGGTGCCCTGGGGGTCACCCCCCCCCCGTATCTCTGGAAAGGTGGAGAGACAGCCTCCCAGCCCCCACAGCAGCTGCTCGGCCCCAGGGGTGCCAGCAGACTTTCTCTCCACGGGAACTGGAAGTCCCAGCCCCTCAGCTCAGGGACCCCCTCAGTGAGGCAGCAAGGTGGGGAGCTCGTTGCTCTAAGGGTCCTGCTGAGCGCTGGCAGCTGAGGAAACCAGACGACGGATAATGAGCCCTTGTCTGTGATGCCCCAGCCAAGGGACCAAAGTGACGATCGTGCTGGGATTTTCTGGGTGGTCTTCAATATACGATTTTGTGCCCAGAGTGCTCAGGCAAAGCCACCGTGATGTGGAGTGACATTGGTCAAGCTCCCAAGCCCGCTCTGCGCCTTTGCTCCCGTGACGTACAGACATCGCGGCATTTAAAAGGCGGCCCCCAAACCCAGCAGTCCCAGCCTCTGTTGACTTCGCCTAGGGCGGTGGCCTCTGTCCCCGTCACTGCTGGGCACATGGCTCCTTAGATCTGGGCACTGTGAGACCACGGACGTGCCCACCGGGTTCTCTTTCAGTCTGCAAGTCCGCAGGACCCGGGGAAACCCTGGCGAAACCCCTAGATCGCGGCACGGGTGGCCAGGCCTGTGCGTAACTGACCGTCCTCGGCCACCGCTTGTGGGGAACTACGTAACTCTGGGGACAACTCGCCGGCACGCAGTGGAGAGCCAGACTGGAAGAGGGCTCAGTGTGATCAAGTGGGAACATTTTCAGAAGACTTCTCTTGGAAATTATTGTACGGTTTCTGAAGACAAACAGCGTGAGCTCATTTCCGTGGGAGAACATACACACGTGTGTGTGCAGCTATGACCATCCACGTGCACACGCACACGCGTGTTGTGCACACACGCACGCACACCGGCGTGCAGTGCACCTGCGAGGAGACTCATAGCACAGCCTCCCTGGACAGGACGCTGAGCATTTGCAGGGGGAGGGGACCCGTGTACTATTCCCACCCTTGTAGAAAGGACGTAGATTTTGAAAAGAATGTAGATTTTGAAGGAAATGCACTCTGACAAAGAAATGCAGTGAAGAACCCCGAGAATCACGCTGAAACTCCGCCTGCTCTTAGGCGTCTGGTTTCCATCGTACCCGGCTCCCCCTTCGCGGCTCTGAGGCCGCCCGTCCACGCCGATGGTTTACAACGTCCACGCCGACCAGCACACCGCAGCTCACAGCATCCTCGTTCTGGACGCACCTCACATGTCCCTCCTCGCCCCTGCCCCGCACACCCGCACGGGATCAGGCAGGCCGTCCCTCTGGGGCACAGCGTGCTGCTGTCCTGGTCCTCTGTGTCGTGACCCCTGTCCCAGAGCGGGTCCTCCCATGGGACTGTCTCCCTGGGGCAAGCTGGAGCCACAGACGGGGGGCGGAGACGCTGGAGCAGGCCGGGAGGGTGCTGGTCTGCGCAGGACACAGGGGACAACGTGTGGTCAAAAGACGCAGGGACCTTCTGCCGCCCGACACCCATGGCCGTGGGGCGCTCTCCCTGTCGGCCAGCATGATCGGACCTCGCTCTCTCTCCCGAAGTCTCAGCTGCCTCCCCCTGCGAGGCGACCACACACCTGCTTGTTCCATTCAGTCAAGAAGCGCTTCCCGTGACGGGGACAGGAAGGAGGGTCAGCAGGCCGGGCAGGCGGGAGCGAGGTGGGCAGTGTTCTTGCTCAGGTGAGGAGAAGCCAAGGGACGCTGTCCCTGAGAACTGGGAAGGACTGTGACTCACAGGTGAGTAAAAGGTCTGAGCTGACAGCCTGTAGCCGGCAGGAGACTGGGCCTCAGCGGGTCTGCGCTCAGATGCCCTAAGCCACGTGCCAGTGTGCCCAAGGCAGGATACCCCATTGGCGTGGAACCCAAGAACCTCCATGGCCACCGTCTCTCCAGGAATCTCAGCGCACTCTGCCAGTGGCCTTCTGAATCCCGACCGTGGGTCCGTTCCAAACTCGGGCCTTTCCCTGGAGCTTGGGCTGTATCAGGCGCTGCAAGCCACATCGTGTTCTTCCAGTGTCCCCAGAGTCTTACCGGTCACCTGCGGGCTCGGTGCGGACAGGAATTCACCGCGTGTTCTCGGTCGGGTGGGTCGTCCCTGGGTCGCCTGTGGACTGCCATGGGAACCAGGACATAGGGAGGAGACGGCACTGCCCGTCCGATTTCTCTCCCGTGGCAGCCCGGTGCTTTACCGCTGTTCTGAAGAACTTTTCTCACTGCGTTCGCACCTGACTTTCTAAGAGCCGAGAGGGACCCCTTCCTCCTCGGCAGCTATGTACCCGGCACCCGGTGGGCACGACCTCCGTTCTGGGGGCTTCTGGGGGCCGTGGCCGTCGGCCCTGAGTGAACAGCAGAAAGCACAGTGTAAAATTCAAACACCGGCGCACAGAGAAGCAGGCGTGTGCGAGGACTCTGACCCGTCTGCAGCGTGAGGCCCGCTCTGCGGCCGGGTGTCCTGGGCCTGATGGGCTGCAGGCCCCGTGCTCTGCACTCAGATACAGCCAATATCTGTCTGTCTATATTCCTTGGATTTGGCAGCACAGTCAGGCTCTACCGGAACCAGAGAAAGGCTGACTGACTGTATTAACATTCCCAGAGGGGAAAACATTCCGGGAGATTCCGACTCCCTGAGACCCTTTCCGGAAGTGCGCGGGTGTCCTGGGGGGGGGCAGGCTGTGGCTGGAGGGTGAGCAACACACTGTGCTGTTGGCCTGTGAAGCTGAGATGGGCGTCGTGGTTGGAGGCTGCTTCTTGGGGACCACGCGCTCCCAGCAAGAGAACTGTTGCAATTTCTCCCCCGCCATTAGGAAGGTCTCGGTGGCCAAGCCTCTCACTCTGCACACCCAGCACCGATGAGGGACGGGTAAGATGGCGTGTGCGTGTGCATGGGGTTGAGCACGTGTGTGGGTGGGTGCGCGTGGCTGTGTGAATGTGTATGCATGTATGTGTGTGCGTGTGCTTGGGCACCTATGGGCATCATCTCCAGATCACCTTTCTCAGGGGTCTCCGGCCAGGCCGGGCAGCGCGGGGTGGACCCCTGCTCTGGAGCCAGGTCTCCTGGCCTTTTATCCGAAACTTTTATCCGAAAGGAAGTCGGCCACCTACCTTGTCCTGCACACCGGGCCCTCCGTCTAGCTCCTGGTCAGCGAGGACATCGAGGCCTTTTGATCTCGTGGGACTCAGGTGGCTCCAGTGGAGAGGGAAGAATGGCTGACGTGACCTCCCAGGACTCCGCGGTGGGGGGACACCCGGGGCTTCCAGATGGGACGTCTTCCTGGGCTGCCGTGGAGACTTCCACTTCCACCGCAGCCTGTAGCGCGCGGGCGTGCCTGCTCCTTGTCCTCCTTAGGGGCGCGCACAGGGGCTGGCACTGCGGCTCCCTCTGTCACTGCCTCCCACGCTGCAGGCTAAGAGGCGTACCAGGAGCCACCTCGATGACACAGGCAGCCTGGTTCTGCCGTGGCGTGCGGCTCAGTGAGAAAACTCACTTGTTCATTCTTGTTTCCTTCTAACTCCAGCCCTAAGTGCAGAGAGCTGCTTCAGCCTCGACAGCCCCAAAGCCAAGTTCTCAGGGGAGAAAGAAGCTGGTGGGGGCAGCCTGAGTCAGACGCCCACCCATAGTCCAGTTCACGCTGGGGTGGGGTGGGGTGCTCAGAGAGCACCAGCCTGGCAGGGGCGTCCCACAGAGCAAAGCACAGTCATGAGCGTGGCAGGGTGGGGTGGGGTGGGGTGCAAGGCGGTTTGGGGGGGAGTCATGGGCCTGGGGGCAGGTCTGGCCTTAATCAAGAGCCTGGACATCAAGCAGGGAGGGGTCAGGATGGTGTCCCTGACATCTACCTCTGTCTTGGGCTCTACTTTCTGCCTGTCTTAGGTCCTATGCAGGTTTGTGTTTGTTTGTTTGTTGTTTAATATACAAAGAATTCTTCTCTATTTTTTCCCCTGCTGTTCACTTTCTCAGTTTAGCCACACCCTCGGCGATACCGTGACGTGATGAGGCACAGATAGACTTCTACCTCTGGGACGCCGCGTGGCCGCCGCGCCGTGCGGGGTCTCGTTTATCCGGTAGCCGGCCCCGGGTGGGTAGCCGCACGGAAGCTGCCCCTAGTTCTCTGCGGCACTCAGCAAAACCACAGCAAACACGCTTCACCTCATTTTGAACCCCCGTGTACGCGTCAGAGAAAAACACCCATAGGCCAGAATTGTTACACGGGCACGTGTGTGAGGTTCCTGCCTGAAGCGGTTCCCCTGCAGAAGGCGATCCCGCCATACACACGGCAGGTGTCTGGGCTGCCCAGACCTCCCCCACGGCGGTTCTCGGCGGGCATCACCCTGCTTCTGTCGGGTGGGAAGGTGTCTACTTGGTCTGATTTGCATTTCTTTCATCACAGGAGAGACTAGGCAGCCTTTCCTGCGTCTAGAAGTGGTATGTGCTGCTTTTCCTTTGAGTTGGCTTTTCATATCATTCTTTTACTCGAGTGAGTCTTGTTAATGTCTCAGTGTGAAGGACACACAGATTCCTTCAGTCTGTCTTCTCGCCCAGCCTGATGGTCCCCTGTCCCATGTCCCTGGGGACAGACAGGCCAAGCAGGGGTCACTTGGCCCCTGCAGGTGTCTGCTGGAATCCCCGCCCTGCTGTCCTCACCTGACTAACTTCATTTCTTCTTGAAAGATTCCACTCACGTGGCACTTTCTTGAGAAATCGTTCCTTGAGGGATTTCCTTGCTGTTGGTATTGGTGACCCCCTCATTTCCACAGACTCCCCAAACTCCTCGGTCCTGACACCTGCCAGCACTGGGGACTGCGTGCTCCACGGAATTCCTGTGGGACTTTATCTCTGACCTCCGCAGGTCAGCACAGTGCCCAGGGTCAGCTGTCCAAGGAATACATGACGTGAAGCCTGGTGGGTCCATCCCACACGGGGAGTTTGCTGGACCCGCTCACACAGCTGATGAGAAGTCCCCGGGACCGGAACCTTCCACAGCTTGCCACAACTCCCTGACATTTACACCCCTGCGATGTGACCAGGTGTTTGGCAGACAAGCAGACGGTGACAGGTAAAGTGGAAAAAGGGAGCCAAGGGGGAGAAGGGAGGTGTTTAAATCCATCAAATTTTAAAAAATGCCCTGACCTGTGGTGGCGCAGTGGCTAAAGCATTGACCTGGGAACACTGAGGTCACCAGTTCAAAACCCTGCACTGGTCTGGTCAAGGCACATATGGGAGTTGATGCTTCCAGCTCCTCCCCCCTTTCTCTCTCTCTCTCTCTCTCTCTCTCTCTCTCTCTCTCACTCTGTGTCTCTTCTCTAAAATGAATAAAATAAAGAAATTAAAAAAAAATTTAAAAAAAGATTTTTAATGAATTCACATCAGCCAAGCGAGCAGGGTCTGAGCGGACGCCCTTAGGCTCCTGGTGCACGTCTGAGGGTGGATACCTTTAGGAAGAGGGGGTCTCGTATTTCATACCTCTTTTACTTTCTTCTGAGTAAATCTTTGCGGACTGTGGTTGATTTTGCGACCCAAGGCATTGTGTGTTTCTCTCAATCAAGATCAATGAGATAATGGCTTTCCAGGTCAATGAGGCTTCCAGACAAGACCACCTGCACCTGCCCGTTCCTGGTGTCCCGATGTGCCGGTATGCCGGTGTGCCGGGATGGAGCTTCCTGCTGAAGGAGGAATTCTTAGCCTGTCCCAGCCCAGAATGAGCAGACCCGAGTCTGCATCCTGGCCTCGGGTGATAACTGAGCTATGAGACAGCCGCAAAGTAGGACAGCGTATTTGCAGACGGCACACCCGATCGAGGCCGTAGTAGCCAGAACACACAAAGAACTCGGAACTCGACAGTAAGAAGAAAACCACCCAACTAAAAAAATGAGACGTTTGTTGATAGAAAGACATTTCTGCCCGTGGCCAATCAGCACATGAAAAAGATATTCAGTGCCCTTAGTCAGCAGCTCGGTGCAAATCAAAGCCAAGATGCTTAAGAGAAAGTATGCATTCTTCAAACTTCAAGACTGAGAGAATATACATACATACATACATACATACATATATATGTATATGTGTATATACATATATATTAAGGTGACCAGACGTCCCGCTTTTGGCGGGAGAGTCCCGATTTTTAACAATTTGTCCCGCGTCCTGAGGCGTTTTAAAAAAGTCCCCATTTAAAAAAATATATTCCAATACTATTTTTGCACTCTATGAGAATTTTTTTTTTGCTCCATATAGACCAAATTTTTAATCAAAAACCGCCCCCTGCCCCCCTCCTCCGTCAATGGTGTCCCGCTTTACCAATTTTAAAATCTGGTCAAATTACTATACATACATACATATATTCGGTGTGTACATATATACGTGTATTATGTATTCTCCGAGAGGAAGTGACCTGAGGGCGGTTTGTAAATCACCTACATGTCGTGTTGGTACTGGCAGAGATGAGAGGGGGCCCAGCACTGACCATGAGCCTTTCCCAGTCACTCCCCACAGCGACCTGCCAGTTTGGCTTCAAATGTCCCAAAGCGACGTCTTTACAAGTTTTAGTGCTATTGTATCTTTTCATTGAGTTTGTCCTTATAATGACAGAGTCACCCTATTTATTCACAGTAAGGCTCTTACTTATCCTAAAGACCTTTAGACCCAATTATAATATTGGCACGTGTCTCAAGAGTTCTAATTGCGTAATACATGGTTGTTTTTTTTTTATATTTATTATTGACCACATCAGTGTGGACAGGTTTTATTATTATCTTTTTTACAGGGACAGAGAGAGGGATAGATAGGGACAGACAGACAGAAAAGGAGAGAGGTGAGAAGCATCAATTCTTCATTGCGACACCTTAGTTGTTCATTGATTGCTTTCTCACATGTGCCTTGACCGCGAGCCTTCAGCAGACCGAGCCACCCCTTGCTGGAGCCGGCGACCTTGGGTCCAGGCTGGCGAGCTTTTGCTCAAGCCAGATGGGTCTGCGCTTAAGCTGGTGAGCTCGGGGTCTTGAACCTGGGTCTTCCGCATCCCAGTCCGACACTCTATCCACTGCGCCACCGCCTGGTCAGGTGACATGTTTTCTTATACCTTCATATATTCCCCTAGTGGTTTTGTTTCTCTGGAGAACATGATACAAAGAAAATAAGAGACGTGTCCATCATCAAACAGGTGAGAGCTGGGAGGGCTGACAGCATCCAGGGGTACAGACCCTGTACTGTGTCTTAAAGACGTTGGGCAGGACCTCACAAATACTGAGTAATAGTATGACTTACAAATGTGTAAAGGAAGCAATCTGAAGCTCAGAGAGCCAGCAAGGTGGTTTTTGGGCGGCTGAACCGGGCTCTGTGGCCGAGACTGACCCCGTGTCCCATCCCTGACTGAGCGAGCACCTCTCTGCTCACCGCCCTCCTCGGAAGGCAGTCTTCGCTCTACTCAGAGGTTCGCGGAAAGAGCTCCGACAAGTACAGTTTCTGAAAACGTTCAGACCGCACCACGGAACAGGAGCAAAGAGGGGCCATGAACCTTCTCAGAAGGGCCCGTGCCAGGCCCTCCTCACTACCCGGAGGACAGCCACACCTCAGGGACCTGAACCCCAGGTCCACCTCCCCCGATGACAGGGCCCCTGAGGACTCCTGGACCCACACACCAGTCGGGGGCAGGGGGCGTCTCAAAGGAAAACGGGCTTGAGAGGTCCCTCCCCAGAAGCAGATGACATCTTGAGGTGGGTGGACAGCTTCCCAAGATCCGGGATCACGACCTTCACCTCCAATACGAAACCTTCATTCCTGCTGGCTTTTCATTACCCGGTTAACGCATGAAAAACCACAACTCCTCCACTGTCACCTGTCCCTGAGTGCACCTCCAGGGGCCCCGGCTAAGCGTTTGGGTCACTTACTGGCTGAAGGAGGAAGAGGAGGAGCCGCAGCCGCTCAGCACCTCGGGGGTGGGAGCCACCGCAGGACACTGGCGGGCAGGTCGCTTGGCTGAAACAGCCCGATGCCCTCTTTCCGGTGCCTTCTGTGATTTACGTGACACCAGCCGGCCGAGGTCACAGGGCCGGGGCTGCGGAGCGCGGCTCTGTCCCCTGGTCCCGTCCTCCTGGCTGTGAGCGGTGCAGTCCCTGACCTGCGTGGTGTCCTCGCAAAGGTCTCCCGTATCTGTTCCCAGCCATCAGCAGGACATCCTGTGCCCTCCCCTGGCTCGGAGAAGTAGAACGAGATGAACAAGGAGATAAACGGAAAAAACAAACAAACAAACAAAAGAAAACCCCTTCTTCCACGGACCTGTGTGTTTTATACTGAGACTCTGACGGGGCCCCAGAGCCGTGCTAAGGGCAAGCTTTGGGTCCACCTGTCCCGTCTGAGAAGATGATCACGAGGGGCAACAGTGAATCAAATGAACCGAGGAGGTCACTAGCATGAGCTGGTCCCGACAACACCGTCACAGCGGCTCACGTAAGCAAAGTGAGGCCCAAGCCTAAGACGCCTCAAGGCTGAGAACACAACGCCCGAGGACGAGCCATCACAAGCCACCTGGGCGACCCCCGGTCATTGAGGTCTGTGCTTTGGGCTCCGCCGTGTCTCAGGACAGGCTGCTCCCCCAGCTCCTGCCGTCACCACCCTATTGGACCCGTGTTTGCTCAAATAAACTCTTAAAGTTTTTTTGTTTTTTTTTGGGGGGGGGGCATGCCTCAGTTTACCTTGTAACAGCATCTTCCCCCCCCCCCGGGTCACCCATCAGGGTCTCCAACTCGGGCAGGTGCTTAACAAGTAGGGGGAAAAAGGAGTAAATACACATTGGTATCCCACACCTCCCCGTGCTACCACACAAACACTCTTGCGTGTTGCTGATCTGATCGTGCGTGTTGATTCAATCCCCCGAAAGGGAAGGAGGAGGAACCCTGAATTTTCCACCGCTCTGTAAAAATGACAGTTGGCCCTGGGCGGTAGAACTTGGGTGGTGCAGGTAGAAAATAATAATAATAATAATAATAATAATAATTTTTCCTGTACCCTTCTAAGTTCTCATCTAGAACTTCTAACAAAAACAGATTAAGAAGAGAAAACAAATGGATGTTTATTAGCACGTAGACACGGGAGACACCCAGGGGAAAATGAGGGATTCCTCAAGGAGGCTCGGAACGTGGGCGTAAGGATCACCTTCAGCTGGAGACAGCAGGAAGATGCATGAGGAGGCAGCCAGTCTGGGGAGGTCACCGGCAGCCCCGCAGTGAACCGGGGAAGTGGCTCCATCCACGGTGCTCTCCTGCGTGGTCACGCTTCTTCCTGGTGCCGGGAAGGAGCCACGCACCGACTGAGACTTCCTTAATAAAACGTCCCTTGCCAAAGGCAACTTGTGTTCTTGTTTTCAGGGATTCTCCTATGTTCTCCGTTTCTCCAAATAATCAGCTCAAAATAATTCTTATGCTGAAGAAGTATGTTTGGGGGGCGGGGGGGGGGGGGAACATATTCTGGGAATCGCGGCGAAAACCTTCTATTCATTCCTCCTTCCTAATTCTTACATTCCCTGCGCCTTCTGGTGCTTCCATCTCCTGCTTCTGCTAACACCTGCATCTCCTCCTCCCCATTCTCCCCTCCTCCTCCTCTTCATCCTCCTCCTCCTCCTCCTCTTCATCCTTCTCCTCTTCATCCTCCTCCTCCTCCTCCTCTTCACCCTCCTCCTCCTCCTCCTCTTCATCCTCCTCCTCCTCCTCTTCATTCTCCTCCTCCTCCTCTTCCCCCTCTTCCTCCTCCTCCTCTTCCTCTTCCTCTTCTCCTCCTCCTCCTCCTCCTCCTCCTCCCTCCCTACGTCTTCTATGCCTTCTGGTACCTGTGTCGCCTACAATCCCCAGTTCTGGCTTTGGGTCCAGACTCACCCTGGGCACATCCACCTGCTGTAGAAAGCCTCCAGCCCAGGTGAGGCCCCCCCCATTTCCAGCCTAGGAGTCCAGGTCCCCCAGCACTAAGGGCTTCACACTGTGTCTCTCAGCTCGGGTGAGCCCAGCTGCGTGGTCCGCAGAGTACCCATGGTGCCCTGGCCTGAGCCGGCCTCAGGCTCTCTTTGAATCTCCCCAGACCCTGATGTAAACCATCCTTTCTAATTGCCTGTTACATCAGCAGGAGCACACGTGCAGAGAACTCCCGCCTGCCCGGTTAAACACACGCAGCCCTTTGAAGACCAACCCCAAGGACCAAGGGGGGCTTTCAGAGACGGTTTGGTGTCAGGTAAGGGGACCGTTGCCTTTTCTGAGATAGCAGTGAGGCGCATAGCCCTTAAAGCACGCTGCTTTCTCTGTTATCGGCAAGCACGCACCTGTACCCCAACGCCATCCTCCACCTCCCCGGCCTCCACCAATGTCCCAGAGGAAACCATCTGATTTCAAGCCACACACGGAGGGGACGATGAGGCTATGAGGCAAGGGCTTAGTTCTGCTGATGGGGGGCCTGGCTCTCTGCTTCGGAGAGTCTAACATGCAGTGGAGTCTGTGGCTTGAAAGGTGAGCTTGGGTGTGGACATCTCTAACCGGTGTCAATGAAAGGCCAGTGACCGGGGCCGGAGGTGCGGCCAGCCAGCAGGGTTCCTCCACGGCTCACAGTGGCCTTCGCTGGCTTGCGTTTCTTCAAGAACGTGTGCTATCCCACCGAGTCCCAGGAAACTGTGGACCAGCTGGACCCCACCAAAATGCAGCTGTCTAAGCCGTCTCACCTACTCCTGCTTTCTGACCCTTCCCGGGGCCGGGGGCCTCTCCCCTGCGCTCCTGCCCCTGTGGGGTGGACACTCGGTGCTGTGGGCAAACAAGGGGCCACAGGCTGAACCCGACAAGCTCCGGGGAGCCCTGCAGGGTGGCCTTGCAGACTTGGACACCTGAAATGACCACACAGGATGGTGTGGAATTCAAACTGTCTAACTGAAAGCAGTTCAAGGTAGGCAGTCCTGTCCTAGGGAGGTGCTTCTCTCTAACAAAGGGGAATGCTCCCCTTGACTGAACCTGTCTGCTGTCTTTTGCATCTACAGTGGCGTACCTTTGAAATGTTAAGAGTACTGTTTATATCTGCCCCCCCTCAGGGCAGGCATCCCAGGGGCGCAAAAAGCTACAAACCCCTTCCTGGGTATTGTTATCTGTTAACTATCTTATGCCTGCTTATATGAAAGAAGTCTGAGTCCACACACTTTTACTTCGTATCCAATCCCAGGGATGTCTCCTCTTTGCCTTCTCCCGCCTCCCTAATCTGTCACCAATGCATTTCATGGAATCCTGTTCCTTACATCTTCCCCTTTGATTCTAATTTATAAAATAAACTGGCGAAAACCCCCGCCATTTTCCCAATCCGTTGAGACTTAGCTTCCTGGCAATTGTCGGCAGTTTGGCTCAAATGAACTCAGTAAAAATTCTTACAGGTTTGGACGCTTCTTACACGTTGGCCTAAGTGCTTCCCTCCTGCTTTTCCTAAAGCCATGTGTTGCCTGAGGCCAGCAGACCAACCTGGTCCAGTCAGACCGGGATCAAGGAGAGGATATGTTTCTCTTTTCTTTTCTCTCCTCTTTCAGAGTTCTATTGATTGATTTTACAGAGAGAGGAAGGGGGAGAGAGAGGGAGAAACACTGATGTGTTGTTGCACTAATTGATACATTCATTCATTGGTTGATTCCTACACGTGCCCTTGACTGGGGATCGAACCCATCGCCTTGGTGTGTCGGGATGATGCTCTCTGACCGACGGAGCAACCCGGCCATGGCCTAGAGAGAAGACGTTATCTGATTCCGGGAAGCCCATGGCCTAAATGTGCCTTCACATATAACAGAAAATTGGGCCTGGCTCACACGTCTGAGGAGTGTCCACGTGAGACACGTCCAAATCTGGGGAAACTGGTGTGAGTTTATTTGAGCCAAACTGACAGCAATCGCAAGGAAGCAAAATCCCAAGGGATTGGGAAAATGCTCCGGACCAGCAGGATTTCACCACTCACTTCACCCATCAGAATCAAGGCGGAAGGCGTCGGGGGGGCTCCATGGAGCCCGTGGGTGGGAGCTCAGGGAGGCGGGGGACAGAGAAGAGGGGGACGTCTCTGGGACTGGAAGAAGAGTTTGGGGAGGGCACAGACTTCCCTAGGCAGGGGTCGGATAGTAGAGTTCACCATTAACATGGGAAATCACTTTGGTCTTCCACAGGTGTGTTATCAGGTGTGTTAGATGAGAAGAGAACAGACAGGCCCCGTGAAGGCAGAGGTTGATCTTTGTTAGGGAAACCCGCCCCCCCGGGCAGGACCACCTACCACAGTGCGCTTTCAGTTAGAAAGTGTTCGTTTCAGACCCTCCTGTGTGGTGACTTCAGGTCTCCGAGTCTGCAGGGCCCCCTGTGAAGGAGTCTTCCCCTGAGCCTGTCAGGGTCAGCATGTGGCCCCCGTTTTTGTCCACAATGGGAATGAGAGGGACCCGGGACAGATGTGCGGAGGGCAGGGTCGGGGCCCAGCCGGCACGTGAGCTCTGCCAAGTCTCGGGGTCGTGGCGGCAGCTGTGGGGTCAGCCCTGCCGCAGACCGCAGGGCCTGTGGTAAGTTCCCTGGCCCGTCAAACAGGGGCGGCACGGTGGGCGTAAGGCTGGGGAAATGACGCACTGGGGGAGCGAGGAGCCTCGCGCAGAGCAGGCCCCGGGTGTGACCGTAGCCGCCTCCTCGGTAGAGTCTGAAGTTTGCAGGTGTGGTGTGGTCCTGGGTGGCGGGGAGGGATGTGGATGACACGACATCTCAGGAGCAGTCACCAGAGGCAGAAGGGAACGCACCCTGCTGTTTGTGAGCGCCACATCCCACTGCAGATGCACTGGGAACGCCCGGGTGACCCAGCGCTGGAGGGGGCCTGTTGGGTCCCCCCTCCCTGGTCCTCTCTGACGAGCCACCTCAGAGCTGTGCCAGGGCGGGCAGCGCCCCCACACAAAGCACACGCCTTTCTCAGCTCCCTTGCCGTTGATGGCGGTCAGGATCAGCCGGAGCCCTTTGAAGTTCGCATGTCTCATGGGTGGGCTCCTACAGCTGTGCCGCCCCTTCCCGTCCTGGGGACGCAGAGATGAAACTGCTCAGGTACGGGCGGGCAGGTGGGAAGGGCGGAGGAGCTGTGTCCTGGGTGACGACGCGTGGGCGCCCTGCACCAGCCCCGGGCCACCACCTCCAGACTCCTTGTTGCGTAAGGAACATACACGCCTGTTGGTGAGGCCACTCCTGCCTGCCTGGGTATCAGCTGTGACTTCCGGCTGAGCACGGTCCTGGGCGACAAGCATGTGAGGTCCTGTGGGAGGTAGTAACCTTCCCAGGGTGATCCGATCACAAATTCTTCACCGGGCAAGACCGTGGTGGGTAGTCACACCCCGGGCACACACCCACCTTAGCGAAGGCTTCCGGCTGCCTCCCGCGAGCCCTGTGCCGTGTGTTTGTGCCTCTAGGTGAGCACACCTTTGAGATGCCTCTTTTCAGAGCCTTCTTCTAAGAAGGGATCACCCTCGAGAGAACAGGACATCTGAAACTCTCGGGTGCTTTCGCTCACCTCCAAGGAATCTTCCTTAAGTTCCCTCCTTAATTTCAAATGCGCGCGCACACACACACACACACACACACACACACACACACACACACCAAAAAAAGAAAGAAAGAAAAAAGAATGTGACACTGTTCTTCGGAGAGGCTGTGAGCTCTTGCTCCGGGCTTATGTCAAAAGGTTGGCTCAATGAAAGTCTTTGTAAAAATTCTGTACAGGTTTGGATGTTTCCTGCATCAGTAGGAGATTTGGGGTGCCGCACCCCCAAGCTAGGCTGCTCTGTCATGAGCATGATGTGGAGCCAAAGGCGACTGAGAAAAAGCAGACGTGAAAACAGCTCTCCGCAGGTCCCGATGCCATCTGAAAGCAGAGCCCCCTTGTGAAGGTGCCCCCCAACCCCCGGACCAGGACGGGAGAGCAGTCACACCACCCAGAACGCGTCTGCACTGACGGCCAGCCCCCCCCCCTGCGCTCCCCCGAAGACCCCTGCTCCACCGTCTGTCTGCCAGCCCGGAAACTCAAGTGCCTGCCTGCATCCTGTCCCTTCCCCACCAGCGTGTTGTTGTTCCGCTGCTGTGTGACACGGTGGGAGCCCGAGTTCTAATCTCCCCTCCGCCTTCTCCCCGTGCAGGCACGCTGCGCTCGTGGGTAAAATTCCCGTCTGTCTTTCTCCTCTTTGTCTGTCTGTTGTCCGTCTGACCTGCAGGGCCCCCGACACAGAATCTGGAGGAAGAAGGACGAAGAATTCTCTCCTCCCATCCACTCCCACGACGGACGGAGGATATAGGTCAGAGATGCGGGAGAAAAAGGTGCCGTGATCAATCGTTAGTTCTTAACCGGGGCAGGCGTGGTGGGCGGTCAGGACCCAGGCCCGTGACGCTTTCAGTAAAACGCTTTATCTTTGCCTCTACCGGCCGCGCCCACTCTTCTTGCGCGTCTAGCTCGCCACCCCTTTGAAATGCCAGCGATAATACCCACCCTTCGAAGGCGCGGCCTCCCTCAAGAGAGCCGTAACCCGGCTCACCTGTGATCCGATCCCCACCCTGCGTTCTCTGTGTTCTCCCGTTCTCCCAGGTCCCTGGAATCTTGCGTTCCCCCCTGAATTTCAGATGCGTAAAGGAAGCTGCAAGGCTGTCCTGCCCGGAAGCGTTTGAGATCCGTCCTCCCAGCCCAGGTCAAAAGTCGTGGCTCGAGCATAATTTTATAAAGATTCTCTACAGGTGGGGACTTTTCTTACGCCGGCTTTCTTAAATGCTTCTCATCTCGGCATGCCCAGAGCCCAACCCCGGCGAGTGTAGCTCAGCTCCGACTCAAAGGACAGACTCCTTAGGTCGCCGCGTGATCGGCGGCGATACTGGGGGTGAAGCCACACCTGTCGTCCTCACCCGTGAAGTGGTGACGTCAGAGAAAAAATTCCGGAGCCAGGAACTCAAATGACATGGGCAAGATTATTTAGAAAGTCTACAGAGGCATTCGCAGGAAGCCAGGTGGGCTGAGGAAGTTACAGCCGCAGAAGACGGAGGGTCCCCGGAAGCCCAGGAGAGCCAGAGACACAGGTAACACACCTGGAGGGGTTGGGGGGCAGGGAGGAAGGGGACAGGGAAAGGTGGGGTGGTGCTCCTGAGAGCACACCCTGGGTCCTGAGTCTTGAGGGCTTTAAAGGCAGGGTGCTTAGGGGAGGTCTGAGGGCAGGAACCCAATAGAATATTCACCAGCTCTGAGCTGATGCCCCCACCCCCAATGAGATTTATGCCACTGACTTCATTGGTCTTCGGGCTTGGTTGGCACACATGAAGCTAATTGGGATTCTTCCTCTCTCTGGCTCCCTAAGTAGGGTGACTTTCGCTGTTTGCCCTCTGGTCGGGGAGGAGATGTGTACACCATGGCGCTGAGCGTCCTTGGTTAGGGAAAGAGGGTTTTGTGGCTGTTTAACTCGATGTCAGTTCCTCTAAGGCATAGGGTCCACGCCCCTTGTCCTGTCTTCCGAGCCCGCCGGTAAGGAGGGGCACTGTGTTTGCTCAGGTGGGACGGGAGCAAAGGCCGAGGGTAAACGTGGGGAGGCAGTGTGCTCCTGTTCCGGGCAGGAGTGCCCCGGGGCTCCTCCGGGGAGGGGGAGGGGGAGGAGGAACTGAAGGAGACCAGCTGGTCTGGCAGGTTTGCCCTCCTGAGACTCACACCTGAGGACTCAGACTACTTGGGCGTGAGGACAGCAAGTGCACGACCTGCCCACATTGGTACAGACTTTCTCAACTCTCTTCCTGGCAAGGCGTGCCCGAGCCCCCCCCCCCCCCCCGCCGCCACCTTAGGCCCCTGAACCCCGCCCGGCTGGCCACCAGAGGGGTCGGAGAGCACCACCCCCATACACTGCGGGGTGTGAGGACGTCGGTGAGCTGAAGCGCTGACAAAGAGACACGAGGAAATCTCTGCCTTTTCTCTCCACCAGGAAGGGCAGGGTAACTCTTCATGAGGAGACAGCCTGGACCCCTCTCAGCCCCGAGAGGGCATCGCACGCTGCGCTGAAACTGCCCCATCTTCCAACAGCTCCCCACCCCTGACTCGCCTCCCCGCCTCTGCTGCCCCCAGAAACTCGACCACCCTTCCTCTGTCTCACCCCTTCTCTACAAACATGCTGGTCCAAGACGCAGCAGAAGCCCGAGTTCCCACCGCCCCTCTGAGGGGCTCCCCCTGAGTTCTCCCGTGTGCAGGTGGGGTACACGGGGTTAATGGCTTCTGTTCGTCTTCCTCCTGCTGGTGTGTCTGCAGTCAGTCTGATCTGTAGCGCCCAGCGGGGAACCTCAGAGGAGGGAGCCCCCGGGGTGTCCTGGGTGGGTGGGGGCGGCGGCCAGGTGGCCCCCTCGTGTCAGCGAAGTCTTCATCTGAGGTTCTAGTTCTTGGAGACTGATCTGCCTTCCCGGACCACTTTGAGAATTGTCTGGAAAATGGGAGGCTTGGGAGGAGAGGCAAGTTTTATTAAACAGACAGGAAACCCTCAGGGTCCCTGAAGCTGCCAGCTGCCTCCAGGGTGGCCAATGCTTCCCTTGGCCGATGGCTGTCCTGGGGAGGGAGAGGACCGGACGCAGGCCCCAGAGACTGGAGTTCCACAGGCCTCGCAGGGTCTTCACAGGACACGAAGTCAGAGGAGAGATGCCGGCTGTCTCCAAGTGCGGCTTCTTAGACACCTGAGCCCCGGCGGGCTGCACCCCAGCTTGTAAGGAAGCCTAAAGGGTGTCCCGAAGAGGAGACACAGGCAAAGAGTATTTCTGAGAGAGGGCAGGGGAGGGTTAGGTCCCCAGCAGGAAGGCACCATTAACTGTGCAGATAACATCACACAGTGACGCCCTGTCTAAACAACGCTTGCCATTTTCAGTCGAGTGGTCATCCGTCCAGTACTCACGATGACTGCTCTCTTGT
This sequence comes from Rhynchonycteris naso, assembly GCA_037038555.1. NCBI lineage: Eukaryota > Metazoa > Chordata > Mammalia > Chiroptera > Emballonuridae > Rhynchonycteris > Rhynchonycteris naso. The sequence continues at coordinate 309,265,417 of CM072997.1, forward strand.
TATCTTTGCAAACAGTATTTTCTTTTTTGGGGGGAGGGGGGTGGCGGTGGAAACACAAGGTTGCCTTAGGCCCCTTGCAGAAGTGATTTGGTCCCATTTTAACATCTAAAGGTTTTTTTTTTTAAGAGGTTTTTTATTGTATTATTTTTAAAATTTATTTATTTATTCATTTTAGAGAGGAGACACAGAGTGCGAGAGAGAGAGAGAGAGAGAGAGAGAGAGAGAAAGGGGGGAGGAGCTGGAAGCATCAACTCCCATATGTGCCTTGACCAGACCAGTGCAGGGTTTTGAACTGGCGACCTCAGTGTTCCCAGGTCGACACTTTATCCACTGCGCCACCACAGGTCAGGCTTAACATCTAAAGGTCTGAGGGTCAGACGCGCTCGGCAGCGTCTCTGGGAGGGCAGCTCCGACGTTTTAAAGCGGCCGCGTTTATATTCTTTTTGACAGTCCCGTAGGTCTCTGCCAAACGGACGAGCCAGCTGTTTCACCTCCTGCGTTCATGCTGAGAGACGCCCAAGAGGGAGCATTTCAAAGCCACGGGCGGGCGATCAGCCTTCACCCCGGGCGTAGTGGCTCCTTGCTCCTGCAGGTGAGGTCGGCGCAGGCTGAGACCGTGTGCGCAGACGGGCGCCTGCGGGGAGTCGACTTAGGTGCCGCACCCCCCTATCTCTAGAAGCGGGTTTGCACCTGCAGGAAGGCTTCCCAGTACTGGGCCCCCTTCTCCTGGTCGTCACTGTGACCGCGGGGAAGACGTCCCCTAGGGGCAACATCACACCAATTGACAGGCACTGAGATGGAAACCGTGTGGTCTGAGAGAGAGAGAGAGAGAGAGAGAGAGAGAGAGAGGAAGAGAGAGAGAGAGAGAGATAGAGATAGAGAGAGAGATAGAGATAGAGAGAGAGAGAGGAGAATGAAAAGAGAGGCCTCCAGGGGACCCTCAGGAAGGGAGAGGGTGCTGCTACCAGGGCAGGTGGGCAGCCCCGGGGGGAAGGACAAGGGCGAGGGTCCCACGTAGCGTGTGACGGATGAAGCAAGGCCACGTGTAAGCTCAGAAACATTCAAGGACTTCCTGCGTGGCGGTCACCCCGTCACGTGTGTTCCCGTGACTGAGACGGGCGTGCACGTGGCACCGGGAAAATGCCCGAGGAAGCCAGGAAGGCACCCATTTTTGTGTTTAAACAGGGGGTCTTTATAAAGGGGAGAGGTGGGGGGCAGGGAGAGGCTGCCCAGGTCCTCCCTGGGAGAGGCGGAGGGGTTCTGTGCAAGCTTGAGACACCACTGACCGCCAAATCCTTGTGTAGAAAAGGGAGAAATGAGGCCACAGAGAACAGACGTGGGGAGCCAGCAGTTTCCCTGCAAATCTAGGATCAGGTGCTTTCTATATGCTGTCCCACTCAGTTATCAGAACGTCCCTTCTGTAAGCCCGGCAGCTAAGTGACTTCTCCCGAGGCACTGAGTCCCCGCAGATGCCCCGGAGGCCATCCCGGCCACTGCCGTCAGGTAGACAAGATCCTGCTAGAACCAGGACTGCTGAGAGCTTTTCCTGTTCCTTCTCATTTCCTGGGGCTGAAAGAGAGACTCAACACAACATGATAATATATGTTTTGAGGCACAGCATCTCACCCTTAGCTAACAATATTTTGCAGGGAAGTCTGCTCTCTCCCTCTAGTGCAGTGGTTCTTAACCTGGGTTCTGTCGAACCCTAGGGGTTCGATGAGTCGGTCTCAGGGGTTCAGAGAAGCCTCTGCCGCAGAGGCCAGAATAAAGTAATACCGTCATTTGTTGTGAGTTCATGCCCTTTGTTGGTTTTGTTCTTTGAGCAAGGGGATGTTCATGCACGGCTCATTTTGTGCACCAGTAAAAAAACATATACCTATGTCTTGAATTTGGAAAAAGAAAATCCTATTTTATTTATCACTAAAGAAGGGTTCGGTGAATGCGCATATGAAACTGGTGGGTTCGGTGCCTCAAAAAAGATTAAGAACCACTGCTCTATTATCTTAAAACGGGTGACCTGTCTGGGTACCCTGGCTTCAGTTTGCAACAAGCATAAAGTGACCTCATCAGAAGGGAGGTCGGGCTGAAGGCCCCTCCCTTCCCTTCCTCACAGCCACAGGGGACACTGGGCAGTGCCCACACAGACTCCCCAAGCCATGCCCCATCCCCCAGGGCTACAGGGCTCACAGAGGTCTGCAGGCAGATTTCCCTGGGCTCCAGCGTCCTGTGCAGAAACCCCTCATGTCACTACAAAAGAAGGGTTCACTGATCTCTTCCAGTGAGGTTTCCAGCTGTGTTCTAGAAAGCCAGATGAGACCTTCAAAGAAGCAATTCAGAAGCAGTCTGGTAAACGAAGCGGGGAGTCTACTGGGGTCACTGCTCAGAGAACAAGCAGACAGGTATTTTGTTGATAAAGGCTGTCATTGTTGTAAACATGGCAGCGTCAGAAGAAGTCACTTCAAATCCCTGAGATATATTTTTATTGAAAAAGCGAAGTTGGACGGGAACACCATGAGTCTCCTTAAAAGCTCCAGAGCCTGTGGAAGGGGGAACTACAGAGCCCCCTGGTGGAAGTGCGTCTCAATTGCAGGCAAAGTGTCTCTTCCGATTATACATTGTTTCTCCACGGACAAACTTGGGAGTTTTCTTGATACATGAGGGGAAAATGACCATGCAGGAGGTATCCTGGTATATGTCACAAAATGTGATTGAAAATTTTTATTTTGCTTTTAAATTTTTAAAAAACATTAATTAAAAGACAATAGAGCCTGACCAGGTGGTGGCGCAGTGGATAGAGCGTCGGACTGGGATGAGGAAGACCCAGGTTCGAGACCTGGAGGCCGCCAGCTTGAGCGCGGGCCCATCTGGCTTGAGCAAAAGCTCGCCAGCTTGGACCCAAGGTCGCTGGCTCTAGGAAGGGGTGGCTCAGTCTGCTGAAGGCCCGCGGTCAAGGCACATGTGAGAAAGCAATCAATGAACAACTATGGTGTCGCAACAGCAACGAAAAACTAATGAATGATGCTTCTCACCTCTCTCTGTTCCTGTCTGTCTGTCCCTATCTATCCCTCTCTCTGAGTCTCTCTCTGTCCCTGTAAAAAATAAAAATAAAAAAAATTTTAAAAAAGACAATAGAAATTATAAACATTTTATGTATCGTCACTCCAATATTTTAAGACATTTAAATATTATCATTTAATATTATTGGTACACAAACAAAAACAACTATTTGAAAAGTAGACCACTGACATTATAAATGAAATCAAGAGAATTTGATCATCTATAAAAATTTTAAATGATGTGTCATCTGGCACTTTTCACAAAAGTTAACAATGGTGCTCTTATCGTGAGAGCAGCATCTTTGTGTTCCTGCAAAATTGTCCAGAGTCAACCTACAAGGCTGCATATTGGTTCATCTTTTTTTTTTTTTAACAACAACTTTAATACTTGAGTCAATGATACTGATACTAAAATGTAAATAATTCAGATTTTAATTTTCTGGAATAGAGGGCAAATTATAATATGCTCGCCAAAGTGCTGGTATTTCAGTACTTTACCACAGTGCTGTGTATCAGCAGCTCAGACCATGAAAGAAAATGCACGTTGCTATCATTTTCACTGTAAAAGGCTTTCAGAATAAATGTAAGTTATTCGATAGTCGTTTCAGACTCCTCAATCATCATGTCTTCTTTGGACAGCTCTTTGCAGTGAATCACAACCTTAATTTTGAGCAATATTAAGGAAGGGAATTATTCATAGCAGAGATATCTCAACCTGATGGATTTCATTATCATCTAGTTAAAGAGTCTACCCCTGAAATCTTGAAGGAAAACACGGTGTCACGCTATCAGCCTGTATAGGTTAGATCTGGTTTTCACTGTCAAATTCTGCCATTTCCAACATTAACACAAAATGAGGAAGATTCATGAACGTATAAGTGATATGTGCATGCCCCAGGGAGAGAAACACCTACTATTGTGGCAAGCCTTCCAGGAACTCAAACATCAACGTACATCACTCAACACGCTCCTCATTCCATACGCCTGGCATGTTTCTCTGTGGAATCGGGTGACAGGGCAAAGAAAACCTTTTCTCCTGCTGCGGATGTATCTGTCCCCCACTGCTGCATAACAAACTGGCCCCACGCTTTGCAGCTTAAAACAGTAAGCATTTACTATCTCAGTACCTGTGGTCAGGAATTTGGTGCGGTTCTCTTTGCTTCCCTGCCGAGGTGGCTGGCAAGGTGCCGGATGGGGCTGCGGTCAGCTGAGGGTCTGACCGGGCAGCAGGCAGGACCTACCTCCTCGATGATGCATTCACAAGGGTATAGGCAGGAGACCCCAGTTCTTCACTGGCTGTTGGTGGGAGGTCCCCATTCCTGACCACACCGGCCCCACCATGGCGCTGCTGGGGTGTCTTCCTGACACAGCGCCAGCTCAGCCCAGAGTGAGTGTTCCCCGAGAGAGCGAGGACGGAACCAAATGCTTCTTGGGCTTATTCAGGTAGTGATGTAGTTACTTCCATTGCATTGTGCTTCTTTTTTTATTATTATTTATTGACTTTTAGAGAGGAGAGAGAGAGAGAGAAAGGGGAGAGGGGAGGAACCGGAAGCATCAACTCATTGTAGTGGTTTGCTTCTCTTCTGTGCCTTGACTGGGTAAGCTCGGGGATTTGAACCAGCGACCTCAGCGTTCCAGGTCTATACTTTATCCACTGCACCACCACAGGTCAGGCATTGTGCTTCTTAAAAGCAAACCACCAAATCCAGCTCACATCAGGAGCGGTGAAGAATTAGCAAATACGCTTCCAACCATTCACCTTCCATGAAAACTGAGCTGCAGACTTGCTGGCTCTGTTGGTTCTGAGTGTGATCACCTCTTGGAAAGAAAAAAAAAAAAAAAGATGAAGGAGAAAGGAAGGTACCACGTGAACGTACACATCCCTCTGTTTTGTGGATACACTGGGTCAGAGCTAGGGACTAGAACCCGAGACTAACTGGCCCTGTGAAACAAAGAGCCCCAAGTACCTAAAACGGACCCGTAAGGGCTCTTTGTTGCATAGGACTCTGAATTCTCAAGGAAGGATTCACTTGGTTACTTTGAAACGGAGGCCAATCCGTCATGGAAGTGTTTGCACTGCCTCATTGTATCGGAACATCACCACAGCTTTCGCAGCCGCCCCTGTACACTGAGGTTTACTTTAGCAAACGGGCCTGAGTCGTAGCCCCGGCCATAACCACCAGACAGCATGACTGGTTATAAAACCACGGGAGAAGGTGAACCCACCGGAGCCTTCCCATTTTAGAAGGGGCCAAAACTGGTCTGACTTTTTAATTGTGCCCGACGAGAAATTAATCAAACTTTTGATAACCTACGTGATTGAACAGGTGTACAGAGTGTCTTTGGCAAAAAAAAAAAAAAAAAAAAGTGCACTCATAAAGTTCCTATTCTGCCCCCCCACCCCCACCCCTAACACGGCTGTCACCCTACTCGGGTGGGTCATCACAAGTCTTCTAATAAAAAAGTGAAATTATAGGTCGGAGCATTTGCTGACCTCCGAGGACAACAGGTAAGTCTGGAATGTGACCCCTTAAAATGATCCGCTCAGGGTTTAGCCACGTGGGAAAGGCAAGCGTTATAGCAGAGGGAGTTGAAATATGAATAACGAAAGGTTTGCCAGTTTTGTTTTCTTAAAAAAGAAATGGTTCTACCCATCTGGTTTGAGCAAAAGCTCGCCAGCTTGGACCCAGGATCGCTGGCTCCAGCAAGGGGTGGCTCGGTCTGCTGAAGGCCCGCGGTCAAGGCACATGTGAGAAAGCAATCAATGAACAACTGTGGTGTCGTAATGAAAAACTAATGATTGATGCTTCTCACCTCTCTCTGTTCCAGTCTGTCTGTCCCTATCCCTCCCTCTGACTCTCTCTCTGTCCCTATAAAAAATAATAATAATAAAAAGAAATGGCTCTAAAAGTGTAAGATGCTAGTTATGTCAGGTAATTAGCACGTCTTCTGAAATCACGCCGAAGGGCAGCTTGCGTGAAAAGCAGAAGAGATTGCCCAAGAGCGGAATTGGGGAGTCGCCACCCCACTGCCCGCAGGCCCGACCCCGCGAAGCAGCATGCTGGTGCCCTGCACGTGCCCAAGCTCACGACTCCGGATGGACCTGGTCCCGGCTTGCTTTCGGGGTCGGTTTCAGTGTCTGAGGCCAGGCCCGTGGCCTCCGTCTGAAGCTGAGCCGTTGCCTGGCGGGTGGATGGGTCCGATCTCACTCCTCAGCCGGAAGGCACTTCAGCTCAAAGGCGTTTTCTCAGGCTGCCCACGATGAGCAGTAGGAACAGAAAAGGTCCTTGACACGTGTGAGGGGTGCAGCCCCCGGGCACAGGGCCAGAGGGCAGCGGGGGAGAGACAGGGAAGCCAGGCTGAATGTGATCATGGGTGGAGATGGCCCGATGCTGGCTGGACTGATAATGATGTCCAGTCGGAGACCCTGTCCTGCAGCTCCGTCGTGAGCAAGGAGAGGCGGAAGGAGACTTGACGCGGGGTGCTGATCACACAATACAATGTACAGGAAATGGCGCCCACAAAACCTGTATTATTGAATTAAGCAGTGTCACCCCAATGCATGCAATAAGAATGTTAAGAAAGAAAGAAAGAAAGGAAGGAAAGAAGGAAGGAAAAAAGGGAGGGAGGGAGGGAGGGAGGGAGGAAGGAAGGAAGGAAGGAAGGAAGGAAGGAAGGAAGGAAGGAAGAAAAAGAAGAGCGAGGAGAGAGAGAAGAAAGGGCACTGGGGTCCGGAGGGAGGACCCTCAGCTGGCAGGGACTCTGTCTCCCCGGGTACCCGGATGCCAAGCCCATCAGAGCGCCCGCTGGACTGAAATATTTTCTAGGTCCCTCGGGGCCACACTGCGATTCAAAGTTAACGTCTCCTGACAGCTGCCCTGGTCCGTTCCGAAGGACCACAGCAGGAAGGGACATGGCTGGCGTCCCTCCCTGGCCGTCCCTGTTGGCTTCCAGTGCCCTTCAGTGAATGAGGACATTGAAAGCTCCGGTCTCTGGTGTTCACTCCTGTTTCTGCCACACTGCCATGGGGACCCCCTGGAGCTGTGGCGTAACCCAAATCCATTGTTCTGTTTTTTTGTTTGTTTGTTTGTTTTTAGCAAGAGAGAGAGATGAGAAGCATCAACTCATATCTGCAGCACTTTAGTTGTTCACTAATTGCTTCTCATAGGTGCCTTGACCCTGGGGCTCCAGCTGAGCCAGTGACTTGGGCAGAGTGTCGAGTGTCGGTGCGCCAGCTCTGGTAAGGAGGCCTTGGTGGCCGGTCCTTGTGTGCTCCGGCTGACTCCCTTTGCCCGCTCGCTGCTCCACCATGAGATGAGCACGCCCCATCGGCCACTGTCTGTCAGCGGCAGCCCCAGAAGTGCACATGGGCAAAGCAGACTTGGACTCACAGCCCGGAGCCGAGCCCCCCGGCCCACCCGGCCGAGCTGACTGCAGACCCCTTGAGCGACAGCTGACCCAGACACCCACAGAGTGAAATGCAGCACCTGTTCTTGCAAACCGTCCAGTTTTGGGGATCGTCTGTTACCTAGCATTATCATGACAAGCGCTGACTGATAAATCAGCCCCCTCACAGATTGGTTGTGACGCTCTCAGGAAACAGTGAACGTAAAATGCTCTGAGTGAACTCTCCGTAAAGGCAGAAGCTTTTGCTACTGTACCTAGAAGAGCTCCCACCACAAAAGAACAGCTCAGTAAATACGATTCTTATTAAATTGAAGGATGGATGTAGGTGGATGGATGGATGGATGTTTGAATAGACAGATATAATAAAATATATGTGTAATAAGTTTGAAACTTCTACCATGGGCAATTTTTCCTTGGCCTTAAATGATTAATTTCTGTTAAACATAAATACTCTTGAGAATGATAAATTTTTGTCATAACACTTTAATCCTGAAGGAGGAGGAGGAGGAGGAGGAGGAGGAGGAGGAGGAGGAGAAGGGAGAGAAGGAGGAGGAGGAGGAAGGGGAGGAGGAGGAGGAAAGGAAGAAGAAGAATAAGCAACGTTCACCTGAGGCGTTGGGTGACTGCCTGTGCTGGGCTGTACAGGTCTGGCCAACACCCACCGTGCACTGTTCCTTCAAAAATACATCTGGAGAGCTTTAATTTGATGACCTGCACAGCGACAGCGGCCATGTCCACATCATTCCCCCATCCCACTACCCCCGTGCCCGGGAAATGGGTTAAAATGGCTTATTCAACATATTTGTTGAGAAACCTGCAGCTCTCAGCAGACGACCTGGGGTCAGCGTGTTGTCTAACTGATGAAGAGAGACCTGCGTCCTGGCGGAGAAGCCAAGTACCCTGTGCAGCAACCACACATGCTGCTGGTGTGTGTTCTCCTGCCCTTCTCTGTGATGGTCAAACATGCATGCTCCTCAGGGCTGAACGCAGCCATCTGGACGCTCGTAAAACTCCCACTAACCTTCATTACATGCCAAATGGCACCACGCTGACCGCATTCACACTTCAAAGGTGGACAGGGGGCGGGGACTCCTCATCAGCTGTTCATGATCAGCTCCATTTGTTCTCTCCTGCAAGGCAGCAACAAGCACTTAGAGACCTCCCCGTGGTGGCCTGTGTCTCACCCCCACTGTGCCAATGAGGGGTCCAGGTTCAGAAGTTCGCTGAAGTGTGGTCATGAGAGGCACTTGTCCTTGAGACAAGACCTTCATTCTGCAGATCCTGAGACAAACCACTGCATCACCTCTCTTCAGATGAGAAATGGTGGCCCAAAAGAAGTAACCAACAAAAACATGTAGAGCTGGGACGAGGGAGCTGGGATGATGGAGCTGGGATGGCAGATCCGAATGGCAGAACTGGGGTTGCGGAGCTGGATGGTGGAGCTGAGATAACGGAGCTGGAATGATGGAGCTAGGATGGGCAGAGCTGGGATGACGGAGCTGGGATGATGGAGTCAGGATGTCAGATATGGGACAATGGAGCTAGGATGAGCAGAGCTGGGATGGCAGAGCTGGGATGATGGAGCTGGGATGATAGAGCTGGGATGATGGACTTGGGATGGTGGAGCTGAGATGGGAAACCTGGGATGATGGAGCCAGGATGGGCAGAGCTGAGATGACAGAGCTGAGATAATGGAGCTGGGATGGCGGGGCTGGGATGATGGAGCTGGGATGGCGGAGCTGGGATGATAGAGCTGGGATGATGGAGCTGGGATGATAGAGCTGGGATGATGGAGCTGGGATGATAGAGCTGGGATGATGGAGTCAGGATGTCAGATATGGGACGATGGAGCTAGGATGAGCAGAGCTGGGATGGCGGAGCTGGGATGATGGAGCTGGGATGATGGACTTGGGATGGTGGAGCTGAGGTGGGAAACCTGGGATGATGGAGCCAGGATGGGCAGAGCTGAGATGACAGAGCTGAGATAATGGAGCTGGGATGATGGAGCTGGGATGATAGAGCTGGAATGGTAGAGCTGAGATGGAAAACCTGGGATGATGGAGCCAGGCTGGGCAGAGCTGGGATGGCGGAGCTGGGATAATGGAGCTAGGATGACGGGGCTGGGATGATGGAGCTGGGATGGTGGAGCTGAGATGGGCAGAGTGCTCCCACCTGACACCACTTCTGTGTGTCCTTGCTTCTCCATAAGTGCTTTTGCTCTCAGAATACTCAGAAATCTTCCCAGGGCTCCCTTTGCTCTGTCAATGTCCCAGGTTTCCTGAAGCATCACAGGCTCAGGGAAGAGAAGGAACTGTCTCCCAGGAAAGACGGGCTCTGCCCATCAGTTTCCACCTCAGAGTTCTGAGCTGCACTGAGCACCTGGCTGGGAACCTGGTGGCCCAACACCCACCTGAGGGGTATTTCTGCACACCTGGGATTATCCTGTCTTTCTTCTGTGTGGCGTCATTTTGTTGTGACGGCCGGTGCTGCTGTTGGCGAGTGAGCCGGGGAGGTCCCTGGGTGCTGTCATTCAGCCTCGTAAGAGAGAGCTGTGGCCTTGTCCTCACGCTCAGTGTCCTCATGTCTCAGTGACACTCAGCACGCATGTGCTCACCTCCTCTCTGCAGCCGTGCCAGGTGGAAGTGAGGCCAGCCCAGCAGGTCCAGACCCACAGCCACATTGGTGACAGGTGAGAAGAGGGTCACAGCAGGCCGAGGACACGTGGTCCAGGACGCGTCCCTCCAGACAGCAGCGGCTTTCCCGTCCTGCTGTCGCCATGTGGCCCGCAGCTGTCTCAGCCCAGACAGACTCCTTCATCTCCTGGGAAGCTGGGTTGGGTCAGCTGTTGGTGGGCTGAGACCCCCAAGTTCCCCGCCAGTGTGGTGCCCGGATCCCTCTAGCCTCCTCTACCCCTCAGGGCTCAGGAGGAGGGGGCTGCAAAGAGGGGCTGCAGGGGGCTGGGAAGGAGCGCGTTCTGGGGGAACGTGGAGGGAGCCACCGGGTGGGGCTGGGCTGCCTTCACCTCCCTCCCAGCTTCCTGCGAGTCCACACGCAGCGGCTGACGGGCGGGAACCTTTCTTATCTTGTTTTCCTCGTGTAAAATGTCAAGCTAGTCATGACCCAGCTGGAGTTTCCCTTCTTGGCCGCTTACTGTGGAGCAAAGTGATTTCTGATTCGTGCCTGTGTTACAGTTAGGAAGAACAAACCGTCTCATTGCATCCCGGGGACCTTGGCGAGCACGGCCCCCCCCCGGCCTGGGGGCGTGGTGGCATTCCAAGGGAAGAGATGCCTGCCCAGGGCTCCGCACCCAGTGGGCGTCTGATAAATGTTCATGGCATCGGATTGAAACAGGGGAGAGAGAGGGTGAGGTTATGGCCTGGTGCGCCCTGTCTGGTCTAACTTGATCAGCATTAAGGTTGAGCCTCCGCCTTCCAGGGCTGGGGCTGATTTCTGTCCTGACAGCCCCGGGTCAGGACTCTCTTCTGAGGCTGTTGGTGGGCGGGGGGTAGGGTGCAGTTGGACACGGGCCTGTGGCTCTGGTTCCAGCTCAGAAACCCATTCGGCTTGTGGCTGTCAACATGGAGCCAAGTGCCTGGCCTCGGTTCCCTCCGCTGTGAATGGGGTGACAGGTGTTAGAACGGGGCCCGGGTCAGGAAAGCTCTGATCCCCTCTAGGATTTAGCTCTTTACTTGTACAAAACAGCCAGAGCTGGAGTCCAGTGAAACCATGCAGGGAAATGAATCTACATCTCACAGAGATCAGTCCCAACACGCTGGCCTCTCGACGTTCCCCGTTGTCACAACAGAAGCACTGGTGACCCCCTCTCTCACCTGTGAGCACTGCGGGTGGGGGGGGGGTCCTAGTCCCTGCAGGGCCAGAGAGGTCCCACGCTGTGAGGCGGACTCCTGTCTTCCTCCCCTCGTGCTGCTGGGTGGGGCTGGGGGACCAGCGTCTCCCCAACGTGGAAGGCTCACCACTGTAGACGTGGCCTGAAGTCAGCTTCCTTCACCACAGAACTCGGTTACTTTTCTCTTCAAGCATGTTCACAACGTGGCTTCTGACTTCCTACCTCTGGGGTGACAGACGAGGCTGGGTTCTGCCGCTGACCCTCTGCCCGGCGCTCTGCCGCGCCACCCCGTCCTGCGTAAGGACCGGCCCCGCAGCAGCGCTCGCCACGGCGGCAGAAGACGCGTCTCCCGTTCGCCTCTCCTCGGGGGACGCTTCTCCCACGTCCGCAATCGTGACACGTCCTTGCACGGATGCATTAAGAAAGGGACACAGGGCTCGCGAGGGCGGGGGCGGGCAGGGGAGCAGGAGACTCGTGGAAGACGGGATTTCCTTCCCTTATTGTTCACGTGCTTGTTTGTTGTTGGTCTGAGCGTGCCTGAGTGATAATCGGTGTACAATATTGCACCCCATGTAATGTGTGTTTCTCGGTGAGTTTGGGCATAGGCAAACGCCCGTGATACTGTCGCCACGGTCAAGGTACTCACCACCTCCGCAGCCCGCACTGAATGTTCACTGCGTGTTCGGTGTGCAGGACAGCGAGTGCGAGGTGTTCTCAGATTCCTTAACTGGCCACAGCAAACAGCCCCCCGAGGGAAGGGGCAGGGGGTGGAGACAGTTCTGTCCCCCTCCCGACCTCGGGCGGCTGTGGACTCTATGAGAAGGGACTCGGAGACTTACTGTCAATCTGCTGCGTAGTTAGCATGGCAGCCCTCGGTCCTGGGCACGGGGAGAGAGAACCGTAACCTTGTCACGGGAAGTGGGGCCTCCTGGCCCCAGGAAGCGGGAGAGTCGGTCAGGGATGTCGCCGTCCAGAAAAGGAAACAGGTGGACATCAGAACTGGGCTTGTGAGACAAAGCATTTCTTTTTCTTTCTTCTTTTCTTTGTAATGTTTGTTTTGCTGATTTGAGAGAGAGAGAAAGGGAGAGAAAGAGACGGAGGATACCCATGTGTCCTGTCTGTGTCCCGACCGGGGATTGAACTGGCAACCCCTGTGCTTCAGGACGGTGCTCTAGCCAACTGAGCTGTGCACCCAGGGCGAGACAAAGCACTGTGGAGGGACCCATCCGAGCGATGGCAGGCTAGTGCGGGGCTAATGGGCTCAGATACTTCTCGAGTCTAAGAAACCAGCTTCCCCTTGGGTTCGCACTACAACTTAAGTGAGAAAATCTGGGACCCGGTCCGTGACATTATCATCTGACTGGGAGGTGCCGTGAAGCAGCTCAGTGCCCACAGCCTGGACTAACAGGTGTCCCTGCAGCCCTGACCCTCAGAAGCGGGCGGAAGAGGCTTGGAGGTCTGTACTGGGCAAGGGGCAGACAGAGGTCAGACTCTCAGAATGTCTGGTGTCATCTTCCCTCCCACCCTGGGGTTCCAGATAGCCGTGAGCTGAGAATTTGCTCTCCCTAAAACCCCGGTGCTGGGCCTGACCTGTGGTGGCGCCGTGGATAAAGCGTCGACCTGGGAACACTGAGGTCGCCAGTTCAAAACCCTGCACTGGTCTGGTCAAGGCACATATGGGAGTTGATGCTTCCAGCTCCTCCCCCCTTTCTCTCTCTCTCTCTCTCTCTCTCTCTCTCTCTCTCACTCTCTCTCTCTCACTCTCTAAAATGAATAAATAAATTTAAAAAACCCTGGTGCTGGGAGTGAGGTGTCCCCGGTCACGGCAGTTCTCTGCCACCCTGCGAGTCAACAGCCGCCACTCTTCTACGAGCACAAGGTTCTATTTGCACCAGGTGAGTCACGTCTGCAGCTCGAGTTGCAGGTGAAGGTGCAGAACCACTGCTCTATCAAGGTGGGCTTTCATTCCAGCTCTGGGGCACCTCACAAAGAAGCCAGCACCTGTTGGGCCCTGCGGGAGCAGCTGGTGACCTGCTCTGCCCAGTTGTCCCAGAAACCCCAACGGCGATGACAACCTCTAAAGTGACAGCCTGGCAGCCGGGGGCTTGTTGCACAACAGCGGAAGCAGGAAGGTCGCAAAGCAGGTCGAGTAGAGATAAAGGACTCTCTTTTTTAGTCTCCCGCCTTGGCCCCGTTGGGAAATCCAGGCACACCTGTGACAGACTCTTGGGAATACCTGCGAGAGGGCGGGAGAGGTGAGCAGAGGGCACGCGCGGAGCCGGGGAGGAGAGGGCTGAGTCGCTCCCACCCACCGCCTCCTGCGCAGCGGGCCACGCATCTGGAGGGGGGAGACGCTCTTGGCTGCGATCTGAGCGTGATCTCAGCGTTTCGGGGGTGATGGTGGCACTCGGTCCCTCCGGCCAGAGCGGTGGACAGCGGTGAGTGGTGGAAGGACACGGTGTGTCCCTGCCCGGCCGGCACCCCCGCCGTCAGCGGCACAGACCCTCCCCACCCGTTGTGGGATTGGTAACGACCAATGCAGGACGATGAGCCTCAGAACCTGTTTTCTAAACGGTGTGGCGTTTGGATGTTTTGGTCACGAACCAAAGTGGCTCCTGGTCCAGCTCTCTGCATCCTCAAGGGGCACAAACACATAGACACGGCATTCCTCGGGGTCTTCCAGCGGCAGCCGCGGCCTGGGTGCTGCAATCTCTTCTCGGCAAAGACAAATTCACCCGTTATGAAAAAAAGAAAGAAAGACAGAAAAAGAAAACAGCAGCAAAAGCTGTTTCTTTACAGTTTCAGCATTCTGGCAAGCTTGTTGCTCAACGTAACCACCATTCAGTTTAAATTACATAAGCGCTCAATGAAATACATTATATTTTAAAATATAATAAATACTCGAGACTCCCCAGTCCCCAACCCTGCCACTTCCTGACGCTGTTACCACACTTTACAATTCCTTCACTGTGGAGGTCACTCACACCCCAGGTGTCTGAGATGGGGCAGCAGGGCTGGGTGAGCCACGGTGCCCCTCCGCCCAACTCCACACTCTGCTCATCGGTGGCTCCACATCAGCCAGGGCGGCAGGAGGATTTACACCGCAGGAAGTGGCAGATGCTGCTGGGAGGATTTACACCGCAGGAAGTGGCAGATGCTGCTGAGAGGATTGACACCGCAGGAAGTGGCAGATGCTGCTGGGAGGATTGACACCGCAGGAAGTGGCAGATGCTGCTGAGAGGATTGACACCGCAGGAAGTGGCAGATGCTGCTGGGAGGATTTACACCGCAGGAAGTGGCAGATGCTGCTGAGAGGATTGACACCGCAGGAAGTGGCAGATGCTGCTGGGAGGATTTGCACCGCAGGAAGTGGCAGATGCTGCTGGGAGGATTTACACCGCAGGAAGTGGCAGATGCTGCCGGGAGGATTTACACCGCAGGAAGTGGCAGATGCTGCCGGGAGGATTTACACCGCAGGAAGTGGCAGATGCTGCCGGGAGGATTTACACCGCAGGAAGTGGCAGATGCTGCCGGGAGGATTTACACCGCAGGAAGTGGCAGATGCTGCCGGGAGGATTTACACCGCAGGAAGTGGCAGATGCTGCCGGGAGGATTTACACCGCAGGAAGTGGCAGATGCTGCCGGGAGGATTTGCACCGCAGGAAGTGGCAGATGCTACTGGGAAGATTTACACTGCAGGAAGTGGCAGATGTTACAAACCAGGGCTGGATGTACAAGCCTGCAGATTGCCTAGATGGGAAGACAGTGATGAAAGAATGTTTCCACAGCAGATTGAACGTGTGCTATTGTTTAGTGCCGAAGCTGAGCAACAGGTTTCAGTTGAACGTGCACAGTAAAGGCGGAAACCGTTTACAAGCGGGGTCGGTGTCTTAATGCAGATCAACTACAACACACTCAAAGGGAGAAGGCTTAGTAGCGTGCAATTTGATGTGTCACGTCGCGATCCCACGGACATTGGTGGAGAAATCCTGGGAAAATCAATTTGTCGTATGGACATCACCCGAAAGGGTGCTGTATACTTGGTGGTCACATGCCAGTTGTGTGCTATATATGCCCTTTATGTCTATAACACTCACACACGCATATGTGTGTGTCACCGCACAGTGTTTGGAACATAGTATGAACACGCCACTATAGAGACTGAAAGTGCACGTGTAACTCAAACACGTGATCCCAGATACCGAAATCCGAAAGATGTTACGCAGAAGAGATAGAGAGGTTGGGGGGTCACGTGAATTGTGCTGTTGGCCTGGACCCCTTATCCTGAGGCCTCTTAGATCTGGGACCGGACATTCCGCGTCAGCACACCTGGGGGCCTTGGGGCTCTGTTGCTGGGGGGCGGTGGTGTCCTCAGGAGCTTTGGTGCATGTCAAGTTTGAGAAGCACTGGCTGCACCAGGGACATCACAAAATGCTTCCCCTCTGTTCTCACGAGGGGCCGTGGGTGACGCCTGTGGCTTCTTAGTGGAGGGTGTGGTATTGCTCTCAGCCTTCGGCGAGAGTGGCAGCCCCGTGGTACCCCCACGGTTTCTCCGCAGAGCAAAGCGCCACCTCATCCCAGGCGTCCACTCAGCGTGCGTGTGCGTTGACCAGGGCCCTCCAGAGACACGGAACCAGCGGGAGATGATACACAGAGGGGTAACTCTGTCAGCGATTGGCTCGCGGGGTTATGGAGGCTGGACAGTGCCACCATCTGCCGTCCACAAGCTGGATACCCAGGACAGCCGGGCGTGCAGCTCAGTCCGAGACCAGAGGCTCGACAAGCAGGAAAACAGATGCTGTGAACCCCTGTCTGAGGGCAGCAGAGGCAGAGGTGAGAGGTCCCAGCTCAGGGCGTGAGGCAGGAACCCTCCTCGGCTCTGTCCAGGCCGTTGGCAGAATGGGTGAGCACCCCGGTCCCCACGGCGGGGAGGGTGGCCTGCCCCCCTGAGTGCACAGGGACCCAAACGCTGCTCTCTCTCACCTGGAAGCTCTCTCACAGACATGGCCAGGGACGCTGTTCAATCTGGGCACCCCGCGGGCAGCCGGGCTGCCACATAAAATTAACACGACGGTGAGCCCGTTACCCAGCACCGCAGGGCCAGGGCGCACCGCGATGGCGTTCCAAGGTGGGAAAGAACGTGCTGGCGGTGTGGACGCGAAGTCCTTGCTCCTGCCCGAGTGTCCAGTCACATTACGCAGGGGAAGCGATCGATCTCAAATTCATTGACCTTTCACTCCCCCCCTGCCCCCTCACCCCGTGATTAATCTTTCTCTCCATCGCTGTTCTGCTTCCCGACTTGGGGCCTGAGACGTGAGGGGGCGTCTGAGGGCTCCTCAGCCCCGGTGGCCGCTCTACCTGAGGCCCGAGCCCAGAGCCGGCTCCCACAGGGACCTCCTGCCTGGCCTGTGTCCCCACATCAGAACGTCAGGGCCTGAAACCTCGGTGTCCCCAGCCAAAGGCGCTTGAATAGAATTGTCTTTCCATAGTCACATTCTCTCTAAAGAATGTCAAACTAAAAAATAAAATAGAAAATAAATTTAAATATTCAAAAAAAAAAAAACCAACGACCTGAGAGAGAAGCAGGGTGTGCGTGACCATAAATTAAATACAATAAAAATAAAGTGAAATATCCCCCCCACCAGGGTCTGCCTCCCCTCCCCCCCTTCCTCCTCCAGAGTCCTAGGTCCGAGCGCCCCGTGCTCCCCGGGAGGGCAGGGTGCTGGGAAATGGTGGAACACAGGGTGAGCAGGACGCTTTGCAAAGTGGCCAGTTCTGGTCCAAGCTCCCCTCTGTCCTCTCCTTTGAGGGGAGCTCACCCTTCCGAATCCTCAGAGGGCAGGGCCTGGCCACGGGGACAAGACAGCAGATGCAGTTCCATCCGGGAGAAGCATTCTGGCCTGTCTGTGCAGAAGAGGAAAGTCCTGGTGTCACCTGCTGCTCCCCCCGTCTGCCTGTCCCTACAGCACGAGCCCACAGCCCCCGCCAGTCTCCCGGGAGGCTCAGGGAAGGTCAGGATGCCCCGAGAGAGCCGCGCCTGGCCCTGGGGGCCACCTGCACGGAGGCAGGAGGGACCACCGCCAACCATGCTGCTCATGTTGTCCGAGCCACCGGGACGTCCCATCCTCCCTCCTGCTTTCCTCTTTCTGAAACACCAGCTGCTCGGAGACGCTGCCAAGATGCTATCCCGAGGCCTTTCTCCACGGAATCCGTCATCAGGAGTGACCGAGCTGCTTCAGGCCCGGGAGCCTGGGAGCCTGGGAGCCTGGACCGGAACCCGGGCCCTTGGGAAGTTCCAGCAACCAAGAAATTTGTGACAGAAAGCCGTGAGCTTGAGAACTGTCCATGGTCACTGACCAGGGTGGGGGCTGCCGTGAGGGGGGTCTCGGAGGAGAACCAGCTCCGGCCGGCTGGCGGGAGACGTAGCGGTGGGCGGGCGGGGGTTACTGTCCTTGTGCCCACCTGCCTTCCCTTCCACACCGGGCGGGACAAGCGGCGGAAGATCACCTGCCGGTGCCCGGCTCGAGGACGTGAGAGTCCGGGCAGTGAACGGCTTCAGGGTGGAAACTTCCGTCTGGAGGAAACGTGGGAACAAACGGCCGCAAGCTCCCGACGGGATCCCTTAAGGCGCAGCTCAGGGTCCCACCAGGGCGTCGAGGCTTCCCGGCTGCCCTCTGACCCCCGCGTCCTGAGCCTCCCTGGACTCAACAGCGCCCACCCGCAGGTGTGTGGCCATTCTCAGAGACAGAACTCTGTCTCCCCTCCCCCCACAACCCGGGACAACGTGGACCCCGCGGTGCGTACACACACGCCGGGCACAACCGGGCAGCGCTAAGGAGGCCGGCTGGGTTTCGCCAGGACCAGCCTCCGCTCACAGGGAGCACAGTGAACTCCGTGGGCTGAAATGACGCGTGCACCGCCCGGACCTCAGCGTGGCCGTCCCCCAGGACAAAGCCGCACTGCCCCTCGCTCTCCAGCCTGCCCACGTTCATCCCCGCAACCATCACTTGCGAGGCGGCGCGGGGAAAATCTTCAGGAGCCTGCCCCAGCTCCGAAGAAATCCCGAAATCCCCGTGGTAGCGCGGCCCCTCCCTCCACTGGTGCTCACGAGGACACATCACCTCATCACCGCAGGCCTCCTGCCGGCCAGGCTTCATTGCCTAGGCAACGGGGAATCTGAGGAAAACAAGATCCCTCCAAGGAGAGGAATTTGATAGAAGGGAGAAGGGAGCTGAGGAGGGAGGCTGTTGGACAAAGTGTCATGGCTGACAGTTGTCTGTGAACGATGGAGAAAAGGGACCCCCCCCCCCGTTTTGCCAAACCCAGGATGGTGTGTCCCTGTCCCAGGGGCCCTTCCAGAACCCAGCCAGGACCTCCCCTCCTGCTCTAAACGCCCCTGAGCGATGGACTCCACTGTAAAAGCCCAAGGAAATAATCCAGACCAACCAGGAGGCAGCATCGTTCAGAAACAGGTCCCTGAGATAAACGTAAGTCAGTCAGTCATCTGGACACGTCCCTACAGAGCAACCCAGCGCCGTGTAAGCAGGACATGGACGGGCACTCTGAGCAAGGCAAAACCCCAGTGTCCACGGGCCCCTCGTGGCGGCTGTGACATTGCTGAACTTCCAATGGAAACCCATGAGCCGCCATCATGTCTGTCAGCAGCGCCTCGAATTCCCCCATGGGGGGTGGAGAGGGGTGCCCTGGCCGGGGTTCCGGGGGGTCATCTCCCGTTCCGGGGGGAAGGGGGTCCTGCTCAGAATGTCTGTTCCCTCCCGATATGGTCTCTGCCTCCGAGTGCACAGCTGTCCCCAACAGGCGAGAAACACAGTATGTAGAAACAAGTCATGTTTTGTGCTCGTGCGGCTCTGATGTACAGAAATATTCCCCGGCTGGCGTGGGAGTGTGAGCCCAGCCAGGGAGAGGGACGGAGGGAACAAGAGCAGACAGGTCCCCAGGGGGCTGGGCGACAGAGCTGCTTGTGACAATTCAGTCAGGGAGCCGAGAGTCAAGTGAGCCGGTGCCGCGTGTAACGGAAGGTAGGAGACACCCGTGTTTTCTGCGTCTAAGTCACGCGAATATCTCTGTTCCACAGGGAGAGCGCGGTAATCAGCTGAAAAAAAAATTGCTCCCTGTTGGTTGGAAAAGGGGCTTGAGGCTCTCCCAGCCACCCGTGACCTCCCTCCCGTCAGGAGAACGAACAGAGAGAGAAGCCCGGTCCTGGGCGGAAAAGCCCGCAGAAGCGTGGACGTTTTTCAAGCCCCTGCACACTGTGCGCCCCGTGAGGACAAGAGCCATACACGTGGAGATCAGAGAAATCAGGACACTCTCTCGCCGGCAACCCAGGAGGTGGTCTCCCGCTGTTCCCAGCCTCCATTCCAGAGACACCGATTCTGAGATGTGCCCCCCACCCCTCGCCCCAGGCAGCCCGGTCGGTGCTGGTGTGCCCGTCACCAGCAAGGGCTCCAGTGCAGGTGACAAGCAAGGGGCGGTCCTGTGCGTCCAGGGATAGAGAGGAGAGAAGATGCCCGTGTTGCAAAGGCTGAGGTCGGGGCCAAGGGCAGACGGAAGCCAGAGGGAACCCTGCTGCTTTTCCAAGCTGAGCATTCCTCCCTCAAAGTTCAGGAGTTCCTGTCCCGTGACATCACTTCAGGGGCGGACCATCCAGGGGGTCATTTTCTGCTCTTACTAACAACTCGTTACCGTTCCATTGCTAATGAGTTTCTCGGGCTCCTTCCCGCCTCTGGTGAAGGACGCACCTCTTTGATTTCATGGGTCTTTCGTGAGTGGCTGGGGACCCTATGTCTTCCAGGGCTTACCTGCCGTTTCCAGAGAGGGCAGCTGTGTCCACCTGCCTGTGGGTCACGCCCCATAGCACCCATGTGCTTTTCTGCATATATGTATATATATATGTTCTTTCTGTCTATGGGCATCTAGGCAGTGTGTCTCCTCCATGTCTGGTCACTTTCTGACCTGGTCCCCTCCCTCACTTCAGGGTCCAGCAGTCAGCTCCTCACTGCCCACCCCTCCCACCAGGCCGGGGGCTGGGACCACCTCTTCCCCCGCTCTCAGCGGGATGGGCCGTGTGCACCGCATGGCTTCTCTCCATAGGGATGCTTCCTGACTGCCCACTGCTCCCGGGCTCTGGGGTGCAGCTGTGAGGCCTCGGCGGCCCCAGGATGGACTCCCGGGCCTGAGAAGCAGCAGAGCGCATGGTCTAATGCAGGAGGAACCGCTGCAGAAGTCACTCCCACCCGGCTGCGGGGTCCACCTGTGTTTGCTTGTCCTGTTTGTGGCTCCCCGACCCTGTAAAAACTCCGCCGGCCTCTGCTTGACGTCTTGATGTGCGGTGCACCGTCCAACGGCTTTATTTATTTACTTTTTTTGTATTTTTTCCTAAGTGGGGAGGGGAGAAGGCAGAGAGACAGACTCCTGCATGCGTCCGACTGGGATCCACCCGGCATGCCCACCAGGGGGTGATGCTCTGCCCATCTGGAGTGTTGCTCTGTTGCAACCGGAGCCATTCTAGCACCTGAGGCAGAGGCCATGGAGCCATCCTCAGTGCCTGGGCCAACTTTGCTCCAGTGGAGCCTTGGCTGTGGGAGGGGAAGAGAGAGACAGAGAGAAAGGAGAGGGGGAAGGGTGGAGAAGCAGATGGGTGCTTCTCCTGTGTGCCCTGGCCGGGAATTGAACCCGGGACTTCCACACACTGGGCTGACACTCTACCGCTGAGTCAACTGGCCAGGGCCTTCCATTGGCTTTTAATAAAATGCCTTAGGCGGTTCCAGGCTCCCGGTGTGCTCTTAATTTTAAATATGTCAACATAACCCTCCCCTGCTAGTAACCATGTGGGGCTGCCCCTCATGTGCAGCCCAACTGATTTTCCTCCGGCTTCTTCTGTTCCCCCTCTCGTCGAGGACGAGAGCGTGGAGCACCTTAGTGACTGATGGTTCTCTTCCTCCTCGTGCACATTTCATCGTTTTTCAGGAGCACCTGTTGTATCTCCTGAGTGGATCGGATATTATCTTGATGCCTCCACAATCTGGAAGAGCCTTGTAACCCTGCTGTTCCAGCAGTGACCCCCGTGTGAGCACAGGACAGGGAGGCTGCGAGGGCATGCTGTGTGGCCCAGAGAGAAAAAGCTCCCAGCAAGTCAACACCCACTTACATGACCCAGGTCTCCGCAGAAGGGCCACGGGGGGCCAGGACGCCCCTGACGCTGGCCTCCCACCAGAGACCCCGCCGGTGGGCAGGTTTGGGGCTGACCCTTGTCAAAAGCAGGGTGGGGGTGGGGAAGCAGCTGAGAGGTCCGCAGGGAGGAGCCGTGGACATCACTGTGCAGGGTCAGCCTCGCTCCGCCTGGAAACGAGGACAGAGCACCCGCCCAGCTCTCGGCTGCTTGACCTTGATTATCTTTCTATAACATGGGGATGCCCTGGGGGGGTCTGCACCCTAAGCATTTTATAAACAGACCCCCCCCCACGAAAGAAATGTCTGGCTCTAGTTATGTCTGCGTCAGCCGGGCACTTACAATTATATAACGACAGCCTCCATGGTCGATAGGAGGTGACCCGGAGTTTTTATAAGAGACGGGTAGGTGACAGAGCTGAGTGCCCCAAAGAGACCTCTGTGTGAGCACATGGACCTATGTTCATGTAAGTATACACACACACACGTATGCAACACGCCACACATGCAGGTGCATGTGCCAGTTAACATACATTCACAGACAAAAAGAGCATTAACATAACATACGGGCTCTCAAACTGCCAATATCACAGCCTAGATGGTGTCTCCGCAGCCTCCCTGTCCTCGCTCTGAGGCGGTAGACGCAGCCCCGGCTCTGAGGCTGACGGAGCCACACCGTCCCCATGACTCCTCCGCCGAGGTCCTCTGCGTTGTCAGGACCATGCCTTTCCACACCGTCCACGTGCAGGAGGAGCCGGTCCGCTGCCCCCTCGGGGCTCCCTGGAGGACACTTACCCAGGCAAGGGAACCTGAGCCGTGAAGATCTGGTTCTCCGGGGGGTGAGTCCTGCAGGAACAAACTCCCCCAGCTCATGGTCCCAGCGGCTTTGACACCTGTTTACTCATTGCGGAAGGACAGTCGTCCGTCGGCCGCACGGACGCCCTCGTGGGAACAAGCGAGGCCGTGGGTGTCAGTGCGGTCACGGAACACACACACGCCCCTGATTAACCACCGGCTCTCCCAGGGCTGCGGCCCGCCCAGCGACCGCTGGGGTGGTGATCTCGCTGAAAAAGGAGGCCAAGCCAAGGAGGAACTTCAAACCAGAGAGTCGGCTAAATGAACGCAGCCCGGAGGAGATGAGAATTCTCATCTGGGAGCTCCAGTCCGAAAGAGAAAGTGTGGGGTGTTGCAGACCTCCACTTGAGAAGAAAGGGGTGTGTTCCGGCATGGGGCGGCGTTCCCATCGGCACGGGCTGACAGCCAGCCGAGGGCACACTCAGGCGTCAGCCTGGTCCCGAGCTGCCCCTGGATTCAGCCTGGTCCCAAGCCGCCCCTGGCCTCAGCCCGGTCCCAAGCAGCCCCTGGATTCAGCCTGGTCCCGAGCCGCCCCCCGTCCCGAGCCGCCCCTGGCCTCAGCCTGGTCCCGAGCTGCCCCTGGTCCTGAGCCGCCCCTGGCCTCAGCCGGGTCCCAAGCCACCCCTGGTCCTTAGCTGCCCCTGGCCTCAGCCGGGTCCCAAGCCGCCCCTGGCCTCAGCCCGGTCCCGAGCCACCCCTGGTCCTTAGCTGCCCCTGGCCTCAGCCCGGTCCCGAGCCACCCCTGGTCCTTAGCTGCCCCTGGCCTCAGCCGGGTCCCAAGCCGCCCCAGGTCCAAGTGTGGGTCGGGCTGAGCAGAGGCTGCAGGATGAGCTGTGGGGAGAAGAGGGATGAAGACCGCAGCACGGGAGCTCTACCACAAGACCTAGAGACCCCAGGGTCTGCTCCTCAGAAGCCGTGGCTGCCCGGGTCTTGAGCAGAACCATCTCCAGAACCTCCACCTGGCTCTGCGGTCTTGTCTTTGGGCTCCTGCACCTTCCTACCAGGTCTCGAGAAATACTCCAAGGCTGTCAGGGTGGCAGAACCTGGGCCCCAATGCCCACATGACTCCGGTCACCTGTGTCAGCTCAGGCGTAGGCTCTCTGCACCTCACAGAGGGGGAGGGGCGTGGAAGGTGAAATGGCCCTGGTTGTGGGTTCACTCCGTGACTCTCATGCCCGTGCGTGTTCTGACAGCAAGGATTCCACTAGCCCACTGTGGGATGAGTGTGCATTCGTCAGCTCAGGCTGCTGCTGCTGCTGCGTAACAAAGTGCCACGGGAATTTATTTTCTCACAGTTCTGGAGGCTGGAAGTCCCAGATCAAGGTGCTGGCCCCGTCTCTGTCCATCCCCCTGGCTGCCCAACACAGGGAGCGTTATCCGAACCTTGTGTTTATGGCTCTTCTGATGTTCTTATTCCATAGTGTTAGCAGCCGTGTGTGTGTGTGTGTGTGTGTGTGTGTGTGTGTGTGTGTGTATGTGTGCACACAGGCGTGCGCCTAAGGAGAAATGTGTTGTTTAGCTTTGGTGGCTTTCACACTTTATGTTTTAACATTCAGGCAAGCAGCTATCAAAGCTTAGTCTCCACCCTGCAGCGTCTGCAAACTTGGAACTCGTCAGAAATGTCAGTTCCCGTGCCTCTCCGCTCCCCCGACCTGCTGAATCAGAAGCTGTGATTTGCATGTCTCTGATTACTAATGCGGCCAGCAGCCTCCACGTTCCCTCACTGGGGACCCGTGCTCTCTCTGTCTCCTCTGAAATAAACGCCTGGTAGATTTTTGCTCTTTTTTTTTTTTTTTTTTTTTTCCCTACTGGGTTGTTTATCATTTCCTAATTGATTTAATTCTTTATGTATAGTTGACACCGATTCATACCGGTCGATGCACTGAGAATATTTTCTCCCAGTGATCGTCTGTTCTCTTTCTGACGTTGTCTTACGATGAACAGAATTTTTAGTTTTATTATAATCAAAGGCATTAATTTTTTTGCGTGTGTGTGTGTGGCTGACACGTTTTGAGTCTTATTAAAAGAAGTCTTTCCTCATCCCCAAAGAGCAAATATAAAAACGACGTCTCTATTTCCTACGAGAGGTTTTTAAAGTGTTTGCTTTTCACACACAAAGGCGCAAGACCTTTAGGAATTGCTTTGTGTGTGGTGTACGACAGGGATCCTCATTCAGTAGCTTTTCCAGACGAGGAGTCACTTTTCCTGGCTCCGTGATTGTGTGGTTCCTGCCCCCCGTCCCCCCTTAAATGCTGTGACCCCTGGGTCACGAGTCTAACCTCCGACGGGTGCAGGCTTGTTCCGGGCGCCCGGTTCTGTTCAGCCGGCCACGTTCTGCTGTCTTGCGTCACCAGCAGCTGTCTTCATTTCAATAGCATCGAAATCAATGTTGATTTGTTGATTTCTGGCACGTGAGCTCCTCCTCCAACGTGTGTTGACTCTTCCTGAGGCTTCAACATTTCATTTCTTTTCACCCCCGAGAACCAGCGTGTCAGGGTCCCTGAAGCACCCCGTCGGGAGTCTGCCTGGGCTTGCGTGAAGCGCCCAGAATCGACTGGGGAGAATCAGCACTTCCTGCGTTCTGTCTTGAGACGTCCCACGGAAGCCCGGGACCTTGATTCAAGTGACCATTCTCGTTTCCAAGCCTCTGCTCACACTATTCTATTTCTCCCCAAGTCCCTGGCCACCACCCGCTCTCTCCCTCCTGTGTTCACGCCCGGCAGCCCCCCGGAGCCCCCTCCACGGACCTCCTGCAGGCGCCCATGCCTGTTCCAGACACAACATTGCCCGGTGAGGGCGCCCTACTACCTGTCAGCCTTTGTAACCGTCACATCACGTAGCCTGTTTCCTGGCTCAGTACGATGTTTGTTAGAAAGGCAATTGATTTCCTTTTACCTTAAACATCCCGCCCCAGCCCCACCCCCGCACACCACCACCAAGTTACTGTAATCCTTCACATGGTCTGTTGTCTTTGGACAGCACAGCAAAGAGGAGGCCTCCCTCCCACACCCCTCCGCTCCCAGCAGGTAAGCGCTGAGGCGGCCACTTGCTGGTGTGAGATCCCAGCTCCGGTCTGTGGCGTTTCCTCAGACGGCCGCCGGCACATTCTGCACAGTCTCAAGGTGAGAGTCTGGTCCCCCACCCACCAGCCCCTCGTCTATACACCTGCCTGATGTACAAAGCCACCAGACTGGGGACTCGGCGGCCGACCGTTTCCTGGGCCGCGTTCGCCGCCGTGAAGACACCTTGAAGGTGACCCGTAGCTGCTGTTTCTTTCTGTCAAAGGTGGTGAAGTCGCTGCTCTCGGGTCACCGGCTTCGTTTCCAAAATCAACGCACCTGTGCTTGGGTTGTCCTGTAAGTGGTCTATCCATAGGATTATCCAAACATCTAGACGGTAAGGCAGCCCAGTTTTAAGGCATCAGAAGGCTAGTGGAGGGAATAAGATTTAGCAAGCATCTGTGATGCCGAGAGGCATTTAATGAGCCATAATCCAAGTACCAACGTCCATTTGGGGTTTTTTGTTTGTTTGTTTGTTTGTTTGTTCAATCCAAAAATCAATCCGATGGAGGAGGAAGAGAGTTGTGGATGAAGGACAATTGCAGAGATGATTAAGATGCGGCTTTTCCCGCTGACTCATGCAATACCATGAAAAGAAAACCTTTTAGGTGTGAGTGGTTCGGTCAGTCCCACGTCGACCGGAGGGACGGCTAGGAAACGGTCCTCCTGAGTGTGCGTGCGACACAGTCGCGGTGGAAGGGTCTGCTGAACGCTAGAAGCAACTCGCTCTCGTAGAACTTGACGCTCGGGAAACGGCGGCGTGATCTCAGACACGTAGCTCGTGACGGCTTTGGTTCTGCAAGGAGGGCGGATGAGGTCGCGCGGCTTACGGAGCACGTCCTTATCGGCGGCGCCTTGTTATTCTTTATCTGAAAAGGTAAGGAGACGCGGCCTGACCTCGCCGAGCCGCTGGGGACAGCAATGCAAGGCGCTTCTTCCCGAGCCTTAAAATCCGTGCGGGTCCCCCGTTTCTGCTGGGACGGGCCATCCATCTCCGGTTAGCTCGGTCTCAGGAACCAGCCGGCAAACACGTCCCCCTCCCTGCCCCAGGGGGACACGTAGAGCAGGGATCCCCGGCGGGAAGCACGGAGTTACGGCAGGAAAGAGCTCGCCGAGCGAGGGCAGAGGGCAGGCGGATTCTAGAAGTGTTTCTACCAGAATAATGATGTTTGTCCACCACTTGGTAAAGAAAATCTCAAATTCTGCGCCAGACACCCCAGGGCAGGGGCACAGGCGGTGAGGCTGGGGCAGTCCCCGGTGTGCCGTGCCCACGCCTGGTCGTACGCAGGGAACGGGACAACGGACAGGCATCGCTGTGTCTGGGCGGACGCACATGCCAGGCTTTCTGGGTTTGGGATTTCCTGTTGCCCATCCTGCAACACACACCTGGACCTTCAAGCTGCAGCGAGGTGGTGTTTTCAACTATCAGGCAGAGACGGGGAAGCTCTGGACGACGGCGGCCAGGCTGGGGGGAGGCGGGCCTCCTGGCATGTGGTCGGTCAGCGGGAAGGAAGGGGAAGGGGACACAGCTCCCACGGAGGACAAGCCACCTCTATCAAAACGAGACGGCACATTGACCCACGTCACCCCTGGGACACTACGTCACCACGGCGATGCTTAGACTTTCTGGCTTTCGGACCCCCGTTCCTCTCTGGAAAATTGCTGAGTGTCTCAACAAGCTAACTGATATCTGCCATAGTAAACCTAGAAAGGGAGATTCTTACAGGGCGCGATGATCTTGTAAAGTAAGCGTGTTGCCTGATCATGTCAAGAACGCCTGTTTATTTCAAGATTGCTTTTGGAAAGGAACGAGTGAAAAGAGGAACGAGTAACGTCCAGCCTGAGAAAGGACCCCCGGGGGCCCCCGAGTCGTATCTGCATCTGCGTCCATCCTGTGAATACGCAGCTTTGGTTGAAGCCTGCGGAGGGAAATGCGGGCTCCGTGTGGAAGGGAGCCGCTTGCAGGCCTCCGAGGCATTGCTGGAACCGGCGAAGGATGGGATCAGAGTGCCCCTGAGGAGGGGGCTGACCACGGGACGGGGGGGTGACATTCTGTGGTGCACCCACTAAGATGGATGAGGTCTCATCTGCGCTGACATGGGCCGGTGCCGAAGTCCTGTGTTGTTCTGTGGAAATGAAGGCTATGTTGCCGGGAGCAAATTTTAAGAAAGAAGCTGCGGAGGAATGTGCATGGTCCTTTGGGATGCGCCCCTGCATACAATGTATCTAGAAGGAAATGTAATAAAATGTTACTGATGGTTGCCTTCCCGGAAGGGACAGGGGGGCACTGGCGTTTAGGGCTTTCATTTTCAATAGGCTCACTTTTAACCCCAAATATCCGGTGAGGAACTAATTACAGCTAGCGCTCGACTTAACGACCACGATTGGTTCCACAGACCGGTCGTAACACGATGTGGTCGTAAGGTGAGTAGGCTATGTGTACAGCCCTGTGAAATGATGTCGTAAACATCCTTAAGTCATATGTTATCATAATTTTCTTTCATTATGGTCGTATAGCATAATTTCCTTTGTTCATTTCTTGCCATTTCTACGCCGTTTTGTTTCTTATTTTTACATTCGTCAGGTTTACGCCCCAGACGCGGAGCAGCCGTGGCTAGCGATTGTGGTCGTAAAGTCGAACGACTGTAGGTTGCCTAGGTCGTCGGTCGATCAATGCCTGTAAGGTAAACACCAGCTTTAACCTATTTTGCAAGTTTATTCTGAGGATGACATGAATCAGCGTGGGGAAAAACACCTAGCTCGTTATAGATATTCCATAGATGGGGGTGGTCTGCAGAAGAGCATGGCAGTTCTTCCAGAAATTAAAAAAGAAAAGTGGCTTGTGACCCAGTCCTTTCCCTTTCGGGTGACGATTCAAAGAGACTCAAAACACTCACCTGGAAAGAGATATGATGCACTATGCTTACCGCAACATTGACAACAACCAAGATATAGGAACAGCCCAATTACCCATCCGTAGAGGATTGGATAAGAAGAAAAGCTGTTGCACATGTATACAATGGAACACCACTCAGCCCTAGAAAGTAGTAAAAACCTTACCGTTTAGGACAGCCCGGGTGGACCTGGACGGTATTGCGTTAAGTGATATAAGTCAGACGGAGAAAGACAAGTCCCGTGGGATTTCACTCACAGGCGGAATCCAGTCGCAAAATAAACAAACAACAAGCAAAAACGAAAACAGACTCACAGACACAGAGACAGACTGATGGTGACCAGAGGGTGGGAGATTTGGAGGAATGGGTGAAAACGGGAAGGGATTAAGAAGTCAAAAAAAAAAAAAAAACCCAAAAAACTATACTAATAGTTCCAAAATAGTCACAGGGAATGTAAAGCGCAGCACAGGGAACAGAGTCAGTAACATTGTAGTAACCACAGCTGGTGCCAGGTGGGTGCTTAAAGTAACGCCCAGTGGAACACTTGGGAAAGTCGTGTGATCGTCTAAGCGCCGTGCGGTGCACCTTCTGAAGCTAATACAGAACGATATTGAGTATAAAGTGTAATTGAAAAATAACATACAGCCTGACCAGGCGGTGGCGCAGTGGATGGAGCGTCGGACTGGGATGTGGAAGACCCAGGTTCGAGACCCCGAGCTCACCAGCTTGAGCGCGGGCCCATCTGGCTTGAGCAAAAGCTCGTCAGCTTGGACCCAAGGTCTCTGGCTTCAGCAAGGGGTGGCTCGGTCTGCTGAAGGCCCACGGTCAAGGCACACGTGAGAAAGCAATCAATGAACAACTATGGTGTTGCAACGGCAACGAAAAACTAATGATTGATGCTTCTCACCTCTCTCCATTCCTGTCTGTCTGTCCCTGTCTATCCCTCTCTCTGACTCTCTTTCTGTCCCTGGAAAAAAAATAAAATAATAAAATAAATAAAAATAAATAAATAAAATACAAAGAAATGAATGACAGCTGTTTAAAAATGGTATTAGAGAGTATAAGAATAACTCGAGGTTTCGTTTCCAGGTGACCCGCTTCCTGGGACCCCCTCATTAGCATCGCAGCCCACAGTCGTCTCCCCTAAAGCAGAGGGGGGTCCTAGGGCTGCTGACGTGTCAGCAGCAAGCCGCCTCCTACACCTCATAAGCTTTTGTTTTCAAGTGTCAAACGTTCCGTGTGGATAATTTGGGGTAGTGAAATCATTCTCAAAGGAGGATTTTTTTTCTTTTCTTTTCTTCTTAGGTCTGATTAGTCCCCCATTGGAGGGAACCTTCCAGGGACCTCAGCTGTCTTCCCTGCGTTGGGCCAGTACCGGGAAAAGGGAGGGAGCCATCGGCGTAGCCCTTGCATCTGTTGGTGTTCCTGCCTCCCCAGGGATCTGTCCCCTTCTTGGTTGTGTTTCTGACACCTGTCACACGTGCTCTCCCAAGATTGGCACTTTGACGTCAGCCCACTGGTCACCGTGGCTTGTTTGATGTATAATTAATGCATTACTCTGTCTCACTTGGACCCAGACTCCTAAGGTTTCAGGGGACACCAATACCTCTTTCTCTATTACTCAATGATCGCAGTCAAAATGTAAGATTTCATTTATTTAGAAAATAATAAATGCCCCATCCACCCAAATTCAACATTACTCTGTTCTGCATTTTAAACAGTTCAGGTGAAAATAAGCATTTGACAACCACCGCCGCTGACCTCAATGTGTTGGAGTCCCACGGTCCCAGATGGTGTTCCTCCTCAACACCCCATCCGACAGTTTTACACATGTTCCAACCCTCCAAATTCCTGTCGTCTCCACGTCTCCTCTCCATGTCAAAACTCTGGAAAGAGGCACACATATGTTTGGTCTCAGAGTCTGAAGCCAGGTGACCACAGGCTTGTTAAAGCCACACAGTCAGCACGGGCTGGTTGGCTCAGTCGTAACACATCAGCCAGGTGTGTGGATGTCCCAGGTTCGATTCCCAGTCAGGACGCACAGGAGAAGCAACTATCTGCTTCTCCACCCGTCCCCCTCCCCCTTCTCTCTCTCTCTCTCTCTTCCTCTCCTGCAGCCATGGCTCCATTGAAGTGAGTTGGCCCCTGGTGCTAGGATGGCTCCGTGGCCTCTGCCTCAGGCACTAAGAAGAGCTTGGTTGCTGAGCAACAGAACAATGTCCCTGATCAGCAGAGCATCAACCCCTTGTGGGCTGACCGGGTAGATCCCGGTTAGGGCACCTGCAGGAGTCTGTCTCTGCCTCCCCTCCTCTTACTAAATAAATAAATTTACAAAGTCACACCTTTGTACCCTGCGCCCTGTGTGACATTTTCTGAGGTTCCCGGGCTGTTCTTCTCGGAAGTGCATTCCTTCCTTCATTCTTTCCTAAATCTGTTGAAGGTCTGTGGTATAAGTACTAGTGGGTATAAGACACGACCCAGAGGCAAACTCAGAAACATTTTTCTTTGACTGCCCCTCTTGCGGCTGGGAAAAAAAAAAAGGAAGGAAGGAAGAAAAGGAAGTGTGGACCTTTCTCAATTTCTTTTTATTTATTCATTTTAGAGAGGAGACACAGAGTGAGAGAGAGAGAAAGGGGGGAGGAGCTGGAAGCATCAACTCCCATATGTGCCTTGACCAGACCAGTGCAGGGATTTGAACCGGCGACCTCAGTGTTCCCAGGTCGACGCTTTATCCACTGCGCCCCCACAGGTCAGGCTTTTTTTTAATTTTAATTTTTATTTTTTCCAATTTCTTTTTATAAGCGTGGACCTTTCTCTATGCCTCTCTTAAGCGTTTCCTCTCTGCCTAAGTCCCCGTACGTAAGACAGACGGCATATAAGCTGACAGACTGTATATAATCCACATCTTGCTTCGGAGAGACAAAGCCACCCCCCTCCCCCCCTATGGCAGCCAGCGGTCCTTCTACCCTGGATCGCTGGCCCCAGAACATACTGAAGAAATTATTTCCGTGCAGATGGAGCTTTCTGGATCGTAAATACTTGACGACTTCCAAAGCTACAATGTAACATGACAGTGAACAAACATCCTCTCAACCAAAGGACACCGCAGGGGGCCCCCCCGGTTGGCTCAGCTCCCCGGTCTCCAGGTGCAGCCGCCAGTCCAAGGGAGTAAGTCCTGCCCGGGACGCTGGCGGCAGCTTCTCCGCAGACAGATGGCCGTTCTGGACTGAACCTCACGTTCTTGCCTCCAAGCAACAGCGGACAAGGCCACCGTGTCCTCTTCACCCCCAGTCACCGAAAGGCCCTACCACCCAAAAGGTCAGGGAGCCCGTTGGCTGGTTGTCTGAACCAACCAGCACTGCCGTGGGGACAAGCCTGGTCCCAGCCTAAACCGACTCTCACAGAGGGAGGGGAGGGCTGAGCTCCCGTGGGTCAGAGTCTGGACATCTCTGAATCCCTGCGCTCAGATGACGGTCTTCAGGACCCAGTTTTTCTATCCTCTTTTCTTGGATCTGTTCCATTCAGTTCCAAAGCAAATTATTATCCCCCCCGGCGTGCGCACAAACTCCGGGGCTCACCCACCCTCCCCTCATTCCTGGGGACTCCTGCTGAAGTCCCAGGGCCCCCGGGCCCATTGGATGGACTCGGGTCACGTGGCCATTTCCGAGTGGCGTGCTGTCTGTCTGGGAGGAGATACCCACGATGTGTTTATTGGCAGGCCTGGGCTGTGTGTGCCCACTCCCAGATCGGGGAGGACATTACCCGACCCTCACAAACTGCATGGCTGGGACTGATTCCCTGGAGGAAACAAGGGTGGTTTATCGACAGGGAGGGGAATGGATTCCAGGTAAGCAGACAACACGCCCGGCGGGCGCACTGGCAGGGGATCTCGTGAGTGAGGACAGAGAGAAGGCGTCGCGTGTGCCAGTGGTTTTTATGGACCGGTGTTTGTATTATACTTCTGCCTCCTAACCCCTAAGCCATTGCCTGCTGGGTTACCTTAGGGGAGCACTAGCTAAGATTTATATTTCAAATATGAGGAATTGCCTTTTGGACAATCTGGTCTTGTCTCATCTGGGTTGTTTTTGTTTTTGGTGGTTTTTTTTTTTTTACTTCTATGCAAATACAATGAAATATTTCTTATAAAACCAACTAAATTCATTTGTCTTTCTTTTCCTTTTTTATTTCTTCTTTCATTTTTCTTCCCCATTTTGTTTCTTAGTCCCTCCTGTTTTTAAACTTCCAAGTGTCTAAATAAGTCTGGTAACACAGCAGCCTGCCTTAAGTTTATTTTTCTTGGAACAAGGGAAGGGATGGGTGGATGGGTGGATGGATGGATGGATGGATGAACGGAGGGATGAAGAGGTAGATGGATGGGTGGATGGATGGATGGATGAATGGAGGGATGAAGGGGTAGATGAATGGGTGGAAGGGGGAATATATGGATGAACGGATGGCTGGGTGGATGAATAGATGGATAGATAATGGACGGAAGGATGGATGGGTAGATGGATGATGGAAGGAGAAGTAGATAGCCAGAAGGATGAATGAGCGGATGGATAAGGGAGGGGTGGAGGGGTGGGTGGATGGATGGCTGAATGAACGACTAGTCAGCCATTGCGACAAGTGCCGTGTTTACTATTTCAGGGACTGATGCAGTGCTGGGTGAATGAGTGAGTAAGCCTGACGAGGCTGGCTGAACGGCGTGGCTTGTCGCTGTCACGTGGGAGGGTCACAGTGGAGTCCAGCTCATTGTTGGTAAAGGAGCCCAGACAAGGGAGTTTCCTCTCAGAGGACAGTCCTGGACTCTGGAAACTCGTTCTCTGGGATCATCCTGGGTGCTTCCTTTGGCAAGAGAGAAAGTTTCTTTTAAGAGAAAAGCCTGACTTTCTACGTCCCTGTGTGTTTACGCTCTTTGTGGCTGTGTAATGTTCGACGGCCGGGGCCCCTTTCAGGGCAAACACTTTTCCAGGATTCCTCTCTAACGGAGAACTATCAGTGGCAGCGGCACCGTACGTTGAAACGTAACTTGTAGCTCTGACTCCTTTCCCGGCTTCACTGTGGAAACCGCTGAATGCAGGTGCAGGAATTTCAAAATCTAGACCCTGAGACCTGGTGGGAGGTCCTCACAGACCACCGTCCACATGAGAGGTCTCTGAGACCTCTGCTGGGCGGCGTGTCCTCACGATCGTACTGGCTGCGGACCGACCCCTGGCGTGTCCGGCCTTCCCCCTGGTGTGAGGGCTCAGGACACCCTCCCGAGCCTAACCCCACAGGATCAGGGCTCCGAGGCCGCCCGCGATGGCCGCCCTTCCCCGCTGCGGGAAGCGGGGGCTCACAGAGCCGACGAGCCGGTGTTGTGTTTGAGCCGTGCCAGGAGTGGGTGGCTCTGAGGAAAAGGCTGCTTCTCAGGCAGTCTCAATCAATGGCTGCGCTTTTTTTTTCCTTTTTCTGACGCTCTTTGTAAATAATAGAACAAAACCTATTTTCCGCCAGACGCCTCCCACCGGCTGGATGCCCAAGGAGCTGTCTGCTGAATGATCCCACGCACTGTTCTTGTTGGAAACACAGCAGTGCTTGGGGAGGTGCGGGCGGGCGGGCGGGCCGGCGGGCAGCAGCGGGTGGGGGCCTCGGAGAGCTGGACCCGCGGCCCTGCGGCTGCAGAACTGATCGCCTACGGAGGCCCCCCTGGTCAGCGGGGGCACGCTCTAGACGGCAGATCCCATTCTCGCCCTGCAGCCTGCTTCCTGTTCTTCATTTATTTCTAGTGCTCAGGCCTGGCCTCCAGGGAGATGGGGTGAGGCTCTTTGAACATTTTCTGCATATTTTATAACACCCTCACCCCCTACTCCCCCCTCCCCCAATGACAGAGGAAGCCTGAGCCAGCCACTGCCAGGGAGGGGCGTCTGGCCTCGTGTCCAGCAGGCGGCTGTGGGTCCCCCACAACCTGTGAATGAAATCCTCCTTAGAAAGCACACCGCACGGGAGGCACGCGTGTTCCCGGGGGAATCACACGGTCATCGGGGTTGGCTCTTCTGTCTCTGCTTCCACCAGCAGAAGGCATCGCTCATAACAGAACATGCAGGCAAAGATACCAAAGCTGCCCGCTGTGCAGCGTTGACGACGGACCACGGGGCACGCTCTGAGTCCTGCAGAAGTCGTCCCGCACGCGCGTGTGCACCCTTCACAGACCAGGCGCCCGGAACGTAAATCCACCAAAGTAGACGCTTACCCCGGAGCCGTGAGCTGCGACGATGCCTCTCGGTTTCACATTTCAGCCGTCCCTTGGTAACATTTACGTAGATGGCTTCGGAAGCGCACGGGTCGGTCCATTGTGGTACCCAGGAGGTTAAACCTAAATTTTTTTTTTTTTCTACAACTAAGTTCTCTTATGGGGCAGATGCACACAAAATAGTGTCATTTTCCTCCCGGTTCCGAGTGAGGAAATTCCACTGGAACCGTGGCTATTTGGGCTTCAATAGGAATCCAGTTCTGGTTCGTCTCTTCTGGGCTCCGCGGGGGAAGCCTGGAGGCCGCACGCGCTCTGTGCAGCGCGTCACGACTCAGGACGCCTTCGTCCGCTGCCCGGAACCCAGCTTGGCCATGCTGGTTCACTCAGGGGTCCTCGAGGCCCTAAGAGTCCAGCTCGAATTGAGGACACGACTTCCTCTAAAGTCCAGGGAGCTCATCATCCCACGAGGCGTGAAATCTTATCCCTTCCATTTTCTACAGGAGGAAACCAAGGCTCAGAGCAGATCAGCACTCTGCCCGCGGCCACCCAGCAATGACGTCACCAGCTGAGGCCAGGTGACCTGAGTTCAGGACGCCAGCGAACACGCCGAGCGCAGGCAAGAAGGCTGGCCACACCCGGGCAAGGACTCCAGGAAGCAGCCCCCCCACCCCCAAGGCCCCTGCCTGCCCAACCGGATGGAGGAGAGGTGCCCCAAGGTAGTCTGGGGCAAGGTGGAAACGGGAGGTAGAACCAGACCAGGCAAAGCCTGGACCCCTGGGCTGCTGGAGTTTCCCCCCTGGCTCTGTTACTGCTGCAGGGGGACTTTCTCTTGGAGAGAGGATGCCTTCAGGGCATTCTTCTGTGAGTTTTAGGAAGTTTTTTTTTAATTAGAAAAAGGAAGTGTGTGGACTCCAGCCAAGGTGCGGAGGGTGACATGTGCTGACTGCTTTTACAGTTTATTAATCCTGAGGATGACGTCTCTAATAAGCCTCACGTTCCTCGGAAGCTGCTTCTGCAGAGCACTGGGATGTTTTCCAGCACGGAGATTCCCTAAGGGACTCAGAGGTCTGGGAGCTGACCTGAGCAGGAGCCACGTGTCCCCTTCCGCGCTTCCTTCCCCCAGCCGCCTCCTCCCCTCCCTGTGGCTTCTAACGGGGCGTCAGCACCCAGGGCTTACCCAGCTCCATGCTCAGTGCAGGTGGGTGAGCTCTCACATCCCTACCCTACTTCTGCTGCGGCTTCTCGGCCCAAGGCTGGACAGCAGCCTCCTGTCCAGCTGTCCCCTGCTCTCTGGCGTCAGGGTCCGGCCCCTAAAGCATTGCCACACTTAGGGGAAACTCAGACTTTCGGGGGCTCGGGACGCATCGAATCAGAGCCCGCATTTCCACAAGAACGCCAGGGGATTGTGTGTACCTGGATGGTTGGAAAACGCCCTCCTGGGCCCCTAGGGAGTCTCTCGTGTCCACAGACAGTTAACTCTTCCTAGATAGAAGAAAGACAAAGCCAGAGTGGCCGTTCCTCCCTGGGTGGCGCCAAGCCCCTCACACGCGCTTTAGACAACAAAGGGCGTCCGTGAGTTGGTTCTGAGTAACAGACCTCACCCCCCCCGGGACTTCACAGTCAGAGATGGGGGTCCGCTTGGGGTCACGGCCACATCCCAGGGTTCACGAACTCCTCTCAGCTTCCATTTCCCTAGATATAAATTGGGGATTAAAAAAAAAAATGACTCCCCCTCGGCCCCCATGAATAACCGGGCAGACCGAGGCAGGGAAGAACGGAGAACCCTGTCCTGCCTCCTGTTGCAAAGTCAGGCTATGCACTGTCAGAAGTCAGCGATTCTTTACACAAGAAGACTGCCTCTGCCCGGCCCCCGGCCCTCCCATCCCTGTCCCCTCCGAGCACCTGCTGAACAGGTTGCACAGTGCCTGGCCACCCCCTCCCTCGCCCCCTCGAGAGAACAAAGGCTCAGCCTCAGAGACGGCAACCCGGGGCAGGGCCGGGGAACAATTGGGGTTTCGGTGGCTTTTCTAGGATTAGTTCACGTCAAGGCGTGTAACCGAGGCCGCCCTGGGTAGACGGGAGTGAGGACAACCTGAGGTTTCGTTTCCATGGGTGGATCTTTCTCGGGCAGTGACCCGCGGCCTTGTCCCCTGGACCCTTCCAAAGGAAAGTGGAACGGCCCCTGGGTGGAGAACAGGAAGAGAAGACTCCGGGACACCCCCGCCACACACACACACACACACACACACACACACACACGCACACACACACACGCGCGCGCGCGCACACACACGAGGCTTGGCGGCCTTGCCTCGTGTGAGGACTTTCTTGTTAGGAGAAAAGGACAACAGGTGTTTTTTGGTGGTGGTGGTGGGGTGTGTGTTTTTATCTCACTCCTTTTTCAGTGAAAACCCAATGTTTTCCCGTGGAGACCTCAGGGGACATTTTTGGCCAAACGGAATACCCTTGTGTGTGCTGCAGACGGTCAGCGTCCCTGAAGCCTCCCATCGCACGTGTGAAGCACCCCCACTCATTGTAAGAACTAACCCCCCCACAGATGTTTCCCAACATCCCCAGAGGGCGCAGACAGCCCTCACTGGAAACTAACCAGGGATTATTTGAAAGGGGCTTTTTATTCATTGTCAGTAGAAACGAGACTTTCTAGAAACACTTTTCTCCTAGTAAGGGCCTAGGAGGGAAGCTATCAGTTGGGATCCTGATTAATTATGTCCCTTCTATGCCCCCCACCCCTCGCTCTGCGTTGGCATCAGATGGTTCTGTGTACTTCCCGTGTGGTGGCCTTTGAGGCTGAGGGGACGGATGCTCGGCTCGGGGCTGGGATCTACGACCAGAAGGGAGTAGCCGTAGATGACCACAGCTGCTTCTAAGATGCCAGTGTGGGCTCTTCCGAAAACAATGACCCGTCTTACGTGTTCTTAATAAAAAACAACACACACGCATGTACACACACACATGTACACACACATATACGTATGTGCACACACGCACTTTCACAGCGTACCCAACTCCTTGGCCTATTTTTCTCTGAAATGGCCACAGGGCAGGTGAGATGAATCACATGGCCTCCGCTGACGCCACGTCATGAACCAATGGCCCCTCACACGCTCATTGGCCCCCAAATTGTATATTTTACCACATGTCCTGCTTTTGGGGGGAGGGGGCATAAACAAACTTTTTTGGAGACAACTATCCCATGAAAGTCCCCTTGAACCTTGTCTCTGGACTCAGCTTAGGGGTGCAGGCTGAGCATGGACTGACCCTGACTAGCCTGGCTGCGGGCTGTGGCCTGGCCGAATCCTGCCAGAGCCGGATCCACGCTCCCAGCGTGGATGTCACCCTCCCCCTGCCCCCCCAGCCGTCTTTGGCCTGATGGAAGTCGTTGTTTTTATAGCTTAGGGAGGAGCAGGCTGGAGGGGAGAATGGGTAGGTTGTGTGTTGTCTCCTTCCAGGCCTGGGTCTGACACCCAAGAACGGTGTGCAGTGGCCAGGGGTGTGGACAAAATAGCTCTCTGGAGATTGAAGGGCCTGCGGGCTGCTTCAGGCCCCAGTAGGGCACGGAACTGGCCAGAAGGCCTCTGCTCTGTCCCAGCGACTCTGGTCGGGGGCCGTGGAGAACACCAGAGGCACTGTGGGTCCCAAGGCAACAGTGCGGCTCCATGGACAGGGATGTGACCCCAGCCAAGTGTACGAGAAAGAGCGGGCGGTTCTCCCTGGGGCAGGACGTTGCTTAGACGGTGGGGGTGCCTTGCAATATTTGTCGTGTGGACCCCAAGTTACAGCCACAAGCGGGACAAAGCCCGTTGGCCGGGGTGGGACCGAGGCTGTGTGCAGCTGTTTCTCCCGAGTCCCCGTGTTAGAACCGAAACTCGCCGTCGCCGGGTCACTGTGGCCAGCCTGAGGTGTGAAACGTCCCGAGCCAGGCGGCCGTCCATCCCTGGAGTTTTGTTTTCCTTTTCTCCAAACATGGAGCTTTCTGTTTTCCCTCTGAGCTTCCTCCACGTGTCCACGTGCGAACACCTGACACCAGGTGACACCAGAAATTAACCAGGGGTCACACTTTCTATTGGAATTGAAGCCCTTTGCCCGACCTGATCCAGAGGAAGTTGTTCCTGCCGGGGGATCTGGTGAGCTTATCAACAGCCTGGCTGCACTGCTCGGTGCACAGCCCTGGGTGACAGGGCTCTCCTGGCCCAGGGGACACACCTTCCATCCAGGGCTCACGGGTCTCACATCCCTCCTTAGAAACTGTCCCCTGTGCCTTACATGATGACGGTAGAAAAATCTGCCATCTCCCAGTTCTGCCCGGCTGGACACGTTCCAGCACCCTCCCTCTCGGGCGGCTCTGGGCTACGCAGGCAGGTAGGGTCACAGAGATGTCCCTGTGGCTTCGCCTGGATGCCACGGGGAGCCAGTGGGCCTGGTGTCTGCCTTCCCACTCAGACCCTAACTTCACCCACAGTCTGACGTGCCTCCGCCATGTTGGATCTAATCCATGGAAAGACCGCGTGCCCACACGTGTACCGTGTAACCACGAGGGTGTCCAGCTGTTTCGGGGCAGCCTGGCCATCGAGATGTCACCTCCATGGACAGGTTCAGCCACGCTGCTGCAGCCGGAGCCACCCTGTGGCGTTGGCAGGAAGCCAGGGCCTTGGCGAGAGCCCTGGTCCCAGTCCTGTCCTGTCCTGTGTCACAGTCACGCTGTTCAAGAACACCACGCGGGGCAGGTGGCAGGTGCTCCACGCCCCGAGAGCCCCACGGCCTCACTCACCGGGCTCAGCGTGGCTGTGCCCAGATACGGGCGAGCCCTGGGCACATCTGAGCTCCCATCTCTCGCCTATGAGGTGTGAAGATGGGGGTGACCCACCCCAGGCAGCTGAAGTTGGGGGCTTCAACGAGACAATGGACGTCCATCCGGGTAGTTTGGGCTTAGGGTGCGGCCAGCGGTCATTCTTATCTGCCTTCCCCCCGGTTCACACCCCGCCCACGTGTGCCAGTGTGGCCTGTCTCACCCTCCTCTTCCTCCAGGACCACCGGGGATCATGTCCTGGGATTCTCAGGCCACAGCCAGCACCGCAGGGGCAGCAGCTTCCCAGCTCAGAAGTCCCACCCCCTGCACGGTCAAGCAACCAGGGAAACGCCTGTGCAGCTGCTTCCTCCTGGAAGCCCACCCAGCTTGCTCCCACCCGGAGCAGAGAGGGGGAGGCGCCGTTCTCAGGGCAGGGGAGGAGCATACCGTGCTGGACGGGGCATCCAGGGAGGACATTTCCCCTCAGGGCCCTGCTCCTCTCTGGCCAGAGTGTCCTCACACAGCCTGCTGCCACCATGAGCCTGCCCACAGTGGTTTCAGGCCTGACAGGGCTGCTGTCCGCAGCAGGCAGGTGAGGCTGCCGGGACGCAGGGTGGGGCTGACCTCTGCCACAGGGCTTCCCGGCCGGATCGTGGGAGGTCCTCCCCGCCTGGTCGTTTCAGGGGGATGGGGCTGCGGTTCAAGAGCTTGGCCCAACCCCGCCTCCCCCGGCTGTTCCAGGGTTCTTCCCCCAGACACTGGTCTGTTATTGGCAAAGATTTTAAATAATATAAAATTCTCTTTTTGTCTTTTTCAGCCGAGAGAAAACAAATACCAATTTTAGATCTAATACCGGCCAAAAATGTGTCTCCAATTATCCCTCTGAGTGGCCCCACTGGACGAGGGAGGACGTCCGGCCAGCTCGCTTCTCAGTCTTCAGCCAGAAGACGGAGCTTCTTGGCGAGGCGGCTCCCCTGACCGGGGTCTGCCGTGTGGCCAGTCGCCTACCCCTCGGTCAGTGAACAGCATATCCATCCCGAAGCTCAGGAGTCTGGACATCAGAGCCGAATGTGGATCCACAGCCCACGTTGTCACCGTCTAGAACAAGACGCGCCCCCTGCCCGGCCCCCCTGGGGGAGCTCTGTTCACGCTGCTGATGGCCACGCTCTTGGTGCGGCAAGAGAGACTGAGCCGGTCCATCCTGGAGTCCAGGACACAGGTGTTCTGCACACAGCGGACACAGCATAGGGCTTGGAGCCAGGAGATGGCAGCTCCACACCCCCGGCATCTCCCTACTCCGTCCAAGCGTCCAGATAAATATGCAGAGACCATCCATCAGCCTCGTCCCGACCCGTGTGTCCATTTAATTCAAGTGTCACCTGGGTCGGGCAGCAGCGTGCGCGAGGGTGACAGTGTGGCCAGCTCTGCTCGCTGTCCCCACAGAAAGGGTGCTCTGTCCCCACCTTTCTTTTCTACGACCCACAGGTTTCCCCAAGACGAGTTGCTTCCAAAGGACAGCGTCCTGGTTACAAGATCTGTCCCCCCTGAGAAAAGAATGTCCTGTGGCCGGAAGCTGTGCTCCCAAAGACGGCACCTTTGGACACTGGAACCCAGGAAGGTTCCGGAAGGCTCTCTGAATTGGCACTCC
This sequence comes from Rhynchonycteris naso, assembly GCA_037038555.1. NCBI lineage: Eukaryota > Metazoa > Chordata > Mammalia > Chiroptera > Emballonuridae > Rhynchonycteris > Rhynchonycteris naso. The sequence goes on from CM072997.1 coordinate 309,306,410, forward strand.
GGACAGGAAAAGGGTGCGGGGTGTCTTATCCTGGTCCTTCCCTTTGACATCAAGCGTTTAAACCTGGGCTGAGTGATTTGACTTGTGAAGCAGGTATGATACCTCCAGGTGGACAGGTGGGTTAGAACAGCCACCGTCCACGTCTTCAGACCGGACACTCACCACAGCACTGAAGTCACACCAGCAGGACACTCAGGGGGGCCCAGTACCTACAGCCACCAAGCTGCCTGTGCCTCCCTCTGTCCCTGAGAACGCCTCCCGCTGTCTTTCCGGGCTTATCTGATGGTTGGTAGCACTGGCCCGGGCTCCTGACCTGGGGACAGGGCTTCAGCTCCCTGGACACAGGGTCTGAGCTGCTCCAGCCCCGTCAGGCCTCGGGTCCCACTAAGACTGGCGTTTTACGATGGTCTGTGTGTCACAGTCTTGCTGAGACCTCGCTCCCCTCCCGTGGGGAAAGGAAGCCTCGCCAACCAAGAGGGAACTGAGCAGAGATGTCCTTACCTGGGAGGGACTGTCCCCCCGGCTTCTCTCTGCGCCTGCTGCTGGGGGCTCTGGGTGGGCAGTCAGGGCCCTGCAGAGATCATGTCCTGCCCCACAGGAGGCTGACATTGTGGTGAGCACCCGCCTGTGTCCTTCAAATAAAATGTAAACAAGGCGTTTCCGTAAACCGACCCACGCAGCATAAACACGGACTGGGCGCTTCCTCTGTTTCTTGTCTGAGACTTGGGTCCTGTGGAGATAAAAGCCCAATCTTGATGTTGGAAGAAAGAGCCTCCAGGCTGCACGAGGAGCCTGGTTTCTTACCCCCGGTGAGAGTGAGGACCTTGAGGCAGCCTCCCCCGGCCCCACCCCCCCACCCCCGGGTCCGCCGCACGGCCTCCGCCCTACGTGCAGAGCCCTGTCCCATCACACGGGCCTCTCCCAGACCCGTCCTCAGAGAATGACACTTCCTCCACAGAGCAGAGTGTCACAGGGGAGGAAAGCCCCCAGCCTCCTGTAAGGGTCACATGGATGACGGCCGCCCAAATCTCCTCACCAGCGTGACCTGTGGCAGGATGAACAATACGCCACTGTCGTCTCGGATGGGCACAGCCTGAGCGCTGACATGTCCTGCACCGGTGGGGCCGGCGGGCGGCCATGCCAGGAGGAGTCAGTGCTGGGCCATGGGCATTGGCCTGGGAGGGCCCACCGAAGCTGCCACCAGTGGACATGCGTCCCCTCCCTGAAGCCAGGCCCTACGTCGGCCGGGCGCTGGGAGAGGGTGGAGTCCACAGGAGAGGACAGAAGGGAGCCAGGCCGCAGCTCCCCAGGAGGAGCCCTGTGCCCGGGTGTGGGCACCACAGCCCAGCCTGGCAGAGAAACCAGCTGGCGAACAAGGGAACCAGCGGGAAGGAGGCTTGTGATCTGATTTCACCAAGTGACGGTCTTCAGGGGCTTCCCTGCAGCCAACAGCGCACTAATCACAACGAGTGCATTCTTAGGCCTCGGCTGAGTCATGGGACAGAAACATGGGTCACAGCAGAGCAGAGGCAGAAAGATGCTGCCCACCCCTTCCCCACAGGCTGCGCTGGTCTCCCAGGGGGACACCCCACAAGATGTCACCCCTCCTCAGACCCACCCCCAGGTTCACAAGTCACCGCCAAGGAGGTGGCATCCCTGGTACTTCCTGCTGTTTTTCCCAGTGGGCAAAATAGAGGACAGTGGAGGAACTGGACCCACCCTGGCCCAGGACAAGCCAGGCTGACCGCCCTCCCTGCGGGTGACCAGCCCGAGACCCCTATACTCTCTCCGATGCCGCTGGGCTCGCCTGGCATGGAAGTCTATTGTTTCTAGTTTAATTTTTAATGACGAAAATATAGGTCACGTCATATACTCACAGGTAAGGAAGAAAACTGTGTGCCAGATCCTATGTTGCACTTTTTAAGGCAGGAAAAAATAATATTGGCCATTCTGGTGGTTGGTGACATCGTACCTCGAGGTTGTGGCTTGCGTTTCCCTGGTGACGAATGATGCTGACCATCTATGTGTGCTCTCCTTTGGGGAAATATCTATTCAAATCGTTTGCCCGTATTTCGATGGGGTTGTTCCCCCCCAAGTGTCGGAGTTACTTGAGTTTTCTGAAACGGATCCTGTATCCGGACATGCTTTCTGCAGACGACCTGACGCTCACGGGCGAGGCAGGACCTCCCTGCTAACAGGTGCATCTGTTCTTGAACAGTGGAGCCCGAGGCTGGAATGGAGAAGTGCTGGAGGGCCCATGGGGACCTGCTCACCCGGAGACGGCCCCGCCTGTACTGCCCGGTCTGGGCGTCAGCCAGGGTCAGCCTGAGCCTGCAGGGACCACTGCTCAGTGAGGAGGGCAGATGAGGGCAAGGAATGAAGCCTGTGGCCTCGGTGGCCATCCCCAGGCCCACAGGAGGGCGATGCTGGCGGAGACGTGGTCCCTCCTCGGCCACAGCCTCTCCTTCCGAGCCTGCTCTTATCCCCGTGCAACTCTGGTTTCTGGCTCTGCTTACACAGCCGCTCCAGCTTGATCACGTGGGACAGGCATGCATTCCTGCTCTGCACCCACAACTGTGACTGTGGTTCAGAGCCCCCACCCTGGCCGGCCCTGGGGCCCCGGGGGACTGGGGCGGGCAGACGCCTCACTCGCACTGGAGCATCACAGTTGCTCGGTTGGCAAAGGACGTCCGCCCTGAGCCTTATGGAAAGGACCTCCCATGCCCACTGGCTTCCCCAGCACCCCTGACTCCTACCGTCCACCCACTAGAGATGAATGCAGCCAGCCGGGGACTCCTGCTCCAGCCACATGGCCAGCAAGGGGCCAGCAGGTCCATCACCAGGACAGAGCAGGGCTTCTGCGCTCAGGATCTTACCCAGTCAGGGGTCAGGGCCCGCAGAGTGGGGGGAGGGACAGGAAGAGGTAGAAGGACCGGACAGGAGAGACTGGGCATTTATCTGTGGGCAGGCAGGTGTTGAGGGGGACGAGGGATGTAGAAGGTGGGAAACATTTTTGGGAGGTTCCCCTTCTTTTCAATGACGGCCTCTCCATCATTTGTGTGCCCGCGGGGTGACCCCAGGGAAGGACGGTCGTGTTCTTGACTTCCGAGGTCTGACGCTGACAGAGAACATTCGTTCCTGTGCGGCGGAGGCCGGAGTCCGAGAGCTAAAGCACTTTGATTTATAAGACCCCAGATCGATCTGTCCAGAAAGAAGAGGGTTTTTTTTTTTTTTTTTTTGGAATTCCAAGAGCTGTGCTCTGAATACAAATAGCAAAGTCAGGGCGAGGACGTGGCTACACAAACCGGAGCGCTGGGTCAAAGCAGCCGGCCGGGTCCTTCCTCAGGAGAGATGGAGGAGGAGGAAGAGGAGGCTGGGTGGGGGGCCTGTAGCCTGTCCCTTTCAGGACTGCAATCTGGAGGTGGGGGAGGAGCTTCAGGCAACAGGACACTCAGCTGGCTTTCCAAGGTGGGGTCCCAGAGAGAAGTGTGGGTCCAGCACGGCCCCTGAGCGGGAGGTTAACAGGCGGGTGGGAGGTGAGCACCTTCGAGCATGGAGGGTGGGGAGGAAGAGCTGACCCTTCTCCCCTCCCACGGTCCCCCCTGAGCCGGGGGTGGTGGTGGAAGGCTGAGCAGAGACCCTGCCTCCACACATGGAAGAGGAGCAGCCTGTGATAGGAGCCGGGATGTGACAGTGTAACCGGGGACAGGAACAACATGACCTTCCCCCATGGAGCATGGGATGACGGATCCGCAGTGGAAAGCCCTGAACAGCAAAGTTGGAGCCATAAGCTCACCACCTGTGAGTTTCTTCCACGCTTCCTCTCCTGTGGTCCATCCTAGTGCCCCGAGAGCCGGGATGGGCCCCTCACTGCACACAGAAGACAGGATACAGCTGCTGTCCCAGGACCCCCACATCTGTCTCCCCTACAGCAGGTCAAAGGCGCCCCTTCCCGGCTGCCTGCTGGAACCGGCCGCCCGTGTTTGGCAATAACAAACCGCCATCATTCGAACACAGTACCGAGGTTCCCCGTCACGAGCCAGGACCTTTCTTTGGGACCTGTGTCTTCTCAGTTTCCTTCCGAATGTGTTTTAGTAGCTGCGGCCACATTTCAAGGAAGACGGATGATGACGAAGCCCCCACTGAACAATGTGCCTCCTTGGAAGAATTACTCCGTCCCTCTGTATTTATCCTGAGCACCGATCGGGTGCGTGTGCTCTGCTTTCCGGAGTTCTCCCTGCCCTGACCTCTCTCTCCTCTCCCTCCTGCCTGGAAAAGAGAAACGCCCTCCACGCTCTCTCATCCCACGAGATCGCCCACCGGGACCTTGTTTGCAGGACTAAGCGTATATTTCTTTCAACCTCCCCGGCTTTTCGAAGGTGACCAAGGCAGCGACGGGTGACGGGGTGACCCCACGTTGCCCTTTGCGGCTCACGCGGTCATTGCAAAACCAAGTCTGAAGCCAGTCAGGTCGCAGTGGTAACAGTCACTTATTTTTGTGTAACAAACTATCCCCCAAACTTAGTGGCTTAACACAGTAACAAAAATGTATCTGCTCTCCCAGTTTCTGTGGGTCAGGGATTCAGGAGCAGCTCGGATGGGTCGCCCTGGCCTGGGGTCTGTCGTGAAATCGCAGGGCCATGGTCACCTGACCGGCCGCCCGGGACAGAAGCCCCACGTCTGAGGAGGCGCTGCTCTGGCTGTGGGCAGGGGCCTCAGTTCCCCTCCACGTGGGCCTGTGTGTCAGGTTCCCCTCCCAGCGCTGCCTGAGTGTCCTCACGCATGGCCACCATTCCCCTCCCCGCCCGAGCCCCTGACCTGGGAGGTCACGTGGGGGCTCAGGGAGGGGTCTTGGTGGCCTCTATTCACCATCCCTTTGCGTTTGAGTCTTGCCTTCCTGCATTTGTTTCCTGCCTGCCGAGTGTAACCGCAGAAACAGCTCTTTAGGAGAAACCGCCATGTGGGAGTTGACCATCTGATGTCCGGCTGGGGCCTGTGATCTGAACGGGACATCGAATTGCATCAGGAACTCACCTCCTCCCCGGGAATCCAGTGTGACCAGGGAAATGCAGACGGGGTCTGCACTGACGGGTCCCTGTCGGGGTGCAGAAGCGGGGATGTGGATGGGGACAGAGAGGTGACCCGATAGCCTACAAGAACTCGTGGACTTCGGAGAAGCAAACGGTGAATTTGGGATCTGGATTCCGGCTGTCACACACACACACACACACACACACACACACACACACACACACACGCACACACACACCCCTACTTTGCAGTTTGCCCTGACTGGCACCTGCAAGTGTGAGAGGCAAACACGGCTCAGGACATCGGCCATAAATGATGTCATGAGGGATGTGGCTACCGGGGCCCCTGTCAGTCCTGACCGGACCAGCTGGGGGTCGGGAGGGTCCGGCTGAGGGAGGAGGAGGAGAATATGAGGGGCAGGTGCCAGCCACTGCCCGGGACCCTTCTTCTTCCTTCCAGAGAGCCCACGCCAGAGCAGAACAGCCCAACATCAAATTCTGATTTCACAAAGTCCCGCCACAGCCAACTACCTGGTGCCGCCACACAGCCCGACAAAGCCCGTCACCGCCCTCCTCACGACGGCGTTCTGTCTCTCGCTCTACCGTTGAGCTTGCACGTTTCGAGGACATGGTCAAGGTCACCGGCGCAGCCCATTGCTGGGGACACCCCGAGGGAAGCGAGTTTGAGGGAAACAACTATAAACGGCCTGGGATCTGAAGACGGGCGGACGAGGTTCCAATCTCAGCTCGGACATGTCCTCATTTCGTCACCCAGTGAAGAGGTGACGTTGCTTCCCCTTCTCCCAACCCGAGACGTCACCGTTTATGAAACAGACCGCCCCCCAGCCCACCACGCAGGATAAACGCTCAGCAAACGTGGCTGACGTCACCATCCCGTGGAATCTCGGGCCGCCGTCCCTTACAGGGCACGTCCTCCTTTTGGGGTGCCCTTAAGAAACAAGAGAGAGAGAGAGAGAGAGAGAAGGTTGGCTATTAAACAAAGCTATAAGACAGATCCCGACCTTGGAGGTGACAGAATGGGGGTGAGGGGAAAGTGGGGACCGTGTGTCCTAAACTTGAGGGGATACAATATTATTGTGACACTTCATCGAGTGACCAGAGACCATGAGGGCAGCGGGCAGACACGGGCCCACCCTGGTGGCTGAGCACGAGTGTGGGAAGCCCTTCGGAACAGCTCTGAACGTAAGACAATGAGCTAGGAACCGGAAGCCGGGCCCCGGGGCCCAACGTCCCGGGCACACCCGCTGGGGAGGCTGGCTGTAGGGACCGAAAGGCGGACGTTAGCCCCGTCAGCGCACCCAGCCCCTCTGAACCATCCAGATAAGGTCTGTTTCGTTGTCCCATTTAAAACTGGGAAACTGGGGGCGTTAGACACCCCTTGTCCCAAGGTGAGCTGTTGGTGAGTGGTCTCCAGTTCTGCATTGTTAAAAAGCACCTGCTTGGTGTCATGCGGAAGAAGGGATGCTGATGTCAAAACCCGACGTCCGGCATTCAAAACCCTAGCGTAGGACAGACGGGCTGACCCAGGGCTGTGCCTGCGTGAAGCGGGCTGGCCAGTTTCGAGGCCCCAACAAGCCTTCCGCACGGAGGGGAGCAGGGGACGGGATTCCTCCTTCCTGTCTGGCGACATGCATTGCCCAGAAAGTCCCGGGCAGCGGGCGGCCCCTCCGCAGCTGTGGGGGCGTGGGGGTCAGCAGGTCAGCCAGTGTCACACGAGTGTGTTATTTCCCTGGGTTTGTGCTTCCTTCACCAGTTTCTCTTGGCTGTCCATTTTTATCTTGTTCAGTCTGTGTGTTTTTCCCCCCCCCCCCAAGGCTCTTTAAATCTTCTCTGGAACAATCTGGAACATGATTCTATAAGCCAAACAAAATAACACCTACCACAATGCTTTCTTTTCAGGCTTTGCAAACACTGGAGAAGTTTCTTCCTGTTCCCCTTGCATTTCTGTCGATAACAAGCAAGCCGGGCGAGAAGAGACGTGTGGCTGTGATATGCACGCCCTTTGAAGCGAGGAGAAGGAAACGTGGCCACAAGGGTCGGCTGTCTGCCGCTCCCGAAACCTCAGCCTGACGACTTCCTGCAGCTCCGTGTGGACGTGTCCGGCTGGTGTCCCCACGGGCCCTCTCCTATGGGGGCTGCGTCCCATCGGGGCCCGTGGGGACCGCCAAGAGGGCTGTGACTCCCTCCCCCCAACTCCTTCTCGGGCTTCTCACAACACGGTGGCTCAAGCTGCAAGACGCGAGTGACATTGTTTTGTCACATTCTGCCGTGACGCGAATCACAAGGCCAGCCCGGCCCACGGAACGTAGCGGGATCAGGCCCCTGGGGGCCACTGTGGCATGTTTGTCACCTGCACGTGAGACAGCGGAGAAACTGTGGGCCAGAACCGGGAGATTTAATACTGACTCTCTCCTCTGCACATCCCCCAATATTATTGATAAACCATTTTTTAAAAAAAAAAAAAGAAGTGTCCTCCCCCCATCCCACCCAGGATGTACTAAATGAGGCACCATGTTCCCGGCGGCTGGGCGGCCCCTGGACAGGACGGCAGGGCGGTGCCCGGGCTTCTGCAGAGGACGGACTGGTGAGCGGACAGCAGGGGTGGGGGAGGGGAAACAATGGCACAGAGGGCTTAGGGGAGGAGGGAACAGGGCGGCCGCAGCCTGGGGGTGCAGAGGGACTCAGGAAGGAGGTAAGGGGCACCTGTCCATGCACAGAATGCACAACCAACGTGACTTCCACAATGGACTTGTTCGTGCATTGCGTTAATATAGGTCATGTTCATAGAGCCCCAGTCACCACCAGCAAGAACACAAGTTCCAACAGGGGCTCACGGACACCGAAGAGGTCAGAACTCTCTAACCATTTCATAGGACAGGGTCAGAAAATGGTGGGTCAAACTGGCCATGCAGACTCCCTCAGAAAGAACTATCTTTTCCCACTCCTCTTGGGATCACCTAATATGCATGACTATCCCCCCCAAAAAAACTCCAAATCAGGGTTCTCTTTAGAGATTCCTGCATGGTAGGATGGAGAAGAATGAGAAAAAACAAGGGGCCTAAGGAAAACAGGATTACATGGGTGTGCTAAAGCCGCCAACAGATGACAAACATTCTGTAAGCTATACACAATGGGAGGGTCAGAAACATACTCGCAAAAGGTCATCGATCCTCAAAACACAGGTTGGAAAGATAAAATTTATAATGATAAAACATTAAAATGGCAGCAGATGACCTAGTTCAAGGTCTTACATAGGTTCTAATTGTAGCATCACCACCACCTTCACCACCACCACTATCATCACCACCATCATCACCATCATCATCATCATCACCACCATCATCATCACCCTCATCACCATCATCACCATCATCATCACCATCATCACCATCACCATCATCACCACCATTATGATCATCATCACCATCACCCTCATCACCATCATCACCACCATCACCATCATCACCATCACCATCACCACCATCATCACCACCATCACCATCATCACCATCAACACCACCATCGTCATCACCATCATCATCACCATCATCACCACCATCACCATCACCATCACCATCATCACCACCATCACCTCCATCATCACCATCACCATCATCACCATCACCACCATCACCATCACCATTACCACCATCACCACCATCATCACCATCATCACCACCATCACCATCATCATCACCATCACCATTACCACCATCATCACCATCATCACCATCATCACCATCACCATCATCACCATCATCACCATCATCACCACCATTACAATCATCATCACCATCACCATCATCACCATCATCATCACCATCACCATCATCACCATCACCACCATCACCACCATCATCACCATCATCACCACCATTACCATCATCATCACCATCACCATCACCACCATCACCACCATCATCACCATCATCACCACCACCACCAGCAGCACATGGGGGCATGAGAGCCCCCTAATGCAAGCACTGTGCTCAGTACTTGACGTGCATTGTGTCGTCCAGGCTTCACAATGACCCTATTGCTGTATCCTGGCCTTTTGTAGTCAATGTAACAATAACCCAGGGAGCGCACTCGTAAGCCAGGAGGTTGGTTCTGGAATGTGAGCCAGGGTTGCACTGACTCCTCAGCCTGTGTTCCTAACCACTCTGCTTCCCTGCTGTCTAGCAGGCAGTGACTCTGGGACAGCCCCATGCTCAGAGCAGGCAAAAAAAAAAAAAATACGGAAGAAAGAACGCTCCTTCCAAATATGTAAATAGTGCTCATCCACACTGTTTTTTATTCCACCAATTGTTTAACTTTTGGGGGAAAACATCAATTTGCATCTAAACAATTTATTTCTAAAAATCCCATTCTTATGATTCCGAAAGTGGCGCGCACAAAGTGGAAACTGAAACAAACACGAAACGATTGACAAAATGCTCGATGTGAAAACAGTCCGTTGTGACAAGGCTGGGATTCCGACTCGTTTGCCCCAGGTTGACGCCATCAGCCCACGCCACATAAATCACCCTTGTTTTCTGCCACCGTGAGCTTATCAGGGAGGTTCCTGCCCTGCAATGTGTCCTGACCGCATCAGGCTTTGCTTTTGGAAAAGTAATTAAGGACTGCCCAGCTGAACGAGATAACGATTCAGAGCGCAGGCCACACGGAGATTAGAATGTAAACACAGAAATCTCAATTAACCTTCTAATCTGAGGGTCAGAAGGCGGGGTCTCCGAGTTACAAGGGAAATACAATGCCCGTTTCCTGAGGACCCCATCCAGCTGGTGACAGAATTCAGGTCACAGCGATTAGTTATAATAACAGCAGGAAAACAAAAGGTCATGCTGTTTGTTTCTAGAACGACCAGTGCCCGGCCGCGGCTAATCCCCAGAGCTGAGCGTGAGCTGGGGGCAGGGGCGGCCCGTCAGGCCAGCTGTGGGGTAGTTGTCACGTGTACAAACAATCTCTTCCCCGTTAAGGATGTATGGGAGGAGCCGGGGTGAAGACCCACACAGTGAAGTGCACCCCAAGCCCCTGTGGCACTGTGACCGCCTAGTTTGGGTCCAGGTCGAGGTGCAGAACTCCTGGTTTCAGCAGCCCAGCCCACCCGGGTACGACGCCGTGCGAACGGGAGGGACGCAGCGGCATGGTCTTCCTGCCTCTGCTCCTGTGTCCCAGGTGGGAGCTCCGATGAGGCGGGTGAGCCGTGATCAGGGGTCCCCGGGACAGACAGTCCAGTCCCTTCCATGTTGATTTTACGTGTCCTGTTGGGTCGACTGTGGTACCCGTTGTAGGGTCATACGCCGGTTTAGATGGCACGTGAACGCATTTTTTAAAAATGCGACGAACTTTAAATAAAGCGGACAGCCCTCGGTCCTGTGGGTGGGCCTCGCCCAATCAGGTGAAGGCCTGCAGAGAAAAGGACTGGGGTGGTCTGGGGAAGAAGGGGTTCTGCCTGCACACGCTGCGGCCTGGAACTCTGGCATCATCTCTTTCTGGTCACCAGCCTGCTGGCCAAGCCTGCGGATTTCAGACTTGCCGGACCCACACAATTGTGAGCTGAGTCCTTTCAATAAAAAAGGAAACACGCGCACACACACACACACACACACACACACACACACACACACACACACACACACGCACCCTCAGCCTGCAGGCTGTGTCTCTGGAGAGCCCTGACTAACACAGTCCTCGATCCAGCCGCCCACGTGGGCCTGGCTGGCTGCATGATTTGAAACAAGTCTGCTAACCCCTGACTCTCAATTTGCTCCCTTAAAAACTGGAAATAATCATTATCTACTGTAAAGCCAGTAGTCAAGGCCGCCATCACAGCCGCCTGACCCATGCAGGTTCGCATTGGATTCGAACAGTCGGTAATGAAACACAGGAGCCAAGAACTGGTGAGCCATCAGCTTTAATTCTAGCTTGCACCCGGCGGGCAAGCAAAAACACACACTGGGCTCCAAAACCCACACATTCAGTGCTCACAAAGCTACTGACTTATCCGAGTTTCCTAGAATCAAAGGTTTCTAGCTCACCAGACTTATTCACCTCTGTTTCCCATCTCCTCCTGTACAAACTCTTAACAAACTGCCTTCTTCCTCAGCACTCTGCCATCTCGACTGCTTCTCCTGGCCTTTACGTGGCCTTACTCTGCTCTCCTCTCTAATACTAATCTCAGGAACCCAGGAACCAAGAGAGAGATCAAGCTACTGGTCTCTCCCACTTTATAGGATAGACTCAAAACCTTTAATCCAATTACACAAACAAGGAAGTCTCTGATACAAAGCCACCCATCTGAGGCATAATGGGAGGATTCCTCCCTACATCACCACCCTACATCATCCAATCAGTCAAGGGTGTGGGGAAAAGCTTACTCTTAAACTAAGCCTTAGGCTATAATGACCTGGCCTGCCCACAGCCTGTTCCAGAACACACATTAATATCAACAAACTTCCATGTGGGCAGCGCCATCTTTAACAAAGTGAGCATAATATATTTTATCTGTCCAACATCTACCTTGTGGGTTAAATGGGACGAAAGATGTCAGCGTACGTCATAAGCTATCTCTGTCACGTTACGGTTGCTGTCAGCTTCCCAGGACAAATGAAGGTTCTGCTGCTGTCCTTCAGGGTGGGGCTCCGTGGCTGTCCCCCCACAGCCAGCCCCCTTCCCCCTCCAGACTCAACACACGCACCGCCTACTTCACGGCCCCCTACCAACCATCTCTGACAAAATCAAATTGTCCTGCGGCCGACACAGTGATTAAATCGGGGCGCACTGAGGTCAGAAGACCGCGGAATCTTCAAGGGAACCTCCGACCCTCACATCAAAGACCTGTCCGTGTCTGCCAGCCAGATGCGTGTCTGACAGGCACCTCGGGGCTGTCAGCCAGGCCTCCGGCCGGCTCAGGTGACAGACGGGTAACTACAGACGGCCACGCTGCGGTGACTCGTCCCTTTCTCCCGGCGCCCTGAGATGGCCATCTCGCTCACAAGTCTGGCGGCGAGCTCAGCTCCTCTGTGTGTGCTGCTGAGCCGACTGGGATTCCCAGCTGACCGTCAGGGTCGGTCTGGCTGGATCCAGAATGTGTTCCCAGTGCCCTGTGCTGTCCTAGGGGCCACCGGGAGTAGACGCAGACTCGGACCCCAGGGCAGGCGGAAGCGGCCACCTGCCACAGCACCTTTTACGAGGACAGCGGCTTTCTGACGTCAGGTGACTGAGGAATAACAAGACAGCTGTCCCAAGTCATATTCCTGGGCCGCTGGCCCCGGCCCTGAACCCTACATCCCATAAGCCCCCGGGTGTGGTGGTTGTGGTCGTCTGTAAGACCCCCACCCTCTCTTCCCACTCCGGAGGAGACAGTTGGCATGAAATCACAGACTGTCGTGCCCGGAAGGATCCCCGGGAAACACCTAGAGTGGCTCGTTTCAAAGATGGACAGAGATGACAGCAGGGAATCATATGTTCAAATAAATCCTTCCCCCAGATACAAGTAAGTGAAACACACAGAGGTACCTTGACGGTGGTGGAACAGCTGGTTGAGGACAGGGCCCACACCCCCTCGGCAGCCCCTAAGGGGTTCCACGGCACTGGCTTTGGGGAGCACAGTCTGAGAACCAGCGGCCAGGCCCCCAGCTGAAGGACAAAGAGCTCGAACCCTGGTCCCACATCCAGGTTACAACCTGGCTCCGGTCATTACCAAGACCTCTCAAAGCAGAGGACAGGATTCCAGTTCTAAGAGTTCCCTCTTCAATCCTGGCCAGTGGCTTTCATCCTGCAGCTGGCCGCCGGGGTCTCCTGCTCTCAATCCCGTCCCGAGATCCCAGCTCCTCCAGTGGACAGTGGCTTGATTGGTCCCAGTGTTGCCCTCAGGCACTAAGAATAGCTCGGTACTTGAGCATCGGCCCTAGATGGGGCTTGCCAGGTGGATCCCTGTTGGGTGGGCAGATAAAATATAATATGCTCACTTTGTTAAAGATGGTGCTGCCCACGGGGAAGCCCATCGCCCAGGTGATGACATTAGTTGCCCTCCTGCTTGGGAGGGGCGTGATTGTATTAATGTGTGTTGGGGGAGGGCTTTCACACCAAAAGGTTTTAAAAGGAAGAGAGATCACGTTGTTCTGAGAGAAGACTGATTGTGTTCTAGGAGGAGGGCAGAGAGCAGGGAGGAGAGCAGATTAAGGCCACGTGGAGGAGAGGAGAGGCAGCCAAGATGGCAGAGTGCTGAGGGAGAAGCCAGTTTGAGCAGAGTTTGTGCAGGAGGAGATGGGGAACAGAGATGAATAAGTCTGGTGAGCTAGAAACCTTTGATTCTAGGAAACTCGGATAAGTCAGTAGCTTTGTGAGCACTGAATGTGTGGGTTTTGGAGCCCAGTGTGTGTTTTTACTTGCCCGCCGGGTGCAAGCTAGAATTAAAGCTGATGGCTCACCAGTTCTTGGCTCTGTTGTTTCATTACCGACTGTCCGAATCTAATGCGGACCTGCACTGGCCAGACGGCCCTGTTGATGGCCGCAGCTACTGGCTTTACAATCCCAATCGAGGGGGCATGCGGGAGTCTGTCTCACTATCTCCCCACCTCTCGCTAAAAGAAAAGTAAATAAAAAAGCAGCCTTCTCCCCATGCTTGTTCTTTTAAAATGTAATTGTTCAACGCCCTTTGAGGAGCCTTAACATTGTGCAAATAAATCCGTGACCCAGCGTGATGGCTGCGCTCCCTGGGAAAACCTTTGCGAACGCTCGGAAAGGAAGCACTCCGTTGGGCAGAGAGAGCTGTCAGCCCCGCACCAGATGCCTCACCACGGGGCTGGGCAAGTCCGAGCATCTCACGCGGAGCTTCCTGAGGTCGAAAAGCAAGGTTGTTGGGATGTTTTGTGAAAAAACGAACGCGCCCAGAACCCCCTCGATACACACCTAGAAATGCTGGCCTCATTCCTTGACGGGAGTTGGCTGCATGCTGCCAGCAGCGTGGAGAAATTACCAAGGGGGTGTGGGTGCTTGCTCCAAGAACAAGTCCCACGCTCACGTTTCCCCCCCGGCGAGGGCTGGCCCTGCGGCTGCTCGATATCAAATCCCCGTGCAGCCGGGAGAAGGGGCCACCAAGAGGGTTGACGAGGAGAAGGAATGAGGAATGTTATCAGACTGCTCCGGGCCCTGATAACAGATCTGTGCGGCTGCTCTGACCCCGCCCCCTTCGCCTCCACACACGCCTGGCTCTCACTGCAGTGAAACGTTTCTCAAATATTTCCAGATTGGATGAACTGGATCGACATTCTTCACAAGAGCAGGGTCCCCGTCTTCTCCCTGGTATCCTGAGTGAGTGGTGAGACCACCCCAAAGTCCACGAGCTGTTGAAGGAGAGCAGCACTGAAACCACCCCGTGGCTGGCAATCCACTGTTGTTTCTCATGAGTGATGTTTACCCGTCGGCTACAGACTGGTTAGACCAGTCCTCAGCTCTCCTCCTTAAAACACTTTGAGATGTAAAATGAAGCGTCCATTTGGGGAAGAGCTAAAAACAAGACTCAAGGCCCTGGTCAGTTGACTCAGTGGTAGAGCATTTGCCCAGCATGTGGATGTCCCAGGTTCAATTCCTCGTCAGGGCACACAGAAGAAGCACCCATCTGCTTCTCCACCCTTCCCCCTCTCCTTTCTCTCTCTCTCTCTCTTCCCCTCCCGCAGCCAAGGCTCCATTGGAGCAAAGTCGGTCCGGGCACTGAGGACGGCTCCATGGCCTCCACCTCAGGTGCTAAGAAGAGCTTGGTAGCTGAGCAACGGAGCAACAGCCCAGATGGACAGAGCACTGCCCCCTGGTGGGCATGCCGGGTGGATCCCAGTCAGGCACATGCAGGAGTCTGTCTCTCTGCCTCCCCTCCTCTCACTGAATAAAAAAACAAAATAAAAAATATAAATAAGCACCTCAGATTCGCATGAGCGTCTTCAGCAAAGATTTGCAAGACATCTAAGAAAACTTTTACAAAAATGAAAATGTCTGCCTCACACTGGCTTGACGGTACTGTGGCATCGCGAAACGTTTCTAACGTCCGGTCTACCGTTTCCTGTGTGCGCTTGCCAAGAGCACCGGGTACCCGTGTAAGGAACGGGGGAGCAGATGGGAAGGGGAAGCCTTCTGCGTGTCCTCGTGTTGGCACAGAGCCCCCCGGGAGCTTGTGGGTCCCTCCTGAGGCAGGGGCCAGGCCGCGGCGAGCCTGCCACGGAGGCGCCTGTGGGAACCTTCTGGGCTCTCCACTCCGTCTAATCAGGAACGTGGGGCAGGAGGCAGCCCCCTTCCTGGTCTTGGTGACCCGAGCAGCTCACCGCGGAGCCTGCTGCATGGGTTTTATCGCGTTCAGATTGGATTTCAGGGCCTGATTTTTTCCGCTGCCTGTCTCTGCTTTTGGGTCCCCCTCACCCCGTGGTGGTAACGTCTTCCCAGATGCAGAGGGATTTGGGGACCACGTGCAGGTCCGAGGGCTGACGGGAACGCTCCCCCAGGAACGCCGAGGAAGGAAGAGACATGGTACCCCACACTCTGTCCACACTGATCGAGTGGTATTGGGTAACCTCCCTCTCATTACGTCACACACAGGGCTCCTCACGTGCATCCCGGTCACTGTTCAGGGGACGATGGTCAGTTTTGAGCAAAGCAGATCACGGCTCTCAGCCGCGTCGTAACTGCCGCCGGTGTGAGTCTACAGCCGGCTTTGGGGTCGGGAGAGTGTACTCTTTCCTACCCTAGTTCTGCCCCTTGTCCTTCAGGGAGACCAACAGCTGCCCCAAGACACGGCCCTTCCAGCTTCCCACCGAGCATCACGTGGGCAACAAGACGGCGGCTTCTTCTTCTTTCAAGCGAGTCTCTGCTTGTGGCTTCTCTTCCAAGTGCGCCTGAGACGTCCACACATGTCTGGAGTAAAACTGTCCATCAAGGGATAGCGAGGTTGCTTCCTGTCGTCTTCTCAATGATCCCGCCCCCAGCTTTGGAAGCAAGGACGTCCGTTTGTCTCCGTTCTCCTGTTCTCTCTCTCTCTCTCTCATTCTTCACGAGCCCCCACGGCTGCCTCCAGAGCTTCGCAAGTGTATTTCCAAGACCTTCCAGATCGTCTGAGTCAGAAGGCAGGTGTTCTCAGGGTATTTTCTGACTGCTGGGCATTTCAGCTCCCACAAGTCTACGCCGTCCTTTCTGCTCACACGTTACATTTATATAAGGAAGTGCCAGATAAAGTTTAATCTGAGTCGTCCCGGTTTCTTCTCCATCTGTGAACTGACATCGAACCATCTGCTCTCTGCCCTAAACAGAAAGAAGCCACACAGAACGACCCAGACAACGCTGGACCGAAGTGTCCCAGCTCCTCAGTCAGATCAAAGGAACACAGCAGAGGCGTTCAAGAGGCGAATGCAGGTCGGGGCGCTGGCTGAGACACCAGAGGGCATGTCCGCCCCCAGGCCAGTCCCCGCTGTCAAGTGCTCATGACAGGCAAGGGGAATGCCACCCCACAACCCAGGGGCACAAAGGCAGGGAACCTGCTCTAGTCCCCACAGCTAGCTTTCTGCAACATGAAATAAGCTCTACGCTGCTCCATGGGCCCCCCCAGTCCACGCCGATCAACTGCATCTGAACGGAGGGTGACGGAGAAAGCCACCTCTCCCGTGCGGTCACCGAAATGTTTTCAGAAGGGATCACTGGTTATCTGACAGGTGGAACAAAACAGAATTATAAAAATAGACACAACTCAAAAGAAGGCAAGGAAGAGGAAAAAGAAACGAAGGACAAGCAATGAGGGAAAAGCCTTAGGAAGAGGGTATCGAGTTAAACCGCCCCACATCTACAATCACGCAAAACGTAAATGGCCTAAACCTTCCAGTGAAAAGGCAGAGACTATCAGGCTAGATTTTAAAGAAAGTCGGACCAGCCATGAGCCGCGCGCGGGTCAGAAACCCGACTTGGAAAGTGGCTTGGCCACGCTGAGTGCCCAAGTCACACAATACGGCTTCCCGGCCTCGCCCCTCGCCCGTGGGCACTGAGAACACCTGTCCACACAAGTCCGTACCTGCGTGCCTAAAGTAGCTTTACTCATCACACCAGCTGCTGGGTGGGCGAGCAGGTGGCCGGCTCTCATTGTCCCGGAAGTCTCTGCTGACGGCTGGGCAAGAAGAGGAAATAAAAGCGATACTGATCGGCAGGGAAGGGGTAGAGCTTTCTTTGTTTGAGGATGACGTGATTATCTACGTAAAGAAATCCAACACGATCGACAGACTCCTGGCACTAACAGGTTATTGCAGCAAGGTGGCAGGATACTGGGTTAATACACAAACGCCAGCCACTTCCTATCCACCAGCAATAAAAATGTGAACCTTTGGAATTCGAGATTCAAAGCACAGTACCATTGACACGAGCACCCACGACATAGATCTAACCAAACACCGACAAAATCTGTGGGAAGAACACCACAAAACTCATTAAAGAAATCAAAGGCCTTGCCTGACCAGGCGGTGGCGCAGTGGATAGAGCGTCGGACTGGGATGTGGAATGACCCAGGTTCGAACCCCGAGCTCGCCAGCTTGAGTGCAGATCCATCTGGCTTGAGCAAAAAGCTCGTCAGCTTGGACCCAAGGTCGCTGGCTCCAGCAAGGGGTGGCTCAGTCTGCTGAAGGCCCGCGGTCAAGGCACATGTGAGAAAGCAATCAATGAACAACTATGGTGTCACAACGGCAATGAAAAACTAATGATTGATGCTTCTCACCTCTCTCCATTCCTGTCTGTCTGTCCCTATCTATCCCTCTCTCTGACTCTCTCTCTGTCCCTGTAAAAAAAAAAAAAAAGAAAAGAAAAGAAATCAAAGGCCTAAATAAATGGAGGGATACTCCGTTTCTTTGGGAAGAACGGACCCCAGGGGGTCAAGATGTCAGAGCTTCCGAACGTGACTTACAGGTTTGATGCAGTCCCAATCAAAATCCCAGCACGCTGCCTGTGGATGTCCACACTCACTGAATTTTTACCCTTCCCGGGAAGCCTTCACGAGAGCATGAAGACTCCAGGGAGGCAGGAAGCTTCTCTATCTCCTCTTCTTCCTCTTCCTCTTCCTCCTCCTCCTCCTCCTCTTCCTCCTCCTCCTCCTCCTCAGCCTCCAACACATTTGTAAAGAATCAACAAGGCAAAGAGGTCACTGGGCAGGTGAGGATTCGTTTGACAAGGCTTGTTTATCCCCATTCTCTGGTGGATAAGGATGCCTTCCTTCCCTGGGCACAGGGAAGGGCTCCTTTCACAGGGGAGATTTAGCTCCTGTTTCAGGAAAGAAGGGTGGGTCGGAGGGGGAGTCACAGTGACCTTCCTGATTCTGCCTGTCTCTCTCCCTCTGTCTCTTTTAAATTTTATTTATTAGTTTTAGACAGATAAGGGGGGGAGAGAGAGAGAGAGAGAGAAACACAAGTCTGTTCTTGTAAGTGCCCTGACCAGGGAGCGAACCCACACCCTCTGTGTATCAGGATGACGCTCTAACCAACTGAGCTATCCAGCCAGCCAGGGCAATTCTGCCCTTTTCTCAAGCTCTTGCCGTGGAAGATACTCAGTTTGCCGAGGTGGCATACTTTGGAGTAGCATGTCCTGAAATGCTATCAAGTCAGAGAGCACAGTAACACCCAAAGCAGAGGGCGCCGGTTCTGTGCGGCCCTCTATAAAACTGATGCACTCCTAACCAGAATGGCGGCAAGGAGAGGCAGAGAAGACAGCGCACGACGTTACCGGGGAGACGAGATCACGACCCCGGCTCTCGACGCTGAGACTGCGAGGGAACAGGGAACAAGGTGGGCGAACGAGTCCTGGGATTCAGGCAAAGTGGACACATCCTAGAGAGACACACACGTTGCCCGAGCCCACTCACGAAACACAGACAACGAAACACCCTCAGGTCGACTCACAAGAGGGACTTGGTCGTTAAAAAAAAAAAGTAAATAATAATAAATGAATGAATAATAGACTTCCCACGGGAAACTCCAATGTCCGCCGCTGGTGAATTCTACCAGCAGGTGGGGAAGGAACAATACCGGCCGTGCACAACCTCTTCCAGAACACGGAAGAAGAGGGAATTCTTGCCCACGCGCTCCGTGAGGCCAGCAGCGCCCTGACGCCCACGCCAGACAGAAACCTGGCACGGAAAACTGCGACCACGCGTCGTGAGAGTGAGCTGGGAAACACACCCAGTTCAGCAGGAGGGAAAACAGTGAGTGAGGACGGGGCGGTCTAGTCCACGGCTCAACGCCGGATGGACCACGTAACGATGAGGAAACCCGCGTGGCAGAAAGCTAAAAACACGCAAACCACACGTAACACTGAATTTTGTTTTTTTTTTTTAAAAAAAAAGTACATTTCAGCCGTACCCACAGAGTCTGATGGCAAACACGCCCAGGGAATGGAAGCAGGACACACGTGGAAAGAGAAACACCCAGTTCAGGGTGACGGCCGCCTCTGGGGCAGGGCGAGGAGGCACGGTCTTGGGCAGAGCCCCACGGAGCGCTGTCCTGTTTACTTTAGGACACCTCGGAACGCCCTGCGGTGCGTGGGCTGGTCCTTCCGGCTCTTGCCCATACCTGTCCACAGGCGGTGCGCCCAGGGTCTCAGAGAACAGGTGAACAGGTGCGGCATGCTAACACCGCGTCGGCCTCCACAGAGCCACCCGGGGGGGCAGCCACAGCCCTAGGAAGCCCCTTCACGCGGCCACGGACCCTGGGCACGAGTCCTTTCACACTGCCCACGAGGCTGTGGATTGAGGTGCCCCTCGGTCCAAGCTGAACTTGATTCCCCAATGGACATCTGCTCTGGAGAATCCTGCCTTTCAGGACCTTTCGGGCCGAGCTGGGCTTTGCAAACACTCCCCCTGAGATGACATGCTTGAACTATGGCCCTCCGGCAAGGAACAGAACGGAGGAAGAAGCACAGCATTCGACGCAGCGACCACGTCTGTTAGGAAAAAAGTAGACACTTTTTAAGTCACCTAAGCTGTTGAGTAGACGGAGCCCCACAGTGGGAGGTGGGCTTGAATGTGGGTTGGGGGGCGCCCTGGGGGGCCAAGCCCCCCCCCCGTAGCGGAAACCCAGTAAGGCAGCCAGCCAACCTTCACATCTTCAGCCCGCCTCCAACCTCCGAACCTTATCCTCACGTTTCTTCCTTTAACCGAAAAGCTGCCTTTTATTTATTCTTTCCCCCTCGCTCAGCACTTTTCATGGAAAAGCCGCATTGAAATCCAAGCAAAAGACAGCGTGAATAAATCCCAGCAGTCAGCAGTCAGCCGTGCGTGAGAATTACTGCCACCCCAGGGCAGCCAGGGGACCGAAACAAATCTCCTGGAAAAGAAACAGGACCGTGGAATGACTTCCTGTGTTCCCAACAAGATGAAAGAAATCACAAAAATCACACTTTCCTCGCTGCCGATTGGCCAGCTCTCCACCTTCACGGCGAATGGGCCTGTGTCTTTCCTCCCCACGCCAGGATTTAAAATAAACAAATAACTTCCCATGGTCTGTTGCTCATGGTATTACCCTTTCTTAGGGAACAGTGGGATTGGAGACGTTAGGCAGACACGCTGTTGGAAGGGAAGGCCAGAACTGGACTTGGTGTCCAGCCCCGTACCTGGCCAGACCAGGGTCTATGAGGAGCATGGCTTTCTGCAGGGGAGGCTCACGCCGACTGCACCCACAGAAACTGCAGAGATGCTAGGTAAGCTCTCCCACAAACCCTCCTGACAGCTGCTACTCAGACCTCCTGTCTGCAACGCCCTTGGGGTTCTCTTAAAAAAAAAAAAACACCCTGAATTGAAATGATACAATCATGCGTATTATAAAAAAAAAAAAAAAATGTAAAGCACAGAAATCGCTTGCAACGACATGAACACGAAGATATTTGTCATAGATGTTTCGTAGATACAGACATAAATATATGTAAGTTTCTGGAAACATTTCCCAGCCTGTTTCTCTCCTTCATAGAACAGAGGGGCGAGAGGTCCGCCAGGGCCATTGGTTCCTGTCCTTCCGGTCACACGCCAGCACAGGTCGCGGACCCGGAACAGAAGTGTGCGGACTTCCAGAAGGAAACCCTAACAGCCCGAGCAACGGTTTATCCCATCCCCTTCCTTCCCTCGTGTTCACTGGAAAAGATAAAAAGCTTACATTTCCTTTTTAATGGGGGGTAGATAAAGTCATTAATGGGTTCCTCAGGTCACTTTGCGCCCCAGGGGGACGTCAATACCGTCTCACGTGACAGCAGGCCAGGAGACTCTGGGGAACCTGGACCCCCATCCGACCCGAGTCCCCGCTGACAGCTCAGATAACGAGTCCGGGTTTACAAGGCGTTTTCAACGCTAAATGGATTAAGTTTGCCTCCCAGAAAACAGTCGCCCGGACCTAAGAATTCACTTCCTTTTTTTGGGCGACTTAATCTTTTGGGACCTGGCTTCCCTATGTGTGAAAATGAAAATCAGAACAACTTCTCTGTGGTTATTCTGAAGACCAGCATAGTTCTTTGCAGGGAGGTTCTAGCCCGGCTCTGAGGGGACACATGTCTACCGTACGATCAGCAGGCACAGTCTGGGTGATAACCACACAAAACCTGGGACTCCTACTGTCCTTTCAAACCTTTGTCAGCGGGGACTTTTGTTCCCCGCGCGCCTGACAGAAACTCAGACAGGCTCATGAATTCTCTGCTGACCCGCAGGGAACAGACGGCCCCGCGACAGCTTTAAATCACAGCACTGTCTCAACTCAGAAATGCGAGTCTCATCAAAGCCGGGACTTCCCCAGATCCATCCTGGGCCCTGAGTCCAGCTCAGTATGCCGCACAGATGCACGGGCATGTGTGCTTTTTCTTTTCTTTTATTTAAAAATAAAATAAAATAAAATCACCAGAATATTATTTTGCTAAAAAATCTAACTTAGAAATTCCCGATAATTAAATAGTCAACTGTGTCTATTTTCTCAGCTTCTGTATGGGTTTTAATATGGACGTCGGGGCCCGAAAATTCCACAGAAACGTTCGTCAAGGAAGGAGTTGCTCCGTGGCCACTGGAGAAACACGTCGGCGTGGGGCTTTGCCCCAGAGGAGCCTACCCCGGAGGGTCTCCAGCGAGGACGGTGAGGGTCCCCGCATGGCGGCCGCCAGAGGCTCTGAGTCCTGCCTGAGAAAGTGGCGATCCTGAGTCACAGAAAATGAATTACTTATAAGAGGCAAAAGGCAGGGAGCTCCCAAGCCACCAAAACAACCCCAGAGTCACCAGTGAAACCACTGGGCTGGGGGAACGGGGAGGGAGGGAAGTCCGTTTTCCGTTACTCACAGAACAGTTCACTTAACACATCAAGCGGCCTGCAAAATCTTTTATCAGCGGAAACCGAATGAGATTCAGGAGCGGTTATCTGGTAGTTTTTTCTGTTTGTTTGTTTTGTGTTTAAATACATCCCATGACTAATTTTTAATATTTGCGAGGCATCCTCCCAGGAACACCGAGACGAATCGGAAACTAGCCGTGCTCTTGCGATCTTGACAGGTTGAAATGTTAGGACAGATTTTAAGAGGAACTTATGAAGTTGCACAGTTAGTTCCAAACACCTCGTGCGTGATGAGAGGGTGGGGACAATTTAACAGCAACACATCTAAGTGACGGGAGGGGGTCCACGTGTCCTCCGCAACACGGGCTCTAGAATAAACACTGGCCGCTGCCTGGTTTGCATTAGTTAAAGCGCGGTCAGAGCAAGAAGGCCATGGCCCCCTCCTAATGGTCAAATGACCAGCGGTATCCCCACCCTTCATTCCGCAGCCCAAGCTTGGTCCACGGGCAAAGGCCACGAGGAGGACAAGGGTGGGATTCACAGGGTTGGAGAACACGTTTTAAAAGAATGATTGGGGGCCCTGGCCGGTTGGCTCAGTGGTAGAGCGTCGGTCCGGCATGTGGAAGTTCCGGGTTTGATTCCCGGCCAGGGCACACAGGAGAAGCGCCCATCTGCTTCTCCACCCTTCTCCCTCTCCTTTCTCTCTGTCTCTCTCTTCCCCTCCCGTAGCCAAGGCTCCATTGGAGCAGAGTTGGCCCGGGCACTGAGGACGGCTCCATGGCCTCCGCCTCAGGAGCTAGAATGGCTCCAGTTGCAATGGAGCAATGCCCCAGATGGTCAGAGCATCGCCCCCTGGTGGGCATGCCGGGTGGATCCCAGTCAGGCACATGCGGGAGTCTGTCTCTCTGCCTCCCCGTCTCTCACTTCAGAAAAATACAAACAAAGAAAGATAAAAGGCTGGGTTGTGGGGACTGGATTGCTGCTCCGGCAGGAGGGGAGATGCGGGAAGGACAGGCCGCCCCATGCCTGCGTCTGAGGTGCACTTGGGTGCAGAGGGCGTGGGGTGGGCGGGTCCAGGGCCCAGAACTTGAACTGAAATGAAAACAGGGGGACTTCAGCACCACGCTGTCCCCCAGAATTCCAGCGCCATGTGTTTGTTGGTACCATCGCCGCAATTCAGAAAACACCAGGGGTGTGGCGTGGTCTCCCCGACCCAGGAGACAAGGACGTCGCGTCTCTCTAGGTCTGGTCAGAGAGAGGAGGCTCTGGCAGGTAGAAGCTGTCCGAAGACGGCAGAGGTCGGTACGTGTGGTCAAGAGAACGCCGCCGCTCGCTGGTTAGGCTGCACCCGGCTGGCATGCGGCTGAGGTCAGACTAAAGATACAGAGTGAGCCCCCTCCCCTTCCCAGTCCCTTCCCTCCCAGCCCACAGTGCATGGTGGACACCCCCTCTCGAACGCTGCCGCCCTGGGGGCCCTCTGCTAGAACTTTTCCATTTAATATTTTCAGGCCGTGGATGACCATGGGCCCCTGAGCCCACAGACCACAACACTGCCGAGGAGGGCCAACCCCCCCATTCTTACAAGGCCTCTTGTCATTCAGGGGGGTCATGGGCGTGACACGGTCTAGGCCCCGATACGGGAGTCAGAAGAAGAAGGTAACAGTCATCGTGAAAACCACCGTTCGAGAGAGGCAGGAACCAGCGTGGCCACGACGTTCTCCCGCGAGGTGAGAAGCCGGACAGTGTGAGGAGGGCGGAGCGCAGAGCAACGGGAGGTGGCAGCCGGGCCACGTGATGGACGCCCTGACCACGGACTCGCCCAGCGTGTTTCCCACGGGGGTGACAGGTTGACACTGGTTCACTCGCCTCCAATGTCACCCGTGTGCACGTGAACAATGAATGACAGGCTGGACGGGGAACCGAGCAGCAGTGATGCGGCTCGGCCTGCAACCCCACCACTAAGGACTGGACAGGACGACAGAGGACAGGAGGACGGAAGGAAGCCCACACGGGACAGTCAGGAGGGAGAAGGCGGTCAGGGAACAGCAGCGCCCACAGGGGGAGGGAAGGAAGGCAGTAGATCTTAAGTGTGCTCTGAGCACCAGCGGCGTGAGGGGCCAAAGGTCATATCCATGGGCCGTGATGGTGTGCCACCTGAGAGCTGGAGAGATGTGACCTGTTCATTTCCTCCCTCCTGCCTCTGTCCAGAGAGCGCTGCTCTCCGGGATCCCTCCTCCCTCCCTTCCTTCCTTCCTTCCTCTCCTCCCTCCCTTCCTCCCTTCCTTCCTTCCCCTCTTTTCCTTTCCTTTCTTCTTTCCCCCTTTCCTCCCTTCCTCCCTTCCTTCCTCCCTCCCTCCCTCCCTCCCTCCCTCCATCCCTTCCTCCCTCCCTCCCTTCCTTCCTTCCTTCCTTCCTTCCTTCCTTCCTTCCTCCCTTCCTTCCTCCCTCCCTTCCTTCATTCTCCTTCCTTCCTTCCTTCCTTCCTTCCTTCCTTCTTTCCTTCCTTCTTCTTCCCTCCCTCCCTCCCTCCCTCCCTCCCTTCCTTCCTTCCCCTTTTCCTTTCCTTCTTCCCCTTCCTTCCTTCCTTCCTTCCTTCCTTCCTTCCTTCCTTCCTTCTTCCCTCCCTTCCTCCCTCCCTTCCTTCTTTCCTTCCTTTCCCTTTTCCTTTCCTTTTTCCCTTTCCTTCCTTCCTTCCTTCCTTTCTTCCTTCCTTCCTTCCTTCCTTCTTTCCTCCTTCTCTCTCTCTCTCTCCCTTCCTTCCTTCTTCCTCTACTCCTGTACCCATCTCTCTCTCTCTCTCTCCATGAGGCTGGAGGGTGCCAGCAACCTGGCATGGCCTAACAGGACACTGTGGGGTGCCTGAGTGACCCTGGCAGAGAGGAAGCAGAGAACACTGCTTCTCAGGGACAGCACAGTGGCAGAGACACGGCCACGCCAGGCGGCTGACAGCGCCGGGGCATCCAGGAAAGGAGAGAGCCGTCCTGACCCCCCAGCACGGGGTAACCTGAATGAACACGCCGTCTTCACGCTGCTTACTCTTTGTCTAAGGAAACATTCAAGTGACAAAGTCCAGATGCTGAGGAAAATAAAAAGGTTTCAAAAATACTTGAGCCCTGGGTTTCTGTCCTTCCGCGCCTCCCACCCCTCCTGCCCTGCCAACACACACACGCCGGCGGAAACACAGGCAGCACTCCTTAAAATTCCTACTTGACGTTTCTGCCGCTCCCCGAAATTCCAAACTCACAGCAGCTGCTGGGAAAAAAAAAAAACAAAACAACACAACTGTTTGCTCTTAAAACCCTTCCCGGGGTCAAGCCATGGCCACAACCCACTCCCCCCTCACATGTCATTTGTCCCCCAGATGGCTGCTGGGGCCTGGGTCCTCCCCTGTGTCCCACCCCCCTCGCCGGTCCAGGATGTGAGGGCCTGAAACTGATGCAACTTGGGGCTGGGGGTTCTTTAAAACCCCCCTCAAAATTAAAGAGTACAAATGAGAACAATTATTTAGAACATATATATATATATATGGTCACAACCAATCATAACTATTCAAAGCTGACCAATGCAAGAAGTTAACAACAAAAGAGAAAAAAGAGCTTTCTTGCTGGTGAAGTGCCTGATGGTGGTGACCCAGCACTTAGTATTTCCTACGGAGAGTGGAGAGGTGATCACACCTTCCTCCGGCCGGGTTGTCAGAACTGTCACCTCACCCTCTACACTTAGAAGGCTTTCCCCATGCACACTGTCCTGCGCATAGGGCTGTGGTCCAGGTGGGCAGGCCCGGTGCCTGTGTCTCCTCACCCTCCCAGGGGAGGCTCTCGTCCTGCAAGAAGGGCCCGTCTCATAACCAGTGGCATCTTACGTCACTTCTGACAGGCCTGGCCCTGGCCAGCTAGCTCAGCGGTAGAACATCGGCCCAGCGTGTGGAAGTCCCAGGTTCGATTCCCGGGCAGGGCACACAGGAGAAGCGCCCATCTGCTTCTCCACCCTTCCCCCTCTCCTTTCTCTCTCTCTCTCTCTTCCCCTCCCACAGCCAAGGCTCCATTGGAGCAAAGTTGTCCCGGGCACTGAGGACGGCTCCATGGCCTCCACCTCAGGTCCTAGAATGGCTCTGGTTGCAATGGAGCAACAGCCCAGATGGGCAGAGCATCGCCCCCTGGTGGGCATGCCGGGTGGATCCTGGTCGGGCGCATGCGGGAGTCTGTCTCTCTGCCTCCATGCTTCTCACTTCAGAAACACACACACACACACACACACACACACACACACACACACGCAGCCTCTTAAATGTAAACAAGAGGAAAGTGCTGAGCACCTTGACGGCATGCAGAAACCCTGAAAGTGTCCTTCTGTCAGCAGGGAGCGGGTTAATGTTGTTGGGCCTGGAGACAGGTCCTCGCAGTGGGCGCTGCTTAAAACAATATTTTTTTCTTTCTCAAATGCCAGTGTTGAGAGAGCTTCCCAGAGCATTTTAGGTGAAAAACAAGCAGAAAGGCTAACTTTTTGTGTTGTTGGTATTTGGTTACGGAATGGGGGTGGGGGGTGGGTGAAGGCCAAGAGAAACTCAGCCCGGGAGGAGGGTGGACGTGCGCACCAGCCGTCCGGTGGACAGTCCCTGGACCTCTGACAGAGAGATCGGGTTCCTCTGCTCCCCCCAGCCCGAGGGCGGGTGCACAGGGGCGCGATTGTCCCCAGGGCCTAGGGCTCAAGCTGGGCTGACATCAGCATCCCCTGGAAGTCGGGGGAGGACACACCTGCCTTCAGACGCCGTGTGCGTAGACCTGTTATCCGAGACCCAGCCCTCCAGGGTCGGGAACAAGAAGGTTGGCATGGAGACGCGCGCGTTTGCGTGAATGGGTGGGACCTGCCAGAGAGGCGACTGCAGAAGGTCAGGGCTGGGGTGGTGGGAACGCCCTGACTCCCCACCTCAGCCAGCAGAGTCCACGGGCTTGGAAGGATGCTATGTGACCAGAGTGGCCGAGGGATGAGCCAGCGCTTTGAACCGTGAAGGCTTGTTCTTCATACATGGCTGGGATGGCCTGATTCTGAAAGAGGAAAGGTGACTAAGAAGGTGGGGAGGGGTGAAATAGCTACATATTGTTCTTCCGAAAATTCAGTGAGACAGTAAAATCAACTCCTGAAGTCCTCCGGCGGAGGAAGTGCCCGGACCCGTGGGACCTGAGTTATAGGAGAGGCCAGTGGCATGTTCGAGTGAGATGGAGGTCACAGAAGCTCTTTGAAACATCGTGATGGCCCAGTGGCCGTGTGTCTGCAGTGCCATTATCTAACGACAGGCCACTGAACAAACGTTGCAGTTCTGTAGACCTGGGATTCCAAACTCCGGGTATCGGCGAGGATCTCCAGACACAATGGATTTTAATCCTCCTTCATGAGGGCATGCGGGGACCACGTTACACTCTTTTCTGTCCTCTTGAACCATTTTCAAAGCTGAAGAGGGGAAACAATCTGACCCTGAGCATCAGCGTCACCACCACCCACATTTCAGATTCATTTCAGTACAGGATTTAACTTGTCGTAAGGTTCCTGATGGGGCTACCGTAGTGCAGCGCCACAGACCAGGTGACTCTCACCAACAGAAACTGATGCCCACACAGTTCTGCAGACCGAGGTCTGGAGTCGGGGTCGGCAGGACCACCCTCCCTACAAGGGGACCAGTGAGGATCTGCTCCAAGCCTTTCTCTTACTTTCTGATGTTGCCGCTCTACACCCTGAGAAAGAAAGACACCTACTAAGAAGGGTTCCTGGTGGCTAACTGGGCTCAAATAAGAAAAACAGAGCCTGGCAGCCATTTCTGCACAGGGAGACCCTCTCACAAGCTGCATTCAGCAAGAAGTCTGCACTGATCTGCCTGCTTATGCTGTGTCCCTGCCATCTGAGCAGCCCTCATAAAGGAGCTCCTGGGGTCCTATTTCAACCAATAGGACTGAGGCTTTCCCCATCCAATTGGAGTTTTATAGCTCCAACCAATCAGAGGAGCTCTATTCTGACCAATCAGGACAGTGCCTTTTGGGCCAATCAAACTGCAAGGATTTGGAGTCCTCATTTGCATGAGGATGGACCAATCAAGGACCAGGGGTAGGATTTCTGTCTGTTTAAGCCAACTCCCCTCTGGCTCTGGGAGCACTTCCCTTTTCCGTCTAAGACTGCAGGCTGTTTCCTTGGCTGAGCTGAAACATTAAAGATATCTCTTTGGAGCAAATGAGCACAGAGCCGAAGAGACCAGAGTAAACTCCTTGTTTTGTTTATTATCTCACATCCTGTAAACTTAAGTTCCTGGAGGGTGCAGACTTCCCCCCCCCAAAAAAAATTGTCCATTAACACTGAATGGGCTGCCCACCCTAGCTCACAGGCTTTCCATTTCTGCTGTGAAGTTTGTTACCAAGACTACCTGCTGGAGGTCCAGTCCTGGTGCCCAAAGTACCAAGTTCGGTGTCTTTCAAACAGACTGTGGCAGTAGCCAGTGGGAAGCTCTTAGCGCCATCAGTGTGTGCCCTAGGGCTATCCTGAGCCCCAGGGACAATGGAGAGAAAGGGGGGAAGTTTATGAGAGAGAGGCGAGGTGTAGGGTTAGGGTTCTGCTTGGGCACAGAGGCCTGGATGGGTATCAGCTGTGATGAGGAGGAAAAAAGAGAAGGAGGATGAGGATTAGACATTTGCTTTGTGGGCACTGAAACACCCTTATCACTGGACACTCTTGTTTCAGATACCCATTCACAGATGAACCCCACAGCCTGGGAGAATGAATGGGACGGGTGAAGCCTGTTCACAGCTTGGCTGTGATACCGATAAATATTCATGCTTCCTATTATTGACACACTCTTCATTTGCATGCCACTCTTTAGAAATCCTAGTAAAAAAAGATTGCAATGTAAAAAAAAAAGAAGAAGAAAATTGCTTTAGTTGAAAATAAAGGATTTGTCTCTTGGTAGGAGAGGAAATATTCAGATTAGTTTTAAAGATTTTCCTGGGATCATGTTAAGGTTTGAGCCCACTCGATGCAGCATTTCAAACAAAGTCGCTATTAAAAATAACATGCTGGAAATTTTTCTTAAAAGTAAAAGACACGGGAGAAATTAATTCACAAAGACATTGAAAGCTAAAAGGAAAATTACAAACTGTCAATAAAGGAAGATTAGAGAATTAGACATATTTTCCCAGGTTAATATTTAAAAGAAAGCGAAATTCACAATCAGGCATACTTTGAATGACTTTGCCCTTCCCAGAGCAGAAGTCTAGCAGCCAGGGAGGAAAGTTAAATAATCTCATGGAATAATTATAAAAAGACCCCCTCCCCAAGGGACTATTGACTATATTATATTTAAAATAGCAATAAAGAGAAAGGCTGAAATAAGTCATCAAGAACGAGGAGCAAATACCCATTTCACTAAAACAGACACGTTGTGAAAGGCAGCACTCACCCAACTGACCCTCCCATCAGTCTGTCCTCTGCAGCGGTCAGGCTCAGAGGGCGCCTGCCCTGAAGCTGTGTGAGACAGTGTCCCGGGACGAGAAAAGAAGATGCAGTCACAGTTTATGCCCTCCTCCGAGATTTTAGTCGGAGAGGTACGGTATCTAACACACGCGACTTGTGAGAACAATACTACCTGTAAAGCCAGTAGCCGCGGCCACCATCACAGCCGCCTGGCCCACGCAGGTTCGCAATGGATTCGAACAGTCGGTAATGAAACACAGGAGCCAAGAACTGGTGAGCCATCAGCTTTAATCCTAGCTTGCACCCGGCGGGCAAGTAAAAACACACACTGGGCTCCAAAACCCACTCATTCAGTGCTCACAAAGCTACTGACTTATCCGAGTTTCCTAGAATCAAAGGTTTCTAGCTCACCAGACTTATTCATCACTGTTTCCCCATCTCCTCCTGCACAAACTCTTAACAAACTGGCTTCTCCCTCAGCGCTCTGCCATCTTGGCTGCTTCTCCTGGCCTCCATGTGGCCTTAATCTGCTCTCCTCTCTAATGCTAACCTCAGGAACTCAGGAACCAAGAGAGAGCAAGCTCCTGATCTCTCCCACTTTATACCGTAGAATCAAACCCTTTAATCCAATTATACAAACAAGGAAGTCTCTGTATAATGGGATTCCTCAGGAGAGTGCACCACCCTACATCATCCAATCAGTCAAGGGTGTGGGGAAGAACTTACTCTTAAAACTAAGCCTTAGGCTACAATGACCCTGCCTGCCCACAGCCTGTTCCAGAACACACATTAATATCAACAAACTTCCATGTGGGCAGCGCCATCTTTAACAAAGTGAGCATAATATATTTTATCTGCCCAACACTACCTCTCCGTAATTTACAGATAACTGGGAGTAGCCTGTTCAAAGGTTTTATGTTGAGGGGATGGACGTTTGGACAGTTTCCAGAAGACGGGAGCTCCATGGGACTCAGGGACAAGGAGAAAGTGGAGGTGAGGTCAGCACAGACCCAACCTGGTGACATGGAACCTTCTCTTTTAAAGGAACTAAAGGGCACCATCGACGTCATCGGCACAATGGAGACGTCCAGCTGGGACCTCAGAAACAAGTTTCCTTGTTCAGGGACTTTCACTGTGTAGGACAGAACTATAAAAAAACAATAAAACAACCCAAAAAACTCTATAAGATTATTTTTAAATAAAGCACGTGTGTGTTTAGAGTTTGTAAAGGTCTAACGTGGGTTGTTGTTTTTTTAATGAAACGAGCATTAGAGGTTATTTGTAGATGGGGCATTGCTTGCACTGAGCATGGACTGTGATCGTATCTCCGCCCGACCCGGGGGGAGGGGGTGGACGATGTGTAATCTGTTCTCTGTTCCGAGCCGCACACTGACAGGATCTAATGACTAAGGCGTCCCTGCCTCAGATTGTTTGTCCGAAAGGGAGAAAAGGTGATTTTCTTCCCTCCTGTGTCGTCTTTGTCAGCCGGTGGGAACAGAGCAGGACCGGGGAACAGTCACAGCATCATGGACTCGGGTTCCAACCACAGCGGAGACTGGACAGAAGGACCCGCGGCCCGCATCATACCCCTCTGCCTCTCTGGGGCAGGAGAGGTCACTCACCCAGGGCTCAAACACGGTCCTTCTGCAAGGGGCTCCTCTCTCCAGATCCCAGGACACCGCACGTTGTGACGGTGGAGGGGGCTGGCAAGAGGCCCGAGCAGCGCTCACAATTCACATTTTTCCCTCCAAGATTTTCTTTCAGATAGGTGACCTGAAGCACAAATCCTGTCTCTGTGCATCTTGGGAAGGAGGACGCTTTCCACGCTGTCAAAAGGCAGCGGCGGGAGTGGATAAGATCACACAGCCCCTGCTAAGGGCACATACACCTTCAGTCTACAGAGGACCCCTGCAGGGCCCAGAAATCGTCCTGGGACTCCTGCCTTGGGGAGAATGCGTTTGGAGACACCCAGGCTGTCATGTGACGCCACCCAGGGAGAGGGCCCAGCCACCCAGGGGCCTGTGAACGTTGGAACCCCGGGGGGTGTGCTCAGTGTCGGTGATGATACGTTCCCAGGCTCCTCTGCCTTCGCCACAGCCTTTAACCTCCTCCATGTTCTGTCCTTCACAAGTGAAAGGAGGACCCCAGGTTATGTGTGTCACCGAGCCACAGGAAAACCATTGCACCACCCCTGCAAGGCTGCCGGTGGGGAGGGCAGTTAGCACAGCCGCAGCCGGCCACGGCACCATCCAGACCCTGGTCCTGTGGGAGGCGGGGATGGTAGCCTCTGTGTGTTCTCGGCCAGCTGTGTACTTCCTGTCGGGATCCATGGTGGCTGGGACAGGAGGCGGTGTTGGGTGGCCCCAGAGTCCCCTGTGCTATGACCTGTGA
Source organism: Rhynchonycteris naso (assembly GCA_037038555.1). Taxonomy (NCBI): domain Eukaryota; kingdom Metazoa; phylum Chordata; class Mammalia; order Chiroptera; family Emballonuridae; genus Rhynchonycteris; species Rhynchonycteris naso. The sequence goes on from CM072997.1 coordinate 309,338,616, forward strand.
CTTAGGCTGCAGCCTCAGCCCTGGGCCTGCAGCCCAGGGGCCGACTGAAGGCCCACCCACCCCGCTCCTTGACGCTCAGTAACAATCTGTGGAATGTGAGCAGGTCAACCACGGTGAGCAGACCATTCCTGAGAGCCACTGTAGAATCAAGATCTCCCAAAGAGGGGGTTCATGATTTTAAAGACTTGGCCGTTGGCTCAGCATTGCCTTGCAGAGCCATGTGGGCACAGGTGCCAAACGCCAACCTGGGTCGGGATCGAGCAGCACGAAGCTGGTGAGACCTGCCCCCCTCCTCACCCCTGACCAGTCCCTAATGGGCCCTGGAGCTGCATGCAGCCGGGGAGGGGTGCCGAATGGAACTGCTCTCCCTCAGACAATGTGAAGCGGGTGTTTAACTGAAACCCCGGCGATGCTCCGCTCTGAGCATTTAATCATCCAGCGCTCAGAGAGCATCATTACAGGCAATTACTTTCCATTTGTTACTCTTCTCCATGTCCTTGAGGGAGGACTGAGCCACCAGCACGTGGCTTAGCTGAGCCAGCCGGGGCCGGGGCAGAGGCTCTCTGATTCACAAAGACCAAACAGATCAGACATCGGAGTATTTCTTTTGTAATCCCCTTTCTGTGGCCCCAGAGGCGAACAAGAAGTCTAGAACGAGTCCTTCCGACCGACGGTCATCAGAAGGTGGCCCTGCAGGGATCCCGCAGGTGTGGACACGCACAGCATACCAGCACCCCCTGCTCCCCGCACAGAGAACGTCACTTGTTCTCAGGGACAAGACGCAGGCGCCCTGGCCCTGCTGCTCCCGTCTACCGGGGCGTGTGAGCTGGTGGGCCGCCCGCTCGGAGCCCAGCGTTCCACGGGGTTTCCGTCTGCACCACCTGTGTTGCCCGGTAATGGGGGAGACGGCTTTTCCTCAGGGGACGGGAGGAGGGGACAGAGGTTTGATCACATGGACCCAGAGGTTCTGCAGACGTATTTTTAGAAAATCTGAGTGATTTAATTGGATAAGGATCTGTGTCTTCCTCCTTTTGCAGCTCGGAACCTCGGAGGTTTTAAGGCTGTTCCAGCATCTCAGAGCCAAGGGCGCCAGCCGCGTGCGAGCCACTCTGCAGGGCCTGGACCGCGCGTCGTCCCCAGGAGTCCCGAGTTCCCGTCTCCACTGCCTTTCCCCCAACTGTTCTGGAGACACACAGGTCTGAGTACCCGATGACAAGCCCGGTGTTTACCGGGAGTCAGATCAAAACTGAAATGGAAAGTCAAGTTACCAGAGGAAGCCATTGCCTTGACTCAGATCCATTTCTGGAAATGTCCTGTGTAAAGCCAGTAGCCGGGGCCAGGATCAGAGCCGCCTGACCCACGCAGGTTCACATTGGATTCGAACAGTCGGTAATGAAACACAGGAGCCACGAACTGGTGAGCCATCAGCTTTAATTCTAGCTTGCACCCGGCGGGCAAGTAAAAACACACACTGAGCTCCTAAACCCACTCATTCAGTGCTCACAAAGCTACTGACTTATCCGAGTTTCCTAGCATCAAAGGTTTCTAGCTCACCAGACTTATTCACCTCTGTTCCCCATCTCCTCCTGCACAAACTCTTAACAAACTGGCTTCTTCCTCAGTACTCTGCCATCTTGGCTGCTTCTCTCCTCCACGTGGCCTTACTCTGCTCTCCTCTCTAATACTAACCTCAGGAACTCAGGAACCGAGAGAGAGAGCAAGCTCCCAGACTGCCCCAGTTTATAGCATAGAAAATCCAAACCTTTAATCCAATTATACATAAAGAAAGTCTCTGATACAAAGCCACCCATCTGAGGCATAATGGGATTCCTCCCTACATCACCACCCTACATCATCCAATCAGTCAAGGGTATGGGTAAGAGCTTACTCTTAAACTAAGCCTTAGGCTATGACGACCCGGCCTGCCCACAGCCTGTTCCAGAACACACATTAATATCAACGAACTTCCATGTGGGCAGCGCCATCTTTAACAAAGTGAGCATAATATTTTATCTGCCCAACATCCTGGAAAACCAGGGTCCCCAGTTAAGAAGTCACCAGGAAAGGAAAAAAAAAAAATCACCATAAGATGAAGGTTTCCGCTAACAGCATAGGAACGCAGATGTACAGACCTTTCTCTCTGCACGAAACCAGGGCCTGACTGCCGGCGGGCACCCTGGCTGGCCCGTAAGGATGTTGCTAGGTTACTGCTACAACATGCTGTGTAACAAACAGCTCCAAAACCCAGTAGCTTACACAGCATCACTCTCCTGCTCGCGGGTCTGCAGGGTGACTGTGGTTCAGCCACCGCCAGCTGGCTTGGTGAGTCGGCTCTGCCTGAAGAGGCTTGTCAGGGCTCGGGCTACCGTTGTGTGAGGGTCTGCCTCAAGCTCCTCTCATCTTCCCCAGACCAGTGTTTGTCTCATGACCCGCGGCGGGGAGCCCACGAGCCAAGCACACGGCACCTCTGATGCTTCTGATGGTCATCCCAGCCACTCAGGTTCCATCGGTCAAAGCACGTCTGTCACGTGACCGAGCTCCCCGTCTCAAAGGGAGGGGCTTACGTTCTGCCCCCAGGGGAGGGGGTATCCACTCAACAAGCCCCCCCCCCCAGTTTATCACAGTAAGGATGTCAGAATATAGTCCTCCGTGGGTTATGACACGTTCAGCATTTACGTACGATGCAAGCCGATTACAAAATACAATTACCAGATTGGCAGGAGGCGTCATACCGTGGAAATAAAAGGCACTCGCGTGTGAAGATCACCTGTTGTCAACGGAAAAGCAACTAGGTCACGACACGGCCACAAACCCAGTGTCCAAGAGAGGCTTTTGGTTCAGCTGGTCTTCACGTTTGCAAAATTGTTCCCTTGATACGCAGGTGTCCAAGTGTGACGGGGGTGGGGTGGGGGCCCGCGTCCTTCTAGGGATTGGTCAGAGCTGCAGGGCAGGCCCTCCTTCTGCTAGCCGTGTGTCCGTCTCTCTTCTGGTTCTACCCTTCAAGATAACATCCTGAACAAAACTGCTGATTCTATTTTGAATCTTTTGTTGTCTGCTATAAGCAACTCCGCTGTACGAGGACACTGAGTGGACGCTCAGAGCTTCAGCTCTCAGACGGGAGACCATGGCGTCCGTGTGGGCCTTCTGTCCGTGATGCCGTGCGGCTGGCCGCCTGTGCCTCTGCGTCCCGGATTAACCTCTCTGTGCTGAGCACCCTCACCCACCTCACCTCGAAGATCAAGGGCAATGACGCCCCGCATGAGGAGCACTCAGTAAACAATGTGTCATGATCGGGGTTACTAGGTCACCCTATTCCTACAGTTTTAAAATGTTACTCGCTCTTTATTATTTCATGTATGATTTTGGATGATCTAACTGTAGCGAAGTTCGCCTACTTGAGGGAAGCAAACGCTCTACACGGTTTGGATGATGCTTTCACCAATACTTCCAGAATCTACTCTAAGCAAAGGCGGATAAAAACTCAGAAGCAATATAATATTTATGTAAAAAAAAAATTAACATGTCCTGAAAGGGATAGAAATAACTTTCCTGCAACTGCTCCTGTGCAGCTGGGTGCAGACGTCAGGCATGCAATGGTCTGGAGGTGCAGCAAGTACCCCAATTCTAGCTATAGCTGTGCCAGGTGTCTCCCCCCCGCCCTGCACCCCTTCACCCTCCCAGTCAGCTCCACGTGTGCAGAGGTGGGCAGACAGGGAGAAACAGAAAGGGAGGGAGGAAGGGAGAAGGGGAGGGAAGAAGGAGGGAGAGAGAGAGAGGGAGGAGGAAGGAGGAAGGAGTGAAGGAGGGAGGGAGGAAGGAGGGAGGGAGAGAGAGGGAGGAGGAAGGAGGAAGGAGGGAGGGAGGGAGGGACCACAGCCCCGCCACTCACACCCCCATCCCCTGCAGCTAGGCCTCACCCATTCACAGGGCCCCTTGTGAACTTGAGGGGCACCGGCCAGATTCAGTTGGTAATCAGAGCCCTGGCGAACGAAGGTCGGTTGAATGCTGTTGCCTGCCGCAGTGCTACATGGCAAGGATGACAGCTCATCGCCGTCCGCAAGGTGAGGTGGAGACATGGCACTTTAAACAACGTAAGCCACACAAGGCGACGGTGAGAAGCAGTGGAAGGGTAGCCCACAGATCCGACGTAATGATGACCAACCAGATTGATGGAGAGGAGGGCCTGGGGGCACTTCCATCTGGCATTTCCTGGTTGAGCGGGGCATACGCAGGCGCAGGCCTGCAGAGGTGGACAAAACTCGCCGGAAGCACCGTGTGGGGGTCAAATTCCTTACAATGAAGAATGTGGTCTACGCATCAGGATTGTAAACTGTGTGCTTCACATTCTTTCTGGAGGAAAGATTTACTTTGCGTGTGCACACACACAAGCGTATGTGTGCACACAGGCACACACACACAGGAGTTTACATACACCACACTAACATGTGTGCGCACACACATGTACATATGTGCAAACCCTTCCATGCACCCATGTGCATACATGCACGCACACATGCACACGTGTGCCCACGTACACTCAGACACATCATTTTGAGAGCCAGTTGCTAAACGCGGGCCAGTGCATCACGGCCTCAGCCCCGGCCCTCCACCACCCTCTCCCCCGACACAATCTTCCTGATCTAAAAATGTGTTTCCCGGTATCAGAGCGGGGAGTAACCTTATCCAAGTTTCGAGGATCTCGGTGAAGGAGCCATTGTCTTGCTTTGGAAATCTTCCAGAGACAGAAACGTAGGGATGTAACCTTTCTCAGAATGTGCCTGGGGTGGGGAGGCTGGCTGCATGCTTTATTAGAATTTCAGGGACAAGCGTCATTTTTGCAGTCGCTGGTGTATGAAGATTCATAAAGCAGTTCTCTAGCGATCGAGAGCTGTGTTTCTTCAACGAGCATCTCATAGCGGTCGGCATCCGAACAAGTGCAGGGAGATGCCCACTCACACCAAGTGTGTGTCACCAAATGTGTGTCCAGAGCTGAAGACGTTGCTGGACTCCCCTTCGGGGCAGTGAGTCAGCCGCTGACGTAACCAAGGCTGATGTCCAGATTTTCACCAAGAACTATAGTAGCCATCCTTATCACTCACTTTACAGCCCCCCCCCCAAATTCCAAACCATTTCTGCATTAAAAACACAACAGCATGGAAGAGCTGAGACATAGCGTTCAGGCCTCTTCTCCAAAATGATAAAGCCCCGCAGCCAGTCCCCAAAGACTGTTCCAGAGGCTTCTGAGCAAGGTCACAACCACACAGACATGCGGGCGATCTCCCCGATGACTGAGGGGTTGGGAGACGCAGCTGGGAGGCCTGAGTGTGGGGATAACAGTTCCAGACATGTGGTCACCACAGGTGGGGCCATGGGAGACCCCCCACCCTCCATGTCTGTGTCCCCTGCTGGTTCCCTGAGACCACCTCCAGACCTGATCAGCTCTCCCAGGTCTGACAGTGACGACTTTTCCTCCTGCTTGGCTCCTTGTGCAATCGGGTTTTTCCAAGAAAAGGGCTCATTCTCCTCTGCCCGTCCCCTGGCACGAGGACACGGGGCTGGCAAGCCCATGAAGGTCATGTTGAGTCCATCCAGGGAGGGTTTGCCGTGACCGCAGACTGGAAAGGGTGGCACTTCCACATTCCCCTTCAGGCCACACACGTGCCCTTTGGAGGGTGTCACCCACGCTTGCTGTGCCCTGGGCCCAGGATTTCACTTAGTTTAGCCCGGGGCCAGGAGAGCCGCGTGGAAACTCCACGCGGAGGGTGGACCGGACAGACCCACGCAGGCCGTGCGCACACCGCACAGTCAGGACGAAGCTTTCTAGAAACCACCATCACGCGAGCTGAAAACTCACTGTCGGACGACCTCACGAGATGCATAATAACACAGGGAGGACCACCTCGTGGGGGTGGGGGTGGGGTGGGAGGCAGGAGCGTGGGTCGGAAAGAAAATCCCATGAGAAACGCCTAATGAGATGAACGGGGTTGGGGACTTGAAAGCTTTTTTTGTTTTGTTTTGTTTTTTATAAATACTATAAAGTGCCTTTATAAACACAGTGCTTCTTTCCTGATTTGTCCTAAAAAAAAGGAACTCTCTGGTGTTGGGTGCCCTCAGTCCATCCCATGACGGGGGAGGCTGGGTCGGGGAAGGGCGGCGGTCCTCCCGTTTCCATGGCACCGCGCACGCGCACTTACGGCCCGGAGGATACAGGGAGATGCTCCGCTCTCCGTCCCTGTCCCGCATCTCTGGGTCTCAGGGCCCCCTGAGCCCGGCATCTGCTCAGGGGCTGCCCAGGGCGCTGGGGGGGTTCTTCCCACGCGCCGGGAGTCCCGAGTGGCCCCTGCTTGTTGTTTACTTTGAGAACCGTGCGAGTCTCCGCCTCCCTCCCGGAAGGAACTGTTTTCTTGCCGTGGGTCAAATAAGTTTGCAAATATGATATATAGCAGTGGTTCTTAACCTTTTTTGAGGTACCGAACCCACCAGTTTCATAGGCGCATTCACCGAACCCTTCTTTAGTGATAAATAAAATATGATTTTTCCCCCAAATTCAAGACATAGGTATATATTTTTTTACTGGTGCACAAAATGAGCCGTGCATGAACATCACCTTGCTCAAAGAACAAAACCAACAAAGTGCATGAACTCACAACAAATGACGGTATTACTTTATTCTGGCCTCCGCGGCAGAGACTTCTCCGAACCCCTGAGACCGACTCATCGAACCCCTAGGGTTCCATAGAACCCAGGTGAAGAACCACTGATATATATGTTTGCTTGCTTATAGTTTGCATTGGGTGTGGGGGACAGGCTTTAAGCATAAGGTGACCAGATTTTAAAATTGGTAAAGCGGGACACCATTGACAGGGGTGGAGGGGGGTTCTTGATTAAATATTTGGTCTAATATGGAGCAAAAAAATTTTTCATAGAATGTAAAAACAGTATTGTAATATATTATTTTAAATTTCAACATAAGTACCATTTACAAATATAATACATTAAAAAATTATGTACAGTATTATTTTATTCTTTGGCATATTTCTCATTTGAGTGATTTTTTTTTTTTTTAGTAGATTGCTGTCGTTGTTTAAAAGGTCATGAAATTTTCACAAGAATTTGTTAAATTATATTCCACACATAAAATGGCTTTCAAGTCTCAACATTTAATTGTGATTTTTCTGATGTTCACACTTTATTTACCGTAGAAAAACCGCGTTCAGTCGCAGCATTAGTTCCTGGTAACGACAGCGTGTATTCCACAATGTTTAGTGCGTTATTGTGTGGAGCATGGTTTGTTTCAAAATGATGAAATATTTCTAATCATTTGTTTTCTATTGTGATTTTTGCTGATGCCCAATATTTAACCTTTTCCTTATAAATATATATTTTTAATAATGATACCTCATTAAAAAGATCATTTTCGGAAATATTACTACATGGGAAATTTTGAGTGAGTCAGAGGGATCGGGTTACACAGTCCAGAAACCGATGGCGGAGCTGCACGAGCGGGCGGGAGCAGGCAGGGCAGCACCCCGGCGCTCTCACACATGAGCCTCGCGCACACTCCCCGCCTGGACTCGTCCTTGCGGCCGCGCTCCCTACGTCCAGCCCCGCTGCCGGCTAGAGATCGAGCGGCTTGCGTCTCATGGAGCCCGGAGCCGCAGGCTGGCGTCCAGGATGCGGGCCTATGGGTAGTTAGGGGACTTGACAGCAGGTACATCCCGCCCGAAGTTCTTTGTTTTGGGGCCCCGCACGGGGCAGCCAGCTCTTGCGGCAGTGCGGGCGCTTCCAGGTCGAGGTGAGGTCTCCCCGCCGAAAACCATATATTCCCTTCCCGTTCTCCCGCCGTTCCCTAGCTTTTTTGTGCATTCTTTCCAAAAATCAGGACTTTTTTAAAATGCCACGGGACGCAGGACAAATTGTTAAAAATCAGGACTGTCCCGCCAAAAGCGGGACATCTGGTCACCTTATGTAAGCAGGCAGGGTCCTTATAGCCTAAGGCTTAGTTCTAAGACTAAGCCTTTCACACCCTTTTAATACTAAAATCTTCTCAACGCTAAGCTTTTCCCCACACCCTTGACTGATTGGATGATGTGGGGTGGTGCACTCTCCTGAGGAATCCCATTATGCCTCTGTTGGGCAGATAAAATATAATATGCTCACTTTGTTAAAGATGGAGCTGCCCACATGGAAGCCCGTCACCCAGGTGATATTATTTGCCCTTATGCTTGGGATGGGTGTGGGGGAAAGGCTGTAATGTAAGCAGGCCAGGTCGTTATGGCCTATGGCTTGGTTTTAAGAGTAAGTTCTTATCCACACCCTTGACTGATTGGATGATGTAGGGTGGTGCACTCTCCTGAGGAATCCCATTATACAGAGACTTCCTTGTTTGTATAATTGGATTAAAGATTTTGATTCTATGGTATAAAGTGGGAGAGACCAGTAGCTTGATCTCTCTCTCTTGGTTCCTGAGGTTAGTATTAGAGAGGAGAGCAGAGAAAGGCCACGTGGAGGAGAGGAGAAGCAGCCAAGATGGTGGAGTGTTGAGGAAGAAGCCAGTTTGTTAAGAGTTTGTGCAGGAGGAGATGGGAAACAGTGGTGAATAAGTCTGGTGAGCTAGAAACATTTGATTCTAGGAAACTCGGATAAGTCAGTAACTTTGTGAGCACTGAATGTGTGGGTTTTGGAGCCCAGTGTCTGTTTTTGCTTGCCCGCCGGGTGCAAGCTAGAATTAAAGCTGATGGCTCACCAGTTCGTGCCTCCTGTGTTTCATTACGATCTGTTTGAATCTAATGTGAACCTGCACGGGTCAGGTGGCTTTGATGGTGGCCTCGGCTACTGGCTTTACAACCTCATATGAGTGACTTTGTATCAGAGACTTCCTTGTTTGTAGATTGGATTAAAGGTTTTGATTTCTATACTATAAAGTGGGGCAGACCAGAGCTCTCTCGCTCAGATCCTGCCATCAGCAGAGGAGAGGCAGCCAAGATGGCAGAGTGCTGAAGGAGAAGCCAGTTTGTGCAGAGAGAGGGAGATGGAGAACAGAGGTGAATAAGGCTGGTGAGCTAGAAATCTTTTATTCTAGAAAACTCAGACGAGTCAGTGGCTTTGGGAGCCCTGAATGGAAAGGAAAGTGTTTTCCCACTGTGTGTATTTCTTGTCTGCTGGGTGCAAGCTAGGATTAAAGCTAATGGCTCACCAGTTCTTGGCTCTGTTGTTTCATTACCGTCTGTCCGAATCTAATGCAAACCTGCACGGGCCAGGCGGCTGTGATGGTGGCCGTGGCTACTGGCCTTAAACTTGCCCTTTGCCAGTTTTGTCTAAGGGCAACACGCCCAGCCCTTGGCAGCACTGTGACACCCCTGTCCCTGGTTTGCAGGCCAGGCCGGTGTTCTCTTGTCCGCGACCACAGACAGGACGGCCTCTTGGGAAATGTGGCTGTCTCTGAATGAGCCTCATTTGTGTTTTCATACGTCCTGGGCCTTTCTCTTCCTCATCTCAAAGACACGGCTTTTCCCCAAACGTTGTTTCTATTTATTGCCACTTATGTGGCCTGCTTCCTGGCCCCCGACTCCAGGCCCAACTCTGACACTCTGGGGTAGGAAAAGCACTTAACACATGAATTCCTGGGTGACTCGACCCTGCGCTCAGCACTGGCTGCAGCCACCGGGATCCTGAGCTCACGGAGCTCACAGGAGCGGCCGGCGGGAGAGGGCAGAAAGACTGAGTACTGTGGGTCAAGGACACACACAAGGTGCTGAGCAGGCCAGCCTGCCGTGGGGTCCCCAGGGAAATGCATAAGCTGACCACATGTTCGTCCGCATGCGCGTGGCAAATTGGATTTCCAGACACAAGTGAATGACTGCCCAGCTGACCCGAAGCCCTGACAGGCCTTCTGTGCGGACACACGTCCCCCACCGTCCCCAGGCCCCCAGCTCCACCACCCGCAGCCCTTTAGCTTGAGTGGAAGCCAGCGAAGGCCAGATAGGAGGCTGCTCTCTGAGCACACTTTGAAAAAGCGGCATGTTTTCGGAGAGACTGAGTTAGCAGGGTGCAGCAACAATCAGGTCTGCTCACCCAACGGGCACACAAAGCCCCCAGCGTACCCTGTCCTGCCCGGGGCTGCCTCCCAGACCTGGACCTCACCCAGAACAGCAGCAAGGGCCTGCATGGTGCTGGACCTCACCTGCCATGGGCAGAACCAGCTCTGGACCGCGGCCGGCTTCCGCTCAGCCAGGGCGAGGTCCTGTCTGACCAATGGGACGGGAAAACCAGGCCGCCTGCCTGCCGCAATCTCTTCCAACGGAGGACACGGTAGGACACAGCTCTGTGAACTAAGAATTTTTCTTAGTATGTGAATTGTGTAAAAGCTATGAAAACAGACTTCAGCAGGGCTCGGGCAGACCTGGTCCCTGGCTAGAGGTGACATTTCCACCAGCTCCCGGCCTGGCATCCTCATCTTTCAGAACGGTTTTCCTTTCCTTTAAGCGAACGCCACTGTTGGGCAGATAAAATATAATATGCTCACTTAGTTAAAGATGGCGCTGCACACGGGGAAGCCCGTCACCCAGGTGATGACATTAGTTGCCCTTCCTGCTTGGGAGGGGCGTGATTGTATTAATATGTGTTGGGGGAAGGTTTTCGCACCAAAAGGTTTTTTTTTTTTTCTTTTTATTTATTTATTTTAGAGAGGAGACACAGAGTGAGAGAGAGAGAAAGAGAGAAAGGGGGGAGGAGCTGGAAGCATCAACTCCCATATGTGCCTTGACCAGACCAGTGCAGGGTTTTGAACTGGCGACCTCAGTGTTCCCAGGTCGACGCTTTATCCACTGCGCCACCACAGGTCAGGCACCAAAAGGTTTTAAAAGGAAGAGAGATCACGTTCAAGAAGAGTGATTACGTTCTAGGAGGAACCCATGCTGTAGGAGAGCTGAGAAAGGCCACGTGGAGGAGAGGAGAAGCAGTCAAGATGGCAGAGTGCTGAGGGAGAAGCCAGTTTGCGCAGAGTTTGTGCTGGAGAAGGAGATGGGAAACAGAGGTGAATAAGTCTGGTGAGCTAGAAACCTTTGATTCTAGGAAACTCGGATAAGTCAGTAGCTTTGTGAGCACTGAATGTGTGGGTTTTGGAGCCCAGTGTGTGTTTTTACTTGCCCGCCGGGTGCAAGCTAGAATTAAAGCTGATGGCTCACCAGTTCTTGGCTCCATTGTTTCATTACCGACTGTTTGAATCTAATGCGAACCTGCACGGGCCAGGCGGCTGTGATGGTGGCCGTGGCCACTGGCCTTACAGACATCAAATATGACTTTCTCACAAAAGCATTCAGCTGACTTCTCCTTAACGCCAAGATGACAGAGACTTCTAATTCAAGCCAGAAAGTCTGCTAATTACAGGCTTGATAAACCGAATTCTGTCTGGGGACATACGTGTCTATTACCTAAACTCCACTCCACGTGCAACACACACGTGCACACACACACACGCACACACACACACACGTGCGCACACACACGCACACACACACATGCATGCACACAGAGCGTAGCGGCCCCTGCCAGGGTCTCTGTGTGTTCCCTAGCCGACCGAGCCTGGGCTTGGGCCGCACACGTCACGCCTCACACTTTACCTACAAAGAGACAGTAAATTCATCTGACTCTGCCTGGCCGGCGCCCAAGCAGAGTTTGAACTGGGAGGGGCTGGGAAAGACCCCCAGCCCCTTCCTTCCGAAGCCACTGGGGAAAGTTGCAAACATGTGCGTTCTAAGCATTGGCTGCTTCCCGCTCTTCCTGCCCACGGTGATGACAGTCCCTGGAAATCCCGGGGGACAGCCCTGAGGAGAGATGCAGCTCCCGGGATCCTCACAGGAACCTTGAAGCAAAGGCAAAGTGCTGTGGGAACTCGCCTCCCACCTGCCACGCCGCCTCCGTTCCCGTCGGGGTCCCCATCTCAGGGCTTTTCCTCCACTTCCTTCTCCCTGGAAAGAGCCTGTGCCCAGTCCTAACGGGTCCCTGGAGTCAAAGGTCACGTCCAAGTCCATGCTGGGGCCTTTCCTCACCTGCAGGCCGTCTAGCTCAGCCGGCCACAGGCGCCAGTCCGGCATGCTCCGTGAGCCCGCTGCCTCCATCCCTGGGTGGTGGTGTCCGTCCCCACCCAGGTGTCTGTCCAGGTGCTGCAGGAGAGCTTTGGGGATGCAGGGAGAGTCAGGGAAACACGAGTTTGATTGACAGGATACTTCGTGACCATTCAGAAAGTGCTTTTGACTGAGAACAAAGTCAACAGCCTGGGAGTTTCTGTCTGAGGAGAGACACCCAGGTCTGGGTGGGTTCAGGGGGCTGCCCAGGCTGGGCTGCTCACTGTCCATCCGTCCACTAACGATGCCCAAACCCGAGCATCCTGTGTCCGTAACCCTAACAAACACTGCAGCCACGTGGGTGACCCAGCACAGGGCTTACAACGGGGGTGTGTTTGCTCAGCCTTCTTGAGGCTTGTGGACAAGCGAGCCTTGTTTTCTGTTCGGCCTAGAGGTCAAGGTCCCCGCCCGCTGGCCTGTGGGTTGTACAACTTTCCTGTGAATGTTTGTTCAGTGCCGGACTCTGAGTCCTGCCTCAGGGCAGAAGCCTGCCATCATCCCGGGCAGGGACGCTTCCCCGCCCACATGCCTACTGTTCCACGGGGCGTCTCAAATTCCACAGCCCTCGGCCCCCCAGACTCCAGGCAGGACCCCTTCTCGCCACGGGGGTGGTGGGGGTCCCGCGCGGTGGGTCCTGTTAACGGGATCACCACAGGACGCTCTGAGACCATGGACGACCAGGGATGACTCGTCACCGTGCTAAAGTGACACCACCTCAGGCTTTCGCCCAAAGCGAAGCCCACGAGAGACCACCTCCGTCATCCCATCCTCAGAGGGCACGTGCCACACTGACGGACTCGAGTAGGAAGCAGGCATTTTGTCCCCAGTCTTTGATGTCCTTTGAAGGATTCACAGTTAACAGCCTCCTGAAGGGAGAAGGTGGGACGTCACTGTCACTGTGATGCTCATGAGAAAAGCAGGAGCCAGGGTCAGTTGGGAGTCAGGGAAAGCCGGTCAGCTCAGCGTCCGGTTTTGTTTGGATTTTCCACTAACCTAAATCCCGCCGCCGCTGCTGGGCATGCTCACTTCTGAGAGAAGACCAATTCTCCTGGCAGGTGGAGAGCCGCTCAGCATGAGCTCGGAATGTGGGTGCTGGGCGCTGGGTCAGGTCCTGGCCACACTCCCACACCGGGGAGCACACGCTCCAGCCGCTGGGAAAACACCTTGGACTCATCAAGTGCCAGTCAGCGCGTGCTGACCGCCAGGGAGCCCTCGGCTCAGGACGCAGGCCTTTCCAGGAGAAGGAGCCAGATGAAGGAGCACTGGGCCGTGGTACACGTCTCCTCTGCACCCTGCCCTGTGTGCGGTCCCCGCAGGGTTCCAGGTGAAACCATGAGTGCTCCCTTCCGGACAGGTCCACGACGCATCAGAGCTGCATGCTCACTTAAAGCGTGTGGTGGTGCCGCTGGCCACCGCGTGGTGAGGTCAGCAGACAAAGGAGGTAGGTGTCCAGCTTCAGCAGCCCTGGAGGGAGGGAGGATTAGCTGGTTCCACGCTTCACACTGGCTGACATGAATTCTCTTCCCTCCTAGAAAGAAGGTCCCAGTGTGCCCACCCCAGACCCCTCGCTTCGGGACCATGCATGGTGAGGGCTGAGCTCAGAAACGCACCTCGCACAGCAGAGCACAGGAGCGCCGACCGCCACACTGGTGACGGAGCAAGGGGCGGTGACGTCCCGGGAGGACGCTGGGTCCTGACTGGTGGCCGGATGTTGGGCAGAGAAAATATATTATGCTCACTTTGTTAAAGATGGCGCTGCCCACATGGAAGTTCGTTGGTATTAATGTGTGTTCTGGAACAGGCTGTGGGCAGGCCGGGTCGTTATAGCCTAAGGCTCAGTTTAAGAGTAAGCTCTTCCCCACACCCTTGACTGATTGGATGATGTGGGGTGGTGATGTAGGGAGGAACCCCATTATGCCTCAGATGGGTGGCTTTGTATCAGAGACTTTCTTTATGTATAATTGGATTAAAGGTTTGGATTTTCTAGGCTATAAACTGGGACAGTCCGGGAGCTTGCTCTCTCTCTTGGTTCCTGGGTTCCTGAGATTAGTATTAGAGAGGAGAGCAGAGTAAGGCCACATGGAGGCCAGGAGAAGCAGCCAAGATGACAGAGTGCTGAGGAAGAAGCCAGTTTGTGCAGTTTGTGCAGGAGAAGGAGATGGGGAACAGAGGTGAATAAGTCTGGTGAGCTAGAAACCTTTGATGCTAGGAAACTCGGATAAGTCAGTAGCTTTGTGAGCACTGAATGTGTGGGTTTAGGAGCTCAGTGTGTGTTTTTGCTTGCCCGCCGGGTGCAAGCTAGAATTAAAGCTGATGGCTCACCAGTTCGTGCCTCCTGTGTTTCATTACCGACTGTCCGAATCCAATGCGAACCTGTATGAGTCAGGAGGCTGTGATGGTGGCCGCTGCTACTGACTTTACACATAGGGATCCACTTTGTAAAGCCAGTGCCCGCAGCGGCCACCAACAGGGCTGCCTGGCCCATGCAGGTTCACATTAGATTCGGACAGTTGGTAATGAAACAAAGGAGCCGAGAACTGGTGAGCCATCAGCTTTAATCCTAGCTTGCACCCAGCGGGCAAGTAAAAACAGGGTGGATTTTTGGGCAGATAAAATATATTATGCTCACTTTGTTAAAGATGGCGCTGCCCACAGGGAAGCCCATTGCCCAGGTGATATTATTTGCTCTTATGCTTGGGATGGGCGTAATTATATTATTGGGTGTGGGGGACAGGCTGTAAGCAGGCCGGGTCGTTATAGCCTAAGGCAGTGGTTCTTAACCTGGGTTTTATCGAACCCTAGGGGTTCGATGAGTTGGTCTCGGGGGTTCGGAGAAGCCTCTGCCGCGGAGGTAAAGACACACTTGTGTAAAGTCGTGATGACACGCCCCGCTTGGCCATCACTTGCTGCAGAGGATCACGTTACATTGCTTGGCCAACCAGTGCTGTGGGGAATTTAGTGCGCGCAGTAGTCAACGGCTGTCATAGTTGTACGTCGTGTGGTTTCTTTCTTAATATTTTAATCCATACTAAATATGTCGAGCAAAAAAAGAAAGTGGTTGGACGAGTATGTACAACATGGATTCACATGTGTCACGGAACAGGTTGGGAGTCAGCGTCCTATCTGCATGATATGCAATGCCAAGTTGAGCAACTCTAGTCTCACACCAGCAACACTAAATTTGGGGGGAAAAAATCATATTTTATTTATCACTAAAGAAGGGTTCGGTGAGGCCTGACCTGTGGTGGCGCAGTGGATAAAGCGTCGACCTGGGAACACTGAGGTCGCCAGTTCAAAACCCTGCACTGGTCTGGTTAAGGCATATATGGGAGTTGATGCTTCTAGCTCCTCCGCCCTTTCTTTCTCTCTCTCTCTCTCTCTCTCTCTCTCTCTCTCTCTCTCTCTCACTCTGTGTCTCCTCTCTAAAATGAATAAATAAAAATAAAGATTTAAAAAAAAAAAAAAAGAAGGGTTCGGTGAATGCGCATATGAAACTGGTGGGTTCGGTACCTCAAAGGGTTAAGAACCACTGGCTTAAGGCTTAGTTTTAAGACTAAGCTTTTCCCCACACCCTTGACTGATTGGATGATGTGGGGTGGTGCACTCTCATGAGGAATCCTCCCATTATGCCTCAGATAAGTGACTTTGTATCAGAGACTTCCTTGTTTGTAGATTGGATTAAGGGTTTGAATTTCTACACTATAAAGTGGGGCAGACCGGGATCTTGTTCTCTCTCGGTTCCTGAGGTTAGTATTAGAGAGGAGAGCAGAGAAAGGCCACGTGGAGGAGAAGCAGCCAAGATGGTGGAGTGCTGAGAAAGAAGCCAGTTTGTACAGAAGGAGATGGGAAACAGAGGTGAATAAGTCTGGTGAGCTAGAAACCTTTGATTCTAGGAAACTCGGATAAGTCAGTAGCTTTGTGAGCACTGAGTGAGTGGGTTTTGGAGCCCAGTGTGTGTTTTTGCTTGCCCGCCGGGTGCAAGCTAGAATTAAAGCTGATGGCCCACCAGTTCTTGGCTCCGTTGTTTCAATACCGACTGTCCGAATGGGCCAGGCGGCCCTGTTGGTGGTCGTGGGTACTGGCTTTACACACTTCCTGTGAGTTCTAAAGATGATATTTCGTTCAGAGGTGGTATGAACTCTGTCACCTTTCAGATGGGCAGAGAGGACGCCAGCCGTGTGACCTCCGAGTGTGGTTTTCCCGATCACCCCCCCCAACCCCCGCCCTGACCCGGCAGGGGTGACGTGTCTAGTACGCAGAAGAACGTGTCTCGGGCCCTCTTCCTGTCCAAACCCCCTCTGGGGCCTCCCTGCTGTGCGTAGCCATCTGAACAAGCACATGACTTCTGCATGATCCAGGAATGCGTTTAAAGACTCAAACCCACCTCCCCGGTTGGCAGTGCCGCGATAGAGCCTCCGTGCGGCACCAGCCGGGTCCTCTTAAATGAAGCGGCAGAGGGGGCCTTTCCTTTGCTTGCATTGAGTTTGCTGCCAACACCGCCAAAGGCCGTAGGTCAAACTACAGCAAATCCCACGTGGGGGTGGGGCACCCGTTCTGGAATCAGCTTGATAAGATTCATTCGTGTTCTCGTCCCTACAAGGGAACCGATGCTGAACTATTCCACACGTGAGCCTAAATGAGACACAGAGCGCGCTCTGCGGCTCACCCGCTGCCCCAAGCTGCTTGCACCCCTTGTACCTTGTACCCAATATCAGGTCGGCAGGCGAGCACCTGAAACCCGTTGTCTACACCGCAAGACCTCCGCCCTGGCCCTTGGGGGCAGGGATCTGCAAGTCCACGTGCAGAGTCTAACTAGAGCGAGCTGAGCGGAAGAACCTGCCACACAGGCCACCGTGAGCTGCGTCCATCCAGTAACCCAGGCTCTCACCACAGAGATGCCCCTCGGCGCCCGGTGCCAGAGACAGGGGACCCAGGAGCGCCGACAGGAAGCCAGCCACCCCAGAGAAGGAGTGTGGGAACTCCACTCCCCGATGCAACATGGGCCAGTAGACAGGGTGCTGGGTGGATGTTGGGAAGATAAAATATATTATGCTCACTTTGTTAAAGATGGCGCTGCCCACATGGAAGTCCGTTGATATTAATGTGTGTTCTGGAACAGGCTGTGGGCAGGCCGGGTCGTTATAGCCTAAGGCTTGGTTTTAAGAGTAAGTTCTTCCCCACACCCTTGACTGATTGGATGATGTAGGGTGGTGATGTAGGGAGGAACCCCATTATGCCTCAGATGGGTGGCTTTGTATCAGAGACTTTCTTGTATGTATAATTGGATTAAAGGTTTGGATTTTCTATGCTATAAAGCGGGAGAGAACAGTAGCTTGATCTCTCTCTCTCTTGGTTCTTGGTTCCTGAGGTTGGTATTAGAGAGGAGAGCAGATTAAGGCCATGTGGAGGAGAAGTAGCCAAGATGGCAGAGTGCTGAGGAAGAAGCCAGTTTGTTAAGAGTTTGTGCAGGAGGAGATGGGAAACAGAGATGAATAAGTCTGTTGAGCTAGAAACCTTTGATGCTAGGAAACTCGGATAAGTCAGTAGCTTTGTGAGCACTGAATGAGTGGGTTTTGGAGCCCAGTGTGTGTTTTTGCTTGCCCACCGGGTGCAAGCTAGAATTAAAGCTGATGGCTCACCAGTTTTTGGCTCCTGTGTTTCATTACCGACTGTTTGAATCTAATGTAAATCTGCGTGGGTCAGGCGGCTGTGATGGCGGCCTTGACTACTGACTTTACAGTGGAGAATCAGGGTAACAGTCTTGCGGGGGGGCGGATGCCGGCAGAGAGGCCGGAACAGAATCCCCCCACCCCTGTTCAAAGAGGAATGATAAGCAGGAACAGTCTGGCCAGGGGCCTGTGAAATGTCCTCACCTTATCAGAAAAAGAGAAAGGGAGAGAGAGGACAGGGAAGAGGAAGAGGGAGGGGGAGGAGGAGGGAGGGAGGACAAACAGATATTAATAAAACATGTGAAAGACGGGATACCAAGTAGTCCAGGAAACAGAAGCTTATCCTAAATAAAACAGACATCTGGGCACAAAAAAAAAAAAAAAAATACAACAGTCTCTACAAAGAAAAGAAAAATCAGCCAGCTTCAGACTTATCTTCAGTAGGAGCAGATGCCCGGAGGCAAAGAGACAGCACGCAGAGGAGTGAGAAGAGGACAAGGTGACCCAGTTCCATCCCTGCCTGCCTGTCATTTACGTGCAAAAGCGGCAGAATGACTTTATCTAAAAGTACAAAACCAAGGAATTACAGCTCTCACTGAACCTGCCTTAAAAATCCTCCCGCAGTCCCAGGGCGAAGCCCGGCTAGAACAAAGCCCTCACACTTCTCTCTTCCTCTCTCCTTTATCTCCCTTCTCTTGGCTTTTCTGTAAAAATAATATTCGTTTCCCTTCTTTTTTTTTTTTTTGAGACAGCTGGGACCAGGAAGCATCTGCCAAGTCAGGACCAGGAAGGTGACCAAGCTGATGAGAAGGTGCTAAGACTTGGCAGATGTTTCTCTGCCATCTAGTTCCATTTTCTAGGAACTAGAAAAGAAATTCCATCTTAGGGGAAGGGACAGAGATTACTACCCAAACCCATTCCTCCTCCAGCCACGGCACCAGGGGTGGAGGACCAGGTCACAGAGCTAGGCTGGCATTCCGGACGCCCCAACCCCCCCACCTCTGCTGCCAGAGGCCATGTGCCCAAGTTCTCACCAGAGAAACATGTGTAACACAGTGGGTGTGACGTCCCTTCATGTCCTCCCCTCCCCACTGGAAGTCACGTGTTGACTATGGCAGAGGGCCATCAGCCTGGTTTCCCGATGACGTCATGAAGGAGAGTAGTAACCTGGAGTTCAGGAATGTTCACTGAGAGAGGCTAATCAAGGCGTCGACGCGTTTCTTGTGCTACTCGTAAACCTTGATACTGTTGGCTCCTTGGGTGACAGCACCTTAGTCTCTTAATTTGATAGAGAGGGAAAAATTAATACCAAGAACCACACATGACTTTTCCCTTAATCCAAGGGAAATGCAACAGAAACTTAATATGTCACAGGGTTGGAGAGGACCCTCAAAGACAACCCTGTTTCTAACCATGTTTTTCCACCGAAAACTTACATTCTTGCCTGAGAAAACCACCTCTATCCTCTGCTAGACAACCATCTCTGGGCAGGCACACCCCCCACCTCCACCCAGAGGAGCTGGCCAATTCTATGACTCATGTTCTGTAAAGCCAGCAGCCAAGGCCACCATCACAGCAGCCTGACCCACGCAGGTTCGCATTAGATTCGAACAGTCGGTAATGAAACAACGGAGCCAAAAACTGGTGAGCCATCAGCTTTAATTCTAGCTTGCACCCGGCGGGCAAGTAAAAACACACACTGGGCTCCAAAACCCACTCATTCAGTGCTCACAAAGCTACTGACTTATCCGAGTTTCCTAGAATCAAAGGTTTCTAGCTCACCAGCCTTATTCACCTCTGTTCCCTATCTCCTCCTGCACAAATTCTGCACAAACAGGCTTCTCCCTCAGCACTCCACCATCTTGGCTGCTTCTCCTCTCCTCCACGTGGCCCTAATCTGCTCTCCTCTCTAATGCTAATCTCAGGAACCGAGAGAGAGCAAGCTCCCAGTCTGCCCCACTTTATAGTGTAGAATCCAAACCTTTAAATCCAATCTACAAACAAGGAAGTCTCTGATACAAAGTCACTTATCTGAGGCATAATGGGAGGATTCCTCATGAGAGTGCACCACCCCACATCATCCAGTCAGTCAAGGGTGTGGGGAAACGCTTACTCTTAAAACTTGCAGGTGGGCAGCACCATCTTTAACAAAGTGAGCATAATATATTTTATCTGCCCAACAAACCACCCCTATGCTCACTTTACTACCCATAATCTACACCACCAGCATCCCTGTACAAGGAAATTAGGCACATTACACAAATTACAACAACATGACAAATCATACAATTTCAACAATTACAAAGGTACATTTCACCAGTCTCTGAGCACTTTGCCAAAAGCGCAAAATGTCTTCGGCCTTCTTCCTTGCTGTTTGAAAGGCTTCCTGGGGCAGGAGGGCCTCCATCAAAGCCGCCCCCCAACCCCATCAGGGTATTTCACATTGTCCAAAATCCGTAAGTCCATTCAACAAAGGAGCCAGTGCTGACTCCAGTCGTAGTCCAGGAAATCAGTCCACAAACATGAGGTATTAGCCTCCCCCTTCATCCCTGCCGTCTTGGCAGGTTTCACACTGTCCTAAAGAGAAGCATGTGGCAATGGCAGTCAGCATTTCCATCTCTGCTCTGGGGAACATGATGGCATCCACCACTATGTCCCAAAATTGCAGACCTCCAAGGAACGTAGATACTCCTTGCTGCTGGGGTCTCACCTTCTGGAGTCTGCGAATCACAACTCCAGACCAATTCTCCTCATCCTCCAAAGAGAAACTGAAAACACCAGCTCCTGCTGCTGGGTTTGAGCCCTGGGCCACCTCTGACTTCTGCTCAGCAGGCCTTGCAGCTCCAGCCCTGGCCTCAGCCTCGGCCTCTAGCCGCTGCTGGCTCTGTCAGTTCGAATCTAATGCAAACCTGCATTGGCCAGACGACTGTGATGGTGGTCCTGGCTACTGGCATTACATTTGGCGTAGTCTGTGGCAGGATTCGACACAGATTGGTATGGAGCCACCACCACCTTTGAGCGGTGGAGTAGAGGACTGGCTGCTGTTATGGTTCCCTATGGCTGTCCTTCTGGGAACTGTATGCTGGCTAACTTTTACAGCCATGAGTGAGGAAACTGAGAGCTCTATGGAAGAGGCTGCCCAGGACCTGCAAACCGAGCAGTGGAAGGAGCTGGAGGAAACGTGGGAGAAAGAGATGCCGACCCTGGAGCTGGAGGAAGCATCAGAGAAGGAGACCAACCAGGATTGCGAGATTTGCCTGGAAATGGAGCAGACGCTGGAGTAGGAATCACAGGTTTGTGAGTTGCAGATTGCCCTGGATGTTGTGGAGAGCCAGTAGTATTAGAAAGGAGAGCAGAGTAAGGCCACATGGAGGCCAGGAGAAGCAGCCAAGATGGCTGAATGCTGAGGAAGAAGCCATTTTGTTAAGAGTTTGTGCAGGAGGAGATGGGAACAGAGGTGAATAAGGCTGGTAAGCTAGAAACCTTTGATTCTAGGAAACTCGGATAAGTCAGTAGCTTTGTGAGCACTGAGTGAGTGGGTTTTGGAGCCCAGTGTGTGTTTTTACTTGCCCGCTGGGTACAAGCTAGAAATAAAGATGATGGCCCACCAGTTCTTGGCTCCCTTGTTTCATTACCGACTGTCTGAATCTATTGCGAACCTGCACTGGCCAGGCTGCTGTGATGGTGGCCACGAATACTGGCCTTACACAAGGAGCCCTAAATAAAAAACAGAAACAATGGATATATTAAATAACAGTTCAGGTAAAAGGGAATGAGTGAACTGGAAAATGGAGATGGGAAAATCATCAGAAATGTAGCACAGAGGTAATGAATAAGAAAAGAAAGGCTAAGAGACATGGAAGATGGAACGAGAGGGTCCAATGTGGGCACAGGATGCATCCCAAAGGCGGTTGGGAGGAAAATGGGAAGAGGAGCAGGTAAGGGTTCATGGCTGAGAACTTTCCAAAATTAAAGAAAGCCGTGGGTCTTTGGATTGAGGAAAATCATCAACTGCCACACTAGACACATCGGCATGAACACCTCACCCTTCCTCCCTGTCTCCTGTGCTCTCCGCCGACTGCCGCACTCACACTTCTGACACCAGACGGGCAGTGGCTCCGCCACCAAGCAATTCTGCAACATCTTACACTTTCACTCACTCCTGACACTTCTCTACCTGGACACAGTGTCAGACCCCACGGCCGAGGGCTCAGTCCCACGAGACCACTGCCCCGCATCCCCACGTGCGTGCGCGTGCGCACACACACACACACACACACACACCACGTCAGATGCCCGTCGCATGACCAGGCTGTCACCTGTGCTTTCCACCCAGGTTACACACTGGAGATTCCCCTGACCCCCTCCTTAGCTTTGGTTAATTTGCCAGAGTACCACACAGAACTCAGGGAATCAGCTTACCCACTAGATGATTGGTTTATCCTCAAAGGATACGACTCAGAAATAGCTGGGTGAAAGAGACAGGGTAAGGTCTGGGAGGGTCCTCAGCACAGAGTGTCCGTCCCTGTGGAATTGGGGTGCATCACCTTCCCAGTGTGGAGGCTGCCACCAGCCTGGAAGATCTCCAAGCCCTGTCCTATTGGGGTTTCCTCATTTCCAACCCTTCTCCACTCCACATTTGGAGAAGTGGGAAGAGCGGCTACAAATTTCAAGCTTCTAGTCGTGGTTTGGTATCTCTGGTTGGGGGGGACCACCTTCCACCCAGGATTCCTGCAGGAACCACCCAGAGTACACACCAGTGAAGGAAAGACATTTCTGTCACCGAGGAAATTCCAAGGGACTTAGGAGTATTGTCAGGAACCGGTGTCCACAACTAAATATTAGAATAAATGCTGGCTCTGGTGCTCTTGACTTAGGATTTTACAAAGGTTTTAAGAGCTCTGTGCCAGAAACCCAGGAATGGAGGGGTGAAGAACAGGTGGATAGAAACCTATACATAGATGTATATATCTTTTCTATTATTTCACGGCATGTCAAAGCAAGTCTG
The DNA here is from genome assembly GCA_037038555.1 of Rhynchonycteris naso. Classification (NCBI taxonomy): domain Eukaryota; kingdom Metazoa; phylum Chordata; class Mammalia; order Chiroptera; family Emballonuridae; genus Rhynchonycteris; species Rhynchonycteris naso. The sequence continues at coordinate 309,361,418 of CM072997.1, forward strand.
AGTAACAGCAAAGGCGAAGAGAACATTTTAAAAGCAACCAGAGAGAAAAGACATACTATGTGACAATTTCACCTGACAGTCGGACTGACGCCAGATTTCTCGTAAACTAGGCTGGGCTAAACTACTGTTCAACAGCGAGAAAGTCTTTTTCAGACCAAGTTCACGAGAGTGCCACCGGCTGACCCCCAAGGAGGGGGGGCGCAGAGAACTTCATTTGGCAAGAAGGAAACTAGAACCAGAGGAAAAGTGGGATGCTGTTAGGACTAATGAGCAAGGAAACATACGAACGATAATGGTCAATGGTTTATACTGACAGGAGAGTCACTAGTGAAGAGGAACCCTCATGACCGTAAGGCAGCTAAGAGGAAGCCGTAGGAAGCTCACTCAACAGAAACTAGACCCACAGCGGGGAGGGTGGCTCAGGGTTGCAAAATGCCCGTGTCCCCGTGTCTCTGTGTCCTCGTGTTCTTCAGAGGGGGTCTGCCTCTTGGCCAAGTGAGGAAGCCTTGCTAGAGTCTGTAGAGTAAGCACGCAGAGAATCAATATAGAATGCGTGCCTTCTAGCCTCTGGAGAAAACGGGGAGACAAAGAAAACTTGATTATTTCAATCACAGACAAGACTAAATCTAAAGAAGACCAGGAAAAAAAAAAAAACAACCCACAAATGGAAACACGAAACAAGATGGCAGCAGGAAGTCCAAACACACGAGGACCCCGTCAGATCAGACCACGGCATCTAAGTCCCTGCTCTCAAGGCATCACCGGGGAATCACGGAGCCCAGCTGCCGAGGGTCCGAGTGACTCGCTTCCCAACACTGATAAGAACACAAAAGGAGAGAGACAGTGTTGGGCAGATAAGATATATTATGCTCACTTTGTTAAAGATGGTGCTGCCCACATGGAAGTTTGTTGATATTAATGTGTGTTGGACAGGCTGTGGGCAGGCCGGGTCGTTATAGCCTAAGGCTTAGTTTTAAGAGTAAGCTCTTCCCCACACCCTTGACTGATTGGATGATGTGGGGTGTTGCACTCTCATGAGGAATCCTCCCATTATGCCTCAGATAAGTGACTTTGTATCAGAGACTTTCTTGTCTGTAGATCGGATTAAGGGTTTGGATTTCTACAGTATAAAGTGAGGCCGGCCTGGAGCTTGCTTTCTCTCAGTTCCTGAGGTTAGCATTAGAGAGGAGAGCAGATTAAGGCCACGTGGAGGAGAGGAGAAGCAGCCAAGATGGCGAAATGCTGATGAAGAAGCCAGTTTGTTAAGAGTTTGTGCAGGAGGAGATGGGGAACAGAGGTGAATAAGGCTGGTGAGCTAGAAACCTTTGATTCTAGGAAACCTGGATAAGTCAGTAGCTTTGTGAGCACTGAATGAGTGGGTTTTGGAGCCCAGTGTGTGTTTTTACTTGCCTGCCGGATGCAAGCTAGAATTAAAGCTGATGGCTCACCAGTTCTTGGCTCCTGTGTTTCATTACCGACTGTCTGAATCTAACGCGAATGTGCACTGGCCAGGCGGCTGTGATGGTGGCCGCGACTACTGGCTTTACAGACAGCCTCTGCTCTTCAGTGTCCATTGGCCACAGTGACATTCGTGTTTTCTGCACTTACCCTCTCCCTCCCCTTGGGGCTATGGCCGCTCAGCCTCACGGGCCACGGAAGCCACCACGGCCCCATGGGCTGTCACCCTCTAGACTGGCCGCACGCAGCCTCCCGCTTCCCAGCAGGGGCCCCCCCGCAGGAACCCGCTGCCCTCACTGTCCAGTCAGCCTGGACAGGACACAGTTCACCTAGGAATGTGCCCAAAGAAATAGTCCCCGAAGTTTATGAGGATTCAGGGACAAGGGTAATTCACCCTTAGCATTATAGCTTTTTTTTTTTTTTTAAAGAAAGATTTTAAACGTTTTATTTATTTTTTACAGGGACACAGGGACAGAGAGAGGGATAGATAGGGACAGACAGACAGGAACAGAGAGAAATGAGAAGCATCAATCATTAGTTTTTCGTTGCGACACCATAGTTGTTCATTGATTGCTTTCTCACATGTGCCTTGACCACAGGCCTTCAGCAGACCGAGCCACCCCTTGCTGGAGCCAGTGACCTTGGGTCCAAGCTGACGAGCTTTTGCTCAAGCCAGATGGGCCCATGCTCAAGCTGGCGACCTCCAGGTCTCGAACCTGGGTCTTCTGCATCCCAGTCCGGGGCTCTATCCACTGTGCCACCGCCTGGTCAGGCGAGCTTTTTTTTTTTTTTTATCATAACAAACTTAGGGGGAAAAAAACTCACATGACAATCCACAGGGCGTGGTGACTAAGTCACAGGGGAGCCGGCCGAGGCAGCGAGGACACGAATGGGGTAGACCGTACTCAGGGACGGGGAAGGACGGCCAACTCGTGTCAAGTGAGAGAAGGTAGCAGAGTCATCTGTATGACGTGCCAGTTTTTATGAGGGAATTTGCTCACGCTCTTTGTTTCAGTGTAGGGTTTTAAAAAAAAAAACACCCACAGGAAGGATGTCTGCCTGGCCCTGATTGTGGGTCTCTGAGTGGAATGTGGGCGGGGCGCTGGATACCTCTCACTTCCCCATTGTTTATTTTTCTCACTGGATTGTGCTTGTTGTACAGACAGTGGGTGGGAGTAGGGGTCGGGGTGGGAAACAGTAAAAGGAGGTGGTTTTTTTTTTTTTAGTGTAACGTTATCCTTGTATGAGTGTTTTAAATCACTGCTCTTCTTTGTCATAGGAAAAGGACTAACCCTGACACTCCCCACGGGCTTCGTGGGGTCCGTGTATCCGCCGGAGTCGAGGGCCTTATCCCTGCTGTCAGGCGAGCTGTCGTCACACTAACAGGACCCAGGGCCGTCTGCTCTTCATTTGTTTGTGTTTTCTGGGGGAGGGCGGGGTGGGGCTGAGAGAAGGTTCTTCCTCGTTGTGGGAGTGAATTCGCTTGGACCACACTCTAAGGACATTTTCACTCCCACGCTGACACCCAGAAATCCAAGCAAAAGCAAATTCCATTGATCGCCTTGTTTGTGGACAAGCTTCTTTTACGTTGACAGAGAAAAAAGTCAGACGACTTCACAACCTCGCTGTCCTCACCTGATGTCCACCCCCCCACCACCACCCCACCCCCCTGTGCACCACCACCATGTCCTCTAAAAACGTTTGTGTGGGGACATTCGGAGGTTCTGTCAGATCGGCACCAGGGGCTGGTGACCGCAGTGAGGCTCTGTTGGTCAGATAAATTTGTAAATATGATATATATGTTTTCTCGCTTATAGTTTGCATTGGGTGTGGGGGACAGGCTGTGGGCAGGCCGGGTCGTTGTAGCCTAAGGCTTAGTTTTAAGAGTAAGCTTTTCCCCACACCCTTGACTGATTGGATGATGTGGGGTGGTGCACTCTCATGAGGAATCCCATTATGCCTCAGATAAGTGACTTTGTGTTTTTTTTGTTTTTTGGGTTTTTTTTACAGGGACAGAGAGAGAGAGTCAGAGAGAGGGATAAATAGGGACAGACAGACAAGAACGGAGAGAGATGAGAAGCATCAATCATTAATTTTTGTTGTGACACTATAGTTGTTCATTGATTGCTTTCTCACATGTGCCTTGACTGCGGGCCTTCAGCAGACCTAGCCACCCCTTGCTGGAGCCAGCGACCTTGGGTCCAAGCTGATGAGAGCTTTTGCTCAAGCCAGATGGGCCCGCGCTCAAGCTGGCGAACTCGGGGTCTTGAACCTGGGTCTTCCGCATCCCAGTCCGATGCTCCATCCACTGCACCACCGCCTGGTCAGGCCAGATAAGTGGCTTTGTATCAGAGAATTCCTTGTTTGTATATTGGATTAAAGGTTTTGATTCTACATTATAAAATGGGACAGAAGAGCTCATGCAGAAGGAAAGCAGAGAAAGGCCATGTGGAGGAGAGGAGAAGCAGCCAAGATGGCAGAATGCTGAGGGAGAAGCCAGTTTGTGCAGAGAGAAGGAAATGGGGAACAGAGGTGAATAAGTCTGGTGAGCTAGAAACCTTTGATTCTAGGAAACTCGGATAAGTCAGTAGCTTTGTGAGCACTGAATGAGTGGGTTTTGGAGCCCAGTGTGTGTTTTTACTTGCCCGCCGGGTGCAAGCTAGAATTAAAGCTGATGGCTCACCAGTTCTTGGCTCCTGTGTTTCATTACCGACTGTCCGAATCCAATGTGAACCTGCATAGGCCAGGCGGCTCTGACGGTGGCCGTGGCCACTGGCCTTACAGGCTCCTTCGGAGGCTGTGTCACCGTCACTGTCGCTGAGACTGTGCTCGTCACACTGCTGGTTACACTCTGGACACGTCCCGATCCCGAGCTGTGTCCTGAGGGTTGGCACCACTCCTGCCACGGGGAGAGCCGTCCTCCTGTTCTGCTATTTATTAGGACGTGCATGGCAGCCATTCATTCCCAGCAGCGTCCCGCAGTGGCACCCAGCCCTTCCTGCAGGATTGCTGACCTGGGCTGTCCTGTGACACGGCCCTGTCCCCGGGAACTGAAGCAGGGACCGTCATCACTGGGAGGTGGGCCCTGATGGCGTCGCGAGCACGTCAGACTCCATCGCGCAGCCATGTGCCTTGACTAATGACCGTTTCCCCTTTTCTCCAGATGACAAAATTGAGATTTCCGGCAATAAGGAGGCTCCCAAGGACGTGTGGCCAGTCTGTCCACAGGCTGAGGGCTGAGACGTGAACACAGACCAGGACCCGCACGTCCAGGAGAAAGTGCGGTCTGGAGGAGGGCTGGCCAATGCACACCTGCCTGAGGGACGGTCCTCAGGAAGTGTGGTATCAGAGATGGGGGCAGGGCGGGGGGTGGGGCCACGGCATGGGAGAAAGGAGAGGGGACAAAGACAGAGGAAGCCGGAGCAGGGAGGGATGTGATGATGCCCGCGTCCTGGGAACCCACAGGGGTCGTTCTCAGGAAACGCCACAGGGAGGGGCCCTGGGGCCTTCCTGTCCTCCACCTGCAGACGTGCTCAGTCACCGGGATGGCCCCCTGCCCAAGTCCCACACAAGAGCAGGTGGGAGTGAACTCGCCTGTTTGCTGGGGATGTGATGTCACCGGGCCGCACCGTCACGGCCAGGTGGCAGGAGTCCTTGAGCTCAGGAGCCCAGTGTGTCGCACACAGTTCCCGCTTCCCTGCTCCGGGGTCAGGCTGTGCCCTGTCGCCCGCCTGCCTCCCCCAGGGCCATCCCTCTGCTCCCCTGTGCAGCCAGCGGGCCTGTGGTCCTGGGCTAAGCGGGCGGCTGGTGGGTCCACGTGGACCCGGCTTTGCAGAAATGGAACTTTGACAAGCAACCCCCAGGCTTAGAGCTGGGGAGGCAGCAGGAGGCCCCCAACTCCTACTTTACCACAACTTGGGGGGATGCCAAGACTCACATGCCTGTTAATGGAGCAGACTCCTCTGTCACCATAAGGTGTCCACACGAGAGCAGGGACAGGAGACCGTGAGCAATCTGTCCACCAGCTTCCCCCACGGACACTTCTCCTGGTAGACAGAAGCAGTTTGTTCCTGTGTCTACTCCTCCCCCATAGGACCCCTCCCCCTGCGTGCATCAGAAACCCCCAAAGGCTTTGGTAGGTGTGGCCTCTGGCCTGGGCCCTCGCCCAGGGTTTGGGACTCAAGACCACCGAGCAGGTCGGGGAACTGGGGAGGGACCTCTTGGGAACAGTCGAGGTCCTGTGGTGGGGACCGCGTGAGTCACCCTAGTGGGAAGGCCATCCACTCCCTGGGGTGGCCGCAGTGAGTGTGAGGGAGGACACTGCCCACAGCGTCTGGCAGTGTCTGGCACCTGGGAAACCAGCCTGGCGACCTTGCTGGGCACTGACTCACCGGGGCAGGCCTACTGCCCGCACTTCCCGTTTCCTGGTGTGAGGACCTCATTTCCTTTTTCCTTTCAAAGCCCTTTTGAGTCAGAGTTTCTGTTTCTTACAGCTGAAAGCACCACCCACTCCCATTCAGGGCTCCAACCCATGGACCCGCGGGCCCGGGATCATATCGTCAAGGGTGCCGGGGAGGTGAGATCTAGGGACTTCACACCAGCCTTCCGCTGACCTTCACGAAGAGGAAAGCCCAGTCCAGGGGCTCCCGCATCCTGGCTCTGGTCACCCACAGACAGAGCACTACTAACGGGCGTCTGTCTGAATTCCAGCTTTTGACCCCATGTGTGTTTCTTAAGAACATTGGCACACTGAAATGCTACTTCTCAGGCCGGTTAAAATAGACTGCCTTTGCCTGACCTGTGGTGGCGCAGTGGATAAAGCGTCGACCTGGGAACACTGAGGTCGCCAGTTCAAAACCCTGCACTGGTCTGGTCAAGGCACATATGGGAGTTGATGCTTCCAGCTCCTCCCCCTTTCTCTCTCTCTCTCTCACTCTCTTTCACTTTGTGTCTCCTCTCTAAAATGAATTTAAAAAAAAAGAATTAAAAATAGCTCTTTAAAATGCTAAATAAATAAATAAATAAATAATAAAATAAAATAGACTGCCTTTGCGCCCACGGATACTGAGATTAGGGGTGCTGAGTAAGGGTGTGTGAATAACAACACAAACGCATCTATTCAACTTTGTAACTATCCCCAAACTGAGCTACAGCACTAGTCAAAATACGACAAGCACCCAGAGGAAAAAAACATGACCTGTAAAGAAATACAAACTCAGAGTCCCTTAGAATACCACAGCACAGCGCAGATCCAGAAAGTAGCAGAGCAACCTAAGAAGACTCTTCAAGAGCAGAGAATAGACCCTCAAACCTCAAAGCCAATGTGGAAAGACAAGCTTGTATATTTAAATTGTGTCCTTGTCCTTAGATTCAAAAAGAGAATTTAATTAAAAGCAGGAAGACGCATGTCAAATCCACTGGCACTTACCAAATATATGCCTTCCTGGAAAAATGTGCTTGAAAATATCCAACCGAGATAAAAAGTAAAAATTAGCTCAACAATGTGAAAATGACACCAGTGGAAAATGCTGGTCAAGATTGCTGGGGCTAGTTAAAATAATAAAATGCTTCTCCATCTACTAAGCCAAAAAAAAAATTCAAAATTAAAATGTGATCCCCAAAACCAACAAGGAACAGAAACCCCAGATTAAATGAATAAAAGCCAGGAAGTCGAGGGTGGAGGGGTGTGGGACAGGGATAAAAATCAACAGCCTTCCATAGTCTTTCTGCTACACACACACAGACACACACAGACACATACACACAGACACACACATAGACACATACACACAGACACACACACACAGACACATACACACAGACAGACACACACACAGACACATACACACACAGACAGACAGACACACAGACACAGACACACACACACAGACACATACACACACAGACAGACACACAGACACAGACACACAGACACACACAGAGACACATGCAGACACACACACACAGACACAGACACACACAAACACATACACACAAATACACACAGACAGACACATACACACACACACAGATAGACACACACACAGACACACAGTCACACACACAGACACACACATAACTCACTTTGTATGCTATTTCAAAAATACAGTTACTTTGAAAAACTTAAATATACTCACTAGTATAATTGAAAATAAGATACATGATTTTCCAAGAACAATAATAACAAGTTAGGGAATATCTTTTATTCATGATTTATAATTCTCAAACTTTAGTATTTTCCCCATAATTTTCCCCATACAGCATTATTACCTTATATTTTTCCTTCAATAGACTCACTTTTTAACTTAAAGACATAGCATAGCCTCTTTCTTAAGTAAAAATAAACCCCAGGTCAAGAGTCTGCAGTATTCTCTTTCCTAATAAACATTAAAATAAGTAACCGCTGAAATGAAAGAATCCACACAGGTACCATCTAAAGTAATTTCCTAAATTACCAGTGACATATCCCATACTGGGAAACATTTGTCTAGCACTTAATAATATTTGACAAGCTTAACGTTTGTTGTTATTTTTTTTACTTGTCACAACTGGAAGAGACCAGGGGTGGTTCTGGCCACATGGAGCTTCTGAGATGTGGGGTTCGGAGAGCAGCACCCACCATCCTGCCCTAGGGGTCACGCACTAAACACACACACGCTACATCAGCACACAGACTTGACCAGAAACACCAAGAACTAAAATCTCACTGAGATTCTTTCTGTGGCCTGAGAGTCCAGGCAGGGCACGTCCGGGGTCATGGGACCAACCCACAGCGTGGATGTGGTCATGGGACTCACCCTGGGGGATGTTACCTGCCGGCCATAGGACCCGCCCAGCACCATCAGCACAGGGCGTTGGCCGCCCCCGCCCAGCCCCCGCCCAGCCCGGGCTGAGCTCCAGCATTCTTCAAGCTCCACTGGCCTCCCAGAACCAGCGCCCTCGGGAGCACACTGTGAACTTGGGCTGGTCTTCCTTTCCTTCCGGAACCATGATGTCTGCACTTCTCCTGGGCATTTCTGTGGCCTGACTCCGGGAACACATCCAGAAAGAGAGTCTTGGGCACCTGCCCAGTGGCCTCCCCTGTTTCTACCGTCCGGCGGGGACAGAAGGGCGGGTGCCGGCCTGGGTGGGCGTGTACGCGTAGACGAGTAGACCAGGAGACCTGCAAGCCCATCCATGTCAGTCTTGGCTTCTGTGGAAAGACTTGGGAAGAGAGAGAGACAGAGAGGAAAGGGATTGGAAAAGAAGCCGGATCTCAGAGACGTCCAGTCATTTGGCCTATTGGCTACACAGCTCACAGGCATTGGGGCTGGGATCACACGCAGGCCAGTCTGGCCCCAAAGCCAAGCACGCTTTAAATCAGTCAGAGAAAAGTAAGCAAGAGATCGGAGCTACTAACAACCACCATGTGAATATTCTAGATTCCAGTCTACTATGAGAACACCCTAGGGCCCAGGAGTCGCTCGAGCTCACTCACGGGGCCACCCCTCTGGACCCGGCCACACGGGATGCCGTCCTCTGGTGATATCTTCCAGCCCCCGGTTCTAGCAGCTGAGGAGCTGGTGGAACGCCTAAGTCAGGCAGGCATCTATTAAAAATCCAGTCACATCGATGCTATAAAATGTCCAGTGACATCGATGTTAGACCCATGTGCTGACCAAGCGCTGTCAACAACACAGTGACAATATCGGCTCATGAAAGACTGGGACAGAGGGTCGTGCCAGGAGTCACTTTTCTGACCGTAGAGTTTATTAATACGGGAAGTCTTTCAAAAGAAATAAAGCTCATTTGTTTGATAACTTAAGGACTTGCCTTCATCAACAAGGGGAAGGTGTGAGACCAAGTACCCTGGGAAGAAGGGTTCTGAGCACAGACAGGAACCCAGGTGGGGACTGGGGGAGGAGGATAGAGCCCTATGGCGTGCCTCTCTGTATTCCCAGAGGCTAGCTAGCAAGACCTCGGGCCCCTGGAAACTGCCTGATTTATTTTAAGCCGGTGCAGGGGACGTGCGGGTGGGGATGGGCGGTGGTCCCTGAGCTGACGAAACACAGTTAGCTCAGGTGCATTTAGAAATAAAACAACTGGGCCTGACCTGTGGTGGCGCAGTGGATAAAGCGTCAACCTGGGAACACTGAGGTCGCCAGTTCAAAACCCTGCACTGGTCTGGTCAAGGCACATATGGGAGTTGATGCTTCCAGCTCCTCCCCCCTTTCTCTCTTTCTCTCTCTCTCATTCTGTCTCCTCTCTAAAATGAATAAATAGAAATTTAAAAAAAAAAAAAAAAAGAAAGAAAACAACTGGGCAGGTAACACAAAACCATTCCTTCACGTTTGTGCTAAATAGTCTTTCTCTTGGGACACATTGCTGAGCTATCCTAGTAGGCGGCTCAGAATGGTTGATGACTTCTTTTTTATATAGGGGACTGCTTTATTTAAAAAAAAAAAAAAAGTGTGCCCTTGGCGTCAAGGGGGGGAAGAAAGCCTGACTAGCCCCCAGGTGAGGGGTGTTCCCACTTGGCTGGGAGGCTCTCAGAAAGGCTCCTTCCCCATATTCAGCAAAGGGAACAGGTGGGGTGACTGAGGGGTGTCCCTAGTCCTGAAGACTTTGTCCCTGGGGCAGGGCCCCGGGCCCAAGGTGTGCAGGATACAGCACTGATCCACAAGCTGACCCAAACGTCCACCACCTGCCGTGACCTCTCTCCGGGAGGCCTGGGAAGGGAACACTCTTCCAGAGACAAGAAAGAGCACACAGGGCCAGCCCAGGGGGACATCCCCGTCAGCCACTGTCACCATGCAAAGACATTCTTTGTGCCTGCGCAGACTGGCTCCGCCCGCCTTTCTGGTTTCCCCATGGGGTGACAGAAGGCTTCTGAGTGACCTCCCCTGCTGTCCTCTCGCTTGGGGGAAGAGACTCTGAGAGGAGAGAGAGAGGGAGAGAGAGGGAGAGAGAGAGAGAGAGAGAGAGAGAGAGAGAGAGGGAGAGAGAGAGAGAGAGAGAGCCCACAGCTTCCTCATTCCGAGCTCCCTCCCGTTTCTGTGAGTTCCGTCCCACTGAGATACTACAAAGGGCCACTGCAGCTTCTCTCCGTGAATAATGAGTCAGTCACTGGGAAGGACACGCCCACAAACAGGCACACCCCTCCCCCACCTCCTCCCCTGCAGGGGGACGGAGATCACCCCCTTCTCTGCCTCTGAGGCTCCCCTTTGATGTCACCAGCCCGCAGAGCCACACCCTCGGGAGGGGCTAAGGGCTCTCTCGCTGCATCTCAAGGAAAAGCCATCAGAGACACAGTGAGACTCTCCACATTTGGTTGTCACATCAAACGAAGCAAGGAGAGCAGACTCCCCGGAAAGTCAGCGGCACGTTTAAGCAGGGCATGTTTCAGGGGGTGTGGGTGGGGGGTGGGGGTTGGCTCTGGACCTTTAGAATTAGTCTGGACTAGGGAGCAATCTGTGAGACACAGCCAACACGAGGCAGAAATGTCGGGTTTCTGTGCACAGATGGGCAGTTGAAGTGGGGACGTGTGGTCTGGAGCAGCTGGGGGTCAGCAGGTCAGTGGGCAGGAGAGGGAGGAGTGAGGAGGAAGCAGAGGGGGTTGGGTCAGAGCGCTGGGGCCCCAGGGAGAGCAAGAAGGAGGAAGAACCATTCTCAGGGCCCAGATGCTTTGCTCAGGTCGATTCTGAGAGGCGGTGGGAGGGGAGGAGAAACACACAGAGAGAGAGAGAGAAAAGCCTCTCCAATAAGCAGCCAGAAAAACAATGCTGCCGGGTTCAGGCTGGAAAGTGGGAGAAATTCAGGTCTGGATCTGAACTTTGAAAGTGGAGCCCACAGAATTTTCAACGGACTCTCAATGTGGGCTCCTAGGCAGCTGGAAAGCCCCGCAGAGGCGGGCAGGCAGGTGAGCCAGGAATGACTTAGAGACCCTGCCCTGTGGGCTGTCCCGCAGGAGAGAGAACTGCTGACTTGAGGAGTTCTGCCAATAGCGCACCAAGAGCCTCAGTGGGGAGAAATACTTGCTGTCAGAAATGTCGCCACAGAGTAGCTGAATCAAAAAACTGAAAAGAGCCTGACCAGGCGGTGGCGCAGTGGATAGAGTGTCGGACTGGGATGCGGAAGACCCAGGTTCGAGACCCCGAGCTCGCCAGCTTGAGCGCGGGCCCATCTGGCTTGAGCAAAAGCTTGTCAGCTTGGACCCAAGGTCACTGGCTCCAGCAAGGGGTGGCCCGGTCTGCTGAAGGCCCGCGGTCAAGGCACATGTGAGAAAGCAATCAATGAACAACTAAGGTGTCGCAACGGCAATGAAAAACTAATGATTGATGCTTCTCACCTCTCTCCATTCCTGTCTGTCTGTTCCTATCTATCCCTCTCTCTGACTCTCTCTCTGTCCCTGGGGAGAAAAAAAAAACTGAAAAGAGAGAGAGAGAGAGAGAGAGAGAGAGAGAGAGAGAGAGAAGAACCCTGAAGAATAGCAAAGCTAGAATAAGACATGGTGAATCTGTCTGGCACAGATGGGGCTGCGTTGGGCAGGGCGGTGACTGGGGGCACAGAAACCCACAGCTACAGTCTGAAATGAACAACCACAGAAGTCCTGGGGGGAAGGTGGGCGGCAGAAACGCATGCACAAACCCGTGGAGAAGTCAATACCTTTTTTAAAATGTTACAATAAAAAACATAAGTTTTAAAATGAAACTTGGTTATTTTTGGGTTTTTTTTTTTTTTTTTTTTACAGGGACAGAGAGAGAGTCAGAGAGAGGGATAGATAGGGACAGACAGGAACGGAGAGAGGTGAGAAGCATCAATCATTAGTTTTTCATTGCCGTTGCGACACCTTAGTTGTTCATTGATTACATTCTCACATGTGCCTTGACCACAGGCCTTCAGCAAACAGAGCAACCCCTTGCTGGAGCCAGAGACCTTGGGTCCAAGCTGACGAGCTTTTGCTCAAACCAGATGAGCCCGCGCTCAAGATGGCGAGCTCGGGGTCTCGAACCTGGGTCTTCCGCATCCCAGTCCAACGCTCTATCCACTGCGACACCGCCTGGTCAGGCTTGTTATTTTTTTTTTTGAACTTGTGAGTTTTTAAGAGCTGATATCACGAAAAAGCAAACACATATTCTAACGCACACCTTTCCCTCCTTTTCCTGTTCAGTTCTGTTTGGACTGGTTACATACGAGGAGTGTGGAATCTAGTTGGTGTGTCTGAAACCCGCCGGCCTGCGTTCTGCAGAACATGCCCGTCCACTCTCTGAGAACGGGTGCCGTGCGGCGCGGCTGAAGTGGTGTTTACCCAGCATGTAGTGTCCGGTGTTAGAGGGGAGTCCTGCTCTCCTGGACTCACAGTGTTCCCACCTGGGCACTGGTTATTTTGGAAAGAAAAGGGAAACAATGTTCGTTAACACAGGGCTCCCGTCCTGGCTGGCCACCCGGCTCACCTGGCCTTTCTTTCCTTCAAGTATCAGTAGCTCATCATCACTGACCAGCTCCACCTCCCCCTTTTAAAAAAAAAAAAAACAACAACAAAAAACACAGAACCTTGTCATCTCCATCTAATTCAAAACATCTGAGAAGATAACCCCTTAGGCAAAAATGTCCTGCTGTTTAGCAAAAGATGGTCATTACGCTGGTGGGACAGTCATCTGTCAAGGGGTGGCCTGGCTAAATGACAGTGTTTAGGATAAAACAAAACAAAACAAAGCCCAAAAAGGACTCTGGTAAAGAAATGATGATCTGCCCACAGCAGCCTGGCCCGGGGGGTGGGGGTGGGGGGAAGGGTCCTGCGGCCTCGCTGCCACCCCCACCCCCCCCTACCCCCACCCACCCCACCCCCACCTTTGTGGATGAAACAGGTTACATGGCCCTCACCGGGCACTTGCACAGGAGGGCACATGCTCAGAAGAGGTAACAGACGGGGTCACTACGCTATACTGTCCTCCCCAGAGTCCAGCAAAGCCCTGGCTCTTGTCAGTCCTGTGCCTGGCCCTGGGCACACCAGAGCAAAGGACAGGTCCACCGGCTACTGCGTGGGGGCTTGGAACACACCCGTAGTAAAGGGCTCCTGTAAAGCCAGTAGTCAGGGCCACCATCACAGCCGCCTGGCCCGTGCAGGTTCACATTGGATTCAGACAGTCGGTAATGAAACAATGGAGCCAAGAACTGGTGAGCCATCAGCTTTAATTCTAGCTTGCACCCGGCGGGCAAGCAAAAACACACACTGGGCTCCAAAACCCACTCATTCAGTGCTCACAAAGCTACTGACTTATCCGAGTTTCCTAGAATCAAAGGTTTCTAGCTCACCAGCCTTATTCACCTCTGTTCCCCCATCTCCTTCTCCAGCACAAACTCTGCACAAACTGGCTTCTCCCTCAGCACTCCACCATCTTGGCTGCTTCTCCTCTCCTCCACGTGGCCATAATCTGCTCTCCTCTCTAATACTAACCTCAGGAACCAAGAAAGTAAGCTCCAGACCTGCCCCACTTTATAGTGCAGAATCCAAACCTTTAATCCAATCTACAAACAAGGAAGTCTCTGATACAAAGTCACTTATCTGAGGCATAATGGGAGGATTCCTCATGAGAGTGCACCACCCACATCATCCAATCAGTCAAGGGTGTGGGGAAAAGCTTAGTCTTAAAACTTGCACGTGGGCAGCGCCATCTTTAACAAAGTGAGCATAATATATTTTATCTGCCCAACAGCTCCTCATCTCGTCCCGTCACGGGGGTCGGGGGGTCCAAGCTGAGCTCAGAGGGGCAGGAAAGGGGTGGGGTGGAGAGGGAAGGGGAAGGGGAAGGGAGAAGCTTTGTGCAAAGCTCTCTGCCAGGGACCCAACATGCATTCTTCTCTTGTGAGTCACCAAACCCCTGTAAGGCAGAGGCAGGAACTGCCTTCTGTGACTCCCCACACCCCAGCACCCCGGTGTAGAGATGGCCGTGCTGTGTACGACCTGCTGGGTGAATTTCCAGAAATCTGTGCGTGACACATTCTAGAATTGCACGTGGAAACCCGTATCATTTTATTAACCAATGTCAGTCACCTCAATAAATTCAATTTAAAAAATTTTAAGAAGAAGCCAAGGGTTTTGTGTTGTTTTTTTGTTTGTTTGGTTGGTTGGTTGGTTTTTGTCCCATAGAGATGCTGAATTTATCCAATGCCATTTATTGAAATAGCATGATGATGTTTCCTCACTTGTACTGAAAATACGGTGATTGTACGTGTGAGGGTCAGTTTCTGGACTCTAGTCTGGTCTGTTCGTTTAGCTTTGTGCTGGAACTATATCGTTTTCATGACTCCAGCTTTATGATATGTCTTGATATCTCGTAGTATAAGACCTCCGGGTTTGTTATATTTTTAAAGATGTCTGTCCCTATTTGTTCCCCTCTCTGTCTCTGTCACACACACTAAAAAGAGAGAGAGAATTAGGAAGTTAGAAATAAAACTCCAGTTATTGCAAATGCCTCACTTTGTATATTCAGGAAATAACAACAGGAATAAATCTAAACACGGACCCACGGCTAGAATGACGTCCTGAAGAAGATTCGCACACGTTGTGAAGGGGGGGGGGTCCTGTTCTGTAGCCTGACTCCCCAGGGCTGGGCAGCAGCCTAGAGCCTGAACATACTGGACAGTTCAGTTCCTTATCTGAGACTTAGTATTTTGCAAATACTGTGAACCGGGGTCTAACTTTTCCCCGTCAAATAGGGCAATGATTTGTTCTAAGACCATGTGTCAAAGAATCTACCATTTCCTTACTCATCCGAAATGAATCCAGACCCTCCGTCTGGTTCCAGAGCTACGTCCCTTCCTCACTCCCCCCCCCTGCCCCCCACCCTGCCCCCCGCCCCCCGCCATGACTGGAGTGACTGGACGCTGTGTGCTGCTCTCTGGTCGGTCGGGCAAAATTCCCTGAGTCTCCTCTCTCTCTCTCTTCGGCTAGCCTGACAACGTAAGTGCAGCCTTCTCACACCTTTTGTATTTGCTGATAAACTTTTATTCAGCAGCCCTGGACAAGACCCTTTCACCATAGTAACGTACCTGTAATTTACATACATTGTACACAGAGCCAAGTATTTCAGAAGCCATGGTCTTATTTGGCTTTTCTTTCTTTTCTTTTCTTTTTTACCGGGACAGAGAGAGAGAGTCAGAGAGAGGGATAGATAGGGACAGACAGACAGGAGCAGAGAGAGGTGAGAAGCATCAATCATTAGTTTTTCGTTGCCTTTGCGACACCTTAGTTGTTCATTGATTGCTTTCTCACATGTGCCTTGACCGCGGGCCTTCAGCAGACAGAGCCACCCCTTGCTGGAGCCAGCGACCTTGGGTCCACGCTGGCGAGCTTTTGCTCAAGCCAGATGGGCCCGCGCTCAAGCTGGCGAGCTCAGGGGTCTCGAACCTGGGTCTTCCGCATCCCAGTCCGACGCTCTACCCACTGCGCCACCGCCTGGTCAGGCTTGTTTGGCTTTTCACAAGCAGTGCCTTACTGCAATCCTCACTTTCACCAATGAGAAGCTGTGCAGAGGGGTGCGTAAATCTCCAGGGTGCGGGGAGGCCACAAAATTAAGACTAGTAAATGGCAGAGAAAACAGGAATTCAAGACTCCGGGCATCTGGACTTCGGAGCTCTGGACAGCCTCACGCTCCCTCTATCGTAACATGCTGGTCGCTACGACTGGGTTCTGTGCACTGAAGAGATGCATCAAAGTGGGGTGCACCCCAGCACCAGCATGTGTCCAGGTGGGAGCACCCCAGGACAGAACCAAGGTCTGCACCTACAGCACCACCATGTTTCTCCACAGGCACTCGTCTGGTCCTGAGGGAAGACCCCGAGTCTGGCCGGGGTCCGGTTTCACCCAGAGTCTATGCACAGAGGTCCTGCACGGAGCACGCCCCACGGTGTTTGTGTTGAGGGTTACTGAGCCGTGCCCAAGGTTGCTGGACCATTACAATCTGTCTGTCTCCATAGGAGACGCACAGAGAAAATCCAGGGTGATTGACAGGGCAAATTGGCATCCCTCCCGCCAAGCATCTTCTCATTTGCAAATATATTGGTAGGAAGCCCGAGGTCCCTGCCAATTCCATTAATCCAGCCTCACTCACGGGGAGGGACTTGTGTCCTTCCAAAAGCAGAAACGGGACATCCCAGATTTCACAGCTGGTTGGCTGGAGCTCACCCGCGGCTCGACTGATCCTGGCTTAGCCATGACGGTTTACAGGACGACACCTTTTTAATTGTGACAAGGCAGGGCATAATTGACCCGATCATATCAAAGACCCCAGCTGCTGCTGGAGACTGACACAAAGCCTTTTGGCCAAGGGCAGGCTGAGCGTGAAAAATGCTCTTTGTTCTTTGGTGAAGTCCTCAATCTTTAGATCACTAAAAATAATAATAATAATAATAACTTCCAGAAGTTTTTTTTGTTTTTTTAATTTTAATGGCGATTGACTATAAACGAATGTTGAAACAGAGTTGTGAACGACACTGAATCACATCCAGAAATTCCTGTCTCCTTGGAGGCTCTGGCCTCGGCGAGCAGGACGTGGAGGACCCTGGCGAGGGGGGATGCAGACATAGCTTCTCCTGTCCTTCCTTATCCTGTCTCTCTCTCACACTGTTCCTTTTTCAAAGAAGATGTCAGACGGATAACACTCAACACCGCTTCTCCTAAATTAGCTTGTAAAGCTCACTCACTTATTAGTAAAGGGACGCTGGCTCCCCAGCGCGTCTGGGGGAGATGGCACTCACAGGGCAGAGCTGTCCCCTGTCAAGGACACCGTCAGCCCTGCCTGCCCCACCCCCCACCCCCCACCCCACCCCCGCCGAGCTCACTCTCCGTTTGTCACTGAACCCATGGATCTTCGAAGAAGGTGTGGGGCAGACCCCAGACCTCCAGGTTCATCCCCCCCACACACACCTGGAGCCAGCTCGCCGGAGGGGCTCCCCTGGCCTCCACGCCTGTCCTCCGGCTCGTGTTTGGGGAGGGCCGCACGGGGGCCGGCCAGCACCCAGAACACCGTGAGCATGATCTCTGCCATCACTCATTGCACACAGGACGACGAGGCTGCGTGCGCCCTTTCCAGACGAGGAAACCGAGGTTCGGGGACTGAGATCATGTGTGTGCGTGTGCATGTGCGTGCGTGCGTGCGTGCATGCGTGTGTTCAACTGTCCGGCCCCACCCCTTGTGAGAAGGCCCTCCCCGTTCCAAGTTGACCTCTTGTTCGTATGGCTCCGTGCTGTGAATAGGCTGGCAGGACCCAAGCTGGACCCACCAGGAGAGAGTTCCCTCTTTTCTCCAGAGCTCCCCCGCCCCATGAGGGGCCTGCAGGCGAGGTGAGTAGGGGACAGACCCTCCCCTGTGGAACCCCAGCCACTTCTCCCCAGGTGCTCCCAGTTCCAGGACCCAAGAGTCTTTTCCTGAGCTTGTTGGCACTGATCTCTTGGACCGGCAGGTGGACCATCATGACCAGTGTGTCCCCACGTACAGCCGAACCCCTACTTCTGCAGCTTGTTGTCCCCGAGTTCTCCACCACGCCGGGGACAGTGATTATGTCACCCGCTCCGCAGCCCCACTCCGGCCCCAGGAACTTGTCATCTGCGCCGGAGCAGCCTGTCCCTTGGGGACTGTGGGACTGTGTGTCCACACACGCACTTGCCGGGCTCTGCTTGGCGGCTGGTTCTTCCTCACTGTCCAGGTTTCCTCTCTGCCTGTGGCTCCTCTGCTGTCCCTTCCTCACCAGAGTTTCCCCGGCATCCCCGGCTGACCTCTCTTCGTGCCGGGTCCCCCACCCACGCGGCCCTCCACCCTTCCCTTTCTGATCGTGATCAGAACCCTGATGAGTCTTGAATCCGGTGGCTTGAGCCCAGATCTCTGCATTGAGCTCAAACCACATACTGACTTCCTCCCAACATCCTCTCGTGTGTCTCAAGTCTCCTCCAACCCAACAGGGTCACACGGCCCATTGTCCTCCCTGACCTGACCGGCTGCCCGCCTGGGTTACATCACTGTATCCACACTTCATCTTCGCCGGCACCAGAAAGCTCACCTCCCCCGACTCTAACACAGTCCAGATCAAGTTCGGTCAAGCCTGCGCCCCACTGGACAGCACATCCCTGTCCTTCCCTTCCCCACACCCCCTGGCCTGGGGCACGGTCACTACCACCTGGTCCCTGTGCACCTGTGTTTCCTCTGTCCCTGCTCCTCCCAGCCTCCCCCGCGGTGGCCACCACGTGCGGGGAGCCCCCCAGGTAGAAGCAATGAACCCGTGGGTGTGGGCGGCCCAGAGGCTGTTTTCCTGGCCAGGCAGGCTGGAAAGGACTGTGTGTGCAGAGGCCTCCTGGGGCTTTGACCCAGATCCGCCCAGCCGGTGACCTGCTTGCTGTGAAGCAAGAAATCTCCAAACAGGAGTGTGAGTAGGGACAGCCGCCCCGCCCTGCCCTGCCCTGCTCCGGGGACATGCCCCTCAGGAATCCGGGTGGATCCACCCTCCTCTCAGAGTCGACACAGCCTGGGTTTTCTGACCAAATATTTTATTTTCAATTCAACAACGGCCTAAATTCATCCCTGAGAGACACACGTTCGACCTGCTGTTTTCCGTCTCCGTGAGCTCGGCTGTTTGCTCGGATCTGGGTGACCTTGTGTCACTTCCTGTGTGTGTGTGGGGGGGGGTGCTGTTCCCGGAGAGAGGGGGCCGTTTCAGTCGGCACAGCCGTGCCCCGAAGCCACAGCAAAGCCTGACCTTTCAGCACTGTCCCTGAACGCCCGGTGCCCCCTCGGTGATTTGGCTTTAATTATAGCGTGTCCAGCTTCTTGGCCTCTGACTATGGGCTGTCCTCCTCCCTCCGGGCGCCGCCGCGGCCGCTTCAGATCCCGTGTGAACCTGAAAGGACAGGAAGCCACGCCAAGGGCAAGCCGGCCCTAGGGGCAGTCGGGTGGGGCCTGCCGTCCCCTTAAGCAGCCGGCTGTAAAAGGACCCGGGCATCTCCCCTGAGGCCTGAGCTGCCCTGTGGGCAGGGGACAGAGGCCAGTGTGGAGGACTCTACCCCCCCCCGCCCCCCGCCCCCAGGGATGCTGTGGGTCTAACATGAGGACCTTCCCTACAGAGCAGCACCTGACCTGGATCCCTAGGCGGGATGGGCGTGGGCAGGACCCAAGCCTCTCCCTGCGGCAGGCAGGGCAGGTGCTGCACCCTGACATTCCGCCTGGCATGTGTCCAGTCGCCTCTTGCTGAGCCTATGCTAGCTAATAAGTGCCTGCTGTGGATGGCCACCGAGCTGAGTCCCCAGCAGGCCCCGGTGAGTGAGGAGACATTCTCACCGGGAGTCTATTTTTGCTGGAGCCAAGACTGGGCTTCAAGTCACTGCCTGGGGGTGGTGTGCCCTCCGCAGGAAGAGGCGGGCCCACTGCTCGGCGCGGTGGTACCTGAGCTCACAGGTGCCTCCAGTCTCCTCTGAGTGGGACTCAGGTCTTTACCAAGCTGGCAAACACTGCATGTCCCCATTTCATAGATGTAAAGCCAGTAGTCAGGGTCAGGATCACAGCCGTCTGACCCGTGCAGGTTCTCATTAGATTCGGACAGGCGGTAATGAAACAACGGAGCCAAGAACTGGTGGGCCATCAGTTTTAATCCTAGCTTGTACCTTGGTGGGCAAAAAATACACACAGTGGGAAAACACTTCCCTTTCCATTCAGGGCTCCCAAAGCCACTGACTTATCCGAGTTTCCTAGAATCTAAGGTTTCTAGCTCACCAGCCTTATTCACCTCTGTTCCCTATCTCCTTCCCTCTACACAAACTCTGTTCAAACTGGCTTCTCCCTCAGCACTCTGCCATCTTGGCTGCTTCTCCTCTCCTCCACGTGGGCTTTCTCTGCTGTCCTTTTTATTGGCATGGGCTCCTCTGCCCCACTTTATAGTATAAAAATCAAAACCTTTAATCCAATCTACAAACAAGGAAGTCTCTGATACAAAGTCACTTATCTGAGGCATAATGGGAGGATTCCTCATGAGAGTGCACCACCCCACATCATCCAATCAGTCAAGGGTGTGGGGAAAAGCTTAGTCTTAAAACTAAGCCTTAGGCTATAATGACCGGGCCTGCCCACAGCCTGTCCCAGAACACACATTAATATCATTATGCCCATCCTAAGCATAAGGGCAACTTTGTATCAGAGACTTCCTTGTTTGTAGATTGGATTAAGGGTTTGGTTTTCTACACTATAAAGTGGGGTAGACTGGGAGCTTGCTCTCTCTCAGTTCCTGAGGTTAGTATTAGAGAGGAGAGCAGATTAAGGCCACGTGGAGGAGAAGAGAAGCAGCCAAGATGGTGGAGTGCTGAGGAAGAAGCCAGTTTGTGCAGAGTTTGTGCAGAGAGGAGGAGATGGGAAACAGAGGTGAATAAGTCTGGTGAGCTAGAAACCTTTGATTCTAGGAAACTCGGATAAGTCAGTAGCTTTGTGAGCACTGAATGAGTGGGTTTTGGAGCCCAGTGTGTGTTTTTACTTGCCCGCCGGGTGCAAGCTAGATTAAAGCTGATGGCTCACTAGTTCTTGGCTCTGTTGTTTCATTACCAACTGTCCGAATCCAATGCGAACCTGCGTGGGCCAGGCGGCTGTGCTGGTGGCCACGGCTACTGGCTTTACACACAGGAAAGCTACAAAGACTCCCTACGCCACAGGGCAGGCTTTGGGTGTGGAGTTTGAAACCAGGCCCCTCAGACCCCACAAATTAAGATTAGAGCGATAACACCCCAGACCTCATTTTAGAAATGAAAGAGGCCGAGGAGGGTGGCCTGTGATGACTTATCCGCAGAGAGCCTGGGGTGGGGCTGAGACAGGGCCCTCCCACCCCCACCACGCCAGGCTCCGGGCTCCGGCCCAGGCCGCCTCCGCGCTGGGCAGACCTGCAGGACTGGCCAGTGTCAAGATCCTGAGCGAATTCCAGGCATTCTGCAGCCTGCTTTGCAGAGGGCCTGTGGAGGTTACTTTATCTCTCCTTTAAGTGTCCGTGATAGGAGTCGTCCATCATCTCTGTCTCGATGCCGTTTGAAAGAGTCCCCTGAGTGTCTGGGGACGGCTCAGATAAGAGAGGCGGAGAGACCAGTGTCTGTGGGCCGCTCCATCCCCTTCAGACGTGACCAAGGGAGCACAATGCATAAATGGATGTGCACAGATCACCCTGATCTGTGGCACAGTGTGATGTGTCACCGAGTGGCACTCGGTGATGGCCTCATCATGCCCATTACTACGACTATCACCCAGATGGGTGCCGTACACGGGGGCTCCCCAGACCAGGATCTGTGAGGCTCTGGAAGGCCACCGGGGATGGGAGGAAAGTGGCCTGTGGCGCCCTACCTTACCACATTCATCTTGTATCTTCAGGAGACGCAGAGCTGGCTGCCCGGGCATAAGGAGTGCCCATTTTCTAAAATGAGTAATGACATAGATACAGATCTTCTGTGACATGTGAATGAATAGGTAACATAAAATGTATGGATCTAAATGTCTTATAATTTAAATCTCGAAGTCCAGGAGAGGATTAGGACAATCACCGCTAATCAATCACCACTAATTTTGCCACTAACTAAAGACGCCGGCCAGCAATGACCGCTCCCAAGGACAGTTGTCACACGGCGCTGTGGAGAGAATTCACAACCAACCTCCAAGAAGTCGGGGCTCCGGCCCCAACCTCCCCACTGAAGGGCTGCAGGGTCTTGGACACGTCATTCTACGATGGCTTGGGGTCTCGGGGTGGGGTCCACGGGATGAAGCCAGACTCGGGGTACGAGCCTAGGTGGGCTGCCCCACAGGCCGATAGGTGTGCCGATATTTTTAAGTTGTGAAATTTCATTTTAAAAACTTCAGTGTCTGGCTTCTCTTTAAAACCAGAAAAGGAAGAAAATCCCTTCCCTCCTGCTCTGCGGTGGGCCTGAAAGGGGGTGGGGGGATCCGCTCTCATCCTGCACCCTGGCCACCTCCAAGATTCATGCCAGACCTGTCACTCCACGGATCTCTGATTCTAAACCCAACTGTCACTGACCCCATCTACCACGTCAGTCCCCTGGCTCAGGGACTTGGAGAAAGTGAGTAGCTGAGGCCCAGCAAAAAAATTTTAAAAATTAAAAAAAAAAAAAAAGGGAGAAATTCCACTTGCAGACAAAATATGAACCCTGTCTTTTCTACAAGGAATTCAACCATAAAAATGTCTGGATGTGCTAACCCGTCTGCAGCTAAGCCCTGGAAATAAAACCAGGAATTTCTTGAACGACACACACCAGGACCATCATTTGCTGGCTTCGCATTCCTCCCTGCTCCTCTGGTGCCAAGAAACGAACGCCGACAGACCCTCGTGGGGCTCAGATGGAGCGAGCACGCCAGCGTGGGGTCCTGGCCAAGTCCCCGCCGCGCGGGGGCCCCCCGCCCCCCGCCCGGCTGGCCGCCTCTTGTCTGTCTGCACCTGGCGGACCTCTCCGCGGCCTCAAGCTCGGCCCAGGCACCTGGAGTTGGAAGGGTGACAGGGTTGTTGTAACCTGCTATTTTCAGTGACTCCTGGTTGTTTAGAATATTTTAATAATTAAATTTTATAAAGATCTCTTCTTGCTCTGGGGCTTTTTGACTGAAGGACAATCATTTCAAGACAAATCTCAAACGTTTCTTTTCTTTTTTTGGGGGGGGGGAGGGAAAGAAACAGTGGTCCACGTACATTTCTCGTCCTGTGTTTTCCCCTTCGGGCCAAGTTCGGCTGGTATTCTTTCTTGAGTCAGAGCCGAGTCCTTTTGGGGGTGGCTGTACACCCCGCGTCTTCAAGGGCTACATCTCGGGGTTTAGAGCGTGCGCAAACAGACCTGTGACTCGCAAGGGAACCCCGGGGAAGCTGTGGCCGTCCCCCCACAAGCACAGCCGGCACAGGGACACCCGGTGTTTGCTCCGTCCTGTGCTGACCTGGTCTCGTTTCCCTGGACGTACCCGGGAGCTCACTGACCGCGGAGCGCAGGGGGTCTGATAGAAGTTTCCGTGCGTGGCCCACACGGTGAATTCGCATTCCCCAGCTGGATGCATTATTGATGGGTACGCTGTGAATTTTTAAACAAAATAAATAATGTATTTAGAACAGTGTCGGTTTGTGTCCGCTTACCAATGGGGCGGTTTACATGTGGTTACAAAACAACGTAACAATACTTTGCTTTTTTAATAACACTGCGTCAGCCTAAGAGACAACACGCTCCTGCTGTGAGACACTTCTTTGTGCCTTGTGTGTGTCAGTGCGAAGACTAGTGTCTGCTTTGTGGAAGGAGGGAGGAGGGAGAGAGGGAGGGAGGAAGGAAGGAAGGAAGAAAGGAAGGAAGGGAGGAAGGGAGGAAGGGAGGAAGAAGGAGGAGGAGGAGGAGGGAGGGAGGGAGGAAGGAAGGAAGGAAGGAAGGAAGGAAGGAAGGAAGGAAGAAGGAGGGAGGGAGGGAGGAAGGGAGGAAGGGTAAAGAAGGAAGGAAGGAAGGAAGGAAGGAAGGAAGGGAGGGAGGAAGGGAGGAAGGGAGGAAGGGTAAAGAAGGAAGGAAGGAAGGAAGGAAGGGAGGAAGGGAGGAAGGGAGGAAGGAGGGAGGGAGGGAGGGAAGGGGGAGGAAGGGAGGAAGGAAGGGAGGAAGGGAAGGAGGGAGGGAGGGAGGGAAGGGGGAGGGAGGGAGGGAGGAAGGGAGGAAGGGAGGAAGGGAGGGAGGGAGGGAGGGAAGGGAAGGGGGAGGGAGGGAGATGTGATCACTTTTACTTACCCGTACCTTTCGCTCCATAAGACACATATTCCCCCCAGAAGTGGAGGGAAAATGCCCGTGTGTGCGTCTTATGGAGTGAATGTTCATTTTTTCAGCTGCTGCGGGTTCCTGGACAACCAGAAGAGCATTTGAACCTGAAAGTCTCACCTCATTTGTTAGTGACGGTGCTCATGGTTAATACCGCTGCTGAGTTTACATTGTTGAAATGTTATTGTGGTATATTTTATTAAATATTTTAACACACCATTTGTTTCAGAATATTCTTTTTCTTATTTTCCTCCTGAAAACCCTAAGTCCATCTTACGGTGAGGGGCGTCTTAAGGAGTGAAAAATACGGTAATTCCTACACTCAGACCTGGTGCTGGTGCTGGTGCGTGTGCGTGTGCGTGTGCGTGTGCGTGTGAGCACTGTGGGTATACAGGAGGGTGTGCATGACCACCTGTCCCTGGATTAGCTCCCAGGTGGCCCGGCCCTGCACCTGCTCTGGGGAAACCCCACTCCAGCAGTAGAGACATCCCCGTGTCTCTGTCCTGAGCAACCAGACCCCACGACTCAAACTGAACTCACGGTGCCCATCGCATGTTCTCAAGGGTGATCCTCTGTGTTTGCTGATATGATTCGATTTAACACAAACCGCTGACCGTGCAGCAAGCAGTGTGCTGGGCTCTGGGCACCCAGACAGCTACCCAGGAGGTCCGTGCTCCTGGAGCAGACAGTCCCCGCCCCCCACCCCCGGCCGGGCCCTGGGGAGACAGCCCACCCCTGTGACCTTCTAGCTCTTCTTCCCTAAACCGCGTCGGCTCTGGGGGTACCGGGTCGGAGAGCCCCAGCCCGGGACTGAGGCTGGGATTTCAGTGGGAAGGGTCACCCCAGGCCTCTCTGCCCCAAAGTCCCTGGAGGCACAGAGGAGCCCTGGGACCCACCAAGCTTCCCACCCTCAGAGCGAGAACGCGTCGCCCCTCCCGCTACAGCCTCAGAAGCACAGGAATCGCGGCCTGAGAGGCACCATCGCATTTGTCTGGGTCCCTTTCAAGTGAATCCGTCAGTCCCCGGGCAGAGGCCACTCGGTCTGTCCCCGGGTCGTGCTGGCCACCGGACATGAAGCAGGAGCAGAGGGCATGCACCTCGGGTTGAGGAGAGCAGGGCCCACGAAGCCAGCGGTGGCTGTCTGCACCAGGCCCCAGGAGTCACCCACGGGAGGGATGAGTCCCCTGCAGGACAGTAGAAAGAACACTCCCCATTTGTCTGATGACCCGAAACTCTGGGTGCGCCCTGGCCGGTGACACGGAGGTCAGTGATGGTGAGACGAGGCCGCGTGCAGAGGGAGGATGGCCGTGGGCTCCCGGACAGCTGTCACAGACACCTGTCCCCTCCCCTGCCTTCCTGGCATGCCCACGGGGACTGCTGGCTGGTCTTATCTGCTCCCGGCTGATAGGCTGGCGCCATGTCCACCAAGGAGGCCTCTTCACCGCCTCAGCTGGCGTCCCCTCTTAGGCCCCGGGAGCCGACACAGTCCATGTTCCCTGTGTCCGGACCCCTGCCCCTCCCCCGCCCGCCACATTTCCAAGATGCCACAGCCCCGCTAACCGCAGCTGAGCAAGAACAGGGTTCAGCCCCTCCGTACGGTGAGGTGCGGACAAGGGGTGAGCATCCTCGTACCGGAGATGAATCTGTGGGGTTTGCGAGTGGCCTCCTGGGTGTTTGAAACCACCCTGTAGCTCAGAGCAGCACGGCAGCGAGGCTGCTGCCTCAGGAGCTGACCCCAGGGGAGTGGACACTACTGGATACACAGGACATTGTGGATGATCTCAGCTATGCTCAGAAACCCGGACAGAGTGGCCCTGTCACTGGGCTTCCTCAGAGTAAAGAGTCCAGCAGAGCCTGGGGGGCCCAGCACCCTGCCATCCCGGGAACAGAACTGGGGACCACGGGAGAAGAGGCAGCGTGAGAAATAAGGACCAGCGGGCGGGGGACGGGGTGGACCACAGCAGCGTGACCGCACACGCCATCGGCTGTCTCGGGACATTCCCATCGTGTCTGTCTGTCCCCTCTGCGCAGCTCTGAGCAGCACCAGCATGTTCTTAGGGAGCGAGGTCAGCAGGCCCAGAAAGCGAGGTTGGACGCTCAGCTCCCCCCATGAACACCAAAGCCCCTTCTCGACTTTGAAGGCCATCTTCAGCCCGTTCCCTTTTCTCAACGTCACTGCTGGCTAACGGGGGCCTTTCAGCAGGCCCCAAGCTCATGACCCACCCAGGAGCACTCGGCCGGCTGGGTGAGGAGCTAACGACACGTCGGAGGGCGTGACCAAAGAGAAGTGTGGGCCACAGGACAGGGGGTGTCCCAGATGTCCCCACATCCAGGGAGACGGTGCTGTCCCTTTGGTGTTAGAGGCTGGACCTCTGCGGTTCCCTCTGCCAAGCTGACCCCATAGCCCTGAAGCCGGCCATGACTCCAGTCTCGGGGCTTTGTCAGATGCAGAGCCCCAGGCCCTCGATTCACACTGAAGTGCACCCCCTCCCTGGACCCAGCCCTCTCCCGGCCCAGAGCAGGCACTTTGTTTTCCTGACCCACAGCTTCGGCTGCTGACTCAACCCTCGAGCTCCCCTTTAAACAGCCAATAAGAAAAGGAACAAACGGGACGGGAAGCCGTCTTTAAGCATTCAAAGACCAAAGGAGAAACCAGGTGGCCACTTGGGCGCTCTGGGGAGGGGGCATCCGCAGCATTGGAGGGGGCCACCCTGCCAACCATGATGCCCCCACTCCCCACCCAGGCCAGCTCTGCTGTCCCCGGGTGTCCAGCAGAATGTGAGTCATAGAACTTGAAGGCTCAGGAGAGACCGCGGAAGCTCAGGCTGCACCTCAGAGCCTGTGTCCTCCATGTCAGGGTGCCTGGGAAGCCGGGGACCCCATGGGGCAGATCTGAGGCAGCTGGTCGGGTGACCTGGACACAGCTGCAGGGACCTCCGTGGAACAGCCAGGCCTGAGGGTAGCGTGACTTTGCGTGTGGGCTCAGGATTCATCATGTCCCCCGCCCCGCCCCCGGGGAAGGGGGTGGGAACAAGCTGTTCCTCGTTGTTCCGTATTTCCAGGCACAAGGAGCCTCGGGGGCCAGGGTGGGCTGCAGTGTGCATGGTTTGTATAAGAGAAACGTCTCCAGCAGCAGCCGCAGACTCGGCGAACGTCTGGATTCTCCGTCAAAGCGTTGAATTTTTTAAATGCCTTTAAGGGTTCTATTATTATTTTTTTTTTTTTTTTTTTTTACACACACGTTTGAAACATCACTCACATATGTGCTCAGACGAATGCCTTTGAAACGTGTTTCTATCTTTGAGATAAAAATGCTTCCGACCAGGAGACGTTGTCAGTGGGGCCAGGCTGTGTCCTCCCCAACTGGGTGGCTGCGGCCGGTCACGACCGCTCTGGCGTCGGCATGCTCTCCTGCACAACGTGGGTTGCGTGGGGCCGGCTTCAGAGTGAGCTCCGACCTGTTGTAACGCCATGTGCCACATGGGAGGTGCACAAAGCCGTGGCCAGTCAGGAGCTGCCAGTGTTGTTATCCTTGCCGGGGTGGGGGTGGTGGCCTGGCAGGGGAGGTGGTGGCGGGGTTAGGGGCCTAGCTGAGAAGTGGGGGGCCTGGCCGGGACGTGCACACAGACGGGTGGGGACCCTGAGTGCGGGAACGGGCTGTCCCCTTTCTGTATGTGCGGTACATTCAGGGTGTGCAGCAGGTGAGAACCAGTGGAGCTTAGGTCCCAGGTCAGCTTCTCATGGAAAATGCTGACCCTTCAGAGCCAGCCGCCGACCCAGCCTGACCCCCAGGCTCCTTGGCAGAGCTTGCAAGGGACAGCCGGTGGCCCCAAGAGTGAGGGCTCCATGGGACAGTCTGGAGAGGCCCTTCCTGCCTGGGAGGATCAGAACTCTATGAGTGGCTGATACCATCAAAGCGGCCTTCACTCTCACCCGGAACCTCCCTGGTTGTGAGGGCCACACACCTCGTTCCTTCGGCGGCCGACAAGACCAGAGGTGAAACAGGCCCCAACGAGGCTGCCAGCCTTCCCGTCCCGCTTGGGCTTTCAGGAGAGGCACCATTGGAATGCTAAGCACTATTACCGGAAGGTCCCAGATCTTCTAGAAATAGCCCTGAGCACACAGAAACCCTGAATGAACCCTGAGCAGTGTCCCTTTGTCACCAGGCATGAACCATGCCTGCCTGGGTAGCCTGCCCACTGAGCCACTCAGCCTCTCTCCCAGAAGGTCCCTTCTGCTCATGAGAGATCTATCGGGTTAATCAAATACCGATGACGTGTCGGATGGCTCGGTCATGACGATGACCGTTGCCGACACTCACTGGCTGAACAAGGCACCTTTCTAAGAACAGGTGGCATCCTCCTGTCATGTGGCATTGTGGAGACATAATTGTGCAGACCGGAAAAGTGGAAGACAGGAGAGTCCTTGGCTCTCTCGCTGCACACAGAATTGTCGTTCCCCTGGGGAGGGACTCGGCTGGTCAGCGGGAGCCCGGCCGGTCCGTGGCCCCTCAAAGTCAGACAGAATGTGGCCTGTAGGAGACTTGGGCATGGGGGAGCATGGCATTGCACTTCCAACCCAGAGACGGGCACTTGTTTCCACAGACCCCTGCGCCCCCTTCACCAACAAAGCTTCAATACGTGCGAGCGTTCTCGGGGATTCCCGAATCATTCCTTCATCGGCAAACACGTGTTCCCCCCCGCCACTCTGAGCTGAGTGCCGTCATGACCTCTATCCTTCAAGCCGTGTATCATTTGGAGGAGACAGGCAGGTTAATTACTGACTCGTACGGAAGGCTGAAGGAAATAGAGGCTTTCATGAACGGGGAGACGGTGGCAACGTCTGATGGTGGCCTCGGGGTGAGCTGGCATGTGGGCTGGGCTTCAGAGGAATGCCCCCCCCCCCGCCGGGGTGGGGTGAGAGAGGAAGACACTGACCCAGACCGCAAGCTGTTCCCGAGGCTTTGGCGCTGGTCTAGCTAGATCAGGGATGGGCAATCTTTTGAGCTTGGTGTGTCAAAATTCACCAAAAAACCGAGCATCACTCGGGTGGTGTGTCACTTCGAGAAAAAAACCCATAATTTCACGATATTTATAGTTTAAATAACAAAAATGTTTTGGCCTACAGACCTCTGGCCCAGAGTGTCCACACTACAGCAAATGTTTTATCCTCAGCTACTGCACCTGGCCGTGCAGGAGCCGAGGATGAAACGTCCTTCTCGGCATGCGGTCCATACTTCTCTGGTATGCGGCCGCGTGTCATCGATAATGGCTACACATGCCAGTGCTGACACGCATGTCCTAGGTTCGCCGTCACGGAGCTAGATGATAACTTTGCACTGCCCGCGCATCAACATATTTAATGCGACACCCCGTTCCCTCATCACCCTGATAAGCAGCCCTTGCGGGTGCTCAGTGCTCCACATAGACTCCCGGCGCTCTCTGGAGACCTAGTTCCGGTTTTTGCTTTTTCATGTAGCCTCCTATTCTGAAGACCTTTCCACACGCCAGTGACCTCTTTCCACCTGGAGATCTCTTTTCTCATCGCTGCCTCGGAGTCCCGCGGCCCCAGGTGGGTTCCCTGCCGGGTCCTCCCCAACCCTTTGCTCCCTTACGCCCTCAGCCACAGGGAGCGACGTGGTATCTGAGTCACTCTGCAGGTGTGCCGGTGTGGATCGGACTCACAGATCGGGGTGGGGGGGGGCTGCCATCCAAGATCCCCCTGGGTCCGTCCGTAACGGTGACGACGGGAGCAGAGGCCTCCCCAGCGGCTCGGCCATTGCCCATTTAATGCGCCCACTGCCAAGGGGTGCAGCCACCTGCTTCCTCCAGCCCAGTGCCTCCAAGCCGCAGGTGGCTTGCCCTCCTGCTGTGGGAAATGACACACGGCCATGTGAACGTGTGTCCTTGGGAGGCGGACGGCTAGCTCTCGTTCCACGTCTGCTCACACTACACTTCCCACAGCGCTCCTAGGAAGTGGGTGGTGAGGCTGGCACAATTCACCCCGTTCTCTGACGCCAGCCGAGGCCGTTTCCTCTCCGGTGGGAATGAAACGCACCAGCGTGAGGGGACCCGTTTGGAGGGCGGGTTGCTTGCTTGGCGTCTGATGTAAGGAAGCAGGGAGGCTTCGCTGAGGTTAGAGTGAGTGACAGTCAGGCCTAGAAAAGGCCGTCCTTGGGAGGCAGCTGTCTAAGCTCCCTGAGGGCCTCTTCCAGCACAGGCCAGGCTCTGTCCCTCTCTCCTGATCTCGGGTCCTGGTGGGCGTGAAGCATCCCCTGGGAAGTGATGGCCTGCCAGTCCCCTGTGGAAGAAGAAAGACCCCAGGGTCCCGTCTGTGGCACCTGAAACCTCAGTCTCTGTGCCCACAGCCCACCTGCCTCGCAGTCTCAGGCTCTTAGGGTAGGACCTTGGCCGAGGGACACAGGCCGCCCCCACAGGTGTACATCAACCCCTGAGAGTTGGAAATACAGAAAGCTTTTTAACAGAATCAAAATGGTGCGAATGGGTCGCGGCAAGAGGGGTTCGCTTGGAGGTAAATCGGGGTTCAGGGGGTGCCCCGTGTCACGTCAGCCACAAGAGCTCCCGATGGCAGGCGGGTCAAAGCCCAGTGGAGAGTGCTGTGATGAGCTGAGGCCACGGGCTTCATCCCTGGGGGGAGGTGGGCTTCATCCCTGGGGGAGGAGGGTGGCTTCTGGCCTTGCTGGTTCTCTGACCTTGCGCAATGCTGATGGACTGCAGGGACACCCCGGGGCAGAGCACATGGCTGGGCTCCCAGAGAGCTTCCTCCAACGCAGTGACTTAATTACACACCCCGTGGACGGCCCAGGCAGGACAGGTGACCTGAGGAAGCTGGGCCACACCTGCGTGCTCTCTCCCGCCCCTCCCTGGAGCTCTGGGCCAGCCCCGCCCGGAACTGGAGCTGGAATGACCGGGCTCACCAGTGTCCCCCTAGAGCCATACGACGTGCGAAGGAGACAGAGACAGAACAGTGTGACTCTGAGGCTTCCCAACCCCTCCCCACACAGACCATTCATTCAGTGGTCCTCAGCAGGGGCACCTCACCTTGAAAAGTCCCTTCCTATGGAATAAAAGACAGGATAAACAAATGGGACTATATCAAACTAAAAAGTTTTTGCACAGCTAAAGACAATAAGAACAGAATAAAAAGACAAACCACACAATGGGAGAACATATTCGACAGCACATCTGATAAGGGGTTAATAACCAAAATTTATAAAGAGCTTGTAAAACTCCACACCAGGAAGACAAACAATCCAATCAAAAAATGGGCAAAAGAAATGAATAGAAATTTCTCCAAAGAGGACATACAGATGGCCAATAGGCATATGAAAAAATGCTCAACATCACTAATCATTAGAGAAATGCAAATTAAAACCACAATGAGGTATCACCTCACACCAGTCAGAATGGCGCTCATCAGCAAAACAACACAGAACAAGTGCTGGCGAGGATGTGGAGAAAAGGGAACCCTTCAGCACTGCTGGTGGGAATGCAGACTGGTGCAGCCACTGTGGAAAACAGTATGGAGATTCCTCAGAAAATTAAAAATCGAACTGCCTTTTGACCCAGCTATCCCACTTATAGGAATATACCCTAAGAACACCATAACACTGTTCGAAAAGAAGAAATGTGCCCCCATGTTCGTGGCAGCATTGTTTACAATAGCGAAGATCTGGAACCAGCCCAAGTGTCCGTCAGAAGACGAGTGGATTAAAAAGCTATGGTACATATACACTATGGAATACTATGGGGCCATGAAAAAGAAGGAAATCTTACCTTTTGCAACATGGAGGGACCTGGCAACTGTTATGTTGAGTGAAATAACCCAGGCAGAGAAAGAACAGTATTATATGACCTCACACATTTGAGGAATCCAAGGAACAGTGAGAACTGAGGAAAGGGATTGAGACAGAGGAGGGATCAAAGGGACCAGAGGAGAAGAGGACAGAGGGAAAGGGGAGGAGAGGATGGGATGAACTGGAGGGAAGGGGGGAGGGCGCTGTAGGGGGGGGCAAGGGAGATGTGGAGGGGAATATGGGGGAGCGGGGATGCAGTCGGGGTCACCCTAGAATCTATGTAAACACAATTAATTAAATAAATAAATTATATATATAAAGGAAAGTCCCTTTCTGTCACCTCCTCTTGAGCCGCGTAAGGCAGCAAGACACAGAGCCGGGAAACGCAGGCGCAGACCGCTCTCCCTCCGAGCACACGCCGACCCTTGCTGGACACTGATGCTGGCCGCTTCCTGACCTTTGCCCTCTCCTGTAAAATGAGGAAAGCATCTACAAAGGGTGTTGCGAAGGTTCAATTCAATCATCCACCCGAGGAGCCGGCAGGAGATTTGTTTCCGGGTATTCTTTGAAGTTAGGGTTTGGTCATCTGCCGTGATCGTGATCGTCGGGTGGAATGTGGCGGGAGAGGAGACTGCAGGGGATGCCCAGCTGTGGCCTGTGTCCCCAGGGCACGGAGCTGACCTCCGCTGGGTACACAGAGTGTGGCAAGAGCAGGATTTGAAGGGACAATTCTCAGTCTCACACGTCGTCCTAAGATGTCCCCCTAGCCTTCTGAGTGGGGACGTTGCAGCTCCAGCTTAAAACTGAGAGTCACCAGTGCAAAGAGGACACTCGACCTGGTGAGAGAGGGGACTGGTGTGGAGGAAAGAAAGGGGATCCAGGGCTGGGCCCCCACGCGCCTGTGCCCGGGGCGCAGGAGAAGCCGGAAAGGGGACGGGGATGCAGGAGCCTGACCGGGGATCCGGGCACTGAGAAGCCTGGCAGGAGGGTGACCAGTTGGGCCCATGGGGCAGAAAGCACTAGGTCAGGCAACTCGGAGGTGAGCAGGCGGGGTGGGGGTCGGGTGGGGGGGTAGAGCTCTAAGGGACAATTAATAGCACGAGAGGAGACGGAGCTGAGACGTAGACAACTCAACGGGAAGTTTGCTTCCAGGGAATGCAGAGAAAGGAGCCCGCAGGAATTGGGGCTTGTGTTTCTGAGAGAGGAGAAATATCAGCACATCTGTGTGTTCCTTAGAAAGACCCGGCGAAGACAAGTATGATGATGTAGCAAAGAGGGGGACCTGCCACCGTCCTGTCCTGTCTGCCGGCGGCGGCGGCCAGGGGCAGGGGGCCGTGCACAGGACGCTCTGGCTTTCGGCAGGACCACAGGCCGTCCATCTGCCCCCAGGAACATGACCCACAATAAAAACCAAACCAATGAGATTGGAAGTGCCCCCATCCCACCCCCGCAGGGCCAGCTGGGTGACAGTTTCAGAGTGGAGACGTTCGCAGCACCCGTGGGCACGTGGCATTTTGAAAACCCTTCCGGAGATGTCTAACTGCGCCCGCCCTGGTCCCCGGCCTGCCCTGCCCCAGTGAGCCACAGAAATACGGGACACAAGAGGGCTCCCAAGGGACAACTGGCCTTTGGGGTGTCTGGGTGACAGTGTGTGAGCGGCTGCTGTCCCAGTGGGGCGGCCGGGCCCAGAGACAGCGGAGGAACCAGCGTCACCTTCTCTGCACGTGTGTGGCTCTGCTCTGTCACTCGAGGTAGCAGCAAAGCTTGCTTTCCTTTTCAATGGGCAGCTCACCTCTCCTGTCCCCACTCCCGCTAAGAATGTCACAGCTGCCCCCCCCCCACGGGGCCCCTCTCTGGCTTTAATGTGGCCCATCTGCTTTGGGAACAGAAATGACACCCAGGAATGGCCCGAGAAACACAGTTCTTCCAGTTGGGGAAGAACTTCCTCGTGGACATTGCTTGTCCTCTGTGTCAGATACAGCAGACAGGGTCATCCTAAGGTTTCCAGCCGAGATCCTGAGTGGTCCAGACACCCCAACACCCCACTCTGTGCCCTGTTCTATCCCACTACCCTCCCCCACACACACATGAAACCATAGGAGAAGCACACTCCCGGCCCTAGACACCTGCTCACTTGGTGTCTCCATGGGATGTCATTTCCCTCTGGGGCCTTATCTGTCCCATATCCTTCCTTACACCCCCCAGGAGGAAGGGCCACCCCCTTCTGCAGTTAAGGGACCTGCCACTGTGAAGGGGAAGAAATTGAAGCACATTTGGAGGAGAGGAAGAGAAAGAAGAGGATTGGGACCCACGTGGTAAACACCCGGTGTTACCTCCCACAGAGCTCTGGAAGGAGAGGTTCCCAGAGCGCCTGCCAAACCGCGGGTGGGCGTCAAGACCCCACGGGCAGGGCAGGAAGACGAGGACTCTGGAAACGGCCTGATGCTGGGGGCGGGGTGGGACAAAGGGTGGGGCAGGTGACAGGGCCCAGAGCCGCAGGCTGGCCCAGCACAGGCCCTCAGCAGATACTGTGAGAGACCTGAATCCAACACCAAGATGGAAGCGGGGTGAACAAGGGGGTGGAACCTGGCCTGAGACCTTGGGCGCCTCAGGGCCGAGTGTGGCTGCGGAGCCAAAGTCTTCCCAGGGGAGGGAGGGGCGGAGGGAGCAGCCGCAGGGTTTCTTAGAGACTCATTCACTCCCTGCCAGGGAGCACAGCCCTCGGCAGGCTTCCCGCGGGCCTCCGACTGCCAAGGTCAAAGGGGAGGAATGATTTTGAAACTAGCAAAACTCTTGGCTCCCTGCCTGTCTCCCAACCCTCTCTGTCCAGAGTTCGTGTGGTTTATGCCCTCAGTGCAGCTTTCAGGATTTATTTTATTTTATTTTTTTATTTTGCTCAGTCCAGTGGAGCAAAGACGTCCAGTCGCTGGGAGGTCCTGCCAACAGCGGTCGGGGACAATGCGATCCTGGTAAGAGCACAGCCGGCAGGGTTCAAGCACTTTTCCTGTGTTGACTTGTGGAACCCTCACAACAGCCCTGCTTCCATTCACACTGGACGTTTCAGAAGCTTGTGCCGTGAAGGTGTCCCCCGGGGACCATGTGGTGAGAAGGTGCTGGGCCCCAGGGGTTTAGACCCAGGTAGTGTCAGGCTTGCTCTTAGTCACAAGCTAAACTGCCTCTCTCAACCCAAGTCACTAGCTGTCCACCCTGAGCCCAGCGGTCAGCATCCATCCGTCTGCCCACCTGTCCACCCATCTACCCATCTGTAGGTCTGTTACTAATAGATTGTAAAGCCAGTAGTCAAGGCCACCATCACGGCCGCCTGGCCCGTGCAGGTTCGCATTGGATTCGGACAGTCGGTAATGAAATACCGGAGCCAAGAACTGGTGAGCCATCAGCTTTAATCCAAGCTTGCACCCGGCGGGCAAGCAAAAACACACACTGGGCTCCAAAACCCACTCATTCAGTGCTCACAAAGCTACTGACTCATCCGAGTTTCCTAGAATCAAAGGTTTCTAGCTCACCAGACTTATTCACCTCTGTTCCCCATCTCCTTCTCCAGCACAAAGTCTGCACAAACTGGCTTCTCCCTCAGCACTCCGCCATCTTG
Organism: Rhynchonycteris naso; assembly: GCA_037038555.1. Classification (NCBI taxonomy): domain Eukaryota; kingdom Metazoa; phylum Chordata; class Mammalia; order Chiroptera; family Emballonuridae; genus Rhynchonycteris; species Rhynchonycteris naso. The sequence goes on from CM072997.1 coordinate 309,397,079, forward strand.
GCTGCTTCTCCTCTCCTCCATGTGGCCTTAGTCTGCTCTCCTCTCTAATACTAACCTCAGGAACCGAGAGAGAGGAAGCTCCCGGTCTGCCCCACTTTATAGTGTAGAAATCCAAACCTTTAATTCAATCTACAGACAAGAAAGTCTCTGATACAAAGTCACTTATCTGAGGCATACTGGGAGGATTCCTCAGGAGAGTGCACCACCCACATCATCCAATCAGTCAAGGGTGTGGGGAAAAGCTTACTCTTAAAACTTGCACGTGGGCAGCACCATCTTTAACAAAGTGAGCATAATATATTTCATCTGCCCAACATAGATCCTAAGGGTTACTGGTTAGACAGAAGTCTAAACAGCGTGTCCAAAGGAAGGAATAGAGAGGAAGACACGCGTGTTCGCTTGTATTAACACATATATTAGACTACACACATGCACGGAGAACACACGAGACGGAAGGCTAAGGTCTGGCCAACCTTCTTCTGCCGCCCAGGAGGGTACTTCTCCCACCCCTTACCCCACCCCGGTGTCTTCACTGGGGACCTCACTATTGACCCTTCTCTGCCCCCCCGGCCACCCCCCAAGCCTCCTCTTACCTTTCCTCTCCACATGGCACCCCAGCTCACCCTCCCCAGGTAAGCCTTTTCTCTCATGCCCCAAACATCGCCTCTCGCCTGGACAGCGCTGCGTTTTGCCAAGTCATAACCTTTGTTGAAGGAGGAAACTCATTGGGTTTTCTGTGATCCGTGATCCAGACCAGAGGGACACGAGGGGCTGATCACAGTGATTGATGAAATGATCGCTGAACACATCCCCGTCCTCCCCTAGCTTGGCGATGCGCCCCAGGACAGATGACACGCTCCCGCTGGATGAGGATGGATGGCAGTGGACTAGGGGCTCTTGCCCATTCACATTACCCCGGGTGTCCATGTCCATTCAAATGTCAACAGGCAAGCCGTTGCCGGGAGACGGCGTGCGAGGGGGGGGGGAGGGGGGGTGTGCCGGAGGGGCTGCGGCGGGGGAGGGGGAGGGCAGTGCACCACGGAGGCTCTGTGCTCCCATCCGATGCCAGAGGAAGGGAAGCCGCTGGGGTTGACAGATAATACGCTCGGCGGCCGGGCTTTCCGATGCAGCCGATAAACAAGCCCCATCTTCTCACCTGAGTTCTGGACAGCCTCGCTCGCCTTTCATTTCTCGTGATTGGATTGGAGCTCCCTTAAGGCTCTGGGAAGCTGTTTCCCACGGGACACGGTGGACGGCCGGCCAAAACCATAGAACGAGAGAAAACATAATAGCAATCTTGACTCTTCCTTCAGAATGTAAGACAGAGACATTATTTGTAGCATCCGCGTTGTATCCCATATCCGATGGCCCTCACTGGTCAGCAGTACGTCTTTCTGAATTGTAGCGGCTGATGTCTGTTGAGTGTGGTGACAGTCATTAGCGCCGCTCACGGAGATCCACGACGTTCCTGACCCCAGTGATGGGTGTGGCTGTGTGACAAGGTCTGAGTGGTGGGTGTGGGCACAATGCCCATAGAGGGTTGGCTGGCCAGTGTGACATCTTGGGCCCCCCAGGTCCTTTCCTCTGGCGACTACTGGCTTCACCGTGCTGGACCCAGAGAGCTCACGGCGAGGCCCAGTGGGCGTGGAGGACGGGCCGGAGCTGAGACATTGGGCTGTTAGCTTCCGCAGAGCCAGGCAGCCTGGTCTTCCTACAAAGCGCCTACTGTGAGCCTGACGCCGTTCTAAAATCCCAAGCGGTGGTAACGCAGAGCGTGCTCGGAGCAGCCCTTTGAGGTCAGGTCCACGTATTCCTTGCTGGCAAATGCAGACACGGAGGCACCACCGAGGAGAAATAACAGCAGCAGAGCCCAAGTCCATGGCAGCCCTCGTATGCCCCAACGGGCTAAGCTATAGTTACGTAATAGGCTCGGTTGGTTGGCAAGGTTGCAGGTTCGATCCCCAGTCAGGGCACAGACAAGAGTCGACCAATGAATGCATAAATAAGTAGAAAAACAAGTTAATGTTTCTCTTTCTTTCTGTTCCTCTCCCTTCCGCTCCGAGATCAATCAATACATTTAAAATAAAAGGACTCTCAAACACCTGGCCCACCAGACAGGGAGCAGGACAGTTCACAGGAACACGCCATGGGGGGAGCTGACCACCCAGCCGTGAGCAGCGCCTGCACTGAGCAGAAGTTGGCTTCGTCCTGGGTCCTGGGTCCTGAATCTCTCTCCTCCACGGCCAGCGATTTCCCCTCCAGTTCGTTCACGTGATCTAAAAACGTCCACATTGTTTATTGTCCCAGACGCCTTTCTCTGCGTCCCCGGTTCAGTTATGACTTGACAACTCGTGCTTGGATGTGTCAGAAACCGCCCTAAGGGAGAGCTTGCTGCTGTTGTTTCTGTAGAAATTGTCTGATTTTTTTCCAAGAGATAACACATCGCAAGGCTCAGCATCCTCTGTGGTCACCAGGAGACTTAGCCCAGGTTTTATTTAGTTTTGTGTGGGGACCCGTGTTTTTAGCTGAGTAAAAACAGAAGGAGTGGCCAAGCGTGGACTGGAGAAGTACAGAATAAGGCTCATTTTCAACATATGGTTGTGACATAAAATCAGGTCTGGGTGCCTTCGGGGCTCAGCATTCGTCCTAAATATGCTTGAGACTTATTTTCCTCCATGTCAGTAAAACATCGTGCCCCCAAAGTCTCCATTTCTTTCCCCATCTGATCACCACACTACATCCCACAGTCAGGGTCGTATCACCCCTCCCCAAGCCTCCTGTGACGTGCCGGGGGACAGAGGAGGAGAAAGGGGAGGAAGACCGGGCTTCGTCGCCAGCTCGGTGGACATAGCCGACCTGACGTAGAATTCAGGTGCAAGCAGCCAGGATGCAGCAGCAAGTCTTGTCTCTGAGAGTCACAGGCAGGAAGGAGCCACGGGAAGGAAGCAGGGCCCCTCAGGAAGGGTCTCGGAGCCCAGCCCCCTACCTACGCCACCTTCCAAGGGAGCTCAAGTAGGAAACCAAACAAAGCTTCTGAAAGTCCTGCTCGGGCCAAAGGAGGTCCTCGAGTGGACCAGGGCGATGACACCCAGAGCTGGTGGCTTTCCCAGCTTGCTACACCGGGTCAAGTGCCTGTCCCAAACAGCAGGGATTGTCACACCACCAAGTCAGGACAGTGGAGTGGGTGGGCGAGGACCCCGGCTGCTCACCCTGGACGTCAGCTCAGGATGGAACGGAGGTTGGTGTGAAGGTTTTGTGGGGAGACCAAGGAGACAGTCTACCATCCACACACCCGTCTGTAGCCTCTCCTCACGCCGGCCGGCGCGTCCTGTTCTGGCAGGACCCTCGAGATCTTTTGGAGTTCCTGCAGAACTATATGCTCTCTCGAGGACACTCCCCGACGGAGCCCCCTTGACGTTCTGTTTCCCCCCAGGGTCCCCTGTCGCTCCAGGTGGTGGATTCACACGCGTGTCTTACTCTCCAGCATCTCTCAGGACACGGGCACCTGCACGTCCTGACATCGCCCGGGCACGGCGTGTGTGACCTGAGCTTGGCCCTCCAGTCACATGCCCGGCGCCAGCCTTGACTCTGGGTCCCTCCTTTCTCCTCAACGAAGCTCCTGTTCTGTGTGGCACCTGCAGATCCGTCCCCCTCGGCGAGAACCCGCTCCCTTCCTGCTGGGATGGCTTATTTCCTCGTTTCTAGCCCGGCTTCACACCCACACACACACACACACACACACACACACACACACACCCTGGCAAACATTTAGTCCATAATGTTGGGACTAGATGGTCTAAGACACACACACACACAGACAGACAGACACAGACATACACAGACACCCACACACTCCCACACACAGACACACCCCACACACATCCCACACACCCTACACACACAGACACACACACACCCACACTCCCACACAAACACACCCCCCCACACCACTCCTCACCCCTACTCCGGCCCCTCCCGCCGCAGCCCCGCCCACTTTCTCAGTTCCTGGTCCACACACGACTCCCAAACCAAGCTCGGCCTCATTCAGAGCCTTCCACGTCCCCGACCTTCTCTGATGACGCAGCCTTGTGTCGCTCACAGCTCAGCACAAGGACCCAGTGTCGGGAAGCCTCCTCCATCTGCGAATTCTGCAACCCCCCCCTTCCCCATCCCGGCCCCTCGCTCCAGTTCCCGAAATCCCGACCGCCATGTGAGCCACAAGCATGCACGTCTCCTCCCCCTCGAGGCTGTGAGCAGGCACACAGCGACCACCTCTGCCCCTTGCCGCTCTGTCCCCGCTGGAGGGCTACGTGACCGAGCTGGCACCACTCGCTGGCATGCCCATCACACGTGAGGATGTGAGCATCATCCGACACGACAATATTAAATTAATCGAAACCACGCGACCTGGCCCTGATCCATCCAGGCACCTGCTGCAATGAGGCTCACTGAGCAGTAAAACAAATCGGTATCTGCTTTCACATGAGCAAATGTATTCCCGTGTTCTCTCAACTGTATGTAATTACCGCATACGCACGTACCTATAGCGAGCTGTTCACCGAGATGTGTTTACCCACGTTTTCTGTTCACTTCCGAACCGTCGACAGGCATCTGAAAATGGTTGGCGTGGCTTCCGCGCGATGTAGTTCCTACGAGATGCCCCTGGACTGAGCCGTGATTTGACGTGGGGAACCCCACAATTCTTCCAGCGACTTCCTTATTCCTGACACGGTCATCCGGTGACCTCAGTCTCAGCAGAGAAGTCCTTTTAGCGTCATCGCCGTTGCTCACGTCAGCGTTTGCCGCCCCGACACCAATCACGTGTAAACATTCCAGCCCTGACAGCACCAGCTGACCGTTCCCCATGTCCGATAGCTCGACCATTAAGCGCAAACCATGAAAATTGCTTATTGGGTTGTCCTCTTGAGTTAGCTGGCCGCATTTTTCTTCATCCACAATGTCATCTGAACGACTTTCAGAATTCCAGAAATGTTTTAAAAGTGAACACTTCAGTTTGGTTTGTTCCTATTTCCCACTAAATGTTCATTGTACGACGCTGAAATGTGACATCCTTGAGAACTTTTCCTCGTCGATAATTGCACATGTTTTTGTGTAAAACCACAAGCCTTCGGTAGACCGTGATGATCCTTGTTCTACAAGGATGTAGAAAAACTAACATTTTCGGGGTTTTCTTTTAGTTCTTTTTAAATTTTATTTATTTAATTTAGAGAGGAGAGAGAGAGAGAGAGAGAGAGAGAGAGAGAGAGAGAAAGAGGGGAGGAGCTGGAAGCATCAACTCCCATATGTGCCTTGACCAGACCAGTGCAGGGTTTTGAACTGGCAACCTCAGTGTTCCCAGGTCGACGCTTTATCCACTGCGCCACCACAGGTCAGGCTAACATTTTCAGTCTTTAACACAAACCTGTTGGCACCCTTTGCATTCAGCATTTGTACCGATATCAATAAATCACTTTTATTCTGCTGAGACAGAGTGTTGTTAATTCCAGGAATGCTGCTTCTTCACACATTCCTGCATAAGATCAGACCCTGTTCCGAGCATCCGTGCACTTACCCAGCGTGCTGTTTGCTTAGGGACATTTTACTGTAAACTCTGCCGTTGCTACCTGCCTCAGAAATTCAATGTGCCGCAGCAGTAAAAAAACAAACGTTTCTCAGAAAACCGTAAGAAGGAAGCCCACTTATCTGTCGCAGGGATAACAGGTCGGTTACAATTTCGCGTGACCCAACGGATACACGCATCGCGTGACGTTATGATGAAAACACCACCACGATGACAGCCGCCGTTTGCCTGTTGACAAACCGCAATGGAGTCTTCAGTCTTGTCAAGGACAACAGCTCCCCGGTGACGGCATGGTCACCCCGCGGTTGTATCTGAACGCAGCCGCCCGGAGTTGAACGGAATTAATTACTGTAGTCAAGGATGGTCTGTTTTTTTGTTTTTTTTTTTAACGCCGACATGGCTTTTTCATCTCGCTAGAAGAGCGGGGAGTTGGCAAGCTCCTTTGCCACCACCACCCCCACCAGCAGCACCCCATTCTAGGACAGATCCTGGGGGACACCCGGTGCTATGCAGTGTCCTGGTGTCTGTCTACACTCCGGCCCAGGACCAGACTGCACACGCCATTCTGTGCGCGTGGGTCTTCCTTCTCGTGAGTTTTGGGCTGTTTTAGTCACCTTACCACATTCCGTCAACACACTTAGCAACCGGAACAACAAAAATTCCCAAGTGCCCGGGCCCTGCTTCCTTCCTTGAACGTGTTGAAGATGAAACAAGGTACCTGGTCCTTCTAAGCCCTGAGTAAACGTACATTCCTGGTAGTCGTGCCGGAACCAGGGCCCCAGGGAGAGTCTGGGTCTCCCCTGAATTTCGAGCTCAGGGCGACGGAAGGCCCTGGCGTTTGCTTCCCTGCATCCAGATGTGAGCGTTCCTGTCTGTAAAGCCAGTAGCCGAGGTCAGGATCACAGCAGCCTGACCCACGCAGGTTCGCATTAGATTCGAACAGTCGGTAATGAAACACAGGAGCCAAGAACTGGTGAGCCATCAGCTTTAATTCTAGCTTGCACCCGGCAGGCAAGTAAAAACACACACTGGGCTCCAAAACCCACTCATTCAGTGCTCACAAAGCTACTGACTTATCCGAGTTTCCTAGAATCAAAGGTTTCTAGCTCACCAGACTTATTCACCTGTTTCCCATCTCCTCCTGCACAAACTCTTAACAAACTGGCTTCTTCCTCAGCACTCTGCCATCTCGGCTGCTTCTCCTCCACATGGCCTTAATCTGCTCTACTCTCTAATACCAACCTCAGGAACTCCGGAACCAAGAGAGAGCAAGCTCCCGGACTGCCCCAGTTTATAGCATAGAAAATCCAAACCTTTAATCCAATTATACATAAAGTCTCTGGTACAAAGCCAGCCATCTGAGGCATAATGGGATTCCTCCCTACATCACCACCCTACATCATCCAATCAGTCAAGGGTGAGGGGAAGAGCTTACTCTTAAACTAAGCCTTAGGCTATAATGACCCCGCCTGCCCACAGCCTGTCCCCCAACACACATTAATATCAACGAACTTCCATGTGGGCAGCGCCATCTTTAACAAAGTGAGCATAATATATTTTTTCTGCCCAACACACCCCAACCCCCACCCCCACCCCCACCCCCGGCATTTCCTACTGGCCTGATTTAGGGTCAGTTGCAACCTTGGTGAGTTCACTTGTCTGATATTTCCTCGAAAGGCACGAATTCCCACCCCGTCTTCTAACTCAAGGTCTGACATCCGGTGTAAGTATTTCTTTTTAACACAAGGTCCGCTTCTCTTTCGGCTGCGGCTTTCACACAAACAGTTTTCCATTTTCCCAACGGAGGCAGGCAGGCAGGCAGAGGAACAAACGCAAAGCCCTTATCAGCCGGCTTTGTAATTTGCTGACTGATCTCGCCGGAGGATGGACGGGCATCACCATTACCTCACAGCCCTGGAATCTGCTGCTGTTCCCTCTCAACTATATAAATATTTAGACCCATGGTATCTAAGCGATGCCCTCCCCCCCCCCCCAAATACTTAGTTCCCAGCTTGGCCCATGAAGAGAGGAGAAAGTTTTGTTGACCCTGGGAAGTCTTTTTTGAGAAATACAGAGACCAGAATTTTCTAAAGTGGGAGGAATTCTTTATAAAATTGGGCAAGTTGCTGCCGCCAGAGGGATTCATTGAAGGTGAGCGGGGAGTGGGGTGTTTTATCAGCCATAGAGCATGTCCCGGCCTGGAGACGGGGGGGCCCCCAGTTGGGTGACAGACCTGTATTCACCTCGACTCTGTCCGGACAGTGTCAGCCACAGCCCCATCTGCAGACCCCGTGGACCAGGGCATCCTCTGCTGTCCTGTGAGTGACCACCTCTTCAGCCCACACCTGGGTGCCGGAGGTGTCTAGCCGGGTGCACCCAGGCTGTGGGGTCCCACCAGGAATGGCAGTTGTGGACGTGTCCTGAGGAGGAGGAAGAAGAAGGAGAGGTCAAGTCCGGACACCCCGGTTTCGCACTTGGACAGCAAAGGGCAGTTCGGCACCGGCGTAGGCAGGTCCGGGAAAGGGAAGGCATTTCTGGAGACATGGAAATGGGAAAACTTTAGCTTCAGGTCAAGAACTGGAAAGTATATACCCACAAAATAAATGCACGCGGCCCAGGTCACCAGCTGTGAAATGGACCTTTGCCTGCTCACCCCGGTCAGGGCCTGTTTTACTTTGGATCCAGCAGAAATCCGCTTCTCAAAAACCTCAGACAAGACAATCACAGACGGACAGACAGACAGACACTCCCGGGGCCCCTCTCCAGCTGCAGGCCTGGCCTCGTGGGCGCTGACCGAAGTCCTCCCCCTTCCAGGTGAGCCCTTCCCCACACCCTCACCTGACACCTGACCAGTAGAGCCTGGAGCTGCGGGCCAGGGACCAGCCAATAGAACAGCCCCGCCGGGCTGTGAGAACGCGGCCTCACCTCCCACGCGCGGCCCAGCCAGGCAGGCCGGGGGTGCGGGTCCTTGTTCTGAGGGCGAGGAGCGTCGCTCATCAGTTGAGGTACGCTGAAGCAGCATGATTGCTCCCGATTCTACGACAAACAGCAGCATCTCGGCCAGAGGCTTCTGTACAGGAGACAGTGCTCACCGTGGACAGAGAGGGTCCGGGTTCCTGCCCCATGGTGGTCTACCCCACTCCCTGAGCTCCCTGGGGGCGTGACCAGGTTCGGGGTGCTGCTGTGGAGGGCTGACCACAGGCCCCTTCCTACATCAGCACTGAGGGGGCACTCAGCCTTCCTTGGTCACCCCACGGAGCCATCAGTCCTCGCTCTGGGGATCACGCCCACTCCGCTCTGTCACCATCTGTAGCACCACAGTGACCACGGTCAGCAGAGTGCAGCCACAGGACCCTGCATCCTGGACACTCTGTCGATGGGTTTCTTCTAACTCACCCCCCCGCACCCCCCCCCAACTCTCCCACTGCCTCCACCGTGCCAGCTGGTGACAACACGGACCCCCAGCCCCTCCTGCCTGCTCCAGGGTCTCCTCCCAGTGCCACAGCCAGACCCAGCCGCCAGCCAGCCACGCTTGGTCAGGCCCCTCCAGGGCTCAGGAACATCGAGGCTGCTGATAACCAGCCTCACCAAGTCCCCAACTTGTTGGTCTGGTTGGCTCTAGACTTTCTGCTCAATCTTGTCCCAGCACACGGGTGACGCCTGACTCTTCCTGTCTCCTCAGATTCTCCTGTCCTCACTCCCTTGTCCCCTCCAGGCCTAGGTTCAGGCCACTTCCTTAGCTGCAAGCACACCGCTCGCATCTTTGCTTCTGCACCCCAGTGTCTGCCGCTCTCAGTGCCGTTCCTGTGCCCATCGACACACCACGCACGGCGAGGGCGCGCTGGGCCCCCGCTTTACAGACTGAGAAACAAACACCCTCAGAACAGGCCCGCGGAGCCAGAGCGAGACCACAGCAGGATCCAGGCGGGCTGGCTCTACCCCTCACCCCCAAGAGTCAAATCATTGCCTGGCCTCCCTGTCTCCCCCACCGCAACCCACCCCTCCTGCCTATTAGGGAAACTCCAATGTGCGTGAGAGTTCTAGCAAACAAGGTGGTGCTTGACTTAACAGAGTGTCGGTCAAATAAGTTTGCAAATATGATATATATGTTTGCTCGCTTATAGTCTGCATTGGGCGTGGGGGACAGGCTGTAAGCAGGCAGCATCCTTATAGCCAAAGGCTTAGTTTTAAGACTCCGCCTTTCCCACCCTTTTAATACTAAGATCTTCTCAACACTAAGCTTTTCCCCACACCCTTGACTGATTGGATGATGTGGGTGGTGCACTCTCATGAGGAATCCTCCCATTATGCCTCAGATAAGTGACTTTCTATCAGAGACTTCCTTGTTTGTAGATTGAATTAAAGGTTTGGATTTCTACACTATAAAGTGGGGCAGGCTGGGAGTTTGCTCTCTCTCTCTCTCTCTCTCTCTCTCTCTCTCTCGGTTCCTGAAATTAACATTGCAGCAGAGAGGCAGCCAAGATGGCAGAGTGCTAAAGGAGAAGCCAGTTTGTGCAGAGAGAAGGAGATGGGAACAGGGGTGAATAAGGCTGGTGAGCTAGAAACCTTTGATTCTAGGAAACTCGGATAAGGCAGTGGCTTTGGGAGCCCTGAATGGAAAGGGAAGTGTTTTCCCACTGTGTGTATTTCTCACCCACCGGGTGCAAGCTAGGATTAAAGCTAATGGCTCACCAGTTCTTGGCTCCGTTGTTTCATTACCGACTGTCCGAATCCAATGCGAACCTGCACGGGCCAGGCGGCTGTGATGGTGGCCGTGGCTACTGGCTTTACAAAGAGCTTCTAGCAAGTTGACATATAAGGAAGGACATGAACAATAAGGCCTGTCCTCACTTCCTCACAGGCCCTGCGTCATCCTTGGACGGGCAGGAACAGCGCAGGGACCTATGGTTAGCATCTCAGGGAGAGCCATGGCTCCCTCAGGCCCCGAACTCGGCACGCTGCAGGAAGATGGACTTGACAGGGTGCCTTGACTCGGCTGGGTTCACCGGAAAGGACAACTCAGAATAAAAAGTCGTCACAAGTTTAGTTACCAAGGTCACCTGTGTCCGGCCCACACCTCCCATCTCAGCCCCGTGGCCTCCTGGGTCTCACACTGTCCTCCCTGCTAACCCCATAGTACATGTCTCCAGACTCACTCACTTCTAAGCTGTCCCTGCTTCTCAGGGTGACCTCCCAGGCCACTCCCAAGCCACCTCAGCTACCCCGGCTGCTCTCAGGAGGCCCTCTAGACTTTCAAGCCTGAATGAGGGGCTTTCTAACACACCTCCAGATGCCTCGCCCAGGCCAGATTGTGGGAACTCTGGTCACGGGCGTCTGAGCGGCCTGGCCCTTGACCTGTGGTTGTGGCAGCGAGGAAACTGGCAGAAGCTCACAGGTGCAAACCTGCAAGCCACTCAAACCACAGAAGTGGGCACTGTCCAGCTCGGATCACTAACAGTGAAGACACGGCTTCCTGTCCAGGTGATACGTAGCTGATCTATGGGACCAGACAGGCCCCTAAGTCACAGGATATAAGGAAGATCCAGTCCAGAGGTCAGACCCAGAGCAAGGAGGTCTGAATGATCTGTAAACTTTGTCCCGCCTTGCCCTGCCCTCCCCTGAACCACGACACCTTGACCAGAATAAAGCCAACCATCCATTTACGCTAAAGGGATGTTGGGTTCGGTCAGGGACGTGGAGCTGACCGGCGCCTGCAGGTTCTGTTCCTGCAGTTAACCCCCACCCGCACCCCCCACACCGCACTGGGGGCCGAAGATCGGCAGTGACACCTTCCAGATACACTGTCCCCATTTGGTTTCTGTGATAAACAGACGACTTCTGCACGCTCAGAGCACCTGAATGCAGGTGTGGGGACAGCAGGCCCCCGGCCACCTCTCCCTCCCTGCCCTTCCTGTGGCTCTGGAGGTAAAGAATAGGGCGGGCACCAGCCCCCTCGCAGAGAGCCCCTGGAACAGAGCCGTGATGTGTGCCCTTGTGCTGGTTGGGGGGACTTGCTCAGAGGCGGGAGTTCTCACGGCAACCAGGGGCAATGCACAAGCTTCGAGTCTCTGATCGGGCGCCCTGTCTCTCTCTGGTCAGGGCCCGAACTGCCCTGGGGCTTAAAGACCGGGGACCCTGGCCTCCTAGTCAAAGGAAGTGGTGGACTTAAACATTGCGTGATGTTAAGGCGCGTCCGGGCCTCTCCCCTCCTTCCACGAACACCAGTGGACCCGTCAGGGCAAAGAATTCATTCTGTGAGTTATATTCCAGCAAATAATCGTCCCTTCAGGTGGTGGACACTCATTAAATGCCTGGTGGGTGAGTATAGGGGTGGATGGCTAAATCCAACTCCCTGTGCCATGTGCCTGACCGGCACACCAGCTCCGTGGAGCACATCCGGCCAATCCCACCGGGAAGGACAAGTTTCTCAGGGGCCAGTTTCCTGTTTCCACCATCCCCTGTCCCTAAAACCAGAATTATTAACTCCAATGACCGCTGCCCAGGTCACTGGACCAGTCTGTAGTCATCCACAGTGACCCCCGACCCTAACTGATCTAACAACATGATTGCCACAACAAGACAAGCCCCTTTCCTGAATCCGTAGGTCGGAAAGCTGACCATCGGGGAAGGCGCGTAGCTCAGCCCGGGTTAAACGGCCGCTGAAGGGAAGCAGCTGAGGCCTCAGAGCCTGACCCCAATTCTGTGCTTGGCCTGACTCCACCTCAATGCTGTCTCCCACACCTGCTCACGAAACCAGCGGCCTGGGTGGGGCTCCCCAACCTGCCTGTCTTTCCTTATCACTTGGCGGGTGACGCCCCTGCGGGCTGGCACCTGCCTCTGAGTAGAAGGCACTATGCCACCTTTCAGTCCCTCTGTGATCTGTCCTCTAAGACACCTCCCTCCAGTTCCCCGGTATTAGAAGTGACTCCAAACTTTTATCTCTGTGATCCGGTGTTGTCTGAGTCAAGATTCCCCCCAGAGAGAGAGACAGACAGACAGATTTTAAGGTGATGGCGCCCAGCTTACATCTGAGGGCGGCAAGTCTGAAATCCACAGGGCGGGTTTGAGGCTAGAGATTCAGCTGAGAGCTGACAGTTTGGCCTCGCATCTGAAGACCGTCTGGAAGCAAAAGTCCTTCTTTTTTTCAGGAAACCTTCAACTGTTCAACGGAACGGATGGGGCCATCTGCTTTCCTGAGAACCAACTTACTTACAGGTGAACCACATCAGCCCAGTACCCGCACCGTGGTCAATAACCAGTATCAGCTCTCTTGTTTCTGTGGCTCAGGAACTCAAAGCAGACACAGTGGGGACATCTTGTTCCCTGCTCCGTGACGCTGGCAGCTTAAATCATCTAAGGGCTCTTCGGTCAGTGGGTACCAGTGATCGCTGGACTGCTGGCCAGCACACTCCCTTGTCTCCTCTTCACGTGGCCTGGGCTCCCTTACAACATGGTGGCAGGGTTCCCAGAGCAGGAACCCCAACAGAGAGAAAGCGCCAGGCATCACAGAGCATCACTCCAATCAAAATCGCCGGTCAGGGCGGCAACCAGATCCCACAGGAGCCACCCTGCAGGGGGTGGGGAGGGGGAGATAGGTTAGTCCCAGGAGGAGAGAGAACGCCAGGTGAGCTGACCGGGAGGTGTGGCCTTCTCTGAAAACACCCGGCACCCCCCTCATCTCCCTAGAAACCCCGCCAACAAATCGCAGGCCTGCCAGCCCCACGAGAGAAGGAAGCCCCGCTCATGAGTAAGCGTTTTCCTGACCCTGACAGGGAGCGGGATGTCTCCCGCACCGTCACACTGAATCACAATCTCCGTCTCACCTAAGTGACTCCCCCACTGAGCGGTATATCCTGGGAAGGCAGGAAACTGCGCCTCGGATCCTTAGAGATGGAGCCAGAGGAAGGGTGGGAGGGTCACTCAGGCGTCTCTGAACCCTAAGACTCGGTATACGGAAGCTCAGCTCCCAGACCCCAAGTCCTCGTCTGTGGGAGAACCACACAGAACAGCCCGGTGTGGAAATGACACCTTGATTGATCACTTTCTGTCCAAGGTCACTTTCTGTCCAAGGTCAAGGACCAGCTTTGCCTGAAGGGAAAAGAAGAGAGTCTTTCAACAATCTCATTTTCGGATACATTTTATAAATTCAAAAGGATACTCTAGAATGTCTGTTCCAAGTCCTATGGAAGCTGCTCTAGCAAACAGAATTTCACCTGTTTTCTTTTCTTTATTCTTTTTCTTTTTTTACACACCGGGGAATTATCTTTTAAAAGAAGGTGTTCGCCTGGCCTGTGGTGGCGCAGTGGATAAAGCGTCGACCTGGGAACACTGAGGTCGCCAGTTCAAAACCCTGCACTTGTCTGGTCAAGGCACATATGAGAGTTGATGCTTCCAGCTCCTCCCCCCTTTCTCTCTTTCTCTCTCTCTCTCTCTCTCTCTGTCTCCTCTTTAAAATAAATAAATAAAAAGAAATTTAAAACAAAAAAAAAATAAAAGAAGGCGTTCATTTACATCTCTAGTGATCGTGTCCTTTGAAGTCATCGGGAGAAGAGCAGTTCAGATATTAATGTGTTTTCTAATGGCAAGCGCTGGGTCAGGCAGGACAGCTTTCGGATTTTGAAAATTAAGCTTACCATTTTAAAACAGTCTGGGTGGAAAGTAAGTCAAAGTCAATAAAACGTCTGGAGGTTTTACATAAACTCTGACCATGAAATTCAGCTTCTTCAATGACTCAGATGTTATGAGGACAGAGAAGCATTTCCGGGACCAGAACGCGCTGGCTGAGCCCGGACTGCCCCTCTGTCCGTCCTTAGGTGAGGCCACCGCTCCTAGATGGGTGGGGGGCAGGGTGGACAGGCCATCAACACCATCAATGATTCATTTTCCATTAACCCTCTGAGACCCATCAACACGGGCACTGCTTTCAACCAAGAGTTGTCTCAGCCACCAGCCCTGGGAGGTTCTGATGCCGCCGGGACACCCGGAGCCACCTGGCAGGTACAACCAGACGTGGCAGCCTCGCCCACTGGACGCCAGGAGAGCCAGCTGCTGTGTGGGGTCAGGGGCGGCTCACTACGAATCAGCTGTCAGTACGCAGTTGAAGGAGACCCCCTGCGAGAGTCTGTGTGGCTTCGTGTGAGGATGACGTTGACATTTTTCTGATCAGCAGGACGGTTTCCAAGCGCAGCATGTAAAGCGGGCCGATAAGAAAGAGGAATGAAAATGTGAAACTGACGACAGTTTTTAAGGAGACGCGTGGTCTCCAGGTTGTACTTCTGCGGTGGGTGGAGCTGGTCCTCCCCTGAACCCGGGTTGTGCTCTGTCCTGTTGACACCCAGCCCTTGTCTCTCTGGAAGTCAGGGGACGGGCCCTCTTGCTTCATCCCTTCCTTCGCCCCCTCCCCGGTTAAGGTTTTTCGGGGCCTGTGGGCCTGGATGCCATCAGTCAGGACCCAGGCAGGGCCACCCCCCAGCAGTGACAGCAAGCTCTCCCAGGCAGGGCTGGGAGCAGGGTTCGTGTCCGCCAGCACGTGTCACCTCTGCGGTGTTCATGTTGTATCGCCTTAATGAGCCCCGAGCCATGTTGGATCAGAACAACCCAGAGTCTTCCGGCTTTCAACGTCTTTGCTTCTCAGAGGGGCCGTGCCCTGAGGTTTGCGTGCCAATTCCACCGACCTGACTGGAGGCTGGGCAGTGGCCAGCCACCCCAGCAGACCTTTTCCAGCACGCGCATTGGAGTGTGGCTGGGGGGCGGGGGGGGCCTCACCTGCCTTTGCCTCTCCCCCTGAGGTGACTCGGTCACTCTGGGACCGTATGATCCGTCTCTCTCTGACAACGTCCACCAGCTGCAGACGTTCACCCAACACCCGTGACCATACCGCTGGGCAGGCGTTTCTGCCCTTCTCTGTCCTTGTGGCCAGTCTGTCCTCTCCACGGCACACGTAAATGCGTCACTTACACTGAGCTGTGGTTTGGTCACTGTCTCCCTTATCAGTACAGAGCACGCGGTCACTGCCTTGTAAGTGACTCACAGTGACACGGGAGCCCGGGAAGCCAACGCCCTCCGCGTTCTTCCGCAGGGCAGCCCGTGTCTTCCCGCACGGCGCCGTGTGTGACCGCGGGGCTCTCGCTCAGCATACCTCGGCCTTCTGAGGACCCCGTACTGCCGGTGCTGTGACGCCCACAGGAGCCTAGAAAACGGTCGCGCGTGTACGCCCAGCCCGGGCACACAGGGAGACGGTCCATGCGGACAGCTGTCAGACAGCAGTCCTGTGACGGGGCAGGGCTGGGGCACCACCATTTCCCGTGGCTGGAGCCCTTCGCGTTGGGGACCCGTCGTGTCTCGTCTTCGAATTCCCTGCCACACTCGGCAAACAGTGTCCATTCTTGTGTCATCCCTGTGCTGCCCAACACGATCCATCGCAACCACAGGGCTGGAGGGGGGGGCAACTGTCATTCCCGCGTGCAAGTTGAAGGGTCCCCGGTGAAACTCGGGTAGCGGATGGGTGAACGGATGGATGGATGGACAGACAGACAGATGGATAGAGATAGAGAGTCACATTAACAAACAGATATGAAGAAATGATAACTATGATGCTAGGTAGATAGATAGATGGATGAATAGCAGAGAGACAAGACAAGACAGCTAAAAAGAGGGATGGAGGATGACCCCCCGCCTTTAAGAGACATTGATCGTTGTCGCTGACACACTTCGGAGACCCAGCACAGCTGGTGGTGTGCCCGACATTTATGCGCTCAGGTGCTTTCTGACAGGAAAGAGAAGGAAGCAGGAACGGCGGGACCGGGAATCTAGAGCGTACATTTGTTATTTTTATAAGCAGCCCGTTAACGGGGTAACCAGACACTTGTCCCCTTTTCCGCA
Source organism: Rhynchonycteris naso (assembly GCA_037038555.1). Classification (NCBI taxonomy): domain Eukaryota; kingdom Metazoa; phylum Chordata; class Mammalia; order Chiroptera; family Emballonuridae; genus Rhynchonycteris; species Rhynchonycteris naso. The sequence continues at coordinate 309,413,541 of CM072997.1, forward strand.
GCTCCGGAAGGAAATAGACAGGCCCAGATCTGGACACTGTTATGTCAGAGAATTTTCTAATCAGGGGTCGAGCCTCTGTCAGAAAGAGGTCGCAGCCTGACCTGTGGTGGCGCAGTGGGTAAAGCGTCGACCTGGGAACACTGAGGTCGCCAGTTCAAAACCCTGCACTGGTCTGGTCAAGGCACATATGGGAGTTGATGCTTCCAGCTCCTCCCCCCTTTCTCTCTTTCTCTCTCCCTCTCTCTCACTCTGTGTCTCCTCTCTAAAATGAATAAATAAAAAGGATTTAAAAAAAAAAAAAGAAAGAAAGAGGTCGCAGACGCTTCCCCGAGGGAGCTCCCAGAGGCTGGAGCGCCCTGAACGCAGCCAGGAACCAGCCTCGGCCTCCAGCACCCCCTTCCGCTCAGGCAGCCCCCAGGGGTAACAGAGTTACACCCACCATTACTGCTCATCCAGCAGCAGAAGAGGCGAGGGCCTGGCCGACGCGGTCTCTGAAGTCCTCTGAGCCCCACTGCTCCGTGACATTCGACTCGGTGACGTTCCCAGATGACAAGTCCGACGTGTTTGCAATCTTAAAATGCTGAAAGCTCTTGGCCCCTGAGGTTGGGGAGAAAACTCAACGTCCTGTGTTCCGAGGTGCCCCAAGCAGGGACCCCGTTTACCGAGGATGTGGACCCAGCTCCATGGTCCCTGCTGACCTTTGCGGGCTGGGCCCCCGTGTTCTGGTGCCTGACATGGAAACCCCTCCTAACATGGAAACAGGCAGTGTGTCAATGACAGCATCCCGGGGTCATGGTGGACCTGGGGTCAAGTCAGGTCTCCTTCCTGGTGATTCAGAGGCTACCGGTCACCTCCCTTCTTTTAAAACATCCTTGCCTGACCTGTGGTGGCACAGTGGATAGAGCATCGACCTGGGAATGCTGAGGTCGCCAGTTCAAAACCCTGCACTGGTCTGGTCAAGGCACATATGGGAGTTGATGCTTCCAGCTCCTCCCCCCTTTCTCTCTTTTTCTCTCTCTCTCTCTCTCACTCTGTGTCTCCTCTCTAAAATGAATAAAAATAAAATAAAACATCCTTTGGGGCAGGCGTGAGGACGTCTCAGCCGTACGGAAGGGACAGGAAAGGTCTGTGTCAGACCCATGATGACAATGGGCCCTGCCCTGTGTCCCAGCTCCTCCTCGCCACGCGGGCCAGCACAGCTGACACCGTCCAGCAGCCCAGTGAACTAGACAGTGCCGTTTGTAGGACGGTCAGCTCTGCCAGGGGCTCCGGTAGGGTGAGGTGACCAACACGGGCTCTCAGGGGTGCTGGGCAACACGGCACCTCTACCTTGGCTCCTTCTCAGCGCCACGGAGCCTGCTTCTGCCTCGTGTCAGAATTCTCCCTCGTCCAGTTACGAGCGGAATGGAGAGCGTAAGCCGTGTGCTGACCGTCAACAGAAACAGGATGCAACAGCTAAAACCGGACCAGCGTTCCCGGTTCTCAGGCCAGCACCCTGCAGGTCGATCAGCTCGCGCCTCTGAGCAGTAAGTAGACATCTGCAGCATGCTGACTGTCACCGGACGGGCCACCAGGACTGAGGAAAGGGGTAATGGCCACAGGCCTCGAAACAGGTGTATTCTACACCAGACAGGAAGCCCACCGCCAGGACGGAATGCAGTAAGAGGGGGGGGTCTCTGGGAGAAGGTGGGACCCCGTGTCACGTCATCCTGACAGGCAGCTCTTGCCCTGGGCGGCTGGCCGGGCTCCACGCTGCCATCATGTTCCATAAACAGCAGCCCTCCCTCATCTTTGAGGTTTATGTTCCAAGATCCCCCGTGGAGGCCTGAGACCACGGACAGTGCAGGACGGTACAGACTTTCCCCTGCACGGGCTCACCTTCCCGTGTAAAGGGAGCACTGTGCTGTGCGGCTTGTCTTTGGAAGGCTGGGCAGGGGCTCCCGCCATCACCAGCTTCAGCCCCTCCCTCCCCCCCACCCCCCCACGCCAATGCTGGTTCCTGCCAATGGCCACGGCTGCACCCGGGCTGAACACGTGGTCACTTTATTAGCACACTGACAGTTTACTTGGTGGGCATGATTGGAGAGGGAACTGATGGAAATCTATTCCCTTCAGGGCTAAAACCTTTAAAACCCATTTCAGATGGTTTGTAGCCTATGAAACACGTTTTTATTTTTATTTTTATTTTTTTGCATTCTTAAACCGATAACAATTTAACCTTTGTATGTGTGTGATTCGGGGCCTTCGCTAAGAAAAAGAAATTTTGGCATAATCATATTATTTGAATTACAGAGGGGTCTTCCTGAACTCACGTCAAAACGGTTGCGGACTTCAATTACTTTAATTTTTTTTTTTTTGATATTTGATTTCTTATAGTTATTTTTCTCTTCCTCCTCATACTTCTTGCTGTATTTTCTTTTAATCGATTTCAAATCTTATCTTGTGGGCCAGGAAGCGAGCTGGCTGAGTAATCAGAGAAAGCGAGCGCAGTCTCAGGACAGAGAAGAGAAGAGGAGTAGGGACCCCAGTGGGGACATCATAGAGCCATCTGTTGTCAAGAGCCCCACCCCAGGCCCAGGGGACCACAGACGGGGCTCTAACTTCAGCAGCGACCGAGAAAATGCCCCTCAGATGTGTTCTCTAGTCTCATTCTCATTCCTCCCTCTCTCCCGGACCTGTCCTCTGGTCTGACTGTGATCGTATCCCGTCACTGTCACCAGCGTGATGTACTGCGTCACACGCCAAGTCTTTAGACCAGGGGTTCTTAACCTTTTTTCAGGTACCGAACCCACCAGTTTCATAGGCGCATTCACCGAACCCTTCTTTATTGATAAATAAAATAGGATTTTTTCCCCCAAATTCAAGACATAGGTATATGTTTTTTTTACTGGTGCACAAAATGAGCCGTGCATGAACATCCCCTTGCTCAAAGAACAAAACCAACAAAGTGCATGAACTCACAACAAATGACAGGATTACTTTATTCTGGCCTCCGTGGCAGAGGCTTCTCCCAACCCCTGAGACCCACTCATCGAACCCCTAGGGCTCCATAGAACCCAGGTTAAGAACCACTGCTCTAGACCCTCCTTGATAGAGTCACTCTGTCCGATCCCACTCCCTCACTTCCTGTGCATGTTTCAAAGAGCTGAGCTGACACCCCCTCCACTGTCCTCACAGGCAGAGAAGTAGAGTCTATCAAACCCGACACTCGTACTGAAGCGGCCGCACCCCATACCCCCGGCTTCCCAGCTGACCCTCCCAGAGAATACAGTCTTTTCCCCCCACACTGCAGGATCCTCCCGAGTCCATGAAAGCGCTCCTGCCCGGACAGGCTCTCATTTCTCTTCGTCACCTTCACGTGTGCACTTCTCACCTCCCATCTGTGCCTCAGATTGGGGGTCCCCGGGGTTCCTCTGCAGCTTGCCTTCACCTCCACATCCGTGGACAGCGCTGTGAACATGCAGGGGGCCCGGCCTGTCCACGAGGGCAGCTCTCTTCACCCGAGTGTCCCTCTGCTCCTGTTCCCACAAACCTGGCTCTGCTCGCTGGGAGGCCGGAGCTGGCCGGTGTGTGTGCAGAGCGCAACGGGAAGGTGACCACCCGGGCACTGGGAGAGTTTCTGCAGATGGAGAGACGTCCGAGAGGGTGAGGGATGCGGGGGACAGTGGAGGGCGGCGGGACCCAGGAGCTCTGTGGATACCTGCATGTCTCCAGGTTCAAAGAGCGCAGAGAAGGACTGGGCTCTTCTGGGCTTCCTCTTGGGTCCTGGGCTCTGCACCAGGCTGGAGGACACCGTCCCCTGACACCATGCAGCAAACCAAACTGATTCCATCCCAGATGCAGCCGGGGTGCCCTCACCTAGGGGCGCTCTGCCCTGCTTTTCCTGCCAGGTTAATGGTGCCACCCACCGCCCGATGGCTGGAGCCGGGAACCGTCTCACATCTGTCTTCTTCCATCCCCTTCTTCACAGCAAGTCTGGATGGACGGGGGTTCCGGCGGAGAAGAGAGCACTCTCCAAAGCGTCCAACTGAGAGAGGTTTACGAGGGACTGTTTCTGCAGGTGCAGGCTGGCCCATGGGACAGAAACGGGAGGGAAACGTGTAGAGGAGATTTCCAGAATAAACGAGTCTATAGAGACAGCAGTGGACCTTGGGTTGGAAGGAGGGATGGGGGGATGCATGCTGACCATTCTGGGGTTCAGGTGTCTTTTTGGGGCGATGAACCACATTCTGAAGCTCACTGTGGAGAGGGCCGCACAGCGCTGAGGGTACCAAAGCCATTGAACAGTACCCTGTAAACGGGTGAGTTGTGTGATATGTGAAAGTTCTCAGTGTAGCTGTTATGTATTCTGGGGAGGGGGGAGGGGGGAGACACACTTTGACATCAAGGAGCTAAGCAACAAGGGACCCTCCGCCCCTGTGCCCACAGCTGCGCAGACAGGGGCCCACGGTGCTGGAACTTCCGAGGGCGTCTCTTCGGACATAAAGGAATAAAGCCCCGGCCAGAGGGCCGCAAGTCAGGGAACCAGAGGAAGAGAGACCTGCCTCCCTGGGTGGCCCCAGGAGAAACGCCTGTCCAGCGCAGCCAGAAATCTAGATTTTTTAAAAAAGCAAACCACCAGTTTAAATTGAGAAATGAAACATAATCAGCCAACACAGGGCGAGCCGATACACTGTTTCCACCACCCCTGGGGCACCTATCCGCAATCAGGTCTCAGCCAGAGACGCCCATTGGGAGTAGGGGCTCTGAGGGCAGGAGGCTGAGGGCCAGCGGATCGCAGCTGGCGGTCATTGTAACAGGGTCCCCACGGGTGTCTTCTCTGGTTGGTGGCTGCAGGTCTGGTTCACCTCCTCAGAATTGCTGTCTCCTCTTGAGTTCACCCTGCTTGCCCTCAGGGGGAATGTCGGGGAGAATACAAGAAGGTTAATGGAGATGTAAAGGTTTGTAATCCGGTGGCACACATGACAGCAATACAAGCAGCTCCTCAACGGGCCCCTGGCCTGCCCCAGCGCCTCGTCCACCGTCCCCAGAGCTCCGTGTGGGGTTAGGAAGGCCCGTGGGGACAGGAGAGGAAGCAGAAACACTGGAGTGACGGTTTTCAGAAGGGGACATTTGTCACAGACCAACGGCGAAACCCAAATCTCCTCTAACTCACTGAAGGTTCCATCCAAGGACGCACCTTCTGGGAGCGGGGCTGGAAGAAGTCTCCAGAAATACTTGCATAGCAGACCTTTCTCAGTGAAGCAAAGAAGCAGGAAGTTGGTGGTTTGCTCTTCCCTTAAACAGAAGATACAATAAAATGTTGTGACAAAGAAGTGCTATTTTGTGTGGCTTCAGTATTTCACGATTTCCGTCTGTAATTTTTACAAAAAACCCCCTGGGTCGGACTTTCTAAACAGGGCAAACTCTCACGACGTCGTAGTGTTACGGAGGGCGATCAATAGCCAATATTGGCTGACTTCCCGCTGGCTGGCCAGGCAGAGCATCTAAGAATTGGGAGGATTCTGCCTTTTCTTCCAGCAGGAACCGGAAACAAGAGAATTCCACAGTGTCAGGGGCAAGGACTGAGGAGTCCGTGTTATCAGTAACACTGGGCACCGTTCTGGAATGTGGAAAAGCCCACCGCCCAGAATGAATTTTCACTTTCCTTTCCCTCATCTATTCCTATAGTTTGACTCCTCTGTTTCCTGTAAATTGCGATAAGAAAACACAGGGAGCCTGACCTGGGGTGGCGCAGTGGATAAAGCGTCGACCTGGGAACACTGAGGTCGCCAGTTCAAAACCCTGCACTGGTCTGGTCAAGGCACATATGGGAGTTGATGCTTCCAGCTCCTCCCCCCTTTCTCTCTCTCTCTCTCTCTCCCTCTCTCTCGCTCTCTCTCTCTCTGTGTCTCCTCTCTAAAATAAATAAATAAAAATAAATTAAAAAAAAAAGAAAACACAGCGAGACAGAATTAATGAGCAACGGACAGTCTTCGGGTCGTATCTCTCCTCCTTCTAATCTAAACACATGCTGTGCTGTGTGCAGTGGGTGCTTGTGATGAATCACGTTTGAAGTATGCCCAACACTTACCCGAAAATGAGTGTTCACTTCTCACGTGGGCCAGTCTGAAGAGCTCGCTTGAGCTGAGAGAGAAACGCAAGGAAGAGCATCCCCTTCTCATCCAGTGGTGAGATCGTCCAGTAGCTATAATCAGAACGAGTCTTTGGAATACACTGCCAAGTATCAGCTGACACCTGAGAAAAAGTAATCACCGCTGACACACATTTGCAATTAAATAAAAAAAAAGAAAACAAAAATGCTTGGTGGCAGAAAGGAAAGAAGTGTGTCTTTTTGAGGGACGAGCCATTGGCAAGGTGACCTTGCAGCTAGCTCCTCTGGGCCTGGGAGGAAGGTGAAGCCTCATCTCCGTGCACGCTGACCAGCGAGCCGGGCCTGGCCTGGTGGGTGCTGGCAGAGGAGGACAGGACCTCCTGGGTCTCAGACAGGGGCTTACCGCTCCCGCATGGCCGGCAGGGTAGGTTCCACCCGCCTCCCTGCCCCTTGCTCTCCGAGCCCCAGGGGACGATGCAGAGTGTCCCTGGGGGTTCTTCTGCACACGCAGCAGCACCAACTCCAAACCTAGGAGGCCCAGGCGTGTATAATGGACTGCAAACAAAGCTGCCCTCTGCCCCGGAGGAGGACATTGCAGCTACTATTGGGGACGGTGGAGAAAGCCGCCCCTTGCGTGTTAGATAGAGGAAGAGGACCCGTCTTCCAAGGCCGTCGTTTGCCCCACCGCCACCCCGGGAAAGGGACGGAACAAAAGCTGTCACCGCTTCTGCTTACGAGACACGCAGGAAGCAAGAGACCCACGGAGACCCTCGGTCCCCAGCGACGGGCAGGAGGACCTTCCCGTTAGGACACATGCGTAACCCGGAAGACTACAGAAGGCTCACGCTGAAGTTGAAGAATCAGGATTCAAAAATCTAGGAGGGTCTGATTCCGGAGCGGACCTCTCTCGGGTACGCGGTGGTGGACTAGCCCGCTTCCGCAGACGGGCATGATTAATCGGTACAGAAAAGGCATTATTATCACCACGGACTCCTGAATGTGCCACGCTGGCACCTTGAATGGTTAGAATTTTCAGCGACTGCTCGCCCGGTATCATCATCAATCCTTTTAACCGCGCCTTGCACTCCCGTACTTTTTTCCCACGTAGAACAAGAACACAAAATAAACTAGCAAGAGGGTCCGAGTCAGAGCACAGGCAGGCTCTGTTGTCTTGACTTTGGAAAACAGGGCAACGCAGGGACCCCTTTTGTCCTCTGACCCGTCCCCTCCGTGGGCCAGATGACTTGTATCGCTACGGTGTGTGGCACCGGAATTTGGGCACACGGCACTCTTTATTTATTTTATTTTTAATTTTTTGTAAAGCCAATAATATGTATTATATTCCTAAATTTTAATAGTTTGATAATATAGTTTAAAATTGGTTTCTGAACAAATTTTCTACGTCACTGTGATGTGTGCATTTCTGCAGGGATTTCTGGCCAGGAGAAAATTTGTTTCAAGGTTATTGTTTCTTTCTAGACATGGAGGAAGTGAGCACAACCCTTGCAATGTATGTCTTTACTCCCAGTGTTGATTACTGATTTACTTATAAAATGTCTACATTCTATGTGCCATTTAAAAAAAAGGCAAAATTGCAAAAGTTAATTGTCTACAAGGGATCGGAAAGAAAAAAAAATAATAATAATGGCCCAATTTTTGCCTAAGTTTAACCACCTCAGGAAGTGAAAACCACAGCAGGAAACCACCCTGACCGAGGGCATGACATTTGCTGTGTATGCAACACAATTCGAATCGCAGATAGGGTGGACTTTCTCTCCAGCTTCTTTGAGGTATAATTAACACACGATAAGCTACACATTTAAATGACACAAATGAGCTGAGTTTTTAACACATGCACGCCCGTGAAAACTACACCACAATCAAGATCCTTCCTGGCGGCTCACTGCAATAATCACTTCTTTTCCCCCCCTTCCTCAGACACATGTTTTGCAAATATTTTCTTCCAGACTTGAGTAGAATCTTGACATCTCATAAAAACTCAACCATAAATGTTTCCAAATTAGAGCTTCTTAAATGAGCTGCCAAGTTTTACATTTTTAATTTGTATAAAAAAGATCACGATATGTTATTCTCTAGTTTTAACTGAAGCCTTTCCATTTAATGATTATATCCTACAAGATACAGGATCTGATTTGTTAAATTATGTTTAATATTTTAGGTGGCCCTGGCCTGTTGGCTCAGTGGTAGAGTGTTGGCCCGTCGTGTGGAAGTCCCAGGTTTGATTCCCGGCCAGGCACACAGGAGAGGCATCCATCTGCTTCTCTACCCTTCCCCCTCTCCTTTCTCTCTTCCCCTACTGCAGCCAAGGCTCCATTGGAGCAAAGTTGGCCCGGGTGCTGAGGATGGCTCCATGGCCTTCACCTTAGGCACTAAGAAGAGTTTGTTTGTTGATCAACGGAGCAACACCCCAGATGGGCAGAGCATCACCTCCTGGTGGGCATGCCCAGTGAATCCCGGTTGGGGCACATGCGGGAGTCTGTCTCTCTGCCTCCTTTCCTCTCACTGAATAAAAAGAAATTTAGGAATGATTTTTCTATTGATTAAGAATGTATTTGGGAATATCAATTGTACAACATTATCCTGCAACCTTTTTATTTCCTTGCAGCCAAATGAACTAGCAGCATGAGAATGCTTTAATCTATAAAATTCATTATAAATATTAACACCTTAATAATCATCTGGAGGTCAGGACAACTAATTCTAATATTGTGCTATATTGTGCAATAATGGTGGTTTCACTTTGACCATGTGATAGAATCTGTACGGTAATATGTTTCATTTTAAGACAAAGTGGTTCTGTAACTTGGATGGACCTCGAACACATTGTGTTACGCGAAAGCAGCGGTCACAGAAGACCACGCGCTGTGCGGTTCCTCGTTTGTGGCATATCCAAAAAGACATCAAAGTGGCACCGAAACGATGACTGGACGGCCAGGGCTGTGCGGGTGGGAGCAGAATAGAAACTGCGCTCCCCGGCAGTGTCTTCCGCGTCAAGAAAGTGTTTTTAAATTAGCGGTGACGGCTGCCCAGCTGGGAATATACTAAAACCCACTGAATTGTGCACCTTTAAAGGTGAATTTATGGTATGTGAATTATAGCTCAATAGAGCTGTTATTTTTTTTAAAAAAACTGTTGAATTTACTTTAAAAAAAAAAATCAATAAAGCCCATCTTCCACTCTTTGCTTCTCTTTGTAGTCTCGACCAGATACTCATGTTTCCCAGTATTTCACGGTCCCCTAGGTTGACTGATGCGAGTAAGTAAAACCGAGGCTTCGCTCTTTCAAAAGATTAATGAAACATATACATCGGAAGGCACAAATAATCAATATCAAGAATGAAAGGACAGGGTCTTTACAGATCCCACACACATCGGGGTAATGTTAAGGAGATGCTATAAACAACTTCCCGCAAGCCAGTTTAAAACTTTAGACGAATTGAACATACTTTTAGAAAAATGAGGCTTAAAACGCTGACGCAAGAAGAAGAATAGATTTCGAGTAACTCTATCATGATCGAAGGAATTGTATCTATTCTTAAAGCGACCTCCACCGCCGCCATCCCCATCCTCTGCAAGAAAACTCCAGGCCCAAGAAAATGTTATCAGATGTTAAAAGGGGTTACGGGGGTGGAGAAGAAGGTCAGAGGTAAGAAAAAAGGGAGACACGTTTTAATAATTTTTATACGAAACCGGCATAACTTCGGCATTGAAATCTAACAAGGAGAATACAAGAAGCAAAAATGATAGCCCCATCTCGCCCATGCATATGGATGGAAAACTTATAAATAAAATATTAGCAAATCCAGCCTGACCAGGCGGTGGCACAGTGGATAGAGCGTCGGACTGGGATGCAGAAGACCCAGGGTCGAGACCCCGAGGTCGCCAGCTTGAGCGCGGGCCAATCTGGCTTGAGCAAAAGCTCACCAGCTTGGCCCCAAGGTCACTGGCTCCAGCAAGGGGTGGCTCGGTCTGCTGAAGGCCCGCGGTCAAGGCACATGTGAGAAAGCAATCAATGAACAACTAAGGTGTCGCAATGGCAACAAAAAACTAATGATTGATGCTTCTCACCTCTCTCCGTCCCTGTCTGTCTGTCCCTCTCTCTGACTCTCTCTGTCCCTGTAAATATATATATATATATATATATATATATATATATATATATTAGCAAATCCAATGTAGCACTGTCTAAAACAGATAACGTATCATAGCATTTGGGGTTCGTTCACGGGAAATCACACACTCACGCAACGGGTAAAGAAAATGCATTCGAAAGAATTAGAATCCAATCGCGATTTGAAAAGAAAACCTCTCAGCAGGAGAGGAACAGAATGGCACTTTATTACAAGAAAGGACACGTATGTTTTTAAAGGTAGGCACAGAATGGAACAACACTAGTATGGTAAAGGACATTTAAAAGCATATTTAAGAGTGAAATGTTGAAACCTTCCCATCTGGGACTGGGAAGCACACCAACCTGTTTGGTTGCTACTGAGCATCGGGCAGTAAAGACAATGAAGATGTAAGAAGGGTCAGAGAAGAGGGGACAAAGCTGCCCTTATGTGCGGACGACACAGTCGTGCGTGTAGAAAACACAAAACTCTTCGAACGAACACAACACGAGAGTTTAGCCAAGTTACTGGAGTATCTTCAGCTTGTTGACTTTTCGTCTGGTGTGTTCGTGTTGGGTTAATCAAGCTGGGTGTCAAATACAAAAGTTGAAAAAGTGATCTGGTCATATAGGATGTGACTGAGAGAAACACGCGTGATGTAGCCAGAGTCCTGCGAATCCAGAGGTGAGAACAGCACAGGGCAGCAGTTGTTGACCAGGCTCCTTGGGAGAAAGAAGGGGTTTAGGAAACAGAAGCCTCGAGGCAGGATCCCTCCCCCAGCCCGCACTCCCACCCCCAACCTCCCCGGAGGTCGGTCGGGCACCACGGGTGAGTGTAGGCTTCTGCTTCTACCAGTGACATGTCCCTGCTGAACTTCCAGACCCTCCTGCCTGGTCAGCGGAGGACACTCAGTCATCTTAGGGTGCTTTTCCCAAAAACACACAGAGCGCGCTCATAATCGTGGTCTGTTTCGAGCTAAGGAAATGCAACTGTGGGCTCAAAAAATAATAATTCAGCTTTTGTCCCTGGAGTGGTTTCCTAGGCAACCTAATTAGGGCTAATCCTTTGATCCCAAATACTGAACCCCCCCTGAATGGCTTCGGGGAATGTTCACACAGTCAGCAGCAGTCACTGGATCTGCAGAAGGAGTTTTCATGACAACCCCCCGGGGTCCCGCGTGTCTGCTTTGCCACCTCGGGAAACCTTGAGATCCTCACCCTGGACGGAAACACTTCCTTAGGAGCTAATTATCGTTGCCTTCTTGGTGTCAGTGAGACCACAGAGTAAAATGGACTCTGCTGAGGAGAGGGGACACTCCCTTCCTCTTTGACTTCCGCGACTTATCGTCAGTTTATCGGCTGATGGCGTATATCTAGGCTTTAAAATTAATATTTTGCCTTCTGTTACCTCTCAGTTTATTCTTTTTCCCCCCAACCATTTATTAATGTAGAAAGACCATCCTGAGTCTGTGGGTCACTCAGAAACAAAAGGCAGGCTGGATCTGCCCTGAGGGCTGTAGTCTAACTCCACCCGGTTTAAATTATTGACGTTTGTTCACGTGAATCCACAGTCTAAGTGGCCTCAGGATAGGGGATGCTGGTTAGAATGAAGATTTGTGGTACAGAAATTGCACAAGAATGAAGGTATTTAGAGTACACCTTTGAAAAGATGAAATATCCCCTGTTTTGGCACTCCTTATAATTACCTTGTAACAAATAAACCACATTATTAAACACACACACACACATATTAGCATTAGTTTTTGAACAAGTATCTCTTCGTGAATTGGCAATAGTTCAACAAATAGTTTTTAGCCAGCATGTAATTATATATATATTGAATATTTTGTTATATATAATTTTGGCTATAGGCTTTTCTTTTTTTTTTAATCTTGGCTATAGTCTTTTCTAAAATTTTATATTTTTATCTATTGCTAGTTTACTATGTTTATACATTGAAATTCAAACTGTAGTCTAGTCTTCTTTAATCAGTGTGTGGGAAATTAATTAGTTAAAAAATTGTTCCTATAAGAAAAAAATCTTATTATTGAACCAAAGGGTTAATTTCTGGAATCCCAATCAAATGGTAGTGTGGAATCATATAAAAGTCTTTCATAATTGGCTGCTAGGGTTAATGTTTGAAAAGATGCTAATGTATCTTTAATTTCTCATGGGAATTACCGCCACGAATTATTAAAACTACTCGGTGCCTCATCCTGTTTTGTTAATAATGTATTTCTTACCACACTGTGGCTAGTATAAAGCCTAGTCTACCAAAAGAGTCATGGTCTTAATTAAGCGTTTTTAGGAATTTAGTATCTAGACAACAAATTGCTTTCATCTAGTCTAAAGTATGAGTTACTCTATAAGAAAGGTACAGTATATGTATTTATTTGTCCTTGATACCTAAGTCAATCTGCAGTATTAAAAAAACCCTTGAAATAAAAAATGTCATATATTTCCAAATAGATACTCAGATTAAAGGTAATTAGAGAGATTTGAACAACTGAAAATTTTCATTTTATGATTTTCAACTTTTCTGGTAATTGGTTGTTTTAAAATTTATTTTTTCTTGTGAAACTTCAATCGACACTTTATTTTGAAAAGACAAGAGTATTACTATGTAATAATTCAAACTATTTATCTAGTTATGTTTTGCCTTGTTAGCAATCTTAAATATAAACATGGATCTGTGCTCAACTTTAAAAGAGATTAGACTCTGGTGAAGATACTGGGCAGAGAAAGCTGTCTGTGTAGGGTTGCACTTGTCCTACAAATTGCAAGAAAAGAAAAGAAAAATCTTATTCTCCGAAATTACTTTAAGGTTTGTGCATTTTTCTAAACCGAGGGGTGGGGGAAGACATTGATATTGAAGGGCTAACATTTAGGGAGAGATGCACGTCTTTGATTGTGGTACTGTACTTCCTGTATACAATCCTTAAGCGTCCTGTCAATTGTCTGGATAAGAAAACTGGGTTTCAGAAAGATACCTGGCCGTTAACGGCTAGTGGTAGTTTGATGTTCAGACTCAGCTCTGTGTGCTCTGAGCCTGTAGACGTCCACCCACCATGCCAGGTGGTGAATGCAAACAGAGGTTCCACACCCCGGGGTCCAGCAGGAGGAGAGGCCAGTCAGGGTCAGCAGACAGTGTTCCAGTGGTGGAGGAGACCTGGGCCTAGAAGGTGATGGTGTTGAAGATGGGCCAAGTTGCCCCATGGTAATAAGCAACCCCACATCTCAGTGCTTAACACCCGCCGTGGAGCCCCGTGAGCCCGCAGGGCAACTTGACTTTACGGCGTCTACACCCCTGTGTGCACTTTTCCACCGCCGCCCAGCGAGGACCACGGGGCTCAAAGCTAAAAGGTGAGCTGGGCTGCGCTGACTTCGACACTAGGGCTTCACGAGGGTGGACACAGATGGGATATGATCAGAGCAGTTTGGAAGATGGGGACAGTTTGGATCCGGGCAGGAGACCACAAGGAAAGGAAGAGGGAGGGTCAATTGAGAACCAGCCCCTTAAGCCAGGCACTCAGGGCCAGGGGACAGGGTACCAGAGAGTGAGGGGAAGGGATGGGATTGGCAGGGAAGCACCCATGAGTCTTGAAGACGGAAAGCCCTGGAAAGGTGGCTTAACCATGTGGGAGGGGAGACATGAGCGCCTTTTCCTCCCTCCCACACCTAGAATACAGAGTTTAAAATTTTATAACAGCTTGAAGAGGCGGTGGCGCAGTGGATAGAGTGCCTGACTGGGATGTGGAGGACCCAGGTTTGAGACCCCGAGCTCGCCAGCTTAAGCACAGGCCCATCTGGCTTGAGCAAAAGCTCGTCAGCTTGGACCCAAGGTCGCTGGCTCCAGCAAGGGGTGGCTTGGTCTGCTGAAGGCCGTGGTCAAGGCACATGTGAGAAAGCAATCAATGAACAACTAAGGTGTCGCAACGGCAACGAAAAACTAATGATTGATGCTTCTCACCTCTCTCCGTTCCTGTCTGTCTGTCCCTATCTATCCCTCTCTCTGACTCTCTCTCTGTCCCTGTAAAAAAAAAAAAAAAAAATTTATAGCATAATATACCAGATTCATTATAGATCCCATGTTGCGGAGAAAACAATTATAATGATACCTAGCCAAAGCAGCACCACTGCAGTGAGGCATTTATTAAGGCATTCTGTGGCTTACAACCCTCCCATGGCGAGAGATGCTTACTGCCACGCTCTGAACAAAGCGTCTTTGAATAATTAAAGATCCGCACGAAAAGTTAAATTTTAATGATTTTTTTCTTTGTTTCCACGTACGTATGTAATCATGACGACTTCTATGCCCTCGCCCATGTTCAAGGCTACAAAAGAACCAAACAACCAAACAGAAAAGCCTTCTCTGGATTTCCGTTTTCCTCAGGTGCATCTGTAACCCCCGCACCACCGACGCCCAAATCTAACATGAAGACATTCCTATGCCCACGGACCCTTGGAGAGGGCCTTCCTGTGCCGCGCTTAAATCTGAAGCTTACACAGCTCCGTAGGTGGGCGCTCAGGCCATTGCCATTAGGATGTTTCCTTTCCACATGGGGAAACGGCGTCTCAGAGAGCTGCAAGGACCCGTCCACTGTCCTGCGGCTAGTAAGGGATGGGTCTCAAGCTGGAAATTTAACTCCCCCCCCCCTGCCCCCAGTGCCACTCTGGTCACATGCCTGAAACTGATTTCCGTGCTAGTCCAGTGATATGATGGAGACAGCCTCACGTAGGAGGAAGGGGCGGTGTGACATTGGAAAAGCCACAGTCTCAAGGTCCGAAGGGATCCAGAAGGACATCTAAGCCCATGGACTGTCGGACCAACAGACAGCTTCCCTCACAGTCATCCTGACTTCTGACCCTGTGTCTGGGGCTGGGTTGAGGGAACAGGGAGATTTAGAAAGTCCTGTGAAATGTGAATGCTGCTGACTTGATCATTGATGACCTCAAGGAATTACTTGTTCATTTTCAAGGTGTGATGATGGTATTAGGAAAATTTATATTGTAAAGAGTCCTTAGCTTCTGAAGGTACATCTGATAACGCTTCCTAAAGGAGTAATATAATGACTGAATTTTTTTTTTTTAATTTAGGCTCTCTCTCTTTTTTAAAAATTATTTATTTTATTCATTTTAGAGAAGAGACACAGAGTGAGAGAGAGAGAGAGAGAGAGAGAGAAAGGGGGAGGAGCTGGAAGCATCAACTCCCATATGTGCCTTGACCAGACCAGTGCAGGGTTTTGAACTGGCGACCTCAGTGTTCCCAGGTCAACGCTTTATCCACTGCGCCACCACAGGTCAGGCTGAATTTTCTTTTGAAACAATCCAGGGGTGAGGGGAGAGGGGAGCGGGTCCATGAGGCAGGCGGTTGGTACCCCATGGTGGTGGTGGTGGTGGTGGTGATGGGCTTGTTACATTAGCTTGCCTACGCCTATCACTGAAAAGTTTCTGTGGTAAGAAAGTCACGGGGAAAGAAGCCCTCGGTGAAATTCTGATGACCAACAGCGTTTGGAACCTCAGCTCGCACGCCACCTCCCTGGCCGTCGTATCAGGGGTTCCCCGCACGGCCACCATGCACTCACCTGCGCTGCAGAGATCTACCTGAAGAGTACTTACTTATCTACTTACCTCCCACGCTGGCAGCCAAAACCAGGAACCCGTTGTACGGAAACAGGACAGGCAGACTAGAGTGACGTGAGGGTGAGTGAGTGGCCGGGCATGCACTTGTCTGAGCCAAGTCTCCTCATCGATGGTGTGCCCCCCAAAACCAGGGACACAATTCCTAGGTCCTCCCTTCCAGTCTACTCTTCTTCCCTCACTTACAGTTCCGTCTCAGGGAACTTGGACCTTCTCCCTTGGACCTTTATTTACCCTGTGGTATCTGTTCCACTCTCTGGCTGTGGACTGCCTTTCACGTGTCCCGCCTGGCATTGGTAAGACTCATGTGCTTCTTACATTCCAGAAGAGTCCCAGCTTTCAGGGCTTTCGTTACACGTCTCTGCCATTTCCCTTTATTCCTCTGGAATTCCGATTAGATTAGATTGAACTCTCTCAGCTGGTTGTGCTTGTCCCTTAAGGAATCTTAGTTTTTTGTTTTTGTTTTTTTTAAAGAACAGTTCTTTTTTTTTAATTATTTTTTTATTTTATTCATTTTTAGAGAGAAGACACAGAGTGAGAGAGAGAGAGGGAGAGAGAGAGAAAGAGAGAAAGGGGAGAGGAGCTGGAAGCATCAACTCCCATATGTGCCTTGACCAGACCAGTGCAGGGTTTTGAACTGGCGACCTCAGTGTTCCCAGGTCGACGTTTTATCCACTGCGCCACCATAAGTCAGGCAAGGAATCTTAGTTTTAAAAATCTCTTTTCTCGTTGGGGGAGATGGAAGAGATGGAGGACGGTAGAGGAAGGATACAATGGTGACAGACAAAGACTTGACTTGGGGTGGTGGTGGACGCACGGCATGGAGTGCAGGGGTGTCTTGTAAAATTGGACACCCAACACCTGTTTATGTTAACTAGCGTCACCGCAATAAATTCAATTTAAAAAAAGAAAATTGAAGAAGAGGCAACAAACATTGGAGAGGCAAAGGATATTCAATATGGCTTCAATCAAATCATCTGAAAACAAAAAAGGCTTTCTGGCTTCTTTGTTGCCAATATTTATACTACCCAATTTTTCTTCCCTTGTTGCTGGACTCCAGGATATCCAGCTGCAATGCTGAAAAATTGTAGCAATAGTGTTCTTTGACTTGGATGAGAACACTTGCTAGTATCATACCATTCTGGAGAAAGTGATTTAGATAAAGTTTGACACTCCTTACCAAGTAAAAAATATATATATACAATTCTAGTCCTGTCTGATTGAAATTTTTTAAATTAAAAATTGATGTTGAATTTTATTAAATGTCTGTTACTATGAAAAAAAAAATGTCTCTTTCTCTCCCTTCTACTTTCCAGATGTGTTTTCAGCACTTCCCTTTTTCCTGTGATGTTTTTACGTCACTCACAAAATTGATCATCTCCAGGGTTTCGAATGGGTTCTTTTTAAAACACGCTCTTGATTTTTGCCCGTTCTTTATGTTCTAACTTCTTGTCCGTCTTTGCAGGTGGTATTCCATCATCCAGGTGCGTTTCTTAAACTTTTACGTACCTACCGCTCTTTTCAGAATGCGCTGTAGTTTTTATTTTTGTCTGGAATGGCTTCCTCTTTTAGGTTGCTGATTTTGATGGCCGTTAGCATTTGATTTATGCATGTGCAGTGGAATTTGTTGGTTTGTTGGCTCATTCTAGGTGGGGATTCTATTGCTCTCTTGCTCTCTCTCTCTCTCTCTCTCTCTCTCTCTTTCTCTGGCTTCCCCCACTCTCTGGCTGAGGTCATGACCTGCAGCAGCTCATGACATCTTGGCCGGTGGCATCCAGATGTAGCCACTGTATGGCTTAGCTCAGCTCCTGGTTAGAAGGCTGTATCAGTGTTTTCTCTTCTCCCTGACACTTGGGTCCCCACCGTGCAACAGGAGCCCCGCTCCTCCGGGTCCCAACTCCAGCAGAAGGGCTGGCGCAGCCCCGTCTCACCACCAGGCACCCACGCACAGATGTGGATCCCAGTGACGATGTTCACGTTGTTTCAAACCCCCTCACATTTCACATTTTCTCTGTTTTCCGTCTCACGTTGGAGTATACGATGTTTGTGGAGCACGGAGGCTTCAAAGTACAAACTTTTGTCATCCCCTTAGCAGAAGCCTCAGGCCAAGTTTCTCATTTCCCAGAATTATTGCAAATGTGAACAGTACTTTTTGAAATATGGGGGTTGCACCGCATTTCCCAGAAGGAACATGGGTAACCTGGTGTTTTTGATCTCTGGAGACGCTAGCAGGTAGAGACGAGATTCGGCACGGGGGAGGTCCTGGGACGCTTCACTCTGGGCTTCCTACAAGCAGTGCATTTCTCAACACATAAGTTTTTTTTTTTTTTTTTTGGTTTATCTTGTTTTACTGCTGGTAAAGCATTTAGTAGTATATGTTCCCTTCGTTTGATATTTTTGTGTTTTTTTTTTTTCTTTTTGCCCCACCCCCGCGCACCCCCGCCATTTTTGTGTTTTTTTAAAATGACATTTAATGGGAGTTTAAATTGAAAAGTTATCAATTTTTCAGCAAAATTATATATATATCCTATGTATCACAGTATACATTATATAATTATACAATTTATATGAATTTCTTTTTTGTGTGTGACAGGGACAGAGAGAGACAGAGAGAGGGACAGATAGGGATTGACAGACAGGCAGGAAGGGAGAGAGATGAGAAGCATCAATTCTTCATTGTGACACCTTATTTGTTCATTGATTGCTTTCTCATATGTGCCTTGACCGAGGGGCTACAATAGACCAAGTGACCCCTTGCTCAAGTCAGTGACCTTGGGTTCAAGCTGGTGAGACTTGCACAAACCAGATGAGCCCACCCTCAAGCTGGTGACCTCAGGGTTTTGAACCTGGGTCCTCCACATCCCAGTTCGACTCTTTATCCACTGCGCCACTGCTTGGTCAGGCGATATGTATTTCTATAAGTAATATAATTACATGTATTATATCATATTTATAATCTATGTTATAAAATATATGTATGTAAATACATATGTAATATGCATTTTCTAGCAGACAAGGGCGAGAGACGTGAGAATAATACATTGTAGATATGCTTGTATCGTGCGTCCTTCTCGGGTCTATTAAGTTCCTAATATTTTGCCTGATATTTTCTGTTTCCCAGAGCCTGTGAAAACGGCAGCAGGACTCAGGCTCACTACACTTAGTTCATCTTAGAGCCTGGTTCTCATAATGTCCCCTACACTCTTCTGGCTTTCGTTGTGCCCATGACAGCAGCTGACAGAGCCATCCTCAAGTCAATCAGTCGATCAAGACCTCTTTTGTAGGAAGGAGGCCTCTCTCCTCTTTTAGCCCGTTGTTAGGGACGGCACCTTTCACCACCAGGAGAAAAGGTGAAAGGCTGGATGGAAGGCGTCCAAGGCTGTCCACGCCGCGGAAACTCTGCCCTTGTAAAAATCTCTCTGGAGCAAGGACTACCGGGAACAGGCCAGCAGCTGTGAGGCTGTTGCTGGTGACCCCGCAGCAGCAATCTTCAATCTGGTCAGGGATGGTCGGACACCACCGTGCGCAAAGCACTGGGCTGTGTTCGGCGCTGGGAGTGGGAGACAGAGCCAGGATATGATCAGATGGGCCTGGACACCAAGGGGCCTTAGAATTCATGTCACATAAAGCCATTTCCCAAAGCATTAAAGGGTAAGTGACTAGCCTTCACATGGTATTAGTCACCCCTAGTACCTTACACACACATGTGCACACGCACACATATGCACACACGCATGGTCTATTTTCTTTGCATTCGGTGTAAATATCTATGAGATATATTTTTTTTCTCTTTTGCAAGCAGGAGTTTAGGTTATAAAATAGTAGGGAACACATTTAACCACAGATGTCTTCTGAGTTGGTAAGACCAAATTTTTTTTTTTTTTTTTTTTTTAGCATGTTAAGTTTAAATTTCTACTAAGGGCTTTTTATAGCTCTACTTTCTCTGAGAAAACCTGTTTCCTGAAAATTTTATTAGGTAACCTAAAATTTAACTAAATATCATGAACATGGGGTTAGAATGAAGAAAGAAGCGTTTAAAAATACATTTCTCCATATTTCAAGTAAAGTAACACATACCCCCACCTACTCCTAGAGACTTAATCTTCTGGAATTCTCTCTTTATTAAAAAAAAAAAAACTAAATTAACAACACTGACATTTCTAGCTAAGGGTTGGGAAAGGAAGAGTTTAACTATTTAACTTTCTACATTAACTAGATTAACTGTCACAGGCACAGACTACTGTGGAAGGTAGTCTACCCTAGAAATTCTGCTATTTGTGCCTTTATTATATCCCCTACTTTAATGATTGTATAAAGACCATCCTTTGAATTGATATGTCTAGAGAAAGGACTTATAAGATGATCTGTACAGTTATTAGATTAAACTGTTCTAAAATTGGATTTACTGAAATATGTAAATTATCGGTGGTTAGCACATTAAATGCTCTATGGATTTTTTTATTAATTTTAATGGGGTGACATTAATAAATCAGGGTACATATGTTCAAAGAAAATATCTCCAACTTATCTTGCCATTCAATTATGTTGCATACCCATCACCCAAAGTCAAATTGTCCTCTGTCACCTTCTATCTGGTTTTCCCTGTGCCCCTCCCCTCCTCCCTATCCTAACCTCCCCTCCCTCCCTCACCCCGTAACCACCACACTCTTGTCCATGTCTCATAGTCTCACTTTTATGTCCCACCTATGCATGAAATCATGCTGTTCTGTTTTTTTGTTTTACTTATTTCACTCCGTATAATGGTATCAAGGTCCATCCATTTTGCTGTAAATGATCCGATGTCATCATTTCTTATGGCTGAGTAGTATTCCATAGTATATATGTACCAAAGCTTTTTAATCCACTCATCCTCTGACGGACACTTGGGCTGTTTCCAGATCTTCGCTATTGTGAACAATGCTGCCACGAACATGGGGGCGCATTTCTTCTTTTCGAACAGTGCTATGGTGTTCTTAGGGTATATTCCTAAAAGTGGGATAGCTGGGTCAAAAGGCAGTTCGATTTTTAATTTTTTGAGGGCTGTATGGATTATTAAACAAAGATGATCAATGTTTGTATTATTTGTTCATCCACAATGGATTAAGCTCCTAATCAAAACCCTTGGCATTTTCTGTTTTCCGGGACCTATGAAAATTGGGTCAGGCATAGATTTATTATGTTTGGTTGTTCTTAGAAACTGGTTTTCAAAATCTTTCCAAAAAAAATTTTTTTAATGTTCAAAGCTCAACTGAAAATTTAAAACTATCAGTCTTGTTTATATACGTATTCCCAATACATGACATTTTAGGATTTTAAATAGATATGTTTTAGAAATACTTAGAAGGTATTTAGAAATATTTTGAGATATTTAGAAATATTTGTATACGAGTGTGGATTTAATGTAGTTTGGATATTAATGCAGCACTCAGACATAATACAAACAGGGGTTTTTAATGAGAGAAAAACAGTAACAATGAACACTGATGTAGAAGAGCCTTCTCCGTGTGGTGTGGTGCACTTCATACCTGCCTGCCGTATAGCTTCTATTACAAAACATTGCGGGGATCCCACACTTACTTTCTCACAATGCCGCACCGTGTTTTCTCTCGCGCAAAACCCTTCGGACACGCCAACGTAATCGACAGCTTTACAAACTAATTCTTTACTCTGAGAGCCAAGTCGTTCCTGGTAATAGCACCACTAGGAATAAAAGCCCTTACTGTTACCAGGCCGCCGAAACTGGGTCTGATGACCCGCGTGGCATGTGTGGAACCTGGCTTAGACAGTTCCTGCCTGGACTGACACCAGGATGCCCCTCTCCACACACACACACACACACACACACACACACACACACACACACACACACACACACGGCACAAAACAGAACAAAAAAGCCAGCCGCAGCCTATCAAGCAGCAGGGGAGCTCCGAGGCAGAAAGGAGCAGAAAGCCCCAACATGAAGAGGCCATTTATGCAGATGCTTCCCTGCAAGTGACCACGCTCTGACTTGGAGGAAGAGGACCAGAGAGGTCTGTGGCAGGATTCATCCCGGTGGCACTGGCTGCTCTGTGCTGTGCGGGATGGAAGGCCCGCGGGGGACAAAGACCCGGCAGGACCACAGAATCCCAACTGCTGGACAGAAAGATGATCATCTCCACTCCGGACCATACCGAGCAGTGGCAAGAATGAAAACGGGCTGTGTCACGTGTGGGGGCTCACTCTTGTCATGACACGTGGGGGCTCAGCATTGTCACGACTTAGGCTTTGGTGTGTCGTGGACAACGCGAGAAGCCCACTTGACCTGCATGGGTGCTGCGCGGGGCAACAGCCTGCGGGAATGCCCTCTACAGCCAATTTGGGGGGGGGGCATGGGGGGTGAGGTGTGGGGAGCGTGCAATTAAAAACTCCCAAGGAAGCGAAGTCTCTGAAATTGAGAAGCTGCCATGGAGATGAATTGGGGGTCTGCACATGCCCTGGCACAGAGAGGGGTCTTCGCCCCTATTATTGGCGTTGCTTTAGCATCCGAGTCCGTGGTCCATCCACGCGGCGGGGGAGTCGCCCCGGAGGCCACGCAGGACCGCGCGGGAGGGCGTGGACGCAGATCCCTGAGCCGGGGCCCCCAGCCCCTTGGGGACACGAGCCCCGCGGGCCGAGCGCGCAGCCGTGGGAACCCAGCGCGGCCCGCAGCGCACCGGCCCGGACGCCGCGGCTGCGCGGACAGGAGCGCGGCGGGAGCGCGGCGCGCGCAGCAGCACCTAGCGGAGGCCGCCCGAGGTGCGGCGGCGGTGCGCGTGCGCGGGCGGGGGCGCGTGCGCGGGCGGGGGCGCGCACGGCGGGCGGGGCGGGGCGCGTGCGGCGCGGGGCGCACACCGGCCGGCGGGGCGGACGCGGCGGGCGGGCCCGGCTGAGGCGGCGGAGGCGCCGCGGAGCCGGCAGCGGGCAGCGCGGGGCCGCCGGGAGCTCGCGGAGACCGAGGAGCGCGGCGCGGCGGCGGCCGAGCGTGCGGGCAGCCGGGCCCGCGGAGGACCTGTGGGCGCGCGCGGTCCCGCCCGGCTCCGGGCCCGGGTCTCTCACCCGCGTCCGCGCCCCCGGCCCCGGCGCCGACCCCACGCGGTGACCCCGGGCCCGGAGCGCGGCCGCCAGGATGTCGGCGGGCGGCCGGGACGAGGAGCGGCGGAAGCTGGCCGACATCATCCAGCACTGGAACGCCAACCGGCTGGACCTGTTCGAGATCAGCCAGCCCACCGAGGTGCGCGGGGCCCCCCACCCCACCCCAGCGGGGCCCCCACCCCACTCGGGACCCCACCCGACTCGGGACCCCACTCCGGCCTGCCCCCAGCCCCGCCATCCCCGCGTCCCCGGGCGGCCGCGCGGTCACCTGTGCCCGGGGGGCGGGGCCTCGGGCTCCGCGGGGGTCGCGCGGGCGGGGGTGGGCGGCCCGGAGTGGGGTCCCCGGGGTGGGGGCCGGGGCCGCGGACGCGGGTGGGCGGCGGCGGCGGCGGGAGGAGGGCGTGGCCGGACGGTCTTCCCTCCCGGGTGGCGGCGCCCCTGCCCGCGGGCCGCGCGGACGGACCTTTGTCACCGGCGCCAGCATGTGACCGGCGCCGCGTTGGCTCCAGTGGGTTCGGGAACCCCGGGCGGTTGCCCGCCGCGCGGGGGTAAAGAAAAAAAAAAGCACATTACCAGGAAAGTTGTAATCGTGGAGGATCTGCTGATAGCGCGGCCGCGAGCTGAACTCCGGTGGAAAAAATTTAAAAAATGGAAGGTTTTCTTCCATTCGTCGCCTGCAGTTCAGGTTGGAGGAAGAGTGCCCCTCCCCCAGCCGGCCGGTCCGGTCCTGTCCGGTGTCGGTGTCGGCGGGGCCCGAGGGGCGGGGGCCCGGGGCAGGACGGAGGCCCGCCCGGAGGAGGCGGCCCGGCGCTCCCAGCGCGGCCGGTGCGGGTCTGCCTGGCGCGGGGCGGCCAGCCCTGGGCGTGCTCCCGAGGACAGGAGGAAGTCCCCCTTGCTCTGGGGCTGGGACAATAGTAGTTTGTCGCGAAGCTACTGAAAGAGTGCCCAACATTTAGAAAAAGACGAGGTTGAGCCCCATCCTAAGGGAATGGGGCAGGTTGTGTGGGAGAGAGGTCCTGGTGACGTCGTTTCGCGCCTTGTGCGCGTTTCAGGTGGTTTCGTTCTGAAGTTGCGGTTGTGGCAGACACTCGGGCGGCGTGACGTCCACTTCACGTGGGGTTCCTGCCCTCTTAGGAAGTCACTTGACTAGCGTTCAGGGCTTACTTGTGTTAGTAAGTACCCTGTGGTTCGCTCGAATGTCAGCTCGTCGGCACAAGTCCCATTGGGCACATTTGAACATTCTCCTGAAATTGAGTTCCTTTCCTTAGAGTTAAGTCCCAGTTTATATTTCTGAGTAACGTGGACTTTTAATCTCTCTCTCTCTCTTTTTTTTTTTTTTTTAACTCATTGAGTTTTTCTTGGTGGAATGGACGCTACTTCTACCTTCCTGGGTGCAGCCGGTCACCTCCGACCTCAGTTGGATGCTGGTGGAGAGTCCGGATCTAGGAAGGTCCCAGGTTCCGACCAGTCCTTGACTTACAAGGGTTTGTGCGCTGAGGATGGTGCTAGGGCGAGGACACGCGAGGACGCGCCGGGTGGGAGCTGGCCTGCGAGGCTGGACCTTCTCCCAGACCGCTGCGCGGTGTGGTGGTATGACACCCTCTGGTGACTATGTGCTGGGCAGTGCTAGGCCAAAGCCCAGGGCCACGGTGTCCTAGCGTTGTTTGTTTGTTGGTCACTGTGCTCTGGGCACGTTTAGGTAGGCCGTGCTGTTTGCTAGGTTAGGTACATTCAATGCATTCTCCATTTAGGGTGCTTCCACTTGGGAGAGGTTTATCAGGCCGGAACCCCATGGCCAGGCCAGCGTTTATGTCAGTTATTAGGGTAGGTTTCTCCTTGGTTACAGCGGCTCTTCTCCCCTGATTTTCTGAGTCACGTGCTAGTGAGCAAATTAATGTGTAGGTAGCTACGTGGTCATTCCTAGACTTACTCTACGGCATGTCTTCTGGAAAGTAACACGCAGTAAATTCAGCTTTCAGGATTATGTTGTCTTTCAGAATGAGCTCATGTTTCTTATCTCTGGTTTAAAAAATTCAGATATAAACTGTTATCTTGGTAAATAGTTTTTTGTGTTTTTTGTTTGTTTGAATGGGCTTATTTATAATTTCTTTTCTTGAGGGATTTTCCAAGTCTGGTTGAGAAAAGGAACATTTTTTTTTCAGTTTAGTAACAGATAATTCAATTTACTGTTTGGAATTTTAAATTGTGTTGGTGTTTAAAAAAATCCTAAACCGAAAACAGATTATATACTTAATTGATTTCATTAAGTTCTGTTTTTAAGCACTCAGTTGGAACTTTTTCTCCAGTTTCTCAGATATGGGTGGTTAAAAAGTAAGGTGGTCCAGTCATTTGGGCAGCCGCTCTTTTCATAGTTGCCCTGCAGGGGAGAAGTTTCTGTGCACACGTGCTGACCAAAGCAGAGCTGAAGAACACCTCTGAAAACGATTATCTCACCCAGTCGTTTTTCTTCCCACTTACCCTGATTGTTTCTGTTTCTAGAAATGATCTCCAGGATTGTGTTAGGATGCTTTTCATGATGAAATAAATTGTTGTTTTCGAATGTCCATAGTGTTATTTTTCTCAGCTTTCGTGCTGTTTGGTATCTAGGTCACCTTTCTCTTGTGTGTTCTGGCCTCGGGAGTTAAGCTTCCCCTGAAACGTGCTGACTCCTTCCTTGTGACCTGGGTAAGTTATTTTATGGTAATTCTCTGAGCAGTATTTCCAGGCCAGTAGCTTCAGCTTGCTTTCTCTACATATGTGAAATTTTTACCTTCTTGGTGAAATTCTCTTTGGTCTTCGCAAATCACATTTCTTAGTTTTCTAAAAGAATGCTAGAGTTATACTGGCCTTTATGTTCAACACATGTTGAGCAAACTCACTGCAGAATTTGACTTGGAGGATTAAGCCTTCTCTTTATATATTGGGATGCTCTCTTTACATGTGTCTAAGAGTGTAGTTGTGGTTTGTTTTGTTTGCTTGTTTAGGGGTGAGGTGATCGGTATCTCTTATCAAAGTTTATGACCCTGATGATCATCTGTGGTTGGTGGTTTCAGGAAGCCTTGATAACCACTGATAATTCTGTGGTTTCTGCTGAGGAAGATAGTACACTTGGCTTTTGGATTACATTCACTATTTAAGATCAGAATCTGTTTGTTTGCATTTTCTTTCATATTTATGTTTGTGTATGAAAGGCTTTCAAGGAAAAAGCAGGTAGTATTTTATCATTGCATAGTTTTCAGTCTCTTCCTCACTTGGATCCTGGAGTCCTTTGGAATTTTCGAATGATGGTTGATCTAAACTCAATGTTGACATTTCATCACCAGATGATTGTAAACTGAATTAGTGTTTTGATTCTTGTGGAAAACTCTTAACTCATAATACAAGCTTCTTAAAGTTATTTAGTCCTGTTCTTTTCTTATTAAAAAATATTTTTAAAGATTTTATTTGATTGTAGAGAGAGGAGAGAGAGGGAAAGGTAGGGGGCAGAAGCAGGAAGCATCAACTCACAGTCGCTTCTCCTACGTGCCTTGACCGGGCAAGCCTGGGGTCTTGAACCAGCAACCTCGGCATTCCAGGTCTGCGCCCCATCCATTATGCACCACAGGTCAGGCTTTATAATTCTTGTATTGAATTTATTTTAGTGAATATATTGGTTAACAAAAATCTCACAAATTTCAAGTGCACAATTCTATAATTACATCACGTGTGTAGTGTGCTCTGTGTTCACTACCCAAGTCAAGTCTGTCCTTATTTCTGAGGTCAAGGTTTATTTCTTTGGGGGATTTCTCATTATTCATTATGGGAGACTGCTTTTATCCAGTCTTTACTTGCCATTGTCTCAGAAGAGGGCTTCTGTGTTTACCCACAGGTCTGCCTGTTCTCTGGTGCTCTCTTACCCATTCTGTCCTGACAGCCATTGGTTTGTCTCCACTCCTGATTATGTATAAAGGCAAGAGCTTAGTCTCCTATTTTTTAAAATATTGTGGGTGCCCAATAAATATTTTGTGGAAAGAATATTGAAAATCACTTCCTTTCGATCAACAATATGCGAGATATTTGCTCTTATAAAACAAAGATTTATGTTTTCAAATTTTTTATATAAAGATTACAACAAAATGCAAGAGCTGTGCTAGGTAGCTGACCGCTTCATGAGATATTTCTTAGTCATTTGTTTAGTGTTTCTTGAGTTCATTGCTGTCTTTTTGCACTGATGGGAAAAATAAACCTGGAATTAATGTGGTCACCCACTTGTGCTCTTTTAAAGGTTAATATGTCATGTTAATACTCTGATTAATCTTGAAAAGTGGTGATTCATAGTACTCAGAGGTGTGTGTAAAAAGTAACTTCTGGTTTGTCAGCAGAGGTGGGGTAGGAAGTCTGGATGAAGTAGTAATAATTGCATAACTTATAGCTAAGTGTGTATTCAAGACTGATGCTTAGGTTGTAACTGCGTGGTCACACGATTTATCTTTGAAACTATTTGAAAAACAACAGGTGTATGATTATACATAACTGCTGGGAAGTTCTCTTTTTCTGGTGACTAATATGTGATGAGATAGTCCCAGCAGTGTGTTTTTAGTATTTATGGGCATATCTGCTCCTTTGTTTTGTTTCTGTAACTTGTGCCCCAGTGCTGGTTATAACCTTTATCCTGGAATGACTGGTTAAGGGTTACATTTGTGTGGGTGTGTGCTTGTGAGGCTGAGGCAAAACCCTCTTCTAGTATTATTGTTAATCTTAAATTGAACCTGTATCTAAGACTGGCTTCAAGTTGCTATCTTCCTGCCAGTGAAAAGTAATTTTACTTGATGCAATTTATAGACTTAATGGAATGTAAATGAGGTAACTACGGGCTTTTCTAGAACCATCAAGTGGTGAGTGGCGTTCATGGTGCAATGGCAGTAGAAGTCATTCTTCCATATTCTTGACAAAACGTGACTCTCAGCAGCTCTGGGCGTAGTCCCAGGATTGGGACACTTAAGGGAAAAGGCAGTGAGGTTTTGTCCTTGAGGACTTAATCGAGCATTTTCAGTGTGCAAAAAGCATTGTTACTGCTGGTGGTATAGGTTAATTTGTTTACAAATGGTTTTATCAGACTTGAATTTTGGCATAATGTCAGAAAATGCTAATAAGTAACCAGCAGTTACGTTGACACAAATCTGTGTTCTTTTATAATAAATTAAACGAACACGTGAGTAATGTGTATGGAACACAAAACCAAGCTGGCCTGTCAATGGAAAGTGTTTTCAGGTTTGGTAGAGTCATTACTTGTTCAGAAGTTTGCTGTTTCTCGTAGTTCCTGATTGTTCCTAGGGTGTGTGCTTTCGTCTTGAAGATGCCCAGGACAGGGTTGGAAATCGTTCTATCTACATTTTACACTTGTAAGTTAGATGATACGCGGTGTGTCAAGTCCTACAGACCCGTGAACCCATTCTGGACTTGTCCTGGTCTGTGGGCTAACGCTGACAAGTCTGGCAGGACCTGAAAATGCGTAGGTGGGCTTCTGGTTGGGGTTCCCACAGGTGTGAGGTGACCGTGGGTGTGTGGTCAAAGCTGGACAGTCTGTGCACGAGCAGAAGCTGCTTCTGACCACCTTGAGTCCCACCCGGGGACAGAGTGAGGTGGCTTGTGAGCTGGGGAGCGGGTGTTTGTTCAGCTCACATTGGGCGAGGTTTTGTTCCAGCGACAGTAAGAATACACAGCTTCCACAGCTTTTGGCATATGGGATTGCCCAAAGCCATTATCATTTAATTTAGAAAGTGGGTGTGTTTTACAGGGTGGAAGTGAGCACATGTAGAAGTAGATCATTTGTAAACCAGTCAAGTGCTTTGTCCAGATGATTCCTAAAGACGGAGTCATCTGACGTTTCACACTTGCACACTGTGAGTGTGTCTCATGAGTGAAATCATGTAGAGGAACTGAGAATGAATAGTTTATTTAAACTGGGAAATATCCAAAATTTCTGTGCTTTTACTCAAAGAAATTTATTTTAAATTAATGTTAAAGAAAAGTGAACTGTTGCTCACAGAAGATGAGACGTGAACTTTATTGCACTCGTTTGCTTGGTCGTGCTTGTAGGTTCAGTGGGCGCAGCGTGCTTTGCTTTCTGAACGTTGTCATTACAGTTGGGGTGACCTGTGGAACATCTCTGTGGTTAATCATTCTCCCAGGACGGTAGGCACACCTTGGGGTTGTCTCCATTCTCTCTGGGTGTGAACAAGATGAACTTGCTTATTCGAACTGTTGGTTTTCCATCAGTTTCTGAAGTGTGGGACTTCCCCAAATTACTAGAGCTTCTGGCACCCAGGTGACGCAGGTGGCCGGAACAAGGCCACTCCCACCGAGTATCAGACCTTTTCCTTGTGTTTTAAAAACCGTCTTCCATGTGGAAGGGCAGCAGCAAACTGCGAGAGGACGTCACTGTGGGGTCCGGCAGTTACAGGGAGTGTGACACAGTTTCTCCTCGCAGCCAGGACCCCACCTCAAGCTCTCGTTTTTCACAGCAGAGGAGAGTGTGACCCCAAATTTAGGACCAGTGAAAAATACTCATCTATTACTGTTTGGGCTTCTTGCTCGTTAAGAACCGTCCAGCTGGCGTGATTCATTCAGAATCACAGCGTTTGCAGCTCTCTGTTGCTTGAGTTCATACGTGTTCTGTTGAAAGGAAGGTCAGACTTCTGCTCTTTGCAAATTTAAACCAGTTGTTCTTTCAGAAATGTACTTTCTCTTTACACCGTTTGCTAATAGTGGTGCTCTCCACAATAGTGGTGCTCTCCACAGCGACCTGCTGGTTCTTCTGTTTCCTGATGTTTCACAGGAGAACTGACGCGGTTTCTTTTTAAGCCACTGTTACACTGTTTCAGGCTTTCCGTGCGGAGACTTGAGGTGGCCAGGTTTCTCCCTCTTGCTCTGGATCTCATTCCCTGTGTTTAGTGGAGAAAATGAAACGGGGTCCCAAATATGACCACTGTTTGATACATTCAGATATTTAAAAACCATTGTGTCCTTACAATGTGTAACCTGTCCACATGCTTAATGTAAGATCTGTATGTTGGGGAGTTGTCTTTCAATTTTTTTTTGAGTGACAGGAAGGAAGACAAACTCCCCCATGGGCCGGGACCAGGATCCACTCCACCCAGCAACCCCCAGTCTGGGGCTGAGGGTTGAATCAACCAAGCTATGCTTGGCTGATGCTCCAACCAGTCGAGCCACTGGCTGCGGTAGGAGGAGAGGGGGAGGAGGAGGGGGAGAAAAACAGATACTCACTTCTCTTGTGTGCCCTGACCGGGAATTGAACCCAGGATGTCCGCATGCCAGGCCGACGCTCTATTCACTGAGCCAACTAGCCAGGGCCTCATATATGTTATTTTTAAGTGGATATTGATATTATCTGAATAAATTTGTCAGTGCTCCAGAAAGTCAGTGCTTCTAGAAAGATGCTTATAAACTATACCATGGTTTTACATGACCTCTTTAATGGGTTCTTGGGTTACATTTTTCACATTAATGAGTTTTTGTGTTGGCAAAAACATGGGGTGATTATTTTTAAGAGACATTGGTAATAAAAGTAAGAATCAGTTTTATGGAAGTTTCCAGTTTGAGTCCAAGTGCTTTATTTTCATTTCTGCTACTAATTCTCCTTTGGAAGATTCTTTTTAACTTTTTTCATATTCTGTTGTATTAAGATCTGTTTGTCTGTCTTGTACTTGGAATGGACCTCTTGCCCTTGTGTGGTTTTGTGCCATCATGCATTGGCCATTTGGACAATAGTGGTTCACTGATTTATGGATTTTCAAATGTGATACATTTCTTTAAACAATATCAAAATGTCTTATTTGTTAATATCCCCACTGATCTGAAAAATCTTAAGTATCGGGAAGCTCTCAGTGGTGGGTACACGGCTTTCAGAAATTTAATTTCCTATCAAAGCTGAAGTTTTATTATTGGCAGCACTTGAAGGGACAAGCTTTCTTCATGCACTTTTGAGAAAGTTCCCAGCCCAGCCTGAGGAACTGGAGCCTGTCCGCGGCCCTCTCAGGAGATGTGCTTCTCTGGGGAAAAGTGTGTGTTCCTGCTCAACAGTCTCACAAGCCCTTTTTCTTGAGATATCATGGAACTGTGGTACGTAGCTCAGGTAGAAGTTCTTTATATGTATTTCCCATTTTGGCATACAGTATATTGAACAAACATACTCGAGTGAAAGGTGAAAAATCAATCCTTTATTTGTTTCATCAAAGATATTCTTAAGTGAAACTGGCCTCTATTTTAGCAGTGAAAATACACTGCCGGTACAGTTCAAAGGCAGTAACTATTAAGTGCTGTCAGTTCTGCCCATTGTTGCCTTGACGCTCTGACAGAGCCCAATACACTAGTCTGAGTCGGTGTGAACAGCTCTGACCACACTCTTGATCTGAAAGGCTCCAGGGAGCTGGAGGCCTCATGGACTGCAGTCGGCTTCTAAGAACTGTGGTTGGGGCAGAGTTTTAAAAAATATTCTTATGTATCTATTTAAGTTTATATTTTACTTTGCATCTAGGCTAGGGCTATAAAGGTAACATGTAACATTAGGGGGAAATGTAGATTTCAGTACATTAATTTATTATTTCACATATTGTTATTTTTTGGCTATTTTCTATATTTATAAGTACTTATTTTAATTTTTAATTATCAGTAGTAAGATGCAGCAAGCATTTATGTTTTGTTATTGAAGAAGACTGGTCACAGCTATGAAATGACTACTACTCTGATTGACTCGGGATGTAGCCTAAGCCACTCCTCCTCGTGGGTTAGTTTCCAGTTCAGAGAATAGTGATGTCTGATGTAGCCCAAGTCATGGGGCAGGTGGATGTGTGGTTTGACGTGGGCTGTGTCTTTGGCAGTTGTCTGTCCTTTTCAGTCTCCAGATGAAAGCTCTGAGTCACCCCAGCTGTTGACTGAGTAAGGATGTCGTTTTTCTCTTGTGTTTGGTTGTATTTTGCCTTGGCATTATTATATTTCCTGAGAGAAAGACAGACAAGCACAGACAGATCATATTTATGTTCAAAACCCACCATATACGAGGTGGGATTTTAATACTTCAAAATAATATATGAGTGTATTACTTTCTTAAATGCTTGTGGTAAAAACAAAGTGTTAGAATATTGAGTTTATGTTTAAGTCTAACAAATCTTTAAGCCACTCTGTGGCAACTTGTTTCGTAATAAATATTGTGTTGTTAATTCATGGCTAATTAAGTTTATTTTAAATATTTGGTGACCATTATCTTTTATAGATAGCATTACTGAGTTATTTTGGTGATTTTAACCACTCAGTGAAATTTTTTATTAATAAACATATTATTTTAGTTTATCAGCATAATGAAACACAGGTAAGAAATCTGGATTGCTGAATAAGTGAATTTATACGTGATTTTCTTTGTGGGTCAGCTAAGTGTCTGCTGTTCAAGAGAGGGAGCCAGCAGAGTACCATGGACAGTGTTTTTACCACTGCTCGTGTTTAGGACTCGGGTATTTCAAATGTGTTTTTAATTCAAGTTTGGCAAAGGTGTCCTTGTTGAGTTCATGGTACAGTTAATATATTTTATGCCAAACTTGCTGATTTCAGTTTTAAAAAATTATTTTTACTACCTTTTTGAAATTCTTTCTTTGGAATGTCAAGGACAGTAAAATTAAGACCAATAAATCTGGAAAAGCATTAAAAACATTTATGATGTTATGTGTACTTCAGTGTAGTAAGGTTATACATTTAAAAATTTATCTTTTTCTATTTTGAAAATACATTCTTATTTTAGAGTATTTGGAAAATGCTTGAAGTGTGCACATTTGTTTAGTTCTATCTGGTTAATTATTTGTGCATTGTAGCCAACTACTGAGTTATGTTTCATGACCAGCCATGTATCTGTTAGGAAGTCATGTTATAAGCTACTCAGTATGTTGCGAATGCACACTCCTGTGTGCCTGGCCTCAGTGTAAACGCTAGTTTATTCTGGTTAGTCATTGTAATGCACACTCCTGTGTGCCTGGCCTCAGTGTAAATGCTTTGCATGTTTCGCCTCTCAGTTCCTACAGCAAGCCTGTGAGGGTTGCTGCTGCTGATGTTCTCGGTTCTAGATGAAGAAACCAAGTCTCAGGGGCGTCAGCAGCTGGCTCCGGGGTGTCCAGAGCCAAGGAGCAGCCATTTGAACCAAGGTGGTCTCACTGCAACTTTCTCCTAAGCCACTGTGTTTGTAGAATTCAAAAATTTAAGCTCACTTCAGGAAAAGCAGTGTTTGGATGTTTTATACGA
This sequence comes from Rhynchonycteris naso, assembly GCA_037038555.1. NCBI lineage: Eukaryota > Metazoa > Chordata > Mammalia > Chiroptera > Emballonuridae > Rhynchonycteris > Rhynchonycteris naso. Next base: position 309,446,800 of record CM072997.1, read on the forward strand.
AAACAATTTATAGAGTAAATTCGGTAAAATTGGGACTTGGAGAGTGATGAGTAGTTCTGGGCTGCCCCAGGATTGTATTTGGCTACTTAAGTAGGCATTGATACTCTTAAAACCAAATTTAAGCCTGACCAGGTGGTGGCACAGTGAATAGTGTCAACCTGGGATGCTGAGGACCCAGGTTTGAAACCCTGAGGTTGTGGCTTGAGCGTGGGCTCAACTGGCTGGAGTGCAGGGTCACTGGCTTGAGCAAGGGGTCACTGGCTCTGCTGGAGCCCCTGGTCAAGGCACATGTGAGAAAGCAATCAATGAACAACTAAGGTGCCGCAACTACAAGTTGATGCTTCTCACCTCTCTCCCTTCCTGTCTGTCTCTGTCTTTTTCTGACTCTGTTTCTCTCACTAAAAAAAAAAAAAGTCCTAGGTTAGATTTGGGTGGGGAAATAAAAATTTGTCTTTGAGAAATCTTGAATTTGAGGTGCTTGTGAATTTCCAGTTGGAAGTTTCAACAGAGACAGCTAAGCGTAATGGTTCAGAGGATGGAGTTCAGGGAGGGGAGGTAGCCAGAGCGTGATAGAGGAGACCCCTTAGAGCTGTGAGGAGAGAGGCAAGGCCTAGGCTAGAAAGCCTGAGAACACCCCGCTTTCTGGGCTGGGCGGTGAAGGCGGAGGAGAAGGCAAGCATGCCCAGGGAGGAAGAAGGGCGTGGAAGTCCAAATCTGGGGGCCGGGGCGGGGGCAGTGTTGTTGCTGCCCAGATCTGGGAGGAAGGTTTATGGAGAAAGTGTCACCTGCTGAACTTTCTACTCTTAACACCTTCTAACTCGTCTGATTCCTGCCCTTTTCCCTCCAGGGCCACCACCCTGCTAAACGGCTTGTCTTGAGATAGCCTGGATTTTCTGATTGCCAGAATCAGCTTCCTGTTGCAGGGCCAGGAAAGGCTTCCCTTGCCCCGTTTCTTCCTGACGGTGTTAAGTCTACTCCTGTTCTTTCCTTACCTCCTTTGGTCGCCTCCAACTTGCTCCTCTCTCGGTACCGGAGTATTTTTTTTTTTTTTAAATTTATTTATTCATTTTAGAGAGGAGACACAGAGTGAGAGAGAGAGAGAGAGAAAGGGGGGAGGAGCTGGAAGCATCAACTCCCATATGTGCCTTGACCAGACCAGTGCAGGGTTTTGAACTGGCGACCTCAGTGTTCCCAGGTTGATGCTTTATCCACTGCGCCACCACAGGTCAGGCGGCACCGGAGTATTTTAATGCTGGAATGGTCCTCTTTAATTAAAAGGGCCTTTAATTAAGCGTGGGCCCATTATTCTGAGATCCAGGGGGCAAATTGATATTAACTGCAGCTGACATGGAATAGTCACTCCACAACCAATGACTTAACACTCGGCGTGCTCCTACGGTCGGGAAACATGACGGCTGCTGTTCCTGGGTCATGGACGCCCTGCAGAAGGGGGCTTGTGAGGGCCTGGGCTGGTGGCAGCCCCTCTGCCCGGAGGCCAGTGCGGGTCTGTCCCCCTTTGTTGCTGTGGTGTCACCGCAGTCACAGGGCCGCGCCCTGTGCTTTCTAGAGCAGGTAAGCCACCCAGGTGGCTGACGGTGGGCTGGCACCAAGGTCTGAGCCGGCCTTGCGGTCAGGTGGGCGGTCAGTTGATAAACATTCCTCAGAAGAGGCTGGCTTCGTCTGGTTTCCAGCCCTCTGTTTGATCGTCTTCAGTGTGTTTTCACACATACGAATGTTTAGTCACCTACCACGGTCTACCAATAAAGGCCTGAGAAACGAAAAGCAAAAGGAATGCTTGGTTTTGGTGGCCAGTCTAAGAGGAGAGACGTTTAGGAAATGGGGTGGACAGGGGTGTGGCATTGGGGAGGAAAGGGCCTGAACGGGGTCCAGTGGGAGGTAAGTGCCCCTGGGAACCCGTTAGCCCATGTGAAAATATCGGGCCTTCTCCTTGCGAACTTGATTGATCTCTTTGTTTCCTGCACTCAGAGATTGTATTAATTTTCCCCAGACGTTGCCACCTCCAGGGCTCCAGATGCACCTCTCCTCCCTGTGGTTTGAGGTCAGGTTGCTGTGCGGACATCTGCAGGGTGTGATGGTGTCGCTCAGAAAACTGGTTGCTGAGTATAAAAAGAAACATTGATTCCCAGGATGGGAACATATTGTCAAATATTGGGCTCTTGGGTGATACTTGAGCTTGTTGAGAACAAGGACCAGGCTTCGCGTTAGTCTTCCTGTGTTCTGAGTCCGCCCGAGGAGGCCATGGTGTGCACAGTGGGTAGCGTGTATTACTGTGGGAGACAATGCCTGGGAAGAAAGTAATGAATGCTGGCCAGTGAAGTCATGGCTACTGTAGACACACTAAGTGTGTTCCACTTGAAGCCTTTTGTCTAAAGCTTCACAAGTCTGGCCCAGCCCTGCTGGGGTTGGATACATTTCTTTAGAAATTAAATCTTAAACAAAATTTTATTAACTATGATTAGCTCATTACAGATAGAAATGAATTGATAGCCTATGGTAAAAAATAGAGATTTATTCTTGAAAAATGTTGCTGCTTCTTACCTGGCACTGTGATCTGCTCGTTCAGTCAGGGCCTCTGGGTTCACATTTCAGTTTCTGACTTAGGGAGAAAGCCCACTTGAGGTAGTGGATACTCTGTTGAACAGTAAGTGAGCTTTTCCAGATGAGTAGTGACTGACCTATTTTACTCCCAAGGAAGCTGAAGGTAAGCTTTATAGCAGCGATGTTGAGAAACCTGTTTGCACGAAGACTCCGTGGGTTAAAACTAGTTTACGTTTCAAATGGAGCCCATAGAGTAAGTGTGAAGGTCTCCTCTCCTTCCCTGTTCCAGCTACCCACTGTTAAGAATTTTTAGAAAATATTGTTTCAAATTGGATTCTATACTCTTAGAAATGCATGTTTGTATATATTTGAATTTTATTTTACAAAACTGAGATCATATGATGTATACTTTTTACAAGATGTTTTATTCAAGAAATTCTTCCATATGTGTGTATATAACAAAACATATGTATGTGTATATAAAATTCTATCTTATTTTTAATAGCTATATGCTATTCCATGTACTTACTAGTCGTTTCTTTAACCAGTATTCAGCAACTCTCTGACTATCTTTAGAATACACTGTCTCAATAATCTTGCTGTGAACATTTTTCAGACCTGTCTTCCTTATGTATTTCCATATTTATAGATTTCTAGAAATGGAATTTGGGTCAAAAGGCTATACACATTAAAAATCTTTGGTAGACTTCCAAATGTCATTTGAAAAGGGTGTTGTGATTTATACCTCCACTGTGGTAGGTATGACCCTTGACCTAACACTGGATGTTGCAGATTAAACTTTCTTTTCAGTCTGGCAGGTAAAATCAGTGATTTCAAACTTCACATTTCCTTGTACATCATTGAGATGGAGCATCTTCCATGAACTTTCTGACCATTCACTATACTTGCTTTTTATGTGAAGTGTCTGTTTTCCTTTTGGGATAGTTGTTTTAATTTATTGATATGTAAAAATGCTTTTTTATAAAACATTTTTTATCCTGTGTTTACAAATGTTTGTTTTCCTAGTCATTTTATAATATCTTTCTAATTTTATAGTATCTTTTGCTATGTGGATATATTTTATGGGCTCATTTGTTTCTTTATTTTTAGGTACGTACTTGAAAGGTAGTGAAAAGACCAAGGGAACACCTAAAATCCAAAATACCTTAGCTGAGTTACAGCTGACAGCTTGCACTTTCTCCTTTTACATTTAGTAATTATCAGTTACCAGAGTTGGACAGTCTTTCCTTAAATCAGGGCCCAAATCTGTTAAACTCTCTACCACTCGTTTGTTTATAGGAATTATAATTCTGAATACTGATCTTTTGTATGATATGTGTGTGTGTTGCAGATGGGTTTTGTTTGTGGTTTTTTACTTTTTACAGTGTCTTTTGTCACATAGGTTTTAAAACTTCTGAATGTGGTTGTGTTCATCTGTCTTTTGTTTGATGGCTATAATATGTTCTGTGTTTAGTTTGACTTTTTTAACTCAGATACTTAGCCCAGCTGCTCATAATACGGTAGCACCTTCCCATACGTGGTTTTTCCGGTTCCCTCTTGATTTGCTCTTCTTACGTAAACTCGGCAGTGGATGAAAGACAATGTGTGTTTTGCATCGTCTCTGGGTAGGAGGATGGTCACTGACCCTGTCGTCTCCCACGCTGCTGGACGGGCGGGCGGGCGGGTGTTGTCACAGCCTTAGCTTTCTACACCAGGGGGAGAGGAGTGGCCTGAGCAAGAATTCTGGGCACTGGGACCAGCTGTGTGATGACGGTGACCTGATCTTCCTGAGGCCCACCTGGAAGACAGGAAATAATAGTGCCTACCTCTTAGGTATGCGTAAAAAACACTTGGCTCAATGAGCATTTTTTAGGACATACCTAGAAATGTAAAATACTCTTGCTCTCTGTATTGTGTTATCATTGTTTTTTCTTTCTTTCCCTTGTTTTGTTTGCTATAGAACACCTTCCTTGTTCATCGCAGGACAGAAATGTACAACTATCTGCTTAACCTTGTATTGGGGGCGGTTCCAGCAAGATGTTTAGGGTTAGTATTGAATGCTTAAGGTTGATTCTGCATTTCATATCTTAAGTTTATGAAAATCTTATTTGTTTCTTATTTTGTGCGCAATTCTATCTAGAAATGGTAATATCTTTAAAAGTACACTTAAGTGAGATTTTATGAATAATAACTTTTCCTATAAAAACAGAATCAGTGACTTTGAGGTTTTCATTTCATGGAACATTATACTTACCATCTTTCTGTATCTTTGTCTTTGAGTTCTTGCCTATGCCATATTCTATTAAGTATCTAAAGACTTTATTCCAGAATATACTTCTTATAGTCCATGTATGTATGAGTTAGCTTAGAATGTTTATTTAACAGTGTGGAAGATTCTTGAATGGGGATTGAAAGTATTATCTAGTAAACATAATGTTTTAATAACAGTACATGCCAGTCTGCTTCAGTGATTGCTTCTTTTCATGATAAATCTCTTTTGCAATTACATTAAGAAAACTTCTCCATTGAATGTCAAGCCATTCACATCATAGATGTTCTATGTCCCTTTTCTAAATTATTGCTACAAAAAATCCTCCTAAATGGTGTGACTCTCGTCCAAAGTCCCTGTGTGATTTATGCAGCTTACCTTTTTGTTTTTCTCTTGCCTGGCACCAAGTGACATTCCAGTCTGCTCTGGTCATTTGATATTGCAGAAAGTGAAACAGGAAGTGTAGTCGGGAGATAGTTCAAGACTGCTAGGGTCACTCGCTCTGCTGTAGCCCCCCGGTCAAGGCACACATGAGAAAGCAATCAATGAACAACTAAGGTGCGGCAATGAAGAACTGATGCTTCTCATCTCTCTCCTTTACTGTCTGTCCTTCTTGCTGTCTCTGTCACAAAGAAAAAAAAAAAAAAAAGACCGCTCAGGGTACTCAGGAAGAGAACTTGTCATATCTGCACGCTCATCTGTCTAGTCTGTAAAATCCCAGCTGTGAGACGTGTGTTCATGTCACTGTTGCTTCCTCTGTCCAGAAACTTTGTTTCTAATTTGTTCTTTCCACCTCTTACAACCCCTTTCAAGTGTCTGGTGTAAGACTGTGGAAAGCCTTGTAAGGGTTCGGGAGGACAGGGCAAACTGCCCATTTTTAAATCTATTGGTATATGTTTCCAAATGAAGTAGCAAATCCAGTAAGCAATAGAGATCTGAGGATACTTTTAATTTAGACAACTCCTTGGATTGACTTAGGTTTGAGTACTACTGTGAATTCAACTTTTGGTAGGTTCAAAAATAAATGGGAGCATTTTAATTGTAGGACGAGTCTTTGAATCAGTCGCCACGTTTGAGTATTTGCTTTGACGTGGAAATTACTGTAAATACAGTAAATGGTAGTCTGCCATCTGTGTGTGGTTCATATGGTGCATTTTCCTTGTTCAGATCTAGAAACTTCTCTGTAATATTTCACGCACTGAAAGAAGAACCTTTGTGCAGATTTAAGAAGCAGGTTATAGAAGCGATGTTCTCATCTCATCTTCCCGGGTTTTCTTTTGAATGTAACATGGGATTGAGTTCAGGAACATGGCTAGTTTCTTTGAACAAATTTCAAGATTTTATGTAGCTTGATTTGTTCACTGTCAGATTATTGGCAGTGCTTTGACTTTGGGACATTCATTGCTGTATTTGAAAAATAGACATAAATGTGGCATGCTGTTTATTTCTACAAAGCTTGATACGCATTCCTCACGTACCTGTGTACCTGGACTTTCATATGAGCTCAGTTTTTTATTTTTGTGATTTGTTTTGCTATAGATAGAATTATGTGCCCTTCAGATGAGCTCTCCTGTAAGTGTGAGCACTTGGGAATTTGTGAGTGGGAAGTGACATTTATCATCAAGGGCCTTAGCTGTGGCCTGCGCTTTTATGTAACAGAAACAATGTAGTAACCACAAAACCCTGTGAAACAAATAGTAGCCTCTCCGTTTTATAGACAGGAAATGAGAGAACTCGGGTGTCTTGCCCAGAGCCACATGAGATTTTAACAAAGTCTAGCCATTTCCAATGAGCGTGGCTTCTCATGCTAATTCACTAGTATTCATGAAATCAAATTCCGTGAATGTTTTTCTAGATCAGCAGAATTTTTCTTTTTCTTTTTTACAGGGACAGAGAGAGGGATAGATAGGGACAGACAGACAGGAACAGAGAGAGGTGAGAAGCATCAGTCATTAGTTTTTCGTTGCCTTTGCGACACCATAGTTGTTCATTGATTGCTCTCTCACATGTGCCTTGACTGCGGGCTTTCAGCAGACCCAGCCACCCCTTGCTGGAGCCAGCGACCTTGGGTCCAAGCTGGCGAGCTTTTGCTCAAGCCAGATGGGCCTGCGCTCAAGCTGGCGAGCTCGGGGTCTCGAACCTGGGTCCTCCGCATCCCAATCCGACGCTCTATCCACTGCGCCACCGCCTGGTCAGGCTAGAGCAGCAGGATTTTTACGAAAGGTTTTTTTATATACAGTAATACATTTGGTTTGTAACTATAACTTAATTATTTTCACTTTAAACATTTTTGATAAAAAATGTTCATAGATGACACTCACTTATATTCGTCCCCCAGACATTACAATTTTCAAAGTTTAGTCATAATTTTTTATTTTTTGTTGTCGTAGCTGAACTATTTTAAAGCAAAAGCTAAAAACCAGCATGTTATTTCTTCTCTACTTCACTGCATCTCAAATTCTAACAAGAATGCAATAGTCCTGTCAACAAATAAACCTGATTCTCGTTATTGTGTAATATATAGCCTGTCTCAGATTTCCCTCTCTTAAAAAATGTGTTTTTATAGGTAATGTATTTGAGTCAGGATCCAAAGTCCACACATTATACTGTGGTGTTTGATGTTTCTTTTAATCCGGAGCTTTCCAGCCCTGGCCCGCCCCTTTTCTGCTGGTGTGACAGACTTGCCGGCAGACCTGGCTGCTTTTCCTGTGTGGTGTCCCGCTCCGGGCTCGCCTTTCCCCTGAGGTGGTGGTGGCCTTTGACTTGTTTCTGTGGCGTAAAGCTTTGATTGACTCAGGTGCAGCTCTTTGACCAGAATGCTCCCTAAGTGGCGCTGTGTGTGTCCTGTGGCTTGGCATTAGGGGCCCAGTGGGAGGCGGAGCCGTGACAGCCTGCCCGGCTAGCGCGAGGTTCACTGGATGTAAAGGCAGCCTGTAACTTCTTTGTACTGATGCTGTTAAAACGTGAACTTCAGACTTTTCATAGGCATGTTCTCTAGGGTTGTGGTCTAGCTGAAAAGAAGCCTGTCCTGGGATTGGGGGCTGTGTAACTCCGTTCCTAACAGTCCGCGAGGCTCAGTAGATAGTGTGTGTGCATATGTGCTTGTGAAAGAGGGTTACCAGGCTTGCAGCTCAAGGAAATGGGTTACCATAATGCACCTGAACTTTATCAAGAATTCAACAGTGCCTTCATATTCCTGTGTTTTAGGACTGGATCAAAGTGTGATTAGGTGAATTAGGAACCAGTTAATCAGTTGTTTAACAGACTAGTGCCAAGCTGGAAAGTGTTACTATTTGGTAGACTAACACACAGATGACTCAAGAATATTAATGTCGATAAGAGCACTTATGTTACTGTATCACAGATTTTAGTAGTGTGATAATTGTGCTTTGATGGAATTGTTCCCTTTGTAATGCTTTGCATTTTATTTTACGTACTTACAGTTTGTATTCTGAGGGCATACTTGTAGGCTTCACCGGACTTGCAAAGGTTGTGTGGCCGAACCAGCTGTAACCCCTGGATGCTACATGTAGCTTTGAGGGTTGCTTTGTATCCCTGTGCATTTGAGGAAATGTAGGGTTACAGGCATGTTCTTTCATTGTGAATGTGGTAGTTAAATTTTCTGTCCTGTGGGGTTAATGTATTCTTTAATTGATCGTCTTTCAAATCCCAATATACGTTTGTATGGTAGTTATTTGACTATGGAGATTAAAACATTTTAAGAGTACTGTGGAGGAAAGTTACTTTTGACCTCCCATACTGCTGATTGAGGTTTGGGCAGATTTCTAATTTCATTGGAGTCTAACTGCAAAGCACAGAGTTAGTTAGCTTACCTTGTCAACACACATGAGGGGCTGTGAGCTCGGTGTCTAAGAGAAGTTGGCAATATAACTGAGGCATTTAAAAAATATGTTTGGCTTATTGGTTTTCACAGCAAGCTGTATTTTCTCACAGATAATTTTTTTTTTCCTATGTGTTTGGGTACTTTTTAACGTTCATGAAAGGGAAGATGTGATTGTGTGTGTGTGTGAGAGAGAGAGAGAGAGAGAGATACCAGTTTTTAGCCTCAGGAAACTTGCTCCTCACCTGGAAGATTAGTGTTTTCCATTTTCCGTGATCTTGGGCTCTCTCAGCTTTGGTGAACTGGCATCAAGGTGTTAGAAGTACGTCGCTGGCTCCCGTTGAACAGGTGTGCGTTGTGTTAGCCAGGAATAATTGTTTGCAGGCGTCCCCAGCCCATGGGGATGGGAGGTGAGGTGTTGGGGAAGGTCCCTTGGGCGTGAGTGCCCTGAGAAGGGGAAGCCTTAGCTGGTGGGGGTGCTTACAGTTATTTCTTTTAAGCTTTCAGAAGTGTTATTTGTCTTGCACAAGTTTTAGGTAAGGAAATGCATGTAATTTGAGTATTCTTGCAGTATGAGTGTTTAAAAAATAGTGTTTATATAAGATTCCAAAAACCCATATTTACGTATTTCATCTGTCCTTTACCTAAACTATTAACACTCAGATGTTACTACCATTTTATAAAAACAGTCGAATGATCACTATCCTAGTGGGTTGTTTTATGTACGTGTAGCTTGTCTGTGGGGGGGGTGTGCGCGCGTGCAAGAAGCGGCCCGCACTGTCAGCAGCTGTTTGCTCCTGGGAGTTGGCGGTCGGTTTGCTACAGGCTAGGAAGTGGGTTTCAGGTGAGTGCAGAAGGCGGTGAGAAGAAAAGTGAATCTGTGTGCTTGGTTGGCCTTTTGCAGCTCGGAATAGATGGTTCCGGTCGGGTTAAGCCAGGAGATGGGGCTGCCCAGCGAGTGTCCACTAGTGTGGATGAGAAGGCCAGTTGATCCGGTTCATAAGTTACAGAGATATTGATACAGTTTTAAAAGAAAACCTCCGTCTTTAAGTCTTTGCTTCTTGCATTGGGTCTCTAGTAATTTCATAGTACAGCCTTCTCTTCGGGGTTTTTATTTTTGGTCTGTTTTATTCTTTATGATAAACATTAAAAGTTGCCATTAAATCAGCCCCAAGTAGTGTTTCGTTTCTCTTGTAATAATCATTGGTGGTCATATTTCTCAGAGAAAAGTTAACACAATGGTAAATATAATATATAACTTTAGGGGAAAAGAAACTTGTTTTTCTGTCAGGAAAGTAAACATTAAGGAAAGAGGTAGTTGTACTGCCTGCTCCTCCCCTTTGAGCTAAATGACTTGGGTGAGCGTGCGAGCTGGACTGCGCTGACGGGGACCCCAGGGCCCTGTTCTGCTTGGGGCTCACCTCTGCCTGCGGGGATGCTGCTCACGGCTGGCCGGTCACTGAGAGACTGCCTGCAGGGCCTGCCGTCCCGCCTCCTCCCGGTGGCTCGCGTAACTGACACCTAGGAGGAAGTGGGGTTTTGTTTTTTAAGGAAACATTTGTCTTTGTAAAGTTGTAACTATTGTCTACATTATCAGAATGTCAGCCCCATCACTGAGACTTCAGGGTGTGTCTGAGCGATGGAAAGCTTTGTTGTCAGAGGTCATATCAGTTGAAAACAGACAGCCACCGCGGGGGAGTCAGGTCCGTGATTGGATTTGAAAATCCTCTCCTTCAGGGGTGCATGCGGCCTTGTGTTGGAGACTCACGGGGGAGCGACTGCAGCGTGGTTGGACCCACGGGACGAGGACAGCGTCTGACTCTTGAGCGCTGGCTGTGTACACAGCCAGGTGGTGGCTAGGTGCTTTATACCGGGTGTTTACTTCTCCAGACACACCTAGCGTTTGAGGAACTTTGAGCTCACCTGCATGTTTAACTAACTTAAAAAATGGCTACTAAGTAGAAATGCCAGCTTATTCCTGCCCCGCTGCAGCCCAGGGTTTTCTGGGGGTGTGTGTGCATGGGCCAGCTCGGAGACTGATGAGGCAGTGTGAGTGGGGGCCGGGCTTTGGACTCCAGTGTGAGCTGAACAGACGCTGTCTCTGAAGCCAGCTCTGGCCAGGAAGGTGGGCATGGCCTGTCACTGACCACCCTGGGCTTCAGACTTCTTTCTCTTAGTCATCCATCCATTTATTTCTCCTGGAATCCCTCTCATACCAATCTAAAGAAGAGAAAAAAGAATTAGTATCAGACTCCCTTCAAACAACGAGTGTCAGTTGAAGAGGCCAGAGAACGCGGGGTGTCGGGGGTCAGGTTCTAGGACAGGGAATGCCAGCCGCATCTCAGCCCTGCTCCAGGGCCAGCTGAGTGAGGGCAGCAAGTGCACTTACCTGCCTTGGACCCCTCTCTCTCTCCCCTGCACAGTCGGGGTGATAATAGTACCTCACTCTTAGTTTGGGGAATTGAATGCTGATCTGTAAGCATGTGGTGCTGGTAGCCTCTACGATGTGTTAGTTTTTATTATTGTTAGTTTGGTCACTGCACACCCAGTGTTTAGGTATAGGAACTTGATTTTATCTGTCTTCTCAGATTTGATAACATCGCACCATTCAAACTTAAAACACTGGGGAACAAAATTTTTGTTGCATCCACAAAAACACTTCTTCTTACCTAATTCAAGTGTGCTAATCTCAAAACTAACATTAGTTTTTCTCTGTTAGCTAGTTTATTTGCAATTCAAGATTTTAGGTTTTCATCTCATTGTAAAACTTTCAACATTTAGTTTAACATAATGAAATAGAATGTCTTCATGGGCATCATCTTTCTCAAAAATATAATAATTTATATAATGCAGTAAATACACCAATACACTAAAATATATTATTGCATCAGAATTTGCCTACAATTTCAACATAGAACATATTAAACTTATTTTAATCATAAAATTTGTGCAAAACTTATTTAAATTCTATTCAGGCAAAAATTTGTGCTTGTAGCTCTTGCATTTGTGTACTTGTTGAGGACAATCTCGTTTGATGCTCTAGCAGTAGTCTGCTCATCACTAGCAGCTCCAAGATTTTCGGGAAACTTATCAAGGTGACTGTTCAGGAAGTGAATCTTAACACTCATGTTACATCCAATGTCACGGAAAGCCAACAGTATCCTTTGAAGCAGAAGTTCATAGTTTTCTGCTTTTTTGTTGCCAAGGAAGTTCTTTGTAACTGCCACAAAAGACTGTCATGCTGCTTTCTCCTCCTTATTCATCTTCCTGGAAAATTTTTCGTCACGTGTGAGGGTTTGAATCTGAGGTCTATAGAATACACCTGCTTTTATCTTCTCGAAAGACAAGGCAGAAAAGGCAGAAATAATATGTTGAAAGCATTCACTTTCTCTATTCAAAGCCTGAACAAGTTGCTTCATTAAGCCAAGTTTGATGTGAAGTGGGGGAAAATGATCCTGTCTCGATTAACTACAGGTTCATTCACAATATTTTGCATCCCTACTTCCAGAGCTTCACGTTTCGGCCACTCCTTCTGTGTCCAGTGTTTCTCCTGAGCTTGGCTGTCCCACAAACACAGAAAGCAGGGATACTTCGTGAAACCTCTCTGTTGTCCTAGCAGTAAATTTACCATTTTAAGATCCACACAAATGATCCAGTTATGCTCCTCATACTTCAGAAAGTCGAGGACAATTTTTATGTCATTATCATCTTCTCACAGATGAGTTGAATAACCAATTGGAACCGCTGCATAAGCATTACCGTTGTGTAGGAGAACACATTTCAGATTCCGTTTAGAGCTGTCAAGAAATAGCCACAATTCTGTTGGACTGTAAGTGGTAACACCTAGCTGGCTGAGAAGACTACTGAATCATGACAGTAAACAAAGTGTTTGTCTTCAGAAAAAAAGTCCACAAAAATGTGTTCAAGCTTCCTGAAATGGGATACTTTAGCTGACTGGTGAAGTACTTCTTTTCTTGAAGCCTGGAGGCTAATAACTCAGCTGCTTTCTTTGATAGGCCCAAATCTCTTACTAAGTCATTCAATTCGGGTTGGCTAAACTGCTGAGGGGTTAATGACTACTTGGCATCAGAAGAAGCCCCTTCAGATTCTACAACCATTTCCTCATGCATCTTATCAAAATACACTTGATCACCATGGTCACTTTCTTCGTCCTTACAAGAAATAAAACCACTGAAAACTGGAACCGGGAGTGTCTCAGAGTGTGGGATAGGTCGTATTGCTGAAGGAATATTAGGATATGTGATCATATGCTGTTTTTTCTTGCCGATGCCCTTTGTATGGATCAGACAGAACTAACAGTCCCTGCTGTGGTCCTTAGATTCACGACAAACCATGGGAATATCAAAAGGCATTCCTTTGCGTTTTCCTTTTGTCCAGTCACGAAGCATTTCCTCACAATGATGACACACAATATGAGGAGCCCAATTCTTGTCTTGATCGCCAAGGGGAACTTGAAAATAGGCAATATATGCCCGTGTCACAAATGATGAAATATTGCGCCTTTGACGTTCAAGTGTGTAACGGCCACATATATAACAAAAGGTGTCAGGACTGTTCTTACATTTACGCCTACTCGAAAAAGCCACGATTCAATCTTAAAGCAAAATAAGAAGGTACTTTTATCAGATAATAATTTTTTTTAAGTTTTTTTTTGTTTTGTTTTTTATTTTATTTATTCATTTTAGAGAGGAGACACAGTGAGAGAGAGAGAAAGAGAGAGAGAGAGAGAGAGAAAGGGGGGGGAGGAGCTAGAAGCATCAACTCCCATATGTGTCTTGACCAGACCAGTGCAGGGTTTTGAACTGGCTACCTCCGTGTTCCCAGGTCGACGCTTTATCCACTGCGCCACCACAGGTCAGGCTATCAGATAATAATTTTTTACATTTAAAAACAACTACAATTATGTAAAAGTGATGTTTGTAAAACATTAATTGCCTTGTGGTTATGTTCAATCCAAGAGTCGTTGCCCTTTAACTCCAATTTAAAAACCAATGCATGCCATTAACTGTAACAAAAATAAATTAAAATTGCATAAAAACTAGAGCATGCACCAAAAAACGGATTTCAGATTTGGAATAAGCGATGCAGAAATATATAGAAACAGTTCTAAAACGTCCTGCAACAGAAAATGAAAAAAAAAAATGTTCTCCAGTGTAAATCGGCTGAATAGTTGAACAGAATACTAATTTATTTTATTAAGGGAATATTCTAGTAACAACTATACCCAGACTGTTTCTGGGTGGTGTTAAGGTATCGAGGCAAACTAAATTAACAGTTAATTTATTAACACTTATTTAGCAGGAACAAAATCCTACGAGAGGTAGTTTGGCAGGCCACTGTGTGAAGGTGATCGTGCAGAGAAGTTCCCTCTGCAGACAGGAGTGTGGTGCGAGCCTGTCCTTAGCTTTTCTTTCCTTTCTTCATTGATCTGAACGTTACACGTAAGTGCAGTAGCTGAAGCACATGAATACTATTCTCAGTTCCCTTTCCCCTGTGAAGGGTAGTGATCGGTGTGTCAGGTGTTCGTGGTGGTGACTGAGGGCGTGGGCTCTCCTCCCCATGTTCCCCTTGTCTGGGTTGTTCTCGATACTTTGTGTTCCTGCTGAGCCCACGCTCCGCCCTCCTGGACACCCGTGACGGGACGTGACGGGACGGGTCTGCTTCTTTTCTGATAGTTTTCGAAGCTGGTGCACTCGTGTCCTTGGGGATCTGCAGGTGCATATGGCTGTTTTATTCTCGTCACAGATGTACAACTAGGCTTTGAACAGAACGATTGAGCTCCCTGGGGGTAGTTTGCCTTTTTGGTGTCACTTACTCTGGGAGGGCGAGGCTTTGGAGAGCCAGTTAACATCTGGGACTGTTGACGGGTGACCTGAGGATGATTTCATGGTGGTGGTGAGCGTCTCGGGGTCTTGGGATAGAAGTAGGACTCCCTAATGAAAATGTAAATGTATGTCCCTAAGGTAACGAGTAGTTTCTGTTTTCTAAAGTACACTTTCAGAGCCTCTGGAGGAGGTAGGGGGTGGAGAGTGATTCCAGAGGGGGGCTGTGGGGTGGGCGTGGGAAGCCCAGCACAGGGAGTGTCATGTTCAGCACGGGGCCGGGCACGCTGGGCAGGAGGGGAGCTAGTGGTCACCACGGTCACTGCACACACGTTGGCAGCCTCTTCACACGTGCTGTTACTTGTGAGGGCTTTGCATTGCCAGAGAGACTTGAGATGGGGACTTTTACAAAAGTACCAGCTTCCCTTGCTTTGCTGCTTGACCCAGGCTTGACAGAGAGGCAGCGTATGTGATTTGGGGAGACGAGGGCAGGACTCGGACTAGCATAGCTTCCATTTTGTAACTCACTGTGTGCTCTCAGCTCTCACCCCGGCCGCCAGGGCCCTGCTGCAACCCCGAATCTGGCTCGGTGGCATTTTTCGAGCACACGTGCTCACTTACCCTGCATGTTCCGGGCCAGTGGGATGCGGGCGAGTGCCCGCCTCATGGTCGAAGAGAGATGGGCAAGCCCAGTAACGCTTGGTAGTTACCCCCATTCTAATATCCCGTTTTCTGTACTTATGTTCAGATAAACACTGGCTGTGCCGTAATGGTCAGTGAAGAACAAGTTAGTGGACTGGGGGGTAGAGGAGAGCTTCGTGTGATGGGCTCTGAGCACCTAGCCCAGAGTGCAGCTCCGAATCCTAGCGACCAGAGAGCCACGGAAAAGAGCAGCGCTCAGGGCTGCCGCGGTCTGACCAGCGCTGACAGGGTTTGAGTGGGCTCGGGTGTGTGAAGGATGAAGTGACCGGTGTATTGGGTGTGATGTGGGGAGCAGAAGAGTGCAGACCCGTCCCGCTGAGCAGTGCTGGAGGCGGGGAGGGCCCGAGTCAGAACTGCTCCTCGGGCACTCTGCACCCCCTCCACCCCGATGCATTGCGACCCAGCTAAACCAACCCCCCCCTGGTCAGTGTGACCCAGCTAAACCAACCCCCCCCCCGATCAGTGTGACCCAGCTAAACCAACCCCCCCCCCGATCAGTGTGACCCAGCAAACCCAGCCCCCACCCCGATGCAGTGTGACCCAGCTAAACCAGCCCCCCCGATGCAGTGTGACCCAGCTAAACTGGCCTCCCCCGATGCAGTGTGACCCAGCAAACCCAGCCCCCACCCCGATGCAGTATGACCCAGCTAAACCAGCCCCCCCCGATGCAGTATGACCCAGCTAAACCAGCCCCCCCGATGCAGTGTGACCCAGCTAAACCAACCCCCCCTGATGCAGTGTGACCCAGCAAAACCAGCCCCCCCGATGCAGTGTGACCCAGCAAAACCGGCCCCCCCGATGCAGTGTGACCCAGCTAAACCAGCCCCCCCTGATACAGTGTGACCCAGCAAAACCGGCCCCCCCATGCAGTGTGACCCAGCAAAACCAGCCCCCCCGATGCAGTGTGACCCAGCAAAACCAGCCCCCCACCCCGATGCAGTGCGACCCAGCAAAACCAGACCCCCCTGATGCAGTGTGACCCAGCAAAACCAGCCCCCCCGATGCAGTGCGACCCAGCAAAACCAGCCCCCCACCCCGATGCAGTGCGACCCAGCTAAACCAGCCCCCCCGATGCAGTGTGACCCAGCAAAACCGGCCCCCCCTGATACAGTGTGACCCAGCAAAACCGGCCCCCCCCATGCAGTGTGACCCAGCAAAACCGGCCCCCCCGATGCAGTGTGACCCAGCAAAACCAGCCCCCCACCCCGATGCAGTGCGACCCCGCAAAACCAGACCCCCCTGATGCAGTGTGACCCAGCAAAACTGGCCCCCCACCCCGGCGACGCAGTGGTCCCACCTGTGGGATGTGAACCTCTGGGAGTCTTAGGGCCTCAAACTTGTGTGAGTTCCACCTAAATAAACTGCATTTTAATTGATTTAAAAGAAGAACATGAAGTGGGAAGAACATCCATGTGCGTGGGCTTCAGCCCGCCTTACATCAGTCTTGTGACTGAGAGTCCCGGGGAGTTTTCTCTAGAAGCAAGGTTGTAAGAACAACCCAAGTGCATTTGTTGACTTTGGGTGAGTAGTTTGTACTGAAAATTAGTTACAATTATGTCTGTGAAAGTTGGGAGCCCCGTGCACACTCCCTGCAGGGCTGAGGCTGACGGCTTCCCTTTGCCCTTGGCCTGGGACAGGCACACTGGACGGCACACAGGGACAGACGGGCCGAGACTGGAGTTCACCGACTCCGGGGTTTAGAGCTGCATTTGTCACCCAGCTCCTTGAGCAAGACTCCTAAAACTGAATTCTAATGACCAAATCTTGACCGCAGCTCAGTAGCAGGGCCTACTTGCCCGGTGGTTGCAGAGACGGTAGAGCGCGGCAGGGCCCGGTGGTCAGTGGTGCTGCCCTGGCCGACAGCCGATCTCCCACACGAGACAAGCGAGGCAAAGAAGCTTCCTAACTTGTCCCAAGTTTAAAATGAAAATCCCCGTCTGTCTGTCTGTCTCTTAGTTTCTGTCTCAGATGTTTGAGGTAATGATACATTTTTTAAAAGTGGTGAATCTTGTGTTTCATTTATTATTATAGAAAATGAATCTTTTCAGAATGCTGTTTTCCTAAAAATGTATCGTTTTGTTTTCTTTCAGGATTTGGAGTTCCATGGAGTGATGAGGTTTTATTTTCAAGACAAAGCTGCCGGAAACTTTGCAACAAAATGTATTCGGGTCTCCAGCACCGCCACCACTCAGGATGTCATCGAAACGCTGGCGGAGAAGTTCCGGCCGGACATGCGCATGCTGTCCTCCCCCAAGTACTCGCTCTACGAAGTGCACGTCAGTGGAGGTCAGTGCCGGGCCTTACTGGCGGCGTCCTCCCAGTCGCCTGCCTGCGCGGGGCGCGGGGCTGCAACAGGCGGCGCCCCCCCAGGGCCGGGGCTGCAACGGGTGGTGCCCTGAGGGGCGGGGCTGCAACGGGTGGTGCCCTGAGGGGCGGGGCTGCAACGGGTGGTGCCCTGAGGGGCGGGGCTGCAACGGGTGGTGCCCTGAGGGGCGGGGCCTCCGTGTCCTGGGAAGGTCGGGAAAGGCTCTGAGCCGTCCCTGGCATGCGCGCCTGGTGGGAGTCAGAGTGCACGTAGTAGGTTCACATGTGCTCATCGTGAATAAAATTATCCAGCAGGTCTGGGCGTCACATACATGGATGACCGCATGCTACTCGCTTTTGGAGAAGTATTTCATGTAACTCTAATGTGTAGATAACTCACCAGTCTTCCTGGATTATTTTGTGATGTGAAACTGCCTATTTTCATTACTGTTTGGGGAAATAGGAGCATCTTGAAGAAGCTCTCTTATGTAGTCAGTAATTTCTCCTTGTTTTAATATTTGAAATATCTGAAAATACTCCATATATTTATATCAAATGACAATTTAAATTTTAAATAGGACTGATTAGAAATATAGAGATTTATAAACTTCTGAGTGCTTTAGAAATGGTGAGTCACCTGGAAAAATATCTAATGCAGAGCAAATAAAGGATTATACAAACCCAATTTGAATAATCGTTTAGGTTCTATCCACAGATCCTATTT
Organism: Rhynchonycteris naso; assembly: GCA_037038555.1. Classification (NCBI taxonomy): domain Eukaryota; kingdom Metazoa; phylum Chordata; class Mammalia; order Chiroptera; family Emballonuridae; genus Rhynchonycteris; species Rhynchonycteris naso. The sequence continues at coordinate 309,465,042 of CM072997.1, forward strand.
AAACATTATCTTATTTTTTACTTCAAAAATATAACTTTGTAAATTTGAAATTGGGCAAAACTTTGTCTAGTGTGAAATTCAAGCGTGACTGAGCACTGGTCCCCCAGCTGTGTGTATTGTGGGCCGTGGTGGTTTATTCCGGGTGTCGGGGTGTTCCCTGCACAGATCGTGCCCAGACTGAAGTTGACTGTGGAGCACAGCCTCAGCTCTGCATGGTTTCTGAGGCTGAGGTTTTCCTATGCCCAGAATCGTGCAAAGAGGAGAGTGTGTCCCTGACTTCAGCCCTTTCTCTGTCGGCACTGTGGCCATTGGAGGGCCACCAAGTGACGACTTTGCAGTACACGTGATGCAGGATTGGAATTTGAGGTCTAAAAGCAGAATGATTTTTTAAAAGTACTGTTTTCCTTTCTTTTTTTAAATTTATTATTATTTTTTATTCATTGAGAGGAACGGAGGCAGGAGAGACAGATTTCTGCATGCGCCCAACTGAGATCCACCTGGCAAGCCCACTAGGGGCCAGTGCTCTGCCCATCTGGGGCGTTGCTCCATTGCTCAGCAAGGGAGCTCTTCTTAGTGCCTGAGGTGGAGGTCATGGAGTCATCCTTATTAGTGCCTGGGGCCAACTCACTCCAATTGAGCCATGGCTACAAAAGAGGAAGAGAGAGATAGAGAAAAGGGTTAGGGGGAGGAAGAGGGGGAGGGGGAGGGGTGGAAGAGCAGATGGGCACTTCTCCCGTGAGCCCTGACTGCCTGGGCTTTTTTTTTTTTTTAATTTTTAAAAATTGAGTTTTAGAGAGAGACAGGGAAGGAGAGAGAGAGGGAAGAGAAATGAGAAGCATCAACTCGTAGTTGCTTCACTTCAGTTGTTCATTGATTGCTTCTCATACGTGCTTTGTGGGGGGGTAAGGGGAGAGCTCAAGCCAAGCCACTGACCCCTTGCGCAAGCAAGTGATTTTGGGCTTCAAGCCAGCAACCTTGGGATCGTATTGATGATCCCACACTCAAGCTGGCAAGCCTGCCCTCAAACTGATGAGCCCACTCTCAAGCCAGCGACCTCAGGATTTCAAACCAGGGACATCAGTGTCCCAACTCGAGGCTCTTATCCACTGCACCACCACTGGTCCAGCACCTTGAGATTTTCTTTATTAGATTTGTTTTAAATAAAAAAGCAAAATATACGACTTGTACGGCATTGAAAACAGCAGAGGAGTGTAAAGAAAAAGGAAGTGGTTTCTTCCCAGCCTGAGGGGAGGGGAGGGGAGGGGAGGGGACAGGACAGGACAGTCTGGCTCTGTCCTTCCACGT